>JAPDNY010000003.1:100873987-101493851 GCA_029375565.1 Gekko gecko | reverse complement strand
CTTTCCTGGTCCCTTTTTGAACTTTAAAATAATCCGTCATCTCTTTATTTACATTCAGCGACGCTTTTTGTTCACAATATATCGCCCTAATCATATTTGAAAAGGGCTTTCCAGTGTCCATTCTATCAAACACTTGAAACATAAATTCCCAGTTTAAATTGTCAAAGGCTTTTTCAGCATCTAAAAATAGAAAAGCAACTTCTTTTTCCGGATGTTTATCATTGTATTCAATTGTGTCAATCACAATCCTTAAGTTGTCTCTAATTTGTCTACTTGGTAAAAAACCGGCTTGTTCTTCTCTTATGACGTCTTTTAAATAATTCTTCAATCTCTCCGAAATTACTTTGGCAAACAATTTATAGTCATTATTGAGTAGTGAAATTGGTCTATAGTTTTTAACATCTGTCAAATCTTGTCCTTCCTTGGGTATGAGTGATATGTTGGCTTCTTTCCAAGATTCTGGTATTGCCTTGGTCAACTGAATTTCATTTATTAGAAGTTCCATAATCGGGGTCAGCTCCTCCTTTAATTTTTTATAAAATTTTACGGTAAATCCATCTGGTCCTGGAGCTTTCCCTAATTTGGCATCTTCTATTGCTTCTTTCTGGATTGGGCCATTCAACATTTCCTTGATTTTCGGGTCCATCTCAGGTAAATCTACTTTGTCCAAATAGTTTTTGAATTTTCACTGGATCAATATTCTTTTTTTGAAATAATTTCGCATAATATTTGAAGAAGGCTCTTTTTAATCCATTCATGTCTACCATTTCTTTACCTTCTTCAATTATCTTACTAATTGTCCTTCTCTCCCTTCGGTTTTTCAATTGCCACGCCAAATATTTTCCTGGCTTATTTCAAAAGGTTTTTGCTGCAATTTCTTTAAGTTCTAGTAGAGTTCTCTGTTTAATATCACCTTTAATTGGTCTTGTAAGATTTGAATTTCTTTAAGTCTCTTTTTGCCTGGTCTCCGTTTCAACTCGTTTTCTTTTTGCTGAATTTTTTCCTGCAATTCCTTTTGTTGTTTCAAATTTTGCTTCTTATCAGCCGCATTCATTGATATCCATACCCTTCTCATCACCAACTTATAGGCATCCCAGTCTGTCTGTATTTTTACGTTTTGGTTTAAGTTCATTTGAAAAAAAAATTGAGTTTCCTTACGCAGTGTCTCCACTAACTTTGTCTTATCCAATAAATCTTAATTAATTCTCCAATGGAACTGTTTCGTCTTTTCTTTTAATGTCCAAATTAACAGGTTATGGTCTGAACTTGTCTTTGGCAAAATTTCCATCTTCTGAGTTTTTAGTGCAATTTCACTCGACATCCAAATCATATCTATTCTTGAGAAGGATTTGTGTCGGTTAGAGTAGAAAGTAAAGTCTTTGACCTTTGGGTTCCATTTCCTCCACACATCTTCCAGTTTCTCTTGTTCAATCAATTTAAAAAAAAATTGGGGTAACTTCCCAATCTTCTCATCACCCCTTTGTGATTTCCTGTCCAGTTTGTTGTTAACAGTACCATTAAAGTCTCTAGCTAAGATTATCTGATCATAATGCACCTGGTCCAATTCCTTCATCAAGTCTTTAAAAAATTCTCTTTAGCTCCGTTAGGAGCGTACAAATTAACAACTAGTGTCTTTTTTTGAAGCATTGTAATTCTACAGCAACACATCTCCCTTCTTTATCCGTAAAAATTTGTTTTAGCTCCAAGTTTCTATTTACATAAATCACAACTCCTTTATTTTTTTTCTTTGCCAATGAATAAAATTCTTCTCCCAACTTTTTATTAATCAAATATTTATTGTCCCGTTTTTTTATATGGGTTTCTTGTAGACAGATGATATTAGATTTCTGCTTTTGTAGCCAATAATTCACTACCTTTCTTTTGAAAGGTGAATTAAGTCCATTTACATTCCACGATAACAATTTGTAATCCATCATGAAGTGTTTTTAAATATCTCCGAAATCTTCAGGGTTTTCGGCTTTAAACCTGTACATATCTCTAGGTGTTTTAATCATATGTCTTTTCGAATTGTAGGTAAATGACAGACCTTGTGGTATCTCCCATCTGAATCTAATATTCAACTGCTTCAACTTATCCACCAACTTCTTGTATTTCTTTCTGTCCTGCAAGATGGCCCTTGGGAGTTCTTTCATTATTATTATCTGTTTGCCGTCAATTTCCAATGGTTGTGTGAACTGCTTCTTAAATATATCCTCTTTCATTTTCTTGTTAAAAATTGAACAATGACATCTCTTGGTAGATTTTTTGTGTGTGCATAAGCTGAGTTCACTCTGTAAATTAGATCAAAATCTGAATCTAATTCTCCTTGACCTTCTCCCAGATATTCAGTCAAAGCTGCCATCACTTCCGTATGTATGTTTCCCCCCAACTTTTCTTCTATCCCTCTTAATCTCAGATGGTTTAACATTGCTTTATATTCTACCACTGCCTCAAGATTCCAGTTATTTTGTGTATTTGTTTCAATTTTTCCCCCCAAATCTTGTGTCTTTTGCTCCATTTCAGTTGATTTTGTCGCCAAAGCTTTAACTTGGTTACTTGTATTTTCCACTTCTTTTTTTATCTCTGCCACCTCTGCAAGCATTAACTCTCTCAAGGCCGCCACATTTTTTTCTTGAACTTCTTCCAATTTCCAGCTGCTTTTCCATTTGTTTCTCTAATTGCTTGTCCATCTGCTTCATCATACCTTGAATCCCTTCGAGCATACGCTTCTCCATTGCTTCCATTGCTGCCTGCCATTCTTTCTTCTCTTTGGATGACATGCTTGGACTTGCAGCTGACGCCGCTCTTTGTCGAAGTCTTGGTTCTGTTTTGGAAATTTGTCAATGTGCTTCAGCTGTCTTCTCAGTATCCTTTAAATTCCGCTTTTTTCACTGTTTTTAGTAGTCTATTTTGTTTTAAAATTACGTTTTAAAGTTCAGTCCTCCACAAAATGGCGGGTGCAATTTCTCAATGGTTTCTGTGGCTAGAGTAGGCTCTCTTTAGATTTCCTGTTTCCGGTCCCACGTTAACAATGTCCTACCGGAAACACTTCTGGTCCGTCTCCTTTTCAGTCCTCCATCACACACTCTAGCCAAATTACAGTTTCAGCCAGACACAGTTTTGTGTTACACCTTTGTCTCGCGATCTTTCCAGTCACATTCACTCATACGCTTATCGCTCAGTCTCTGACTGCAGCAATGTTAAACAAAGTCAATTTAATCCAATTTTAGCGCTTTAACAAACTCTTATAAATTCTACGATGGATTGATTATTCAACTTTAATCCTTATGCGCTTAACCGCTTTGTTCAATTTTTGTTATATCTTCTCCCCGGTAAGCAAATCGTTTTTGTTACCTTAAATGTTTATCTTGGGACTTCACATCGCTTCTCTTTGTTTCCCTCTTCCAGTAGTTTCTTAAGAGATCAGGAAATGGCGAATTTAAGCTGATATTTCAGCTCGGCTGGCTTCTTTAGTGCTGTCTTGCAATAGCTCGCTTCTGAGAGGAGTTCAAAGTGTAAACAAGCCCCCTCCAGGACTTGTGCATGCCGATCTCAACTTTCACTTGGACCTTGTTGCTTGCCTGTCACCCCCCTGCCTGGGGGATGCCGTGTTGGGCAATATAGCTGCCCAAACTGTCAGAAGAAGCTGCCGTCCTCTCCGCTCTTTTGCAGAGTGCGTCAGTTCGCCATTTTACTCTGACCGGAAGCCAAGGCGTCCCAATCCTTTAGAGGGAGTGATATAGAATAGGGAAGAGGGAGAATTCCTTTCAGATGAGGAACAAGAAGATATAGAGGCCCCTTATCAGTCAGATTTTTTAAGTCAGAGGACTATCAATACCTCCTATCTAAGACCCTGACAGCATTAGATTTACAGGAGGTACAAGGGGAGAGGAATAAGCATCCAGAGCACCAGATTCAAAGCTCAGACCAAAGGGAAATACAGAATTCTTCCTTAAGCTCTAGTGCAAATGAAAAGGTTTTCCTTCCCTGAGTTCTTTGAGAAGGAGCTGAACGCAGAATAAGAATTTTCTTATATAGTCAGTAAGAAAATGTTCTATTGCTGATCGGGTGCCCGGTTGAGACTGATTTAATACAAGGATTGTTTTTTTGCTTTCATATACTGTTTTGAAGGCTTCTGTACATTATGGGTGCTTTATGAAGTTTGATGAAGTTTTTGAAGAAGAGCCATCGAAACGAAGATTGAAATCCGAAGTCTTTCTCTGTCTTCTATTTCCTCTGTACTACTTATATACTTGTGCATTACATGATGTAATTTTGCTATCATTGATAACATGTAGTTCCTTGTTATTGTTTGTTAGTATAGTGTTATCTTGTTATATAAACGTTTTCTCTGTTGTCTATATTACTTGGGCACTCTTTGGTCTGCGTTATTTATGCAGTACTTTTCCATTATCGCTCCAGCTCTGTGAAAGGTCAAGAGGTGAGAGTTGCCTGCCCACTGGAGATTTTCAGGCAGCCCTACAAGGCCTGCCAGTTTGCCAGGGCTTTTGAGGCATCTTTTTTTGGTGGTGGGGAGGGACACTTTGGGGCTTGCTATTTAGCCCTGATGTGGATAGTCCAATCACGTCAGACCTTGGAAGCTAAGAAGGGGTCAGCCCTGGCAAGTATTTGGATGGAATCCTCCATGGAATACTGAGGTCATGATGTGGAGGCAGGCAATGGCAAAGCAACCCTGAACGTCTCTTTCCTTGAAAACCATACAGTGTCACCATAAGTCAGCTGTGATTTAATGGCACTTTCCACCACACCACATTTTATCTTTGGTTTTAGTTGGGGATGTTTTAACTATTGTAAGCTGCCTTGAACCAAGAGAAAAAGTGGGATATAAATGTTTTAATAAATAAGCATACCATGAAAGATATACCTGAGCTTCCAGCCATAGGTCAGGATCAAGTGATGAATATGCTCCTTCGGGCTTCTGTGCAGGCACACATGGGACTGCACTTCCGCAGGCCAGCCACCAGGAGGAACTAGTGAGCTCATAGTTTAGAATTTTCTTCCCAAGAGTGCTTGGCTCCTACCCAGGTAGCAATTTCCTGCCCCAAAATCATGTGACCTGGGAGGAACCGGCACTCTTCTCTCAGTTCTCTATTGCCACCTTCTAGGAGTATGAGACTCCCACAGCAGGGAAGGAGGGAAGGAATGTGCGCCTGCACAGAAACCCACTCGATGAACAAAGGTTACAGGTAAGTGCAACCCCTGTTTTCATCAGCGTGGCTTCTGTGCAGTCCCACATGGGAGAATAGCAAGTTCACTTCGGAGGAGGGAGTGGGAGGTCTCAACAAAAAATTGACTGTAGGGATCTGGTTCCGGTAGAAGCAGCGACGGATGACAGCAGGACGAGCTCCCTCTGAATTCGAAGCTTTGCCCTGCTTCCTGATGCACCCCCGATGTTCTGAGGGGTTGGCCTTCACCTTCAAGCTCTCTGGAGTGAAAGCTTGTGGCAAGGAGCTTGTCCCGGTAAAAAAGGCGCAGTGGCGCTTTTTTCAAGCCGGGACTGCTCCGAAGCGGGAGGCGGGGAACACCCAGCAAACAGCATGGCTGGCTAGACTCTACTCGAGCCCTTACAGAAACCTCCAGAAATGGGGAAAAGCTCAGAACTTAAACATTTACTAACCATTACTTTGTGCCTGGCAAAACTTCAAGATTGGGGAAGGAAGAGAGACGGGAGTGGCCGATTTAAAGAGACAGCGCGGCTTTGAAAAGTAGTCTGCACTCCCAGGAAGAGCTTAAAGTTAACAACCCCTTTTAACTTCAAATTCAAGAACTGCTAAATTTACATACCTATTTAAACTGTGGTTGCCTGCTTGGGGGTTCTGATAGTGTTCCTGCAGAGCTATTGCAGAAACTGTGAAATAATAGGGTTTGAAGCCACAAGATGTGTAAAGACCTGAGTGAAGACTTGAACTTACAAAAAAAAAAAAAAAGCATTGCATGAAGAAGGTGATATGATAGTTTATTTTGAATGACTGGTTTATTTTGAATGAATTACTCTGAATGAATTAGGTATACAATATCAAAAATTTATTTGTATAGTAATTAATTGATTCCCTTTGATGAAATGGTTTATTTTGAATGAATTAGGCACACAATTTATTTGTATGGTAATTGACTCCCTTTAATGAATTGTCTCCAATTGATTGATTCCTTCTTTTTTTCCCTCTGATATGGATGGTATATATGTATAAACTGGAGCACTAAGAACTGAACGTTTATTTATGTGAAAGCAAAAGAGCTCAGGTGAACTGGAAGCAAGAAGAAGTGGGAAGAAAAAGAAAGAAAGTGGGGGGCAAGCAGTAAGAGCTGTAAAGGATTATATGTGAAAGTAATATAAGCCATTTAAAGGGAAAGGGGGGGTGAAAAGGATAGCAATCAGGGAAATTGATTATAGAATAGGACAGGAGTAAGAGAGAACTGGATAGAATAAAATAGAATTAGATCTAAGGGTTAAAGGCAAGGACACTAAGATTGAAATAGGATAGGATAGGATAGGATAGGATAGGATAGGATAGGATAGGATAGGATAGGATAGGATAGGAAGAATAAAAGCAGATAAGATAGAGATAGATAGGATATATATAAGAGTAGAAACATATGCAACACTAAATACTAAAATGGACAAAAATAAACCAGCAAGTCATAGGTGCCCTTCCTTTCCATCAACACCTAATCTACCACCACTATCTATGAAAGATCTGCAAAATTTTATACAGGAATCGGTAACAGCAGCCGTGAACACAGCAGTTAAAATAGCAGTTAATGAGGCAGTGATGGGCGCTTTAAACTCTGCTGTGGAAACAGCTGTTACTAAAGCTATAGAACCGATTCAAATAAAATTGGATGATCTAGCAAACCAGTTGATAACGCAGACATGAAATAAAGAAACAAATGGCTGAAAACAAAGTATTACCTCGGTAATGGAAATGACCAGTAAAATGGAATCGTAAATTCAAGCAGTAGATGGCCAAGTACAAAATTTAAAAGAAAAGCATGATGTTCTTGAAGAATCCCTGATTCGACTGGAGCTTGATAGAGCTGCCTGTATACTTAGGTTCCAAAACATACCAGAAAAAAAAGAAGAAGATATAAAAGAAGAACTTAAACAGGCGCTAGCCCAGTTTTTAGGAATGGAGGACTATGAAGAGTTAAGCAAAGAAATAGACACAGTATATAGAGTGAATTCAGCCTATGCCAAGCGACATAATCTACCAAGAGAAGTCCATGTTAAGTTCAGTCGTAGAGAACTAAAAGACAAAATTCTGAAAAAATCCAATGAAAATACCCTTATCCTTAACAACACAGAAGTAAAAATACTAAGGGAAATACCATGGAAAGTTAGGGAAAAGAGGCAAGAATATATGAGCTTGGCCAATTTGTTGAAAGATAATGGGATCCAGTACCGTTGGCTAATACCAGAAGGGCTGTTTTTTGTGTACAAGGGGAAAAGAAATAAAATTAATTCTATTTTCAAGCTTCAGGACTTTTTAGACCAGTACGGAGAGGATTTAGGATGGAAAAGAAATGGGACTAGCGATTCTGAAACCCAGCAAGAGGACATTACTGAAACTGAGAAAGCAAATAAAAAAAGAAGCATAAGCGGAAGAAGGACTTTGGAACTTTTAATATGACAACTCATCAGAAAGAGAGAGGAGGGAAGGTAAGAACAGAAGAAGAAAAAGATGGATAGGCAGAAAATGAAGATAGTATTGATTAATGTCAATAGCTTAAATGCACGAAAAAAAAGGAATCGCACTTTTCAACAGATTCAGAAGCTTAAGGCAGACGTAGTGTGTCTGCAAGAAATACATATTAAACAAGAAGATCAAAAATACCTAATAAGAAATAAGTTAGGAAAATCTTTTGTTGCAGCAGATGTGAAGCAAAAGAAGAGAGGTATTGTTACCTATGTTAAAGATTATCTAAACCCAGAAATGTTATATACATTGGATGATGGACGAATTCTGATAATAAGAATAAATAGGAAAGCTAAGGCCTGCCTCATCGCAAACATTTATGCCCCTAACCAAAATCAAAATAAGTTTTATGAAACAGTGAGGAAAGCTATTGCAGAGCAAACATTTGACGAGATGTGTGTAATCGGGGATTTCAATGCCGTATATGAAGACTCCATGGATAGGAAAAGAGATGTTAAAAAAATTAAGCAGGGAAATATACTCCCAAAGTCCTTTTTTAGATTAGTTGATGAGTTTTCTTTAGTTGATTCTTGGAGAACAAAAAATATAAAAAAGAAAGATTTTACATTTTACTCAACCAGGCATAAGTCCTGGCCACGGCTGGACATGGCTTGGACCTTGATAGAGATGACCAATGATATGGGGGGGCAGAAATATTGCCTGCCTCCTTTGCTGATCATAATCCAATTCTACTTACTCTTATGGGTACACCAAAAAGAGGAAGATGGACAATGTATTTAAATAATTTCAGAGATGAAAACTTTTTAGCAGATTCTAGAGTAGAATACCAAGCCTTCTTTAAAGACAACTGGAACTCGGAAGTACCTAAAAATGTTATCTGGGACGCTTTCAAAGCTTATACAAGAGGTTGGACGATAAGACAGAACGCATGGAAGAAGAGACAAAGAGAATCAGTATATAAGCAAATATACGAACAAATTAAGGAGGAAGAAAATAAAATGAAGAATAAAGACGTTAAAGATATCAGTGTACATCAAATTAGGAGGAGAATACATAAATTACAACATAAACTGAATAATCTCTTGACTGAAGAAATTGTGAAAAGGGTACAATATGCTAAACAATACTTTTTCCAAAATGCTAACAAACCCACAAGGTGGTTGGCATATAAGCTAAGAAAGGAAAGGGAAAAAATATATTAAAAGCCTAAAAAAGGAAGATGGAGAAGAAAAATTCATTCTAAAAGAGCTGAAGAAGATAGCCGAAAACTTCTACAGAAGATTATACCAGCAAGATGAATATGAACAAGAAGAAATTTGGGGTTTTTTAAGGGCACACACAGTTAAGAAGTTCTCTGAGAGCCAAAAGAAGGTCTTAAATGACCCTATAATCATCTGTGAATTGGTAGAAGCAGTAAGAAATCAAAAAGATAATAAAGCTCCTGGTCCAGATGGAATACCTGCAGTTTTTTATAAAAAATATGAAGACCAAATATGCCTCCCTTTGAAATATACTATTGATAATATTTTGGCTACAGGAAGAATACCTAACTCTTGGAAAGACATGTTAATATCATTAATACACAAACAAGGAACAGAAGAAAATGAAATCCAAAATTACAGGCCAATCTCTTTATTAAATTCTGATTATAAATTTTTTGCAAGCATATTGACTGCGAGATTTCAGAAGGTGCTGTCTCAGACAATAGCCAAGGATCAGGCTGGTTTTCTGCCAACTAGGCAGATAAAAGATAACGTAAGAGAAATTTTAGATATACTTGAATATTACAAGATACATGTAGAAAATAGTATGGCCTTGGTCTTTATTGATGCTGAGAAAGCCTTTGACAATTTAAGTTGGTCTTTTTTGTTAGGAAAACTAAAAGTAGAAGGGTGTGGAGAAAATTTCTTGAAAGTGATGCAAGCCATTTATGATACACAACAAGCTTCAATAGTAATTAATGGAGATATATCAAATAATATAGCAATCCAAAAAGGTGTTAGGCAAGGTTGCCCCCTGTCACCGTTTTTGTTTATTTATGCATTAGAAACGTTGTTAGAAATGGTTAGGAAAAAGAAAGAAATTCAGGGTCTATGAATTAGAAATGACGAATTTAAGGTTCAGGCCTTTGCCGACGATATGGTGTATATATTAGAAGAACCGCAGTCCTCGATTGATCCACTGGTGCAGACTTTACAAATTTATGGTAAGGTAGCTGGACCAAAAGAATAAAACAAAAATAATTACAAAAAACTGTGACCCTAAGATAATAGCAAATATTATAAAAAAACAGGTTTTGAAATTTATAAAAAAGTTAATTACCTTGGGATTCAAGTAACAAATAGATGTAGCTCGTTGTATCAGGACAATTACATTAAGTTACTAAGTGAAATCAAGAATGACTTAGATCGATGGAAAGATTTACAAATTACGTTATTAGGTAGAATCGCCACAATCAAGATGAATGTGCTACCGCATATCTTATTTTTATTTCAAACAATCCCTATTGTCAGGAACAATTAAAAAAAATTAGAAAAGCTGGTTAAGGAGTATGTTTGGCAAGGTAAAAGGCCAAGGATATAACTGAAATACATGCAAGAAAAAAAAGAAAGAGGGGACTTGACTCTTCCAGATTGGAGGCTATATTTCAAGGCTGCGGCCCTGACCTGGATCAAGGAATGGGTGACCTTGGAAAATACAAAACTGTTAAAATTAGAGGGACACGATCTTGCAATGGGGTGGCATGCATCCTTATGGTATCAAAAAATTACAAGGCATAGTCATTTTTCACAGCACATAATTAGAGACGTGTTAAGGAGAACATGGGAAGAACTTAAAATTAAACACTACCAGAAGACTCCATTATGGATTTCTCCCATAGAGGCGTTTACTAAACCTACATTGCTTGATGAATACAGTAAATGGAAATATTCTGATTTACTGGATGATAAAGGTATATTGATTTCAGAAGAGGAGATTAGTAGAAAAAATATTAAACTTACTTGGTGGCAACAGGCATCTCTTAAATCTAGGTGGACAAAAGATAAAAATATTGGCTTTTACCGTAATCCTATAGGGCTTGATGTTATATGGTTAAATAATAATGAAAAAATAATTGGTAGAGTGTATAATTTTTTACTGGAATATAATATTTAAGATGAATGGCTTAGACCCCAAATGATAAAATGGGCACAATATATTGGGCGAAATATTGACTATGAGGAATGGGAAAAATGTTGGTCTAGAAATCTAAAATATATAAAAATAAATAACTTTAGAGAAAATATTGTTAAGATGTTTTATATGTGGCATATCACACCGAAAAGGCTTAACAAATTCAACAAGAATGCTTCTGTGAAGTGTTGGAAATGTAAGGTGAATATAGGCATGCACTTTCATATTTGGTGGGTATGTAAACAAGCAAAGAAATTTTGGAAAATGGTAAAAGGAATGATAGAAGAGATTTTTGAAATGGATATACAACTGAAGCCAGAATTTTTCCTATTAAATATGCTACCTGAGGTATTTAAGAAACATGAAATATACTTAGTTTTGCATGTATTAGTGGCAGCCAGAATTTTGTTCACAAAATACTGGAAAAATGAAAAGATTCCTATGAGAGACGAACTTCTGTATAAAGTAATGGAAGTTGCTGAAATGGAAAAACTATCATATGTTATTTAAGGTAAAGGTGAAAAGGAATATGATAAGCATTGGTCTAAAATGTATATACCATTACAAAAAGTTTAAGAAAAAGAGCAAAGTGAAGGATTTAAAAGTTAAGTAATCTCTGGATGAGTTTCTGTTAATTTTGGAATGTATAATGTATACGGAAATATCATGTTCATGAAAAATGAAAATAATAAAAAAATGGAAAAAACCAAAGCAAAAAATTGATTGTAGTACTGCTTTTCCGACAGCCGCATCTCTCTGAGTGTCTATATCACATAATGGCAGACAAATGTCAACGGAGCTGACCAGGTCGCAGCTCAGCATATGTCTTGAAGCGATATGCCAGAACGAAAAGCTGCCAAGGAGGTCTGCACATGGGCGAAATGTGTGGACAAGGACACTGCGCTCCTGCAGCCTCATATAATAATTTTATGGCCATACAAATCCACCTAGTAAGTGTTTCAGCAGAAGCCGCTCAACCTTTCTTGTTTCCACCAAAGCAGACAAATAAGGATGTATCTACATGGCAATTCCTTGTCCTGTCTAAATAAAAGAGGAGAGCCCTCCTAACATCTAGAGTGTGTAGTGTTTGTTCCACTAAGGTCATGGGGGAAGGAAAAAAGGCAGGGCAATGTCCTGCCCAAGGTGGAACTTAGTCACTACCTTGCAGAGGAAATCAATGTAGAAAAAAAGGCTCTGAAAGAGCCGCAAACTCACCCACTCGCCTGGCAGAGATGATGGCAACTAGGAACACAACTTTGCATGAAAGAAAGGACAACAAGACACGTGGCCAAGGGTTCAAAAGGTTTATGTACAAGTTTGGCCAACACCAGCTATAAACTCCATTGGGGAACAGGGACTTTGGAAAGTGGGTATAAATTATTTAACCCCCTTAAAAACCTTTTAGCATCAGCAGACGCAAAAACGGATTTGTCCCCAATAGGAATTTGAGAAGCCGAAATCGCTGCCAAGTAGACCATGATGGAAGTATTCACCAAACCTTCCTGTTTCAGTGAAAAGAGAAACTCTAGAATGTAGTACAGGTCACAAGTGACAGGGTCCACGCCTTTGGTTCCTGCCCACATGGCAAACCTAGGTCTCCAAACCGCGTCAGGGGATGGCTTCGTCGGATATGGACGACGGGGAGTATAACGGGACCACGATCTCTGTCTGTAGGATCTTTGTGGTGCTGAAACTCCCAAAGATTTCGAGGCTTTGATGTTTTTATCCATCTCCTGCAAGGCGGCGTCGGTGGAGGAGTGGAATAAGCCGTCCCTCGTCAAAGGGGAGATCCTCAATATAGGATCTAGTGTCCTGAGGTAGAGAGGTGGTCCGGAGCCACGCATGACGCCGGATCGATACTGCCGAAGCCATCGACGTCGAGAAAGCGTCTAATGAGTGCTTTGCAGTGCTCAGGAGCTGTTTGGCTACAAGGAGGCCCTCCTTCTGGATGGATCTTGCCTCGGCACGCTTGTCCTCCGGCAGAGATGGGAGGAGCGCTGACATCCTCTGCCATAGGGCATACTCATATCTTCCAAAACAGGCCAAGTAATTTGAAGATTTGATTCCCAAGGCCGCGGAAGAGTAAACCCTATGCCCGTAGGCATCGATCTTTTCACTCTCTCTGTCGGATGGAGTGGAGTTAGAACTTTTGGTCTTCGAAGATGTGGAAACGACCAAGGAATTCGGGCGAGGATGGAGATGGAGGAACGAGGTTCCCTCTTCTTGGACCCGGTACATGTGGTCTAAACGCTTGATGAAGACCGGTGCCGACGATGGTTTAGCCCACGGGGACTGAACCGCTTTTAAAAGGTGTTTGGACATCGGTAAGGCTATCGGCGTAGAGGCGTCGACCTCGATGATATCGTACACCTCATCAGCTGCGGATGGTTGGGTTTGGACGATAGGTAGGGCAAGAGAGTGTGCCATATGCTTTACTAAGTCCCCGTATGAGGACATGTCCTCCGAAGAAGAGATCGGGCTGCTCCCGGAGATGGATTGCTTGGGGGGTTTCGACGTTGGAAAGAACGTCCTCCGGGACATCGGAGTCACCCCGAGAAGAGGCGGAGTTGGAACTCGACTCTTGAGGTCTCGGTAGCGGTGGCTCGGCCATCGGCATTGGTGGAGCAGTGGCACGGTCGGAATGAGAAGGAGGAGACGGTGGAGGTTTCGACACTGTCGCCGAGGGCTGGTGGCGAGGTGAGCGCGAGCGGTATCGACAAGGTTCCCAAGGATCTGGGTACCCAGGGAAGTTCCACGGGCCCGAAGAAAACCAGTACGGCATCTCGTGCTTGTTTTCGAAGGGAAACTTCAGAGGTCGATACGGATAGGTTGCATGATACCTGTCGTAGCGTGGACCATAGGATTCCTGCTCACGGTGGTCAGGACGACATGGAGATCTGGAACGGTCCCGAGGGCGATGTCGGGATCGACCGGATTGATCACTTGCCCACGAAGTTGGCGAGGGGGATCGAGACCCCATTGCCTGGACATTCAAACCCAGATCGAGGTCGGTAGGAGGTGGCGACATCGACTGGGGAGGATCACGACGCCGAGGTGCTGCCGACACAGGGGGTCCAGACTGACGTGGTGGAGAGTCCAGAATTTGTATCGGAGGCTCCACGATGATTTTTGTCAGTTCTGGTGTCGGATAGGACAGTCATGCGGGGTTGCTGAGGTGCGTCCGCACTAGCAGAGCCCCTAGGAGATCTAACGCCACTCACACCGTGAGATTTATGCGCGTCTCCCATCTTGCTCGAGCCCCGAGCCTTCGCCTTATCCTTCTTAGGCTTCTTCACCGGTGTTGACATGGATGAAGTTGCCTTCGATTTCGATTTCTTCGGAGGGGCCCCTCCGGTATCTGAAGAAGATTTCCCTACCTTGGGAGGCTTCGGTGTTGGGGGATCCCTCTGTGTCGATACGGATGACTTCGATGTCGAGACGACTGGTCTCGCAGTAGAAGGATCAGATTCCATTTCGGGAGCTGGAGGAGCGAGTGCCGACTCCCACAACGCGACCTTCAGTCTAGCGGCCCTGTTCTTTCTCGTTTGGTTGGAGAAACGGGCACAGATGGAACAGCCGTCAGGCCGGTGAGTCTCCCCCAGACAAAAAACACAAAGTGAGTGCTCGTCCCTCAAGGCTAGCTTGCTCCCGCAGGAAGAGCACCTTTTAAAGCAGCCCCACTTACGACTTTCCATAAACAATGGAAAGGGGCCCTTCCACCCGGCAGGATGAAGGGCGGTGAGGTGGGGGGGGAGAGAATGGTCCGGAGACTGAGAAAAATCCACCAAAAAAGTGTGGATTGAGAGGAGAAATAGTTGAGAGGAACGATCCAAAAGATCGGAGAAGAAAAATTTTGAAGAGAAAGTTGTGATGTTTCACTGAGGTAAATCGCTCTCAGAGACACCAACGCAAGCTGCTAACAGCGAGGCGGTCAGAAGAAAACTGGCGGGATGTCCGTGCCCCCGCCCCTTGGGCATGCGCGGTGGGGTTCCTGCGCATGCCCGGGGGCGAAGGGCGCGAAAATCCCGTTGTGAGCTTTGTACAGACACCGACCAGGTCAGCGCAGACGCACTGAATCCCATGGGTGTGATGCACAGAGGCCACGAAGAAGATCTGGGTTTGATTCCCCACTCCTCCACTTTCAACTGGCTGGATGACCTTGGGCAAGCCATAGTTCTGATAAGAACTGTTCTTGAAAAAGAGCAGTTTCTGTCAAGAGCTCTCTCAGCTCCACCTACCTCACAGGGTGTCTGTTGTGGGGAGGGGAAGGGAAAGGAGTTTGTAAGCCGCTCTGAGACACCTTTGGGTAGTGAAGGGCGGGGTATAAATCCAATCTCCTCTTCTTGTTCTTCTAAATTTGCAGCTAGTTTCTCCATTGGAGAACCCCTGTTCTAAGGTTCATTTTTGTAATTTTGTTGGTTTTAAAAATGAGTTTCAATCCCCTTTTGGAGAAAGGCCTTGACTATATTTTTCTCTTCCTCCCTATATATATATATATATATATATATATATATATATATATATATATATATATTAAAGTCACTATTTGGTTTTCAAAGTCCTTTTAGCTGCTTATATTGTTCTTGCAACTTTAATTTTTATAAGTAATAGGATGCTGCTTTTAATAGCTTCTTTAATGATTTTTTTCTTTTAATTGAAATCTTTTCTTTATGAAAACAAAATGTTTCTCCCCCTTTTGCATCCTTTTTCATTGTAATTTTCTGGAGCACATCTCATATCAGGAATCCCGTATTTTCCAGATGTCACATATAGCATCACTATTTTTCATTTTATTTTGTTTTATGACAGCACAACTTTATTTTCCTATTCTCATGGAACTAGATCTCTTTTGGCTCTCTCTTTTTCATAATTAATGCCTTTCCCCCCTCTTTTTGAGAATGTGATCAGCTGTTCTTTTACAGCCACATCTTCAGTGCTCATGTCTCCCTTTAGTCCAAGAACAGAACTCTATCCATGCTCAGAGGAACTGTAACCTCTGCAGCATCCACTCTGTTTTGTGAATCCACAGAAAGTTCTATGGATTCAAGGGGGGGAGTGGTATCTCTCTTTTCCCCAGCATGAAGGCCTACAATTTTAATTTTTTAGCAGACATTTATACAAGAACTGTTTTGTCATTCTCAAGCCATTTGACTGGTAACTGAAAAAGTACCTTTCCAAACAAGGCCCACCTGACTGGATTTCTATCCAAAACTATGCCAGTTAGTTGCCAGGTCAGGCCTATAGTAATAAAGTTTCATACCATGGGCATCCTGACACTGGATGAACCTGGCAATTAAGCACAGGGGAAATGTAGGTTTTATATGTGAAGACCATGCTTTTGAGTCATGCCATCCCAACTAGATTCTACTAACCAATGCCATTACAATTTAGTTCAAGAGAATGGTTCTGCTATAGTATATGTGGGCAGGGGTTGTGTGTGCATTAGAATTCCTTTTGAGTTCATTGTTCTAAATCCATTTCAAATCTGGCCCATGCTCCCTAGAATGAATGGGTGCTTCTGCAACTTGTCTATGGTGACAGGGTGTGACTTCCTGTATGCAGTCCCAATTTGGACCCAGGAAGACATCCTGATCTCCCCTTCCTTATACAAAGATGTAGCACCTATCTTCTTTGGAATGGGACTGGAACTACTTCATGAGTTATTAACACAACCCCAGCTACAGCATTTATTGCAAACCATCAAAAAGGGGTGAAGACACATCCTCCATGGTTATTTCACATAATAGCAAGGAAATAACAGATCTAGGCAAAGAATTTAAATGCTTCTTGGCTGGAGTCCAAGGGCGATGGGCTTTTTAAAACTAGCCCTGCACCCCATAGTAATCATTGTGGGATTTCAAATTATTTTGAGTACTGCATTAATTTGTATAGGGTGTTGGGTCAAAACACGAGTGAACCAAATAGAAACCCTCACCCTTATTGCCAAGTACCCAGCCTTCAAATGCCTCGAATCTGAAGTCTCTTCTCCCTTAAAAAACCCCTCCCTTTTCCTACTCTTGCTTCATAATAAAGACAACTCTTTCTGTCTTCTGCCTTTCAATCTCACTCTGTTTTTTGTGTTATTTTATGTGTGAAATCTATTATTTGACCAAGATTGGGTGGGCTTTTTCAGCCCAGGTTCAAAAATTAAGGAAATTTCCCTTGAGCTCAAGTAGATGCAAACAGGATCGGACAATACTGGCTAGCAGTGCTTGGTAGAACTGCCTCTACATCAAGAGAATGCCTAACTGACCTTCCAGGCTAGCCGGCTGTTCTCACAGTATTGTCGCCTGCCATATTCAAATATTCTCAAGCGGCAGCTGAACTGAAGAAGCTATATTGTCAAATACCCCCAGTGAAGCATTCACAGGATGATTGAGTGCTTCCATCTGAGGCTTTTTGACAGGGCATGCCGTTGAGTTCAAGGCAAGTGGACAGGTACATTAGGAGTGCAAGCCCAGCTGACTTAAACTGGAATGCCCATGTATACTGCCCCCTAATTCAGTCAAGCATAAGCTTGGTATAGTTTGACCTGCCAGAGCCTCGCTACACCCACCCCTCAACAATCAACACCCTTTGCAGTCATGATGAATGTTTTGTCTTGTCTTAAAAACCTGAGCCCTATGAATTTTGTGCTCAGTCACATGTCCATGTCAGAATCTAACTTACCATGTGTATAAATGTGTTTGTCTAGTTTTGTTAAAATTAAGATCAATACTCATCATGCATAGAGGTTTACACATTTGCATATGCAGCCACCCCTGGCCCAGAATAAGCATGCACTGCCCACACTGTGCGTGCTCCCTGGTCAGGGCCTACACATGCATCAGTCATTCCAGGAAGAGTCCATTGGGGATCTTCTTGAAGGGTTCTGTATTTTTGTTCGGTTCTATTCTTTTCACTGTAATAGGTGAGGACCTCCCACAGGAGGCCCTCTGTTAAAAAGGGTACAACACTGACATCGTTCCCCTTGGAGCCGCAAGGCCCCCATTTAAAAGGAGATAAACTCCTGACCCATTCCCTTGAACTCAACGCTTACACTGTCAAAACAGTACAGGAGAATCCCGTTTGCATTTCTCCTGAGCACAAGGTGTGGGTCAGAAGACCCTCCTCCTCCGAAAGAGAGAATAGTTTTGGCCTCTCAAAACCAGGGATGGGCTCTGCAGAAACATCATTCAATATTACGGTTATTGCTGTTCTATGCTTTACACCATGTAGAATGAGACCTCATAAATACAATGCCTTAGCTTTGATACCATCTTGTGTATGCCACATCGTGATGTGCTTTCAAAAAGGACTTTTTAACCTCCTCCCTCTCAGCTGAGCTTGCCAGTGCCTGAGCTGAGTAGGGACGAGCCACTCCGAAGTTATTATGTGTTTGAAGAGGGGCTCCCAGGCCCTGCTGTTCCCAATGCCCCGAAGATCCAAAGCTGAAGATGTGCCTTACAGGTCAGATACAATGTAAAGCAGTGCCTCTCTCCCATTCACAAGTAACCACCCGCATACACAGGTACAATGAATTATAGTGCCATGGAGAGAAGGACGAAGCAAGCATATGTAAAATGTAACTTTATTTTTAGTATTTGTGTACATATATGAACTGTGTTTTTAAGTTTTATATTGACAATATGAATTAAGTTTTAAGTTTTATACTTAGGTATTTATGACCTCAAAGATTTTATAGAATTTTATAAGATGCATTTCACATTTGCTATGTTCTATGTCGTAATGATTATTTTTCTATTTGCATGGAGCCTGAAGTGACAACTTCTACTCAAGGCCATACTTGTCTGCATGATGTGATGAAGCACCACCACAATGGTAATTTGGATTTTTTCTAGTTCAGGTTAGTTTTTTTGTCCATCCCCTGCTAGAGTAGTCAGTGACACCTTGATTCCTGCAACAACCAGATGACCCCATGAAGAATGACCAGACCTCTGGACCTGATTACATCACTTGTTCCTGTGACTGCATGCAGGACCCTTTCATCTGATGCCTCCAGGGTCCCAAGGGGAGGATTGTTAGTCTGCAAGGCACATGTAATGCCATCTTGGACTTATAGTTTTATAAGCAAGAGAGTCTGGCCTGAGTAAACAGTGTGTAATAGAGACTGTATTGCATGGTGACCCAAAGTGATGCCAACTGGAGACATATCCAGCAGAAGGAAGCCTTCTTGAGATAATGTGCCATGGTTCCTGAGGCTACCTGCCCGCTTACCTACTGTAAGACGGACCAGCTCCTTAGCCGCTTGAGGTGCTGAAAGCCAGGCAGATGCCATGTCAAGGCAGGAGAACAAAGACTCAAACTCCATGTGGCATTTCTTCCTGCACATGTAGGCAATGCAATCCCCCTCCCCCAGATTGATTCATCTCACTGAAGCTGCAAACAGAAGACAATAGAGGACCATCCATGATAATGGACTCTGGCCACATGAGTCATAATCCCATCAGGTGTCACTTCCTTGCTCAGAGTTACTAGAGTTCAATATTGCCCACTCCCCTAGACCCTTCCCCCTTGAACTCAACACCAATCAGCATGTTTTGGGGATGGACTAGTAGGGTGACCAGCTTAGGCCACCCCCAAGAGTCTTATGACATGTGGCCAGCCTGGCCCAAGCCCCCAAGCCACCCTCATAAAAGGGGGCACCCAGCCATGTGGTCTCCCCCCAATGACCTCTATATTCTCATACGCTTGAACTTGTGGCTACCTTGCCACCCACCTTACCCTAAGGCTGCCACCCACTGCAGCCAGAGTCTTCCATGTGCTTTCTGCTGGTTCAGTTTGCACTCTCCATTTTCCTAGCATAAGCCCCATCTTTTTTTTTTTTTTTTGGCCCCCCGTAGGGGATTTTTTATTTTCATTTTTTTAAACTACAAATTAGAAACTAAAGAAAAAAGGAGGGGGAACTAACACATCTTCCATCCCATTAGTATCTATGTTAGTATTTCATGGTTAGAATACCATGAGTACCGCGAGTTCCTGTCTAATTCTCCCTACTTAAAAATTAGCTACTTAGTTGTTATGAGAGTATTCCAGAGTATCCCTCAAGCTCGCTTCATAAAGGCCAGTTTCAGAGTCCTTCTGCCTTTACTTAGGTTTTCTGTCCCTAAGTGCATAAGTTGGTCTTTGGGCACCAGCGCCTTCTTCTGCCGCCAGGTCTTCGTCCATCTCGGAGGGAGCAGAGCCACTCGAACCAGTTTCACCATCATCTTTGGTCCCCAGGTGACGTTTGAGAAATTCCTTGGCTTTAAACACAGAGTCAATCTTCTCTCTCTTGTCATTCATCTTAAAGGCCACTCCTTCTGGGACCACCCATTTGTATCCGATTTGGTTAGTTTGGAGAAAGAGTATCAAGTCCTTGTAGCTTTTCCGCTTTTGACAGATCTGGAATGGTATGTCCTTTAAAACCTTAATACTGTCATACCCCATTTTCAGTGGGGCTGCCGAAGTTGCTCGTAAAATTGCATCCCTAGTTTGTCTTCTTGAAAATCTGACTGATATTTCACCAGGTAGGCTATTCTTTTTGGTGTAATTTGAATACACCCTATACGCTGCTTCAAAGTCGTGCATAATTTCTTCCGCTTTTAAGCCTACAACTGATGCGAGAAGATCACTAAGGAGCTTCTTTACATCTTCCTTCGAAGACTCTGGCACCCCTTGAAATCTGAGGATCATATTAGCTTTCTCCATTTGCAAGGACAAAAGCCTGTGTTCTTGATGATTTTGCTTATTCATCACTTGATCCACTCTTGATCCACATAAGCCCCATCTTTCTATAATTCCCTTATCTTTCCATTTGGAAGCCTTCCATCTCATCGGAGCAGGTAACGTATAGCCCAAATAACGAATATCCTGCTCATGCAAATGTGCTGATTATCTATTTTTATTTCCTAGAAACTGAATAATGGTGTGTGTGACTGTGTATTGTTTGTGTGTGAAAAAGATTACAGTAAAGACATCATTTTAAACCGTGTCTGTTACTGGTATCTCTGGAAGGGCAGGACCTCTGTATACACTGGTGTTAGCTCCCTAATTTTCCGCCATCTTTATTGTGCCCCTTGCCTAACCAGCCCCCCCATTTTATGGTTTCCTCCCCACCAATGTCCCGTTGGTTACTATTTCTAAAAGGATACTGTTGAATTGGAAAAAGATGCATGAAAGGGCCACTGAAATGATGAAGGGACTGGATCACCTTCTCTACAAAGAAAGGCTAAAGATTTTCAGGATTTTAAAAAAAATATGCATAAAAGTTGGAAAAGGGAGCTACAACAGAGATTTAGATAGAAGGAAGTTTGAGTCCAGTGGCACTTTTAAGACCAGCAAAGTTTAATTCTGCATATAAGCTTTTGTGTGCATGCACACTTCTTCAGATACATTGGCCCCACGCCAGCTGCTTGAGTAGTTGCAAGGTTATTCCTGAGCAGCTGTCTGCAAATTGGACCCCTAGACACATGCCTATAAAAACTAGGCAAGGGAGGCTGTTAGGTATGGAAGTAACAACCACTGACTCTGCAACCATTGCTTCGGATCCTGCCTTGCTCCGATCTTCTGGACCAGCTCCTGACCTTGACTCGGCTCTGCATGACTCCAGCTAGTATGACCCTTGAATCTCTTGACTACACCTCATGGACAACTCCTTGGTAACAACCCTTTGGCTTCTGACCTTTGGACTGAACTGCTGACTCTGCTATTCTGACAATGCTTTGGTAATGGCTCTTTGGCTTTTGACTTGTGGACTGAACTCTTGATTTTGCTAACTCACGCCTAGCCCCTCACCCCTCACCTCCTGCAAAGCAATCTTCCCCCCACCCTGGACCTGCCCCACGACACAGATAATAAAAATTAAGAAGCAGATGCAAGAGCTTAGCATGCGTAGTGAGATAAGAACCCAATATGTCTGTTAAGCTCTGGGGGTTCCATTGTCCTGTGTGTTGTAATAACTTGTAATTCTGCAGTCTCCCAATCCAATCTGTTTCTGAAATTTCTTTGCAATAAAACAGCTACTTTGAGGTCCCCCATTAGGTTTAGCTAATTATGCATGTGTTGAAGAAAGTGGATACAAAGGATTTCATATCATTACCAGAGCTTTTGGGTGCCTGATAAGGCTGATAGGAAGTAGAATCAGAACAGACAAGAGTACTTAATTCAAAGAATGACTGGGTGGTGGAATTTGTGGGATGTAGTGATGGCAATTAGACAAGTTTTTGGAGGACAGGTCCATCAATGGCTATTAGGCTATCAGGCACAGTGACTAAATGAAAATTACATGCCCAGAAACAGTAACCCTCTCAATAACCCTCTCAGTAACTGCTCACGGGCAACCAATGGTTAGAGTTTGGCCTCCATGCCCTCCTAAGGTGTTCTGGAGCATTTGGTTGACCAATGTGATACATGATGCTGGACTAGATGGACAGTTGCTGCTCTTTGGTTTCCATGTTTATTCATCAAAGGAACTATAAAATATGTTTTGCTGCCATGTTGAGTTCTTATCTCAACAGGTGGAAGACTGACTACTTACAGTTTAATCTATCCAGCTATTTTCACCAACTTTGCAAAAGATAAACCTTTTAAATGATTGACCAGAATCATTATGAGGCTTGGAATCAACATTTGCCATACCTGCACTTCTAAAGTTTCTGGGAGGGTTTTTCCCTACTGAATGGTGTGTGTACTTGCTTATTTAAAATACTTAGTTCTAGTTTGTGATATGAAACAAATGCTTTTCTGAAGATACAGGACTAGCTAAGTTTAGAGATGTGAAGACCTGAGGGAAAATGGGAGATGCTCAGAAATACCCCCATCAGGATTTTTCCTCCTCAATTTGAAATAATGATTTAGGTATTCTCAGATCCATTGCAACATAAATCAGTTCAAACTTTATTACATCAATTAAAACAACAAAAATAATATTAACAGAATTTCAAAACTCTCACCAATCAGAATAGTTTGAATCACCTATATTGTGCTTTTAAACTAAGGTACTCTTTAACTAGCAAATTTGTTCCAAACAAAAAAACATTAAAACTTGTAAAATGTTAAATCTAAAGTATTTACAATACAAATCCTAGCCAACAGAAATATATTTCATTTCACCAGGATACCAGTACTAATATTTATTCTTTACAACCCCCATTCCCTGTCTTGACTGTGGTTCTGGAACATGGTGTATGTGTGCCATTACTCTGATGATCTGCTGTGTTTCACTGAGCCCAGATATGTATAATCCTGTATAAGAGGAAATTGCAATTTGAGAAAGCCTCATATGTGTCTGCCACTATAAAAATGGTTTAATCAGGGAAAGATACACAGAAATTAACGTTTTATTGGCATTCAGACTCAGAATAGCCATTCTCAAGTAGAAGAGATGGAGCAGTCTCATGGAATAGCACCTTTCATGGTCACTGGCAGAGCTGCAGCTCTTTGATGACCCCAGGGGAGGGCATTGCCTGAGAACCCCAGTCCAGCCCTGTCTGGCTCATGCACAGAAGCTCACTGGCTTCATTCCTATCTCAGCAAAATTACTTATTATTCCACAACCTTCCTTTTTTCTTCTACCTCCGCCTTCCCCATCATAGCTAGACGAGAAGTAGACATTGGCTGAAATTGTGATGCCAGGGAAACACCTTACTCTCCCTGATCCAAGACTTCTCTTATCCTTGGGAGGGAGGAGTGGGAGGGAGTGAAGACCAAATGCTGACCCTTGTTCTGGCCAAGTAACATAGTGTGACATGAAGAGCTATTTGAAGAAGAAGAAGAGAGCACCCTGACTCCATCAGGCCTTCTTCCTCCCTGCTTCATTGGTGATGTGGAGAGCTTGGCTCTGAGCAGTAAGAGGTCATGGGAGACTACACAGAAAACAAAAAGCATAAAAGAATGCTCCAGGCCTAGATCTAAGGCCCATTTTAAGAAACTTGGCAGGAGTCTTCAAAAAGGGAAAGTAATTCATCTCCTTTGTCTTCTGCTCCCAAGAGGAAAAGAAGAAACCTTTGCTCCCCTCACTTAATTCCTCAAGGTTCAGTGCTCATAGTAGGAGACACAGGAATACCAGTCCCCTGCTAGTTCAGAAATCTATGGTGTCAGACCACTCTGAAGATTCCTCATAATGAGAAGAGGGAGAGCTGCCTGAGGAGGAATTACTGGAGAGTATTACCTGAATCATTCAAGACATTTTCCTCAAATACTCCCAAAGGTAAATCTCACAGAAGTGAGATGACAGCCAATCTATCCTTCAGACCACAGAAGGTATTTTCTTCTGACAAGTTCAACTTCTCTGGACTTGCCTTTCCCATCGATGTTTGAAAAATCTATCCAAGCCAAATGGGGCACCAGCTGGGACAAAATCTACACTACAATTATTCTCTGAATTTTGCTCTGCAGTCTCCAAGGTGGCTGAGCAGTTTTGCCTATACTGAATGCCCTAGTAGCTGACTTGATCTTTAATTAAGTCAGTCTAGATAGAAGCAGACAGGCTCCCAAGGGATCCAGTTGATACAAGGACGGATTTCACTCTGCAATAGAACTTTGATACTGCCTCTATAGCAAGTATAAAGTTTGCTAGAGCTGTATACTTATAGGCCATGGACCTTTCTGCAAGGGGGAATGACATCCCAAAAGAGCTGAAAGATGACCTGAAAAATAGCGCTTATGGCAGCTTTCTTAGCAGACACTTCCCTGGATGTGCTTCAAGTTTTAGCCAGATCCATGGCCTCAAATGTTGTAGCATACAGGGACACCTGGGGATG
This sequence comes from Gekko gecko, assembly GCA_029375565.1. Classification (NCBI taxonomy): domain Eukaryota; kingdom Metazoa; phylum Chordata; class Lepidosauria; order Squamata; family Gekkonidae; genus Gekko; species Gekko gecko. The sequence goes on along the minus strand of JAPDNY010000003.1, from coordinate 101,469,259 downwards.
GGGATGGGGATGGGAAGCAGACCAGACGACCCAGACCCAAGTTGCTGGCATCCCTTTCCAAGGTATCAGACTCTCCAGAGGCTCATTGGAACCTTTCCTGGTAGAATCCAAGGACAAGAAGAAGTCATTGCCAATTTAGATGAAGGGAGACAAATCCACCAAGAGGTCTTTTGTGGATCAAGCCTTTAAGAGTAAATGGCAGACGTTCAAACCCTCTTCAGAAGGATTGAGATGATCCCACAGTAAACACCCTTTGCTAACAAGGAAGGAAGAAAGAAGAATGTCTTGGCCTGACTACCATAAGCAGTTCTGGCATGGACATTAGGGATCTTCTCCAACAGTTTGCAGAAGTATGGCAACAGCTGATTACCAACTGCTGCATTCTGGAGAGCTGTTTTCTGGGATTACAAAGCCTTCCCTGTGAATGGTTTGTTCAAGTCTCAAAGAACAGAAACCCTGTTAAGCACTGCTACTTCCTCTATGCCATTAACCACCTAGTGGAAACTGCAGGTATAGAGACTGTGCCCACATCTCAGAAGGCATCTGGGATTTATTCAATGTCGTTGTTGTTATATAGAAAAATGCGGATGCCAGGGTTATTCGAGATCTAAAGTGGTCAAACCACAGAATGAAAAAGGAATTCCATATTAAAGCCATCAGATGTATCATATCAATCTTGTGTCACAAACAGTTTCTAGCACCAGTGGACTCATCAAAGGCCTATTTGCACATCCCCATACACAGAACGCAAAGACACATTCTGAGTTTTGCATATGTGGGTCTTCATTACCAACATAAAGCTCTGCCATCTGGTCTACTATACACCCTGAGGGTGTTTACTAGGAATGGACATGAACCGGCTCACAAACTAAAGTTTGTGATGAATTTTGGTTTGCAAACTGAAGTTTGTGGCAGTGGGAGGAAGAAGAGGCCCACTCAGTAGGAAGAAGTGGAGGGAGAGCAGGAGGCCCCTCCAAGAAAGGCTTGCCGCACTTGGAGTGCCATGTGTGAGACATCAAGGCAAGCCACCCTCCAAGAGGTCATTCCTCCAGGGATGCCAACAGTGCCATCCAGAAGGGCTACATGGAGGGCCCAGGAAGCAGTCATTTGCCTTGTTAGAGAGATGATTGTTGGGGATGGCCAACCCTTCTCCTTCATGGAGGATGTAGCCTTTCGCTGGTGGCAGCTGCAACACCTGGCTCGCTGGTACTCTGTCCCCTTGCAGAGGACCATGAGCCAATGGGTCTTGTCTACCATTTATCACTCCACAGTGGCAATGGTCAAAGCTCAGCTCTCCAGGGCACAAGACAGAACCATGCACTTCACAGCAGACCTCTGGAGCAGCCATCAGCATGGCTGCCTCTCCCTCACTGTCTGCTGGTGGTAACCAGAGGACCTCTCTGTCTGGACTGTCAGGGCATGGCCCAGGCCCCAGGAGGGGACAGTCCTGCTCCTGGACTACAAAGTGGTGATGCTCCATGCATGCACAGGGGATGGATGCAGACCACACAGCGCACTGATACAGAGTAGCCTGAGGGAGTGGGTAGGCAGCAGCAATGTCGTCCATGGCTATATGATCATGGATGCCATCACCAACATTCTGGCAGTGGTGAAAGATGCTCTGGGGATGAGAAGCACTGCCAAGGTCACCTGGGATGCTGCACCCTATGGGATGCTGCACCCTCTGACTAGCCATTTCCATTGCATTTATACAATTCACAACAAATGATCTCTTATCTCTACAATGTGTTCTTCTAATAGTGAATAACCAGAAATTTCACCTAGGGGATGGGCCGTGACCAGAGGATTTATGTGTTGGGCCTGAGGGGTCTGGGAACATTGTGGGCATGTCTCACTGGGTTCCAGTGCTTGCCAGGGGTCTCTGCCAAGCTGCCATGGAGTTACTTTGGGAGCCCCTGTCAAAACTCTGGGGATGTCTGCCTTTCTGTCCTTCAGAACCTGCCTTTGGAGACTTGGGGATGTTTGCCTTGCTTCCAGTGTCTGGCGAGGGGGAGGGGTCTGCCCAGGTGAAGTTTCCCTGTGAGTTTAGTATCACTGACTTGTTCCTGAGCTGTTCCATAGACTCCTGTAACTGCAGCTGTCTTTTCCAGAGAGAGCACTGAGGAGACCTTTTTGGGGAGTCCATAACTGGAACCCCAGAAATGTAACTTGGAGAGGTTGTAGAGGAGCAAGCGGCAGGGTCAGGTTCCCTGTGCATTTGGTGCATGTAGCTTGCAGGGGGTCCATTTTATACACTTCTGAACCTGAGCCTGACATTTCCCCCAAAAGCAATTTCCTGGGGGCATCTTCTTGGGGAGGTCCTAACTCGGATCCAGGGCTGGCCCCAGGTGTCTGGGCGCCCTAGGCAGGATAGCCTGGGGCGCCCACCCCACCGGAGATGCCAACCTCCCGGTGGGGCCTGGAGAGCCGGGGAAGGGGCGGCGCAGCTCTCCCGGGCCCCTCGCAGCTGCAAGGCACCTAGGGAGAGCCGGGGAAGGGGCGGACAGCTCTCCCGGGCCCCTCGCAGCTGCGAGGCGCCGGGGAGAGCCGGGGAAGGGGCGGCGCGGCTCTCCCAGGCCCCTCGCAGCTGCGAGGGGCCCGGGAAGAGCCAGGGAAGGGGCGGGCTTGGAACGCCCGCCCCTTCCCTCCCAGCGGACAGGCGCTCAGACTGGTGGCGGCCAGCGAGCGGGGACTCTCCCCGCTGGCCAGCCGCCGCCATGCCGCCCCACCTCTCCACCCCCCCAAGGGCTTCTGAAGCACCCCGGAAGGGCGCTCAGACTGGCGGGGGCGGCAGCAGCGGGGAGAGTCCCCGCTGGCCAGCCGCCGCCATGCCGCCCCACCTCTCCACCCCCCAAGGGCTTCGGGGGGGAGCCACGGGTGGAGGGGGTGGGTGGAGCACTGTTTGAACAGCCGCCCCTTCCCTCCCAGTCCCAGCACCGGCTGGAGACAGGGGGTGGAGCGCTGGCTTTCCTGAGCACGCTGCAGTAGCTGCGTGCTCAGGAAAGCCAGGGAAGGGGCGCCGGCTTCTCTTATCCTAGTGGGCGAGCCGGCAGTGCTCGGATCCTCTAAGTCCAATGTGCAGATAACTTGGAGAACATGTAGAGGAAAATCAGGGGGAGTCCCCTGTGAGTTTGATGCCTCTAACTTGCACAGGGTCCATTCTATACTCTCCTGAACCTCCATAACTTGGACCCTGTGAAACCAGTCCTCACCAATCTTGGATGGCAGGTACAGGAGAGTCAGCTTGAGATCCCTTGTGAATTTGGTGTCTCTAGTACACCAGGGGGCCATTCTACTGCATCATGAACCTCATTAAATGAACCAGTTGGGCGCCTAAAAGTTTGTGACAGTTCATGGCTCACAAACCAGTCATACCACAAATCACAAACTGGAACAAACGTCATTTTCCTGGTTCATGCCCATCCCTAGTGCTTACGAAGGTCACAGGAACTCTGGTAACCTTTCTTCAGACCCAGGGAACAACAATTTTTTCAACCTCAACAGCATCCTCATAGGTTCCCCACTCTACCACAGGGTTATTGGGACATGGAGCACTTCCTCAGCTGTTTGAGAACCACAGCTTCATGATCAATGTAGTGAAAAGCAACTTGACACCCTGCCAACAAATCCTGCATTTGGGAGAGTCTACATCGACACCATCAGGGAAATACTTGGAGAAGCAAATGAAGAACTGAGAGCCACTGGAGAAGCGCCTTTGCTGCTGGCAAGCAGATCTTATGTTTCTGGTGTACATTCCATGCATGATAGTATCCTATTGAGACATCATCAGTAGTGTCACACTGAAATGGGCAAGATTCTATGCCTTGCAGATCTCTGACAAAGAAGCACCCATCAACCTCTGGAATGAGCCTCGTTGAATGAGCTCTCAAGAGTAGCGGAAGAGGACGTTTAGCCAAGAGATAGCACAATTTAATCGTCCCAACTATCCACTTCAAAAGCCGTTGAACAGAAACCTTCAACCCTATGGAGCCACTAGAACAGGAGACAAACAGATGGTTGTCCTTTCTAGTTGACTGCATTCTATTAAGATAGAACAACAATGCGCGCTTGACATCTAATGCATGAAACTGACATTGTTCGTCATCCTTTGTGGGAGGAAAAAAGTCAGGCAGAAGAAGCTCTGACCTGACCTAAGGTGAAAATCCGACACCACCTCAGGAAGAAGGGCAACATCTGGAACCAGCCTCACCCCATTCGGGAGGAAGACCAAGTACAGAGGGTCGTGATGAAGAGCCACAAGCTCTCCAACTCTCCTGGCCGAGATAATGGCCACTAAAAAGGCAGTCTTCCATGCCACATGCTTTATGTCACAAGTCGCCATTGGCTCAAAGGGTTTTCCCATAAGTTGGTGAAGTACTAGTGGCAAGTGCCACAGGGGTAATGGCGTGCGAACAGGCAGATATAAATGAAGAAGACCCTTTAAAAAGAAGTAGGGTGAGAAAAATCAAAAAACAACAACGTGATAGGCAGAAATGGCCAATAGGTACACCCTGATAGAAGAATGCGACAGATTAAGGCAAGTAAGAAGCCCAAAATCCACTTGAGGCTTATTTCGGACAGTGTGAGGTCAGAGGAGTCCAGATAAGCCAAAAATCGTGACCATTTCCTATCATAGTAGAGTCCTTTCTGGCATTTAGCAAGACCCTAGTGACTCAAGAGAAAATTGTAGAGTATCCACAAGACAAGCCGTTAACTTGAGCTTGTGCACGTCATGTAAAAGAAGCGCACCTTCCTCTGCCAGGAGTAGATCTGGTGCTGGTGGAAAGTGGTATACGTGACTCCGGGACAGAGAGAGCAGCATGGCAAACCAGGGCTGCCTTGCCACGAAGGAGCAACTAGGATGCTTCATGTGCAGAGCCTTATCAATCTCTGGACGACTCTCAGGAGGAGAGGTAGAGGAGGGAAGATGTAAAGGAACCTGCCCTCCCACGGGTAAAGGAGACCATTTCCTAAGGCCTGCAGGTCCTGACCCCCTCTGCAGCAAAAGAGACTGCACTTCGCGTTCTGACGTGTTGCGAAGACATCTATGTGAGGCGTGCCCCATTTCCTGAACACTGGGTGTAAGTATGTCCATTTCAGGCTCCAGTCGTGGTGGTGAGCAAGCCCTCTGCTGAGTTGGTCGGCTCGCACGTTGGCAACCCCTGGAATATGTGACGTGATTGGAAAGATGTCTGAGGCAATGCACCAATTCCAGAGGTCCACAGCTAGACGACAGAGACTGCGGGATACTGTTCCACCCTGACAATTGACATAACTGAGTGCAGTTGTGTTGTCTGTCAGAATGGACACACAGCTGCTGTCAGGTACCCTGTCATGCTAATGGAATGAGGGAGGAGGAAGGTTGCCTCTCCCCCCCCACCTGAAGCCTCGTCTCGTTCTCATCCTCTTATCAGGGTTTGATCTTGATACTCCAGCTGCTGGAGTCCACCGCTGGAAATCTTAACTGTCCTAGCATGTTTTCATTAGCTTGCCCGCCTAGCCTGCTGCATGCGCGAAATGTGACCATTGGCTTCTGCTGTGGGGGGGTTTGTTTGAATGTAGTATAACCAACTCTGCTTTGCTATATCTGACACAGGACTTGTACACGTGTCTTTGGAATAGTTTCATTAAACTTTGTCTTCTGTAAGAAGCCCTACGTTTGATGACTAACTGAAGAACCTGACAAAGTGTCAGTAATCCTTCTCTCTTTTCCTTCGAACCGCCTCTCTCTCTGCAACTGAGATGAGGAAGGGAATGCTGTGGTAACCACCAGGGAAGACTCGGTGCCAACCATGTCGGTACCCGCAACTACAGTGCCGACGACCAGACCTTTGGATGAAGATGGGGCTGACTGGTACTTTGATCCGCTTGGTGGGGCCAGTGTGACTACCCGCCCGAAACGGCAAGAATGGGGAAGGTTCCAGACAGACACTGTTGAAACGTGGACCTTTACCCCTGAACCCCGCAGGGAGAGCCAGTACAATTGGGCCGCCCACTGTCTGTGCACGGTCCCCTCTCCGTGTTCTTGATTGATTTATGCGTCGGTGGTCACGTCTCGGGGACAGGGACCTAGACAGAGATCTCCAGTGCCGGCGATCTCTCGAGTGGGACCGAGAACGAGGGCAGCTGTAACCAGGATCGCGGCCACCTGATCTGTGTTGCCGGTATTTTGGTTTCCAGTGTGGTGAACTCCCATCAGAACTGACCTGGGGGGAATCTGTGGCTGAACAGCAGGAATCAGTAGAGTATAGCTCTCAGGACCTGCCTCTTGATCTGTGCCTTGCCAGCGTCACTCGCCTGCTTCTCGGAGATGACGTTGCCGATATGCAGCCATCCTCCGCCAGGATTTGTAAAGAAGGCGCTGGCTGCACTGAGGGGGATAAATGCATGATCCCCCCCCCAAATGAGGACAGTGGCCGTTGCGCGGTCGAAGTCAAGGGGGTTCCTTCATACCTGACTGAGGGGGAACTTGATGCTAGTCCCGTCAGCAGTAACGGCGGAACCACCCATGCCTGTTTCCTGAGGAGCTTTAGACCCCGCTATTTTAGATGGGGTCTCTCTCCTCGATTTCTTTGGGTTCGTTGTCTGAAACATCGAGGCAGATGCCCTTTTGGGAGGCTTATCTGTTTTTGCTCTCCTCTTTTTGGGCTGCGGCACTTGTTCCTCCACCGAATCTCCCAGCTCTATATTAGAGGGAGGCGGTGTACTTTGGGATCCTGAAGGCTGTGCCATCATAGGAGTCAATGCCTTTTCTAAAAGAAAGATCTTTAAACGAGCAGTCCGATTTTTTCTAGCCTGTCGTGTGAACCTGGAGCAGTGATGACAGAGCTCCGGCTTATGGCTTTCTCCCAGGCAGAACAGGCAACAGTCGTGGCCGTCAGTTGGAGGAATCTTAGCATTACAATCGGGACATCCTTTGAAAAATGGTAGTCATCCCACACGCTTCCTCTTAGGTGTGTTAGTTTTTCAATGTTTGGTGGTCACAGATTTTTTTACCTAGTGAGGTGTTTCTTAGAGGTTATCTAGAGAGGTGCTGAAAAAAACATCCAACTCTTAAGGCGGTAAGAAAGGAACTGGGGTGGGGGCAGGGTCCACCTCACCCCCGAGCATGCGCACTGGGGCATGCTCACGAGGGAGGAGGGTGACCCCACATAGAAGAGGTTATCCTTGAAGCTTTCTAGGCTTCCGATGAGGGATCAATGCAAGCGTAAGTCCCAGTGTTTGGAATGCACAGAGACCATGAAGAAGATCTACGTGGATACCTGGGTAGAATTGCTAGAATGGGGCCAGGACAGATGCCGGGAATGCCGGGAATGATTGCGGAGGTGGTTCAATGAGAACTCAACCAATGTCTCCCTGCACAATCAGCAGGCCCTGCACAACAGGCATCTCAGGTGCAACAGGTCCCCTCAGGCCAAGCACCACTGGTCCTGTGTGTCCCAGGCCAGCAGCCGCCGGTGCAGCAGCCTGTGGCTCCCCCCCCTTGCTGAGACGGCTCCCAAGAGGATTGGGGAAGGATTTGCTTCTGCCAGGCAAGATGCTGGCTGTAACGTTTGATGGGACACCGGACAAACTGGCTTACTTTTTGGTGCGTGTGGAGAAATTTGTCCAGAACTGGGGTCATTTGTTCCTAAATGAGGAACGCATCGTGGACTGCATCGCCTCCCACTTGCGGGAGGGAGCGGCGGACTGGTATCTGACCCTGCACCACAAAGACAGACAGGAACTCCAGGAGGTCGATGCGTTTATGTGGGCTCTACAAGCGCACTACGAGGATACCAATACGAGTGAAACCACTCAAGCTTTCTTGCGCAACTTCCTCCAGGGCAAAAAGTTGGTCTGTGAGTACATGGAGGAGTTTTGGTGCCATGCGGCCAAGATCCATGGATGGCCAGATGGGGTGCTAGCACAACACTACCATTTGGGGCTCAACCTGGAGATCAGGGGAACGATCCTCCACAGTGTCCAGCCAGTGTCTTTGCTCGCGTGGATGCATGAGGCGGCAGACATGGAGAGCCACCTCCAAACCATCCATATTGACGACATGGCAACCCTGGGTGGGAGTGCCCCGGCCCCTCCCGCAAAGTCCAAGACCCCCGCGTGCCCGAAGGAGGGGACAAGCAAACTCCGCACGAACAGGAATACCGCGACTTGGCTAGAGTGTTTGGGGAAGAGGAGGCAGACGAACTGCCCCCCCATAGGAACTCTGACTGTTCTATTGAGTTGTTACAGGACCAAAAACTGCCTAAGGGCAAGTTGTACTCCATGAACCCTATGGAGAAAGTGGAACTCAGACAGTTCATTGACAAAAACTTGGCCAGGGGGTTCATTAGACCAGCCTCCTCGCCTTTTGCAGCCCCAGTGTTTTTCTGAAAGAAAAAGGACAGGGGGCTACGCCTGTGCACTGACTATCGAGATCTGAATGCCGTCTCGCCCACGAATGCCTCCCCCCTCCCTTTGATCAAGGACCTCCTAGCGGCAGTCTCTAAAGGGAAAATCTTTTCGAAGCTTGATCTCCAGGATGCCTATTTCCGAGTCCGGATTAGGGAAGGAGACAAATATAAAATGGCATTTAACACCCCCTTGGGGCAGTTTGAGTACCTAGTGATGCTGTTCGGCCTTCAGGGCACTCCAGGGGTCATTATGAATCTAATTAATGAAGTGTTGCACAAGCACCTGTTCAGTGGTATCCTTGTTTACTTGGATGACATTTTGTTGTACTCCCCCAACGAAGAATCCCACGTTAAACTGGTCTGAGAGGTTCTAGAAACGTTGCACAAGCACAAACTCTCTACTAAGCTCTCCAAGTGTGAGTTCCATTGTTCTGAGATCTTGTTTTTGGGTTACTGGATCTCCGCCTGGGGAATCGAAATGGACCCCGCCAAGGTCCAGGCTGTGGTGGGATGGGAGCCACCCAAAACCCGGAGGCAACTCCAAGCATTCCTTGGTTTCACAAACTTTTACAGAACTTTTCTCATTAATTTTGCCCAAGTGAGCTTCCCTCTCACTGACCTTTTGAAAACAAAGGGGAAGGGCCCTGATAGCACACAGCCGGGGGCCAAACTAGACTGGACTCCCGAATGCCAGGAGGTGTTTGACCGCCTGAAGGCCCTGTTCACTTCAGAGCCGGTTTTGGTGCACACGAATGAACCAAAAAAGTTTATTGTGCAGGTTGATGCATCAGACGTTGCTGTGGATAGCACCATTTTGCAAGAAGGGGAAGATGGGAGGTTGCACCCACTTGTGTATGTCTCCCGGAAATTCAATGACACTGAATGCAATTGGTCCGTGTGGGATAAAGAAGCAGGGGCTATTAAAGTAGTGCTACCGATGTGGCGACATTGGTTGGAGGGACGAGGGTGCCGTTCAAGGTGCATGCCCCATAACCTGAACCCCAAACAGTTACACTGGGCTGATTTTTTCTCCAAGTTCAATTTCAGTCTCCACTATTTCCCAGGAAAGGTGAACTCACTTGCAGACATACTGTCACGCCTCCCACAACACAAGAGCCACCGGGAGGAGGTCTTGGATTCCATGTTCACGCCTTTCCAGCTGGGTGGGGTGGTCACCACTCGCAGTCAAGCGCGAACCCCACCTCCTCCCCCTAACGATTCCTGGGAACTGAAGTTCGCTCAGGCGCTCTTGGAGAAGGACTGGCTGGATTTGGAAACGGAGGGGGAGGGGAGGAAAAGGCTAATGGCTGTTGGTATCGGGGCACGAAACTGTTTGTTCCTTCCTCTTTGTGGGGGAAATCATGTCTCATGTACATGGGAGCAAACTGGCAGGGAACTTGGGTTTTGTGAAGTCTATGCATCTCCTGCAATGCCAGTTCTGGTGGCCTGGGATGAGGAAAGATCTCTCCCTCTTCGTCCATTTTTGCCAGACGTGCGTCATGAGTAAACCGAGACCCAGGAAGCCACCAGGACTCCTGCAACCTCTGCCTATGCCTAGCTGACCTTGGGAGGTCATCTCCATGGATTTTATCACAGATCTACCCCCTAGCAAGGGGAAAACGGTTATTTGGGTTGTTGTAAACCTGTTTTCCAAGCAGGATCATTTCATTCCATTCAAAGCCTTGCCATCAGCAAAGGTGCTGGCTAAGGCGTTTCTTCAGCACATTTTCAAACTGCATACTCTGCCCAAGAAAATAATCTCTGACCGGGGCTCGCAATTTGTTTCCAACATTGGGGGCAAGCTAATGCAGCTGTTGGGGAAGGAGAGGGGCATGAGCAGTGCCTATCATCCTGAGACAGATGGGCAAACCAAACGTGTCAACCAGACCTTGGAGCAGTACCTCTGGTGCTTTACTAATTTTCAACAAGACGACTGGGAGGGGTTCCTTCCCCTAGCGGAATTTTATTACAATAATGCCTGTCATTCTTCCACAGGGTTTTCCCCCTTTATGGCTGTCTATATTTGTGAGGCCCCACCCCTCCCTTTCCTGACAAACATCGGTTTACCGGAGGGAGAGGCTGGGGACTGGTGTAAATGCTTGCAAGACACTTGGCCAATCCTTTGTAAGACATTGGAGGGGGCAAAACAGGCTTACAAGCTCCAGGCTGATAAAAAAACAGGACAAGGGGTGGGAAGTCAACCCTGGTGACTATGTGTGTCTCTACGAAGAACACTGAAGGACTCCAGCCAAGCCGGAAGTTGGGCTGGAAGTTTGTGGGGCCGTTCCCTGTCAAATGTCTAATCAATGCTGTCACTGTTGAATGTGTGTTGCCTAAATCTTTGAAAAATATCCACCCTGTCTTTCACCTTAGGCTTCTTCGTTGTGACCCTGGGACTAACCCCTGGCACCCAGAATGCGCAATGCCCCCCCACTTATGGTGCAAGGTGAACCGCATTACGAAGTTGCTGACATTTTGGACTCTAAACTGAAGTGCAATAAACTGTATTACCTTGTGGAGTGGGTGGATTTTGGGCCTCAACATAGGGAATGGGTTGCTGTTGATGATATCAATGCCCCTCAGCTTATCCGGAAGTTCCACCTCCGTTTCCCAGTACCCTGTCATGTTAATGGAATGAGGGAGGAGGGGAGGTTGCCTCTCCCCCCCCCCACCTGAAGCCTTGTCTCATTCTCATCCTCTTATCAGGGCTTGACCTTGATACTCCAGCTGCTGGAGTCCATCACTGGGAATCGTAATTGTCCTAGCATGTTTTCATTAGCTTGCCCGCCTAGCCTGCCATGTGCACGAAATGTAACCATTGGCTTCTGCTGTGGGGGGGTTTATTTGAATGTAGTATAACCAACTCTGCTTTGCTGTATCTGGCTATTACTGACACAGGACTTGTACACGTGTCTTTGGAATAGTTTCATTAAACATTGTCTTCTGTAAGAAGCCCTATGTTCGATGATTAACTGAAGAACCTGACAGCTGCCAGCTAGAATGGGATGGAAGCAACATCCGAGGTAAATCCCAATACAGGCCTGTTGTTAAGGCTGGTCTCCAACACCGGGGGGCCCAGCTGTCTAATGGGAGAGTCTAGGAGCTCAATGGATGATACAGGCTGGACAATAGGCAGCTCTGGTGCTGGAGGATGCTCGGTGTCAGGTTGCGCCCGGTGAGATGGGGCATTGCAGAGCCCTTCAACACCACCACGCTACTCAGCTTGTGAGATCTATGGGTGGTTTTGAGAAGACTTATGCAGCTTCTCTTTCTCTGGCTTTTTTCTTTTCTTAGCTGGTGTAGATGCCAATGAAGTCACCTTCGATGCCGGATGCTTAGAAGAAGCAGGGGCAACGTCCAACGCCGACTTACGACTATGCGACGCCACTGGTGTCGACCCCACAGCCGATGTCGGTGGCGGTACTGTCGACTGAGCCCCTGGAGGAGCATCAGATGACATCTTCCCCGATGGTGGAGGAGCTAACGCAGATTCCCAGACAGCGACCTGAAGCCTTGCCACACTGTTTTTACAGATTTGATTGGAGAACTTCGCACAATGCTGACAAGTCTCAGGGCAGTGAGTCTCCCCCAGGCACAGGATACAGAGTTTGTGGCCATCTTTTGGGGCAAGTTTGCTTCCACAGCCAACAGACCTATTAAAACACCCCCACTTTGTAGCCATAAACCAAAATTCACTGCAAGGAAACCTCCTTCAGATTGCAGAACAAAAAAGGATTTTTTTCCCCTCAGAGTAAAATTCCTCAGAAGGTGTGGGGGGGAGGCCCCTGTGAAAGAATAAATCCTCCAATTAAAACCTTTTTTTTAAGATAAAGAAAGGGAAAAGAACTAAAGGTCAAGGACCCAGTGAAAAACAAAGAAGTCCAGAAATCCCGACATGAGGAGAAATTCAGTACACTGACCAGCAGGAACAAGCTGTTAACAGCATGGCAGTCAGAAGAGAACTGGCAGGATGTCTGTGCCCCACACCCTTTGGGCATGTGCAGCCGGGGTTTCCACGTACGCTCAGGGTGGAGGCACGAAAATCCCAATTTGAGCTTTGTACAACACCGATTGGATCAGCACAGGCGCACTAGATCCCATAGGTGTGATGCACAGAGACCACGAAGAAAATCTTACATTTCCACTTACAGGTAACTTATCAATAGCATTGGTGGGTAGTCCTTTGCCCCAGGCTGCATCAGGAGCCTCAGTGGTAGCTGACATGAGACAGACTAGCACAAGAGATCCTCAATGGGACTCATTCACTGGAAGAGATGGCTCAGTCTTTGGTCTTCCTCAGAATCTGAGATGTATATCAACATATTAGAACTCAGAGTAATTTGTCTGGGACTCCTCTCATTTCAGGATCATCAACCAAACAACAGGTGCTCCATCCACACAGACAAAATCAGCAAAGGCCCATGTGAGGTGCCAGGGAGGACTTCTCAAGGACTCTGATCTCAGCAGTAGCTGAGCTACTGAGATGGTCAGAATGTCATCTAGCATTGATAAAGGTCATCCATTGATAAAAAGGATCTATCACTGGATCTATCACTTCCAGTGGAAACTCCGTCCTAAAGTTCTTTGACAGATTTACTGAAGTTCGTGAAAGTCAACATATATCTTTTTGCATCCAAATACAATCATGAGGTTAAGAGATTAATGTCCAAGATGAGATGCATTCCATCTGAAGGTGTCAACACCATCACAAGCAAATGGTACCAAGGGCTAGTGTACACCAGTCTTTCAATGAGGCTGGTCCCATGAATGATCCAGAGGATCTTAGATGTGGAGACAGAAGTAGTTCTAATTGCACCCTTGTGGCCACAAAGACACTAGTTCCTGGATCTGCTATTATGGTCATCACATTGGCATCTAACTGACCAGACCTACTTATTCAAGGGCTACATTACCTACAGCTGTACTTCTTAAAGCTAACAGCTTGGAGATTGAGAAGTACCAGCCACCAGGATTAAGCTATTCATATTCAATGGTATCTACTCTTGGCATCTTGCAAGTTATCCACTAACAGACTGTACAATAATACCTGGAGAAAGTTTGTGTGAGCCTAAGTGTCAGGCACTTCAGAAAGTCAGTCAAACACCAGGCTTCATAAGAAGATAGTGTTTATTCGAGCAGCAATTCTAAAGGCACACTAACATTCTATTGTCAGGAATAAAGCACACAAAGGAACATCTACGGATATACCCCACTGAGCTAACCCCCCCCCTTAGCATCTATCAATGGCCACAAAGCCTGCGCGCAGGAACTAGGTGCAAAAGTTGTTTAAGCCATAAAGGGGCCCAGCTGTCCACACCGGAGAAATCGAAACCATAGGACAAGGCCGTTTGGTTCAGATAGGAGATAGCCCAGGCTGGGAATCACACTGTAACCTAGGCAACCTACCCACCTCCCACATTCCAAGCATGAGAAGTTACAGACCATCTTACCCTCCTTCCCTCCCTCACATCTTATGGCAGGATCACCTGTTTTCCGCCAGCAACCTTGTTCGTCACTCGCCACCCCGTCCTCCTTTGCTAGGGAGGCGTGGTCGGCCTCGGACAGTTCTGACGCGAACTTCAGCTCCCAGGGGGAAGCGAGGGGGAGTGGAGGCGGGGTCCTGGTTTGCTACGAGTCATCACCAACCCTCCCAGTTGCGAGGGCGTGAACACCAAGTCTCTGACCACCTCCCTCTTGCTGTCGTGTTGCGGAAGGCGAGACAGGGCGTCAGCCAGCGAGTTTGCCTTCCCTGGGAAATGGTGCAATGTGATGTCAAATTTGGAAAAGAAGTCGGCCCACCGCAGTTGTTTTGTGTTCAGGGACCGCGGCGAGCGCAGCAACTCAAGTTTTTTGTGATCGGTCCAAACCTCGAACGGCACTCTTGCCCCCTCTAGCCAATGTCGCCAGGTGGAGAGGGCCAACTTTATTGATCCTGCTTCCTTCTCCCACAATGACCAGTTCCGTTCCGTGTCATTAAACTTTTTGGACACATAGGCAAGGGGGTGCAACCTCCCATCCTCACCCTCTTGCAAGATGGCCCCCCCCATAGCGACGTCCGAGGCATCAACATGCACTATGAATTTTTTCGACTCGTTGGGGTGCGCCAACACCGGCTCAGACGTGAACAGGGTTTTTAACTGTTCGAATGCCCGTTGGCAGTCAGCAGTCCAGTTCAATTTGGCCCCTGGCCTGGTGCTCTCGAGGCCTTTCCCTTTTGTCTTAAGTAGGTCAGTGAGGGGCAGGGCTACTTGCACGAAATTCGATAAAAACGATCTGTAAAAATTCACGAATCCGAGGAATCCTGGGAGTTGCCTCCGCATTTTGGGGGTTCCCACCACACCACATCTTGGACCTTAACGGGGTCCATCTCAATGCCCTTCTGTGATATGTGGTAGCCCAGGAACGAGATCTCCGACCAATGGAACTCACACTTAGAAAGTTTGGCAAACAGTTTGTGCTTGTGCAACGTTTGGAGTACTTCCCTAACGAGTTTCACATGTGATTTCATGTCGGGGGAGTACAGTAAAATGTCATCAAGGTAAACAAGGACCCCCTTGAAGAGATATTTGTGCAGCACCTCATTAATTAAGTTCATAAGCACCCCAGGGGCCCCTTGTAAGCCGAACAGCATCACCAAGTATTCAAATTGACCCAGGGGGGTGTTAAAGGCGGTCTTATATTCGTCCCCTTCTCTGATGCGCACTCGGAAGTACGTATCGCGCAGATCAAGTTTGGAGAAAACCTTCCCCCCTGCTACCGCGGCCAGCAGATCCTTAATCAAGGGCAGCGGGTAAGCATTGGTAGCTGACACTGCATTGAGGCCCCGGTAGTCTGTGCACAAACGGAGCCCGCCGTCCTTCTTCTTCCTAGAGGACGGGAGCAACAAAAGGCGAAGAAGCCGGCCGTATAAACACTCTCTCTAAGTTCTTATCAATGACCTTTCTGAGCTCCACTTTCTCGGCTGGGCTCATGGAGTACAGCTTCCCCTTCGGGAGTTTCTGGTTGGGTAAAAGTTCTATGGCACAGTCAGAGTTGCGTTGTCCGCCTCCTCTTCCCCGAACACCGCGGATAAGTCCTGATACTCCTGTGGGATCATGATGCAGTCCATCTCAGCCACCCCCACTACCACAGAGCTGTGCTCAGTCGCCCTTCCAGGTATGGGTCACACACCATGGTGAGATGAAGTTAACAATCCCAGCCTCCCACAGTATATGAGGGTCGTGATCAAAAAACCATGGACTCCCCAAGACCAGGGGAAATCTTGCGGCAGAGGTTACAACGAATGGTTGCACCTCCCAATGCTTTCCCACTCCCATCCGTAGAGACACAGTCTTGTATTTACAGGGCTCTTTCATAGTAGAGCCATCCATTTGGGTGAAAACCAGCAGCTCTGCCAGTCTCATTACTTTGGCTCCCAACCCAGTCACCAGGGAGGGATTAATAATGTCTCTCCCACACCCCGAGTCTACTAACGCTCTCACCCTCACGTGGGTCAGTAGACCTGGGTCCATCAGAGTCACGGTTATAAAGAAAAGGGAAGAGGATTTGCTCACCAGATTTAGGGCCTGAGAGTCCGGGACCTGCTGTTCAGCGCTGTTTACAGTAGGTCCTTCTCGTTTCCCACCACTGCGGCGGCCTCCTCTTCCGAGGACTCGGTTTCCTCTCCTAAGGGGGCAACCTGCAAGGCCCTTGCGCCCCTCTGCTTTCCCAGGGGTTTTGGTGTGGATGTCTCAAACTTCTTTTTAGGCCCCTTCGCGGCACTTGGTGGGGTGGAGGACCCTGGGCAATTTGTGGCAAAATGGCCCGCTTCTCCACACTTTAGACACAGCCCTTGCTTCATCCAGCTCTCGCACGTCCCATCTTTCGGCCGTTGAGCGGGGTTCGCCTGCTGACCCTTTGGCAGGGCAACGTTGGGTTGGGTCGTCTTCCCTAAGGCTGCCGCATCATCCAATTTGATGGCTTTCAGTCGAGTCTCCGTAGCTGCTGCTTCTTTCATCCAGCTCGACAAGGTTTCCGGGTCTCTTCCTCGCATAATCGTGCGACAGATCTCCGGGTTCAGGCCCAGGCGGTACTGTTTGGCGAGTACTCCATCGGGCCAGCCCTGGATCTTGGCAGCGTGTCTTTGGAACTCCGCCGTATACTCTCTAACGGACTTCATCCCCTGGCGAAAGGCGCGAAAGAACGCCTGGGCGGCCTTGTTCGCGTTAGCATCCTCGAACTGGTCTTTCATCGCCCACATAAACGCATCCACCTCCCTCAACTCACGCCCGTCTTCCTGGTGTAAAGCAACGTACCAGTCAGCCGCAGCATCCTTCACGTGGGAGGCTATGGCATCCACTATCCGTTCTTCATTTGGGAAAAGGTGGCCCCAGTTCTCAATGAACTTCTCTGCCCTTACCAGAAAAAAGGAGAATTTCTCGGGCGTACCATCAAAAGTGACGTCCCGCAACTCAGCTGGATTCGGCAACATGGGTCCCCAACCCCTTGGCATCCTTGGTGGCCCTGGCGCCGGCGGCCCCACAGGTGGGGGCCCCACTGATTGGTCCGGAGGTGCCCCGGGTTGCCCCGGCACACCCCTGGGCAGCGGTCCAGCTGGCAGGGGCAAAGGTCTCTGCGCTGGAGGCCCCACGGGATCTGGGGGTTGCCTCCTCTCCATTTCTTCCCTTATACCATCCGAAATCATTTTCGGGATTCAAGACAAGGACTCGTCTATGAGGCGTAGGAGTCGATCCTGACTGGGATCTCCACTCCATCTCTGGCTTCTCACGGTCCTTTCCAAGTCTCTGGTATCAGGGTGGGTTTCTTCTTCACCCTCTGCCGTGCTCAGGCGATAGACTGATCTCTCAACCCGACTCTCCCGGACCGATGCTCGGGGGGTGAGGAACCACGTCTCATGCGTCTCTGCGAGCGGCTTCGTCCAGTCCCACCACTTCCGCGGTCTGGTCGTCACTCTAGCATATGCTCCCCCGTACGGTTCTCCGTAGAGCCCTCCCAGGTCATAGTTGGGGCTCTGTGGCGCTGGGGCACTGGAAACCGGGACCACAGCTGTGGTCGCGGGAAGACTAGATGTCGGAACCTTCTCCTCTTCCGAGATTGGGGTCGGGGTGGTGTCTTCCTCGTCACTCATCTCTGTGAGAGAAGTGCGGTGTAGAACCGATCCCGATCGAAGATGATTCCTGACAATGTGTCAGGCACTTCAGAAAGTCAGTCAAACACCAGGCTTCATAAGAAGATAGCGTTTATTCGAGCAGCAATTCTAAAGGCACACTAACATTCTATTGTCAGGAATAAAGCACACAAAGGAACATCTAAGGATATACCCCACTGAGCTAACCCCCTTAGCATCTACCAGTGGCCACAAAGCCCGCGCGTGGGAACTAGGTGCGAAAGTTGTTTAAGCCATAAAGGGGCCCAGCTGTCCACACCGGAGAAATCGAAACCGTAGGACAAGGCTATTTGGTTCAGATAGGAGATAGCCCAGGCAGGGAATCACACTGTAACCTAGGCAACCTACCCACCTCCCACATTCCAAGCATGAGAAGTTACAGACCATCTTACCCTCCTTCCCTCCCTCACATCTTATGGCAGGATCACCTGACACTAAGGCTGTAGATCCTCAGTGTCCTCAGGTAGGGGAGCTCCTACAATTACTTCTTGGATAAATAACTGTAGTTTCCACCTAATGGT
Source organism: Gekko gecko (assembly GCA_029375565.1). Classification (NCBI taxonomy): domain Eukaryota; kingdom Metazoa; phylum Chordata; class Lepidosauria; order Squamata; family Gekkonidae; genus Gekko; species Gekko gecko. The sequence continues at coordinate 101,451,179 of JAPDNY010000003.1, read as the reverse complement.
ATCTTAGATTTCACACTAGGGATATACTGCTTTTCTAAATCTAATTAGAAGAGACTGTCCCATCCCTACTACCAGAGATAGGAAAATTTGTTCACTTTCTGTGAATTTCCATTCTCAGTGGTATATGGGTGGGACAGTCTCCTCCACCTTGTCTGAGATGATACATATACAAGGATTTGAGGGGTTGAGACCCTCAAAGTGGCTTCTGCATCTTTTGCAGCAGGCTTAGGCTGTTTAGGCCTGGTGGAATGTCCTGCTTCTCACCTCTCTTGTTTGTGTTTTACAATTATCTTTTCCTCCTCAAGATTGTGGAGTGTTCTGTTTGTTTTAGTAGAATTTGAAGGTTTTACAGACACTGTTCTGGGATTTTCAGGGAAACCCTTCCCATGAGGTCATCAAAGAAGTGTGACCCTGCCTACAGCCATGAGAGGTACTATCCTATGAGAAGAGAATGCCCCCACACTATACCACCAAGAATGGAAACTCATGGTAAGGGGACAAATGATATTTTTTTCAATGAAATTTTGCTAGGCTAAACTCTGATAAAGTATCCATTCCTAAGAAAAAGATACTTCATGGGGATCAGTGATTCATAAAGTGGTTCAAAAAACTGGAATACTCTGGATTGTTAAAATCTGTACTGCTATTTTTCTCCCTTAAACCAACTTAAAAAGGGCAAGAGGGACTGGATCCTGCAGAGGATTTTCACTAGCAGAAGAGGGGTTAATTCTCCCCTTTTGATGCAGGTTTTTCATCTCCTGGAGCTGTTCCTGGGGGCATTTTGAGCTGCAGCAGGAAGGGGGAGAGGTAAGGAAGTCACTCTTCACTGATGGCAATCCTTTCACTAGTGAAAATTTTTGGGAGGATCCAAGCCATTGTGCTACTGTATCTGCAGACTATAAATGCTGCATGTTATGAAGATGTATTTGAGTTGCACACAAACTTCCTTGAAGTCATCCCTGGTTCTGTGGCAGGAAAGGGTGCTTATTATCGAATGAAATGCTTATCATGCTTAGGCATGCCAGAACTGTACGTTGAAATGTGGATATTCCAGAGGGCAATACTATAACTTAGGAAAATAGTGAGGAATGGATCAAAGTATAATTAAACAAGCAACTCATTAATAAATTGATAACTTATTCTTATGATGGTAGTGATCTCATTCTTCCTCATGATAGCTGGCTTGGGTAACTAAATCTTTTGTGACCCACCGGAGGTTTTTAGGGTAAAATATTTTAAATACTACATTCTTTATGAAAATAAGTACAAGGCAGCTTATATCTTCAATTAAAACAATAAAAATGTACAAAAACAAAAGTAGCATAAAATCAATCAAAATAAACCAACTATAAACTGTTAAAACAAGTAAAATATACAAATCTTGATATCAGGCCAACTGAAAACCATGGAACAACTAAGGCGAAGAAGGATAATGAGCCCAAAACACTTTTCATTCAACATTACTGTTTATCTCTCTGCAGTTAAGACACTTTGAAAACATTGAGGGAATGAAATTTTAACAGTGCAATTGTACACAGAGTCACTGATGTGACTATGCATAGGATTGCAGTCCTACAAAAATTCACACAATTACCCCACAGTTGGGATTTCTTCCAGCCAATCAATTGATGCAGCAATTTCCAGGGCTTATAAAATGAGCTGTTCCGCCAAGCCTTTGGTTGAGGTGGTGGGCATTCAACCATTCTGGCCCCCCTGTTCATGGCTCTGTCTGTGACCCCTTTCTCAGTGCCCTTGCTGTTCTGGATATTATTTGGGCACTGGAATTTCTTGGGATAATTATTCCATGAGGCATGGGGTTTGGTTTTATCTGCTGTTGCTATTTATCATTTTATTGTTTGTTGGTTCTATGCTGTGAACCGCCCTGAGCCTATTAAATAAATATAAATAAATAAAGTTAATTCTTAGGCCACTACTATCCTATCCTACTTTCCAAAATTAAGGTTGTCTTTAGGCTATGCAAGGATATCCCACAAGATGAAAGCAACAGGACTTAATAAACCTAATTGCCTTGATTCTAGCTTCTCATATCATTTTAAGTATAAATGTGAAATTCTTAACATTTAAATTTAAATTGAAGAGATCAAAACAATATTTAACTTTAAACTTTATACATTTAAACTTACTATATCAGTGCTGTGTATACTCTGATAGCTGTCGTCCATTCCTGTAAATTCAAAGGATTTTTATTTTTTCAGAGCACAAGGAACTACGTATTACAACATTATAACTTTCCCCCATATATCCTGTTCAACAGACTATGTATATTTCAAAGGCTCAGTTCAGATGTCAATCAGCTAAAGTCTGGCAGCAATGAGACAGGGTTAATTATCAGGCTCACAAGTTGTCCCCTTACTTGCCTCATACAGCACACCCAGCAGAAGTCTTCAACAAACTCAGTTTTTCCATAACATCGCAATGCATGCACCTTAACTGAGTTTTGTTTCTTTCTCAGTAATCAGGATTCTTACCCAGGATTAAACTTTGGTTAAAAATCCCAGTTAATAGAAAAGAAGCAAACCTCAATTGGATAAACTGTGTGCATTCAGACATCACAGCAAATTGGCTGTGCATAATGTATAATTTATTTATTTTATTTTTATTTATTAGATTTTTACCCTGTCCTCCCAGCAAGGCTGGCTCAGGGTGGCTTACACAACCAGTATAAAACACTGCAATATGACAATAAAATCTACAATATAAAAGCCATCAATACACAATTTAAAACTATAAACATTACAACATATTAACATGTGCTAATGCTAATGGTCAGTCCTCGGCATACAGCCAGCTTCTTGTTATTCCTCGAATGTTTGGGTAGCCAGCTCAAGCTGTAATTGTGGGGCCCAGGTGGTAGGGCTTGCTCTTTGTAGGCTTGCTCTTTGTAGGCTGTCAGATGCCAGTAGTGGGCAGTGGTGGTGGCAGCTCCAAATGCCTGGCGGAAGAGCTCCGTTTTATAGGCCCTCCGGAATTGCAACAGGTCCAGCAGGGCCCTGATCTCCTCCAGGAGCTCATTCCACCAGAGTGGAGCCACCACCGAAAAAGTCCTAGCCCTCGTTGTCGCTAGTCGGCCTCCTTGGTGTTCGGGAGGACCAGCTGATTCTGGGTCGCTGACTGCAGTGCTCTCTGGGGAACATATGGGGAAAGGCGGCCCCTCAGGTATGCAGGTCCCTGGCCATAAAAGGCTTTAAAGGTAATAACCAGCACCTTGAACTGGATCCGGTGTGCTATAGACAGCCAGTGTAGTGTTTTTAGGATGGGCTGGATGTGTTCCCGCACAGGAAGAAACAGCAACAGCCTCACTGCTGCATTCTGCACTAGTTGCGGCTTCCAGATCTGGGATAAGGGCAGCCCCATGTAGAGGGCATTACAGTAATCCAATCTCGAGGTGACCAATGCGTGGATCACTGTTGCCAGGTCACTGCATTTGAGGAAGGGAACCAACTGCCTAATCAGCCTAAGGTGGTAGAAGGCCGACTTGGCAGTGGCTGCTATCTGCACCTCCATTGTTAAGGACATGTCTGGGAGCACTCCCAAACTCTTAACCTCTGGTGTTGGCACCAATGGTGCCCCATCGAAGGTTGGGAGTGGGATCCCTACCCCTGAACTGCTCCGACTCAGGGACAGGACCTCCATCTTCATCGTATTCAATTTCAGCTGGCTCAGCCTAAGCCAACCAGCCACGGCTTGCAGTGCCCGGTCTAGATCTTCCGGTTTAGAGTCGGACTGGCCGCCCAACCACAGATAGAGCTGGGTGTCATCCGCATATTGCATAACTGCATAATGTACTGGACTGGAGAAGGGTGGGAGTGAAGGAGTGCAACGTTAATTATATTTGTGCCATTCATGAAAAAGTTACAGTTCAATTACAGTGGAATGCTGCTGAAATGTTATTGATGCTACTTTATAAACTGTAGAATCTAACATATTTTGTTTTTTTCACTGCCTACCAAAAATATGTAAGCAGTACTGTACTTTCCAACTCTGCCCTTTTCACTCCAACATGCAGAATAATTTTGTGTTTCAAAATGTTCTGCCTACCCCTAGAGGTTATATCATTTTCTTATTCATTTTGCTACTATAATATTTTTGAAGTCCAGCTGTTGCAGACACCTGAACATTGCAGCCTGCATATTCAGTGGCTTCAATGCAACTGGTTTCAAGGACCTTTATTAAAAAAAAAGACTGGAGACTAGGGATGGGCATGAACCAGCTGACAAACTAAAATTCATCATGAAGTTTGTTTGGTTCATGGTTCGTGAAGCAATTTAAATGGGGAGCCATTTAAACCAAACAGCTGAGTGGCAGTCGCTACCACTCAGCTGTTTGGAACCCCCTGCTTTCTCCTCCTCGCAAAAAGCCACAGGGAGCAGAAATCAGTGGTTTAAACTTTAAATGGCTCATGAACCGATATGAACTGGGTCAGTTAATGAACCAGCCTCCTGATTCGTAGGGGTTTGTGGTTCGATTTGTGGTTCAGCCATGAACAAAACCGTAAAAATGCAGTTCATGCCCATCCCTACTGGAACCTAGGCATGCTGTCAGAAAATTATTTTGTAAAAAAAAAAATGCCCCAAAAGAGGCATTTTTATTTCAATTTTAAAGACAATACACAACAACATTACAACATTACTACAACAACATTACACATACACCATACAACAACATATAACATTTAACATTTATGGGGGATACAAATTCTAAATCAAACCACAGATCATATTTTCTTACCTTGCCTCTAATAACTCTTACATAAGTATCCCTAAACTCTATCTATCTTACTAATATTAGCATTTAAATTTAATACCATCATCCATAATTCCGCCTAATTTATTTACTTCCATCCTGCCTTTCCCGATCGTACCACTCATAGAAACGATGCCACGTGTTCTGAAAAGCTGAGTCGTCATAACCTTTCATAATCAAAGTTATTTTGTCCATCTCTGCTGCCTCCAATATCTTCACAATAAATTCTTGTTCTGTTGGTATCAGGGTTGTTCGCCAATATTACTGTCAGAAAATTATTAAGCAAGATCTGACCCTAACCGCGCTCATGCTCCAAATCCAAAAAGAGTAGTTTCTGATAGTTGAGAGCAGTTGGAAACCTTCCACTTTGATAGTTACCTGACACTTTGTGGTCATTTTCTCAAGCAGCAAGTGGGGAGAATGACTCAGCAGATAAGTGGTTGACAGAGCTGTCATCCAAACTTAACAATTAGCTGAACTTCTTGCCAAACAGGAGGCTTCCATTTGGTATTTCTACTTTCTGTCAATCATCGCACCCTCTCTTTCCAATTCTACATAAATCAAGGCACTTTTTGAGTGTGATTTTATTCTATAGCCTGCACCCACTATCTATTAAAAGGGATGAGAGCTCTGCTTGTACATACAAAATGGGAGGATGGAGGTGGAAATAGAGGCAGAGGCTCAGGCTCTGTTAGCCTGCTGCTCCCCACTCCCGAAAAGAAGCCTACCTATAGCAGGAAAAGATGCAAAGATTTTGCTTGCATACAGCAGACAGGATTGTACAGGCAGAGATCCAAGTGTGTATCTTTCCTTCATCCCAGTGGTAGGCAGCCTACCTGCCTTACCAATGGGGGTGAGGCAGAGGCAAAGCCACCCAAATAAAGAAGAGTGAGAAAAGGCCACTGGTTCAGGATTTGAGATCTCTCTGTATTTTACTGTATTTTAGAAAACTGCAACTATAGGAAGACCCAATCAGTACCAGGCCACACATTCATGTGTAGAAAGTACAGAAAAATACAGAAAAAGTGCAGAAGAGGGCAACCAAGATTATTAAAAGGTTAGAGCACCTTCCCTATGGGGAGAAGCTGAAGAGTCTGGGACTTTTCAGTTTAGAAAAGAGACGACTAAGGAGGAACATGATAGAGGTTTATAAAATTATTCACAGTGTAGAGGAAGTGGGCAGAGAAAATTTTTCTCCTACTCCAAAAGTACTAGAACTTGAGGGCATCCAATGATGCTGATGGACAGTAGATTCAGGACAGATGAAATGTTTCTTTATACAACAAGTGATTAAAATGTGGAATTCGCTGCCAGAGGAAGTGGTGATGACCACAGGCATAGACAGCTTTAAAAGGGGATTAGATTTGTGGAGGATAAGTCTATCAGTGGCTATTAGCCATGGCTACTAAAGGGAACCTCCAGATTAAGAGTCAGTAATCTCTGAATGCCAGTGCCAGGAGGCAACAACAGGGAAAGGCCTTGGTCTCTACAGTCTTTGTTGGTCCTACAGTATAACTGGTTAGCCACTGTGTAAAACAGTAATCTGGACAAGATTGACCACTGGTCTGATCCAGAAGGGTTCTTCTTATGTTCTTAAAATAAACTGGAACTAGTTATAAACAACACTGGAGCACATAGGTGATGGAAACTAAATTATACCATCCCTCACTCCACCCCAAACCTTGGTTGAAGCATATTTTCCAGACAACAGGAAATGGGCTGGGCTAAAAGAACAATGCTGAAATTGAATGCCATGAAGTAAGCAGCCAGTGGGGGTAGTTTCCATTGCCTGTGCGTGTCATTCTTGTAAAATAAACAGGTCACCTCCATCCTTAAAGACACCTAGAAAAGGATGGAAAACTTGTGTACCAATTCACAGCTGCCTGTGGCCAGGATGCAAGTGAGAATTTTAATTACATAAACAAAAGGGACATTTTATCCTACCTGCCAGAAATTTAGGAGGCAAAACTGTCTGGGTGAGGAGCACAACTGAAGATGCGTTTCCTATTGAAATGAATGGAAACAACTACCAGACTGATTTCCTAATATTAAAAGCTCTAGTTCTGATATTCAGATATCTGAAACTTTTAATATGTTATAAGAACCAAATCCACTTTTTTTGTATACTTCTGCTACAGAAAATTTTAAAAATACATGAAAGATTTCCTAATTTTTTTGTCCTGCTATCTAGTTCTGCATTGTCCACCAAGATCTTTTGTGACCCTAACACTTCCTACCACCAGGCACCTCTCTTAAAAACAACCACCACCCTACTTTGAACACGCAGCCTCTCCTCTTAATGATGCAGGCGAGTCTGCTTGAGAATTAGATATGGCAGCAGCAGGAGAAAAAAAAGTACCCTCTGCAAACTGTAGAGGGGGAACCAAGGTCCTATGGAATTGTATTCAGATCCCAAAAAGGATTTGGCATGACATCTGCATGTTGATAATTGTCACAGTTAAGATCTGTAGAAGAGCTGACAAGTGAAGAAGGGGAAGTGCAGGAAGGTAGACAACAGTGTAATTTTTCTGTGGCATAATTCTAATATTTTTCTTCTACACTGTTCACTAGAAATTTCAATTTTTTTCCAGAATTCTATGGTAGAGGCTGGCCTGCTCTCACTTACCCTGCCTCCGAGCTCCTGTGTGAACCTGGCAAATGCTTGCTAATTTTCCGGTGTCCTTCCTCATCATAGGCTCGATTGTTCGCACAACAAATAGCTTTGATATTGCTGCAGTGCCCTGTACCTAGAATATTGCCATAGTAACAATTACTCACAATATTTCATTCTGTTAGGGCTAATGCAGACAGCTCCATAACTACTATTGATTAGACTGTACCATAATGTGACTATAGTGAATTTGTTCATCACTACTGGAGATCTTTCTTGGCCAGTGTCCTAATTTAGTTGCCAGCAGATGTGGCATATTGGAAATTGCATGGAATACTCAAGAAAGGTATCTTTTCTTATGTTACAGCCATCTGTTTATATAAACTGTAACTGAACCACAAATGTAAAAATGAACTTTTTTTAACACAGAGAACATTATCAGACAACAAAGATACACCCTATGTCAATTTTATCATTTTCCCATAGATCCCCAAATCCCTTTTTGGAGATATGTGAATGCCATACACCGGGTAAGGCTTGTATGCAGTAAGCCTATTGCTCTAAGTGATCAGGGAAGGATTTGTAACATCTGTCAATTTCAATCAACTGGTTAGAATTATTGGAGATTCTTACTAGTTACTTGCTCCCAGAATTCCATCCATAGTGAGACTGGAAGTGGGCATGCTGATAGAAGTGTACTACTTTCTGAGTCTTCAGTTTAACTTTTCTGGGGAAGGTGATAAGCACGTCCTGGTAGAGCAGTTCCAAAGGTTCTTAAATGACACATATGCCCTTGACCCCTTTCAATCTGGCTTCAGGCCTGCATTTGCAACCGAGATACAGGGGACCAGGATAGGGGACAATAATTTCTGTTGATACTAGTAGATCTGTCAGTGGCCTTTGGCACAGTTGACCACTCCATTCTTATCCCTTTGCTGGTTTTCTTCTTTTTCGTTTGGTCAGCCAGAGAATCTCCAGCAGAGGAGCAGAATCAACTGAATATTTTTCCTATGGAGTGCGACAAGGTACTGTTTTCTCACCCATGCTGTTTAATATCTATTTAACGCTGCTGAATGAGATTGTCAGGATTTGTAGTCACCAATATGCAGATGGCACCTATCTCTATATTTCATTATTCAAGCCTCCAGATGCATCTGTCTCAGTTCTGAACCAGTGCTTTGAAACTGTGGTCAGGTGGCTGAGTGTCTTCTATCATCTGTACCTTGTAATGGATAAGTCCTGTTATTCAGGAGAACAGTTGCTGCACTTGCCAAAAGAGATCATGGAGAATGTTTCTACACACCAGAAATAGAGCTGTTCTAGTCTCTAAGCTAAATATGCCAAAAGGGAGTTTAGAAACCCAGAATAAAATAGCCTTGCAGAGGGGCAAGGAAAAAAAAGTAACACAATTATATGACCTTTTGTAGATTACAAGCTGTCTAGCTCATATCAATAGACATTATGTGTTGAAGCCCAGGTGCAGATGCTTCTGAGAATGGCAAGAAAATCCAGCTTCTCAGAACTCAAGATAAAGTTGAAAGATAAGGTATATTGGTTGAAGGCCAAAAAATATTCATATGTATGAGAAGCTTATAATCATTATTTTTAAATAGCCATTAAGATAAAAATTAGCAAGAAGGAACAAACAATTTTTATATATTTCAAGTATAGATAACTTTGTATGGCATTTGAAGTTATAGCTAGCCAAGAATGAGACTATTTTCAAATGGGACAGCTAGTTACTGTTAGAAGATGATTTTATAAACCTATAAATATGGGAAGTTGAACTGATTGGGAGCTTCATCTTAGAAGGGGGTCCTTGCTTGTGACCTGCTTGTCTTTGGATAAGATGTTTTTATGGACTTGCTCTCCTGTAATTATCTATGTAGCAGTAATGGATGGCATAATTTTCTGTTGAGTTAGTCATTGTTAAATAGTTATGCTTAATAAAAGATTAAAATGGAAGCAAAAATTCTCTAAAATATAACTTGTATACTGTACCAATAACAAACCCAAGATGATGTTGAGGTGTACCTCTTGCCAGGAATTAGATGATCTGATGTAGGAAAGCTAACAAGATGTCTAGGTTTTCTTAAGTACACAAGCCTAAATCAGGCCAGACCAGAACAAGCTGGCCAGTCAGCCTCCTGAGTATTTGCCCTATTTTCATATTTGTTAGAACTCAAAGGGCAACCCTCTAAAATTTCTTAATTCCCCCTCTCATGGAGAGATTTGAGTAGGGAAATCTCTGTGTGTACTACACTTGAAAAATAATGTTGCCAACTGCCCTCACAGAGGGACAGAATAAACTTTTTCAAGTTGTAGGCAGAGATTGGGATGATTGGGTGAAGGTGGCAAATACGGAGTTGGAGAATTTACTTTCAGAGTAACCTTCGACCCACCAACACTGGAATGGCATGTGATAGATGCAGAGGAAGCCACTGAAAAAATCCCACCCACCCCTGATTACAGAAGGCATCTTAACTCAGATGCTAGGAGGCAGATCTGGAGCCCAATGAACAATCCAAAGACATTCTCCAGCTGCAGCATATAATGCAGCCTATACTACTCCTCAGGGAAGGTTATATATGCCCCCTATGGAAGATGAGATGCCAGCTAATGTAGCTGATTTGGTGAGAGAAATCACTGTACTAAGAAGAGACTATCTGACTCTAAAGACATTTACCAATCAACTGATGTTACTACAAGCGATTCCGAGAACAGCAGGACTACCAGCTGCAGTGGAATTAAATATGGCTAATATCCCTGACCTGGACAGCCCAGGCTAGCCTGATCTCATCAGATCTTGGAAGCTAAGCAGGGTCGACCATGGCTAGTATTTGGATGGGAGACCTCCAAAGAATACCAGGGGCATCATGTGGAGGCAGGCAATGGCAAACCACCTCTGAATGTCTCTTGCCTTGAAAATCCTATGGGATTGCCATAAATCCGTTGTGACTTGATCATGGAAAAAATCCAAACAGTGGTATGAAATGTACCACTGGATCCCTTGGTGTATAGCTTTATTCACAAACAGACGCATACAGATGCTGGAGTTTATCCAGTCAGTTAATTCGTCTTTTATCACACAGCAGCTTGTCAGTGCTCTTGTACCAGAAGCCATGGCTTTAACTTTGGAACAATCAGAACCATGGAATAAAACTGTGGCATCAGACAGCTTATAGTACAGCAGGGGTGGCTAGTCTGTGCAAAATCATTACTGAGCTGGTCACAAAACATGGCATGGGTACTGCTTCCCAGATGAGGATGAGGTTGGAGCAAAATTTTACCACCCTTTGGACAATTTTCCAGGTGAATATTAGAGGCTGAACAGCTGTCCTCAAAGCAGAGAGCTGAGAGGGAAAATGCACAGATTAATTTGAGAATCTTCCCTCAAAAACTTATCCAATTTGGGGACTGGATCCCTTAGGGCATCCTATATGCCCCAGAGCAGAGCAGGACAGGAAAAATGCTCAAGGTAGAACATGCAGCCTCAGCCCCTCAATGAGAAAGGAAGACCAAATTTGAAAGGAGCCTTGAGATATTTTCAGAAGATATTTGAGAGGTAGACTCCAAAATCAAATGGCCAAGCTCAAATATTTATGACAAATTATGATGCTCATCTGGACCATTCTAAGCAGAGATACAACTTTAGACTCCAGATTCAAAAGTTAGATTGATATTAGGGAGGAAACCAGTAGCCCTCCAGCATCATCCCAAATATCATTCTTCCAGGAAGGACAATTGTAAATGGGTATAGCTGAAGCAGCTGCAAGACCTCACCAGTCAAAGGCTCCAAATGAGAACAAAGGAAAGCCAAAGGCAATAAGACAAGTGAAGAAAGTAGTGCCAGTGGATGGTACCGAAGCAGATGGCACCTGTCCCCCAAGTAATATGAAAGTATATTGGGAAAGATTATCTGGGATTAATAGACACTGGAGCAGCAGTCAGTTGTGTGAAATCCATGATGTTACGGGTAACAGTGACACAAGATCCTTGTCTAAATTATGTTCCTTGTCCAAACCACGTCATTAAAAAGATGAGGTGTTTTTCAAAAGTTTTGTGTTGGCATGTGCTTCCCCACTGATCAATCAACAAGTGATCACATTTTTTGCACCTCCCATATTGGCATCAAAGATATTTTCACTGCAGAAGTATGAGAGAGTTAATTTACTCTTGGCAAACTTCTAACCAATTAACCCAAACCAATTAATACTCTTTTCCTTCTTCTCTCTCTCTTTTAAATTGTATATTTGTGTTCCTTGCAGAGAGTCTGCTTCCCATTTCCAGTAATGAAGCTATACAATGGACAGGTGATTTTAAAAAATCCCCTTACCTGGTGGCAAGTTTTAGGTAAAATGTATGGTGCACAAAAAAGCTGTAATAGTTGACAGTCTTGTACAGTTCCATGTACAAGAATTACATATTCCATGGTCCCATCATAAATGTCATGTTTGGTGTGATTAGGTACATCTAGCACGTACAAGTTAGAAAGCTGCCCACACATTTTATATGACCAGTCCTGGAATACATAACCATAGGAAATTATTTATATACTCATTTATAATTAATATGATATAAACAGTAGTTTACCAGATGCATAGGGATCCCAACATATAAATTTTATCTAGTTGTGTTACATTCACTGGGGGGAAGGGTATCTTGGAAGGCCAGGTAGAGGTTGCATTTTGCAATTTGCAAGTGGGGGGCACTCATGTTCACAGATCTTACCCACATTCTCTTCAATCAGCAGTTCTTACTGACCCCAGGAAGCTGTATTCCCTGGGACAAAGTATCCATGTGGATTAGGAGGCTGCCATGGGGAGAGGGAAGGGGATGAAATCACCCTTTCTGCTTCTTTCATCAGTACAACTTCACTGATGGAAGAGGAAGGGACTGATTTTACCCCTTTCTATGGCAGCTTCCTAAGCGACATGGTGGTTAGTCCACATAGATCCTGTGACATCAGGAATATATGTTCCTGAAGTCAGAAAAGGCTGTTGAAGAAGGATGAACATTGGAAAGAACTGCAGTCCTTGCATCTGTGGATCACAGGATCCAATCTAGAGTTTGGAGTACTCTCCCTTACTACAGTACTACTCAGACATCTCAGCTCCACACCGCTAACCCTTGTTTCTGGCTTTTAGCAGAAACATTATCAAAATTTCTAGTTCCCTGGTTTAGCTTTACGGTGGCATTACAGTCCTGAGTTAAATTCTATTTTACATATCCATACCAGAAAAGAATTTGTCCTTTCCCTCCTTCTCCTTCTCTGTTTCATGATTACTTTTTCTCTAATCCCATTTACCTGGTAACTGTTCCTACTACAACTGTTGCAAGCAGCAGTCAGACAGTGAGTAGGAGGGAAATTCCGTTTCCCTACCTCTCTCTCCTTCCTCCCCAGGCACTTCAAATGCTGTTTTGGTGGTGACCAAGGCACCAGGTATAATCTGAGAAGAACAGGTCATTACATGTAACCAATGATCCCTCTGAGCTGTGGAGTCTTGTGAGAAAAATTCTACTTTGTGAGCTACTGGCATTAAGTTGTGAATGAGCGATTTGGCTACTCCATAAATTAGTTTGCTCTGGAGCCATCCTTCCTGAGCTAAAACAAAAATGTGTCAGCTGGAGGCTAAAAAACTGTGAGCCAGCTCACACTAACTTAGCTTAGAGGAAAAATGGCATGTAACATGTTCTTCAAGTGGTTATCTGTGTAAACACACTATTGGGAACTCAAGTTTGTATAGGCTCTTCAAGGTTTTTGCAGGGAATTGCAAAGTTATGAATAGCTTGTGAGGTATTTTTAACGGACCAGCAGACTATACAGATTATCCAGAATGTGTTCAATAGGAAGATCAGGAACATCCAAAGCTTCACAGATCCTGTCAAGAATCAATACTATAAAGCCACCCACATGAGAAGACAGCAAAGCAAGAGGGACCACAGCCAAGCACTATTCTGTGGATAAGGATATCAGTAAAACATCAGATTTAAGAAGGCACTGGTCTCTTCCCCTTGTCCTCTTCCTTCTTCAGATCTGATGAACAGTGGGGCTTCCGGCCGGAGTTAAAATGGCGAATTGACACACTTTGCGATTTGAGCAGAGTGGACAGCAGTATCTGGCGACAGTTTGGGCTTTACCTGGCCCAACGCAGCACTCCCCAGGCGGGGGAGTGGCAAGCACGCAGCCAAGCCTGAGAGGGGGTTGAGATCGGTGTGGATAAGCCTCGGAGGAGGCTTGTTTACACCTTGATCTCCCTCCGCGAAGAAAGCAGTTGCAAATCAACACTACAGATACCAGCTGGGCTGAGAATTCAGCATAAATCCGTCATCTACCGGCCTCTTTAACATCAAGCTTAACATCGGTTACAGAAGAAGCACTGCGAAACCCCGAGATTACAAGCAAGGTAACAAATGAACAATTGCTTACCGGTTTAAAGAAGAAGGCAAAATCTAAACGTTCGGATAAGTGTAAAAAGCTTCAATGAACTAATCCGCTTGATTTAAAAGTAAAAAGAAAGCTTTCCTTTAGAGAAAACGGCTGAAAAGTAACTTTGTTTTGCATTCCTGTGGTCAGCTAAGACTAAACTTTGCGTAGCAGAAACGAAACTGACTGTGATTCTATGATACAGGAAGTAGGCTAGAGTGGATGTTTTCGATGTTGCTGTGCCGGAAGTAGATGGACGTTTTAGAGTGTGGCACTGGAAGTTGGATTACAGTGACGGACAGATAAACAGGAAGTTCTGAAGGAGCCTACTCTAGCCAGAAAATCATAGAGAAATTGCGCCCGCCATTTTGAGGAGGACTAAATTTTAAAAAGTTATTTTTAAGCTGAAAAAGCACTGGAAGAAGTTATAAAGGTGGCGATTTGGCTTGAGGATTGCTAATATAAAGATCGATTAGCCCTGAACTCGCTTTCAAGATGGATTTGAGGTCAAGACCAAGGGCTGCCTCATCACCTAGTCCAAGAATGACTGCAAAGGAAAAAAAAGAGTGGCAGGCTGCCATGGAAGCGATGGAGAAACGGATGACTGAAGTGGTGCAGAGTTTGGGAAAGCAAATAGAATCACAGCTGCAACAACAGTTGCAACAACAGCTGCAAATACAACTGGAGCAAATAGAACAAGTACAAGTCCAAGTACAGAAAAAAAATATGGAAGAGTTAAAAGAACTGGTACTAACAGAAGTGGCAGGGATTAAAAAAGATACAGAAGAAGTTAAAAAAGAGGTTAAAAGTCTGGTGACAAAATCAGAAGAAATGGAACAGAAAGTTAAAAGAACCCTGTCAGAAAATACAAGACTGGAGTCCATGATGGAATATAGGGCCACTCAGAACCACTTGAGATTGAGAGGAATCGAAGAGGAGGAAGATCAAGATTTACGGGCCCTAGTAATTAACACATTGACAACTTACATAGGGGAAGATGTTGGAGACTTGGATCCAGACTTTGACCTGATTTACAGAGTAAATTCAGCGTATGCCAAGAGAAAGCAATTACCCAGAGATGTGATTGTTCAATTTGTGACTACTAAAATGAAGGAAGACGTTTTCAAGAAGCAATTTACACAACCGTTGGAAATTAATGGAAAAAAATAATAATTTTGAGAGAAATTCCGAGATCGATCTTACAAGACAGAAAGAAATTCAAGAAACTAACAGATAGGTTAAAAGAAATGAGTATCAGGTTTAGATGGGAGATTCCATATGGATTATCATTTACATACAATTCGGTGAGATTTACTCTTAAAACGGAAGGAGACATCTACAGATTCAAAGAGAACAACTTTGATGACTTCAAAGATATTTAATTCAAAACAACTATGGATTACAAATTTTTATCTTGGAACGTAAATGGACTAAATTCACCAAGCAAAAGAAGATTAGTGAATCATTGGCTAGAGAAACAAAAATGTAACATAATTTGTTTGCAAGAAACACATATCAGAAAACAAGATAATAAATATTTGGTTAATAAAAAATTGGGAGAAGAATTTCATTCATCAGCAGTTAATAAGAAAAAAGGAACAGTGATATACATTACCAAAGAATTGGAACCTAAACAAATCTTCTCAGACAAAGAAGGAAGATATGTTGGCGTGGAATTAATGATGAATAGAAAAAAGACATTGCTTGTAAATATATATGCACCCAATGGGGCAAAAGAGACTTTTTTTAATGATTTGACTAAAGAGTTGGACTGTTTAAATTATCATCAAATAGTCCTTGCCGGAGACTTCAATGGCACAGTGAACAATGTATTGGACAGAAAGTCCAAAGCAAGTGGAGAGGCGGTTGGAAAGCTGCCAAAAAATTTTTCCAGCTAATGAAGCAAGAGAAACTAGAAGACGTTTGGAGGAAGTGGAACCCTAAGACAAAGGATTATACATTTTATTCTAACAGACATAACTCCTTTTCTAGAATCGATATGATTTGGATGTCAGAGGAGATGGCGCAAAAAACCTACAAAATAGAAATTTTACCGAAAACCAACTCAGATCACAACCCTTTACTTTGGATATCTAAAGAAAAACCTAAACAATTATATTGGAGAATTAATGAGGACTTATTGGATCAAAAACTAATCAATGAAACTTTAAAAAAAGAAACGAAAAGTTTTTTTGAACTGAATTTAAATAAAGGTACTGATATACAAGTCGTATGGGACACGTACAAAGCAGTAATGAGAGGTTTGCTTATCTCTTTGAATTCTAAAGATAAAAAACAAAGGGTGCAACAACAAAACGACCTTCATGAAAAAATTAGACAAAAAGAAAAGGAATTAAAGAAAAGGCCAGGGAAGAAAAAGATTATTAAAGAGATCCACTTTCTGCAGGATCAATTGAATGTTCTACTAAATAGAGAATTATATTGGAATCTGAAGAAATTACAGCAAAAAGCATTTGAGGGTGCAAATAAACCAGGAAAATTTTTAGCGTGGCAATTGAAAAATAGAAAAGAAAGGAATTTTATAAGTAAAATTACTGAAGACGGAAAGGATGTTATGAATTTGAAAGGTATAAAAAGAGTCTTCTTCAAATACTACGCCAAACTGTTCAAAAAGAAAGGAATTGACCAACAGAAAATTAAGAAATATTTGGAGACTATTGAAGTTCCAGAGCTGGGAAAACAAATTAAAGAGTTATTAAATGGTTTAGTAACAAAGGAAGAGGTGACAATGGCAATAGAAGACGCAAAGTTGGGCAAAGCTCCAGGTCCAGATGGCTTTACAGCAAAGTTTTATAAGAAATTTAAGGAGGAGCTAACCCCTATTTTAGTACTTCTGTCGAATGAGATAAGAAAGACTAAATGGATCCCAGATTCATGGAAAGAAGCAAATATTTCATTGATACCCAAAGAAGGTTTGGATTTAACTGAAGTAAAGAATTATAGACCAATATCGCTATTAAATAATGATTACAAATTATTTGCGAAAATTATTTCGGAAAGACTGAAAAAATATTTGAAAGATACTATAGCGGAAGAACAAGCTGGTTTTTTACCAAATAGACAGATTAGAGACAATTTAAGAGTGGTGATTGATGCAATCGAATACTATGACAAACATCCAGAAAAAGAAGTTGGATTCCTCTTTTTAGATGCGGAAAAAGCTTTTGACAATTTAAATTGGGAGTTTATGCTGCAAGTTATTGAAAAGATGGATATAGGACAGTCTTTTCTAAACATGATTGTGGCAATTTACTCAGAACAGAGAGCAGCTTTGAATATAAATAAAGAAAGAACAGATTTCTTCCAAGTTCAAAAGGGAACACGTCAAGGCTGCCCGTTATCCCCGTTGTTGTTTATTTGGATATTGGAAATATTATTGACAGCGATAAGAAAAGATAACAGCATTGAAGGACTCACAGTGAAAGGTTTTGCATATAAATACAGGGCATTTGCAGACGATGTAATGTTTATGATTCAAGATCCAATCGACAAAATACCACAATTGATGGAAAAAATTGAAGAATTTGGATCAGTTGCGGGATTCTACGTTAATAAAAGTAAAACCAAAGTGATGTGCAAAAATATGACGAAACAACGACAAACAGAACTTCAAGAGAAAATTCAATGTGAAGTAGTTACAAAGACTAAATATTTAGGAATTGAATTGACCATGAAAAACATTGATTTGTTCAAAAATAACTATGAAAAGGTTTGGCACAGGATCCAACAAGACATGAAGAAATGGGATACCTTGAATCTATCGTTATTGGGAAGAATTGCAACTGTAAAAATGAATGTTTTGCCGCGTTTGATGTTTTTATTTCAGGCTATTCCAATATTAAAACAAAGGAAAATACTGGATACGTGGCAGAAAGAACTATCGAAATTTGTATGGGCAGGAAGAAAGCCAAGGATTAAAATGAAAATTTTATGTGATGCAAAGGAAAGAGGAGGTCTACAACTACCAAATTTAAGACTGTATTATGATGCCGTCTGTTTAACATGGTTGGAACAGTAGATTAATTTAGAAAATAAAAAGTTATTGGCTCTAGAAGGGCATGATAACAAGTTTGGATGGCATGCATATTTATGGTATGGAAAAGTAAAAATAGATCAATTTTTCAAACACCACTTCATAAGACGATCACTGTTCGAGACTTGGATGAGATATAGAAAATTCTTCTCAGAAGAAAGACCACTTTGGATAGTACCAGCAGAAGTGATTAATCCATATTCAAGAAATCAAGGGTTAGATTGGCTACCTTATAAAAGTCTTTTAAAATTAGAAGGGAAAAACTTTGTGTTAAAAGACAGATTTGATGTGGAATTTGAATATGATTGGTTGAAGTATAGACAGATTTATGACTTATTTAAGACCGATAAAAGAGAATATGGTTTTAGAGAAAATAACACTGAAATTGAAACTGTATGGCTTGAGAAAGGTAAAAAAATGATTTCTAAACTGTACAAGGTTTTATTGAAATGGTATACTGAGGATGAAATTGTAAAAGAGCAAATGATAAAATGGGCGGTAAATATTAATAATGAGATATTAATGACATCTTGGGAATATTTGTGGAAAAAGTCAATGAAAATTTCAACTTGTGTAAATGTTAAAGAGAATTGTTATAAAATGATGTACAGATGGTATATGACGCCTAAAAAAATTGCTATTATAAATGAAAGTATGTCTAACAAATGTTGGAAATGTAAGAAACATGAAGGGTCTTTTTACCATATGTGGTGGACATGTGATAAAGCAGTAAAGTATTGGACTGAGATCCACAATGAGATACAAAAAATTTTGAAATGTACTTTTAAGAAAGACCCACAGATGTTATTGTTAGGTCTTAAAATGGAAGAAATAAATGTAGCCAAGAGAACACTACTATGGTACTTGATTACAGCAGCTAGACTGACTTTTGCTCCATGTTGGAAACAAGATAAAGTACCTGAAACATGGGAATGGATTAAAAAGACGTTGTTTATGGCAGAAATGGACAAATTAACAAGAAAATTAAACAATGAAGAAGACGAAACCTTTTTCGGAGACTGGAAAGACTTTCAAGAATACTTGTTGAAGAATTGGGATGTAAAACGTGGTTTGATTTGTTTTGACAGCTATTGAGGAGAAGTGGAAAGAGACTTAGATCTTTGAATTGTTACCATTAGTAAAAGAAATATGTTTAGTAGTAAATGTAATTGTATAAGAGAAATATCAAGGGGGTTGGAGCAGTGCGGGAAGCCTTGTTTGGGGGGAGAGGGAGAAAGAAAAATGGATATGTATTGGTTTGTTTAAATTGTATGAACATGTGATATATCCAATAATAAATTGTATTTAAAAAAAAAATCTGATGAACAGTGCACAGATTGCACCATTTTGGTGTCCTTTGCAGATCAAGGAGAACAGTCTCCTTCAGTAGATCTAGCAGGCTCTGCAGGTTGAGCAGTAGAAGATATGACAGCATAGGCTGTCTTGCTAGCCATTGAGTCTGTTCAGATGGGCAGCTAACCCTGCCATTAGTCCGTCTCTAATTTGACCCTGATCTTTTAAATTCATTGTCGCACGACCAGACAGCCCCCCCAGGGAATCGTCTTACCACGCACTGTGGATTGTCCAGACGGCATCCACTGAAGGAGGCGTGCACGGTGTTTTTTTTAAAGAAAGAAAAAAGTTCACGCAAGCACATAGGCATGACATCGCATTCTTGTTTATCCGTGCATGCACAAAATCAAGATTTTTTAAAAACGCCGCCCATTCGGGATGGTCTGACATCAGACCATCCCGAATGGGCACCATTTTTTAACTGTGCGCTGGAGCAATCAGATGGGGGAAAGTCTGCAATTGGCTCGTTGGGAACCAAAAACTCCGCATTTTACCTAATATCTATTAAGTATGGCTCCAAAGAACGGCAAAACAGGATGTTAATGGACAAGGTACATTTCCCAGATGTTGCTGTCTAGAAATTACATTTAAATCTGCCAGGCACTCGTGCATGGCGCAGATCTAAAAAGCCGTCTGAATGGAGCCATTGATAGCCTGTAGTGTTTTGGTCACAAAGCAGTCAATGGTACCAAAGACAAAGACACCAGAATAGTTGAGGGCTGGACAGCCATCAGATCTAATGAGCATACACACTCCCAAAGTGTGGGAGCCTGTTTCATGAAATACAAACAATTCTGACAGGAATCAACTTTATGCTCCTTGTCCAAACAAAATAGAAAAAAATTGTGTTAAATGAAGGCTGGTAATTTCCCCCCACAATAATGAATTGTATGCCCTGGACGGATAAGGAAGAGGAGAGGAATTTGAAGATAAAAATCTAAATCAATGGATGAGAAAAATCTAGAATAGATGGTAATTATATACTAAGTAATTCTTCTGCATTGAGGAGAGCAAGTGGGAAGAAGCAAAGGGAGCCTAACTCATGTCTCTGATGACAGAATAGAGAAGTTTTTCATGATGTCTCTGATATGGCAGTCAATGTTCCCTCTAAGCTGTCGACTGTTGTGAGCAAAAATTCTGCTTCATGAGCAAAAAATATACAAACATGAAAAAATTGAAAGAAAGGGAAAGAAAGAAAGGGGGGAAAGGGGAAAAATGGAAAGAGGGACAGAAAGAAAGGGAAACAAGGGAAGAACAGAAAGAAAGAAGATGGAAAGGAGAAACAAAGCAAATAGATTGGGAGGTGGAGGTGG
The DNA here is from genome assembly GCA_029375565.1 of Gekko gecko. Lineage (NCBI taxonomy): Eukaryota > Metazoa > Chordata > Lepidosauria > Squamata > Gekkonidae > Gekko > Gekko gecko. The sequence goes on along the minus strand of JAPDNY010000003.1, from coordinate 101,430,657 downwards.
AAAGAAAGCAAATAGATGTGGAAAGAAAGCAAATAGATGTGGATAGAGGAGTGAAAGGAAGGGAGGCCCCCCTGCACTGGCAGTGGGAGGCCCTCAGAAGAGCACTGGGCTGCGTTCCCAGGAGAAGGCCATTGAGGGGATGGGAGGTGGACTCACGGTCTGAACAGGAGAAAGCAAGCCCAGGATCTTTTGTACCACTGGGAGCAATGTGGTCTGCATGGCACAGGAGCTCCTGGGCTCACTTCCCCTGCAGCCCAGTTTAAAATGGAGTGCAGGAGAAAGCAAAACCTGGATCTTCTGTGCCGCCAGAAGCAATGTGCTTTGTGCAGCACAGGAGCTCCTGGGGCTCGCTTCTCCTGTAGCCCAGTTTAAAATGGACTGCAATAGAAAGCAAGCCCAGGATCTTCTGTGCTGCCAGGAGCAATGTGCTCCATGTGGCACAGGAGCCCTTGTGGCTTGCTCCTCCAGCAGGACAGGCAAGGCAGCAGAACAACCATAGTGTAGTTGGGGCAGGCCAAGCAGCAGATAGGAGTGGGCTTGGGCCTCAGCTGGCTTGGTCAACTCAGAGGCTAAGCTCTTGGGCAGCAACAGTAGATCGAGGACTGCTTGGCACCAGCACCCCCTTTCTAGGACCAGCTGAGAGAGGGTGCCCTGGAGAGGAAGCATCCATGTGCTCAGCTAAAAAACCTCTGGGCTGGGGGGGGAATCTGTGGGCCAGTGCAGGCTGGCACGCCTTAGAGGAAACCTTGGTAGCAGTCCAATTGAGCAGGAAAGCAGTGCTCCATTCACTTGGGATATGTGCAATGTAGCCCATACTTCTAGGATGAGCACACAAGCACTCAAATTCCTTTTTAGCCCAGCTATATAATTTTTAAATGAGAGCATAGGCTTCAGTTCCCATGAGTGTGATAACACAGAGACCACAAAGTGGAAATGTAATTCCACTGAATCACTTTATTTATATGTCACCTTCAATTAAAACAAGCAAACTAAAAATAACTCTTCCAACATGATTTGCAACAAAATACAATTTGAAAAATAATAGTTAAAATAGAGTGTTAAAAATTCAGGTATGAGTACCACTCCCCTGCCACACTATTTCTTATTAAACTTACTCAAAGTTCCCCCCCCCGCCCCCGAAAAGGCAGGCCTTCAAATCCCTCTAGTCAACATTCAGAGTAACAGCTGAAAAAACCTCAGCTATGGCTGTTACCAGGGCTTTTTTTCTTTTTCTTTTTAAAGAGGTGCCGGAACACTCAAGAGGGAAATGAAGTTTTCAATCTGCATACTGAAAACTCATGAACTTTAAAACATTTTTAAAATAATGTTGTCAAAGAGGTTTCGGAACTCTGTTCAGGGGCATTCCCCCAGAAAAAAAGCCCTGGCTGTTCCCCAGAAAAAGGCTACCTGGTTCAATTTCAGTTGCCACAGGTGGAAGCTCTCATATTCTGGGCCTATGTAATTTAAGGCTTTAAAGGTCAAAAACAAAAGTTCAGCAGCATATAAATCAATTAATAAAACAACTATAAGCAACATCAGTTAAAATAACTTCAGGTGGTCTGAAACAATAGAACAAAGCTTGAATCCAGTGGCACCTTTAAGACCAACAAAGTTTAATTCTTTTGTGTGCATGTAGTAACTAAAAATTATTCATGAGTCAATTTCACCTCAGTTAATAACTGTTTTAGGCCATCAAAGCCCCCCCAAACCTTTCACTTTTCATCTTTATGCCAACAATGTGCTTAAACTTGAATGGATTCCTTGACTAAGTGATTGCATTAATCAATATGTCTAGAACCCAAAGATGGATAGTCTAACTTATCTATTACAATAGGGGGAAAAGAAGAAAGGTGGTAAAATAATATGGATTATTATAGAAAAAAGAACCCCCCCCCAAATCAAACAACCTTTAAAAGTCACGATGGATAAATAATGAATGAAGCCAAAAACATAAATGATGCAATAATACTGTCCTAAAATCTATATCCAAAGGCTCAATTACTCTCAGCATTCCACAATTAAAAATATATCAATCTCCAATTTTGACATACTTATTTCTTTCACTGGTTTTCCCCCAGAATTGAACCCAAACAAATAGTAACCATATAAACTACACTTATTATCCCTGTTTGATCCTTGAATCTGTTAAACATCTTTATTATGCTGCATGATAATTTATTGCTCACCTTCTACTTATATGCATGGACTGGTAATTTCCATTTTTATTTCTGTCTTGTCTCTGATTGGCCCATCCTGACAACTACCCCCCATATCTGAAGAAGTGTCCATGCACAGTCTTAAAGGTGCCACTGGACTCAAATTTTGTTCTGCTGCTTCAGACCAACATGGCTACTCACCTGAATCTAACCAAAGGCTTGTAATTCAGTTTGGTGTAGTCGTTAAGTGCGCAGACTCTAATCTGGGAGAACTGGGTTTGATTCCCCACTCCTCCACTTTCACCTGCTGGATGACCTTGGGCAAGCCATAGTTCTGGCATAGCTGTTCTTGAAAAATAGCAGTTTCTGTCAGAGCTCTCTCAGCCCCACCTACTTCACAGGGTGTCTGTTGTGGGGAGGGGAAGGGAAAGGAGTGTGTAAGCCACTCTGCGACTCCTCTGGGTAGTGAAGGGCAGGTTATAAATCCAATCTCTTCTTCCTCTTCTTTATTGATAATGTTTTAAAGCTGTCTTTCCATTTTAAAAGTCCTAGCATGTTACGCATACAGATTTCTGTATATCTACTGAAAAATATTCTAGACAGCACTGATGTATTATTTCAGAAAGAAGCATGCATACACACTTACCTCATAAGGAAGGTTTTCCTTGAAAGTTTTGAGGGCAACATCAAGAGAAAGTTTCAGCCATATTTTATATTCTAAAGATGGATATTCCAAAAACTTGTCAAAAGTTTCGAACAAATCCTCTATAGAGATAAAACATGTCTGGAAAAAATAAGTGAGGAATTAAAACTGTTATTCATCAATATTTGTTTAGAGCAAATAAGTTGTGTATTTCTAAGCATTTTCAGTTCCATTGCGTTGACTACATTATAAATGAGAATTAAAGAGATTCTGTGTAACACATAGACTTATGTTTTATTTAAAATACACATTCCTTGAGAAAGGGACCAATCTCGTTTCTATAATTTTACCGTAGGTCTTGAAAATGATTTGTCTGTGAGTCACTTTATATGTTCAGACTATCCTGTGGATCTGCTCATTTTCACATGGTAATGTTTCTGAAGAAGGTTTATTTTAATGTTTTCCCATGTGTAATTTTTTTAATCTGTGCTTGAAATACCCATTAATCTCTCTGTTTCTCCTTCAAGGGACCTCCTCAAGAAAAGGCTCTTTTGGAGAGAATGATGGATCCACATGGTTTGTTGTTGTTTATTTTTCACAATCAAGGTTTTTTTAAAAATATGGGAAGACTGCATCTCTCTGCTGTCTGCATAGCTTCTTGAATGGGAGAGTGAATTAAAGGAAAACATGAGATTAGACCACTGTAATACACTATACATATTGACTTTCCTTTGACATCAACTCAGTGTATAGGAAAAGACTTTCCTGATTCATTCCTGCTACAGTCAAATGGTCTAGCTGCTAACATCTCCATGTGACTTTTGTCACTTGCAACAGATGGCATGCCAGATGCCAAGCCTGATATCCATACACAAAGCCACTTTGACACCTTTGCTGGGAAGAAGTAGACATTGAGGTGTCTTCTCAAGCTGGGGGGACACAGATGTCCCATGCATTAACACATCAAAGCTCAGCAAACGCGCCTTTAGTCATGTCAGCAATGCCTGCACCTAGATAGTTGGACACACCTCTTCATCCCCTTGTGATTGGATAAATGGCCATATTCAATTATGACGGGAGAGGGAGGAGTTGTGCTTACCCTATGGGAAGAGGGACAGAGTTCTCTTGGAAAGTTAGCTTCTTTCTGAGGTAGAGTTCCCTTTTGGATTACAAACCTGCAACATGGAATTTTACTTCTAGGCAACCAAGCTGGTCTTAGTTGCCTTCATCAGCCATGTGGTTCATCCTGAAGATCCCCTGGTTCCACAAAGGACATTGAATTATCTGGTATCTCTGAATGACCAGTAATTATGAATCCATCTATGTATAGTTAGAGCTGAATAAGCTATAGATCTTATTTGTTTCATTCACCTTCTGGATAGCCTCTTGTTATATGCATGCTTTGTACTAAATAAAGATAATATCAATTAATATTATTTGAGTTTGTGTCCTGGATTGCAACTGGGTTCTAAGCCTAGATCCTGTGCCTAAGCTGTTCGCCTAGAAGGCTACCACTGTGTGTTAATTAAGTATCTGCAGTTCTGGCACAGAGCTGATAAGTCATTAATTCCCAGAGACTACACAGGAGGTGGGACCTCTGCTCCTGTCTGAGTTGGGAACGTCCTTAAAGAGGTCCTGGTGGCAGAATACTGATTTAAGTGTTCCTTAAGCATATGGGATTTTGGTATCTCTCATTCCTGGAGGGGCGTGAGAGAGAAGTAAGATCCTGTACATGCTGGCAGAGTATCAGGAATTGTGCCTCTCATATCCCCTGGACTGGGGGTGAGAGGGCTCAAAGCCTGTACACTCAGAACCCCCAGTTGGCACAGAAAACAAGGTTGCACTTACCTGCAACCGTTGTTTATCGAGTGGTCTTCTGTGCAGGCACACATGAGACTGTGCAGTCGCAGACCAGCCATGGAAAAGATTTCCAAGCTTTCTAACAGACTAGGAGTGCCCCTCCTCCCTCTGGCGCTTTCCCGCCAAAATGCTCACATGATCAGGAGGAGGGGCGCTACTCCCTTAGTTCTCTCCATGCTGCCACCAGAGACCCCTAGAAAACCAAAGTTCCAGAGAATTCACAGCGGGGTAGGAGGGAGGGATGTGTGCCTGCACAGAAGACCACTCGATGAACAACAGTTACAGGTAAGTGCAACCTTGTTTTCATCGTTGTGGCTTCTGTGCAGTCCCACATGGGAAGATTAGCAAGATCACTGAGTGAAGGAGATGGGTGTGAAGATCTCAGAAGGAGGCCACCAAGGACCGCTTTATCAACAGTTGTTTAGCGGCACAAATTGACCCTCATCCAGAACTCTCTTATACCAGGGCAGTAAGCTCTGTGCAAGTGTCCCCACCAAAATACATGTGGGAATGTGGCAAAGAAAAAAAGAGCACTCTTTTGAAAGAGCCATCATACATAGAGTGGTAATGAATAGTCATGCACTCAAAACAGTGTGATAGCATCAACCGACCCACAAGGATGGGTTGTGTGAGGACACTGACCATGCATTACATGAGGAGTAAGAGATAACCCTTGGTAGGAGATTCCAGCAGGATGTCACCGTTTAAAATTTCATGCATGGAGAGGGTATAAATGAAGCACCATGTAAGTGTCAAAAATAAAACAAGGGGTTATACCCCACTTTTGTAGCACACTTACTAATCCAACAAGGAAAAGATCAGAGAGGGTTTGTTTGTTTGTTTCCTTTCAAATCAGTTGTCAAGAACATTCAATAGCACAAGAAGCAGGGTCCAAACCTTGCTGCAGTTTCTATAAAGACTCTCCTCCCCACTTAGAGGTGCAAGGTCTAGTACTCCAAGAGTGGTGGTTGCCACTGTTACAATGCAGGGTACTGTTACAATGCAGGAAAGGAGATGCTCAGCATATTAATTTGTCAGCAGGAGTGAGAATAAGCAGATCTGCATGATGGTAATGAAGGCAGTAAAAAGAGGTGTGATGTGGCTAAAGAAAGGATGGACATAATGCACCAGAAGGAAAAGAACTTGTGTAGTCTGCAGAGCAATCTGTAAACATAAGAACATAACAGAAGCCAATGTTGAATCAGGCCAATGGCTCATTCAGTCCAACACTCTGTCACACAGAGGCCAAAAATAGCAGATACCATCAGGAGGTCCACCAGTGGGGCCAGGACACTAAAAGTCCTCCCACTGTTGACCCCCCCCCCCAAGCACCAAGAATACAGAGCATCACTTGCCCCAGAGTCCTTATCTATACCTTGTGGCTAATAGCCACTGATGGACCTCTGCTTCATATATTTATCTAATTCCCTCTTGAAGCTGTCCATGCTTGTAGCTGCCATCACCTCCTGTGGCAGTGAATTCCAAGTGTTAATTACTCTTTGGGTGAAGAAGTACTTCCTTTTATCCATTCTAACCCAACCGCTCAGCAATTTCATGGAGTGCCCACGAGTTCTTGTATTGTGAGAAAGAGAGAAAAGTACCTCTTTCTCTACCTGCTCCATCCTATGCATTATCTTATAAACCTTGATCATGTGCAGACAGAGAAAAAAGGCATAAAAACAGGTTGTCTTTGTCAGGGATCAGAAGTGCATTCCTCAACGACAAGGTTATTGTCAGGAATGAAGCATAAAGGCCAGGGCCTGGAACATCATCTTGTGGGGCCATGCAAAGTAGCCCAGACCTCCAATCAGAATACCAGGGAACTGGTGTCTGCTAATCAGTTAAAACATGATTATAGTAACTCCTTAACTCTGTGGAGCATTTGCACTAAAATCAGAGACAAAGTAAATATGGCTATCATGTCAAGGTACAGTACTGTCAAGACAATTAATACTGCAGAAAAACAGGTTGCTTACCTGTAACTGATGATCTTCGAGTGGTCATCTGTGCAGTACCACACATGGGTTGGGTGCCTACGCATGACCTTGACCAGAGAAACTTCTAGAGCTTTGCCTCAGAAGAGCTTTGGCGGGCTCTCTTCCCGCCCTGGGGAGGAGGCACGCACTGCGCATGCCCAGAGCGGGGGAGAGAGCTGCCTCCCACTCAGTTCCTTCGACCGCTACCGGTAAGTCCCATCAATCCAAAAGAAAGAGATCAGGAGATGCCAGTAGCGGGGAAGGCCGGGTGGGATTGTGCTACTGCACAGATGACCACTCGAAGATTATCATTTACAGGTAAGCAACCTGTTTATCTTCATTGTGGTCTCTGTGCAGTCCCACACTTGGGTGATTACAAGAGCTGAACCAGTTAGAGGAGGGAGCTGGCAGCTGAAAAAGACACAAGCACACTGGTTAAGACACAGCATCATCATCTAATCAAGTCACCTAATGGTCCTACCTGAGGAAGCAGCAGGGTCAAGCGAAGAGGGATTGCAGCACCGTCTGACCGAAGGCAGCATCCTGTTGAGATCAGACATCGAGTGTGTAGTGGGTCATGAAGGTCAATGTCGATGACCACGTAGCAGCTGCACAGACGTCTTCCAACAGGACACCAGCCAGGAAAGCGGTGGATGTTGATACCACCCTTGTGGAATGGGCAGTGACACAGGTAGGGACAGGTTGACGTGCAAGCTCATAGCAAAGGGCTATGGTGGAAGTCACCCATTTAGACAGCTGTTGAGTGGAAATCGGCGCCCCCAGACGTGGAGGGCCATAAGCTAGGAACAGCCAAGGAGACTTAGGTATGGACTGTGTCTTATGTAAGTAAAAAAAGAGTGCTCTGTGAACATCAAGACAGTGCAAGGCTCTCTGAGAGGCATCAGTCGGGTTCGGAAAGAAAGTAGGCAGGACAGATGACAGAGAGGTGAAAGGCAGAAATTACCTTAGGGAGGAAAGAAGGATCTGGACAAACCTTTTCCCTATGGAAAATCGTATAGGGGGGTGATCAGCTCTAAAGGCAGCTAGTTCCCCTACTCTACGAGCGGTAGTAATAGCTATGAGGAAGGCCGTTTTCCAGGAGAGTAACCTGAGGTTGGCTGTAGCCATGGGCTCGAAGGGCTTGGAGATAAGTTGAGAGAGAACGAGGGACAAACTCCACAAAGGCACCAGAGGCTTCCTAGGAGGACAAAGCCAAAGGAGACCCTTAAGGAAGGTTTTCATTGGTGTGAAAATACCGAGGATCCTTGTATCAAGGGATGATAAGCGGAGATGGCCGCTAAATGGACCCTTAAAGATGAGTACACTAGGCCAGTGTTCTTCAAATGGACAACATAGGAGAAAATGTCACGGAGAGATGACTAGACAGGATCGAAGGAGTGATCGGAGGTGTAGTGCTGGAATCTTTTCCACTTCAACCAATAGGTAAGTCGAGTAGAAGGCTTTCTGGCATTTAGGAAGACTTCGGAGACTTGAGGCAGGAAATCTAAGGCTGGATCTTCCAGGCTGTCAAGTGGAAAAATCCCGGATCGGGATGCAGGATCCTCCCTTGGGCCCGAGAGAGGAGATCGGGGACGACAGGGAGAGGGCGGAAGGTGTGATGGGAGAGCTGGAGGAGATGCGGAAACCAGACTTGGCACGGCCACCAAGGAGTGACTAGGATGTATGGCGTTGCATCCACGAGGACCTTCTGAATGACCTGGGTGATGAGAAGGAATGGAGGGAAGAAATAGAAGAGGGTCCCATTCCACTTGTGAAGAAAGGCATCTCCGAGCGACCGAGCAGATGAGGGACCCCTGCTGAAGAAGAGACAACATCGAGCGTTGTCTGCATTTGCAAAGTCGTCGACAAGAGGGCGACCGCACTCAAGAAAAAGAGGTTTTAGATATCAAAGGGGAATAGACCATTTGTTGTCCGATTACCTGGACCAGCTCAACTGATTGGCATCGATGTTTTGAGCGCCTGGAATGTGTATCGCGGAGAGCATAATGGAATGATGGAGGCACCAAGTCCAGAGGTCGACGGCTGAGTTGCAGAGACAAACAGAGGCAGTACCACCCTGCTTGTTGATATAGTAAACAGCGGTGGTGTTGTTGGAAGCCACCTGTACAACACGACCTCGAAGGATTGGGAGGAAAGACTGAAGGGCCAGATGAACCACACACAGCTCTAGGACATTGATGTGAAGAGTTGCCCCACGAGGAGTCCAGACCCCCTGTGCTGAAAGCAATCTGCACTGGGCTCCCCAATCCCAGAGGGAAGCATCCATGGTCAACAACACCTGTGGAAGAGGTGCTGAGGGTGAGACCACCACTCGAGAGAGTCAACGACCACGGGTGGGGTCGACAGGATTTTGTGCCAGGGACTGCGAAGAGGATCGAAGGCATGGAGAAGCCAAAGTTAGAGCGGCCGCATTCTCAACCGGGCATGACAGACGACAAATACCGTGGACGCAAAGTGACCCAGGAGCCTCATAAAAGATCGAGCGGATTGCTGAGGGGAGGTCCAAAACAGGGACACCAGCGCTAAAATGTTGGAAGCCCTCAATTCCGGAAGAAACGCAGTCTTGAGATTGGTATCTAGCCAGGCACCATGGAATTGAAGGACCTGGACGGTCTGAAGAGAGGACTTGGAGAGGCTGACACACAGGCTGAGGGCACAAAGGAGAGAAAGAGTCTCTTGGACATCGTGAAGTAGCTGGGCTCGGATTGGATATAGGGATAAAGTGTCATCCCACGGCGATGAAGTTCGGCCACCACAACAGCCATCAGCTTGGTAAAAACCCTTGGGGCGGTACAGAGACCGAATGGAAGGACCCTGTATTTGTAATGTGCGTTCCCGACTGCGAAACGAAGAAATCTGCGGTGCTGGGGACAGATAGTGACATGAAAATATGTGTCTTGGAGATCGACCGATGCTAGCCATGCTGCCTTTGGAACCAGCAGGAGAATGGACTGCACAGTGACCATACGGAATTTTTGATAACGGATGTATTGATTCAGATCTCTAAGATCCATAATCGTTCTGAAGCCACCGTCCCGTTTTGGTAAGAGGAAGTATTTCAAGTAAAAGCCTAGGGTCCACTGCGCCTCTGGAATGATCTCGATAGTGCCCTTGGCCAGAAGGGCAGAAATCTTGAGATTGAGGAGGGGGTCCGGGGGCGTGACGACAAAGTGTGGTAGGACTGGAGGCGAAACGAACTCTATGGCGTACCTGACCCGTAGAATGGTGAGGACCCAGGAGTCGGTGCAAATTTCTTCCCACATTGGTAGAAAGGGGAAGAGATGGGTCCAGACAGGAGGGGTGTACGACGGTGGAAAGGACAGACGATGGGAACAAACAGACTGTTTGGACTGTTGGGGCTTCTTCGAAGGCTGTGGACACTGACAGGAGGAAGGACGGGAATCATAGGGCTTCCTCCTCCACTGGGCATTGGGGGCTGGAGACGGATGGTGCCTAGAATGGTAAGGCTTCCATGTACGGTTCTGAGGTCGGTAAGTGGAGGTGGAAACTCCCAAGCTTTGAGCCTGCTTCCTGCTGTTGTTGACGGCCTTTAAGGCCTCATCAGTAGTCGAATGGAAGAGACCATCGCCATCAAAAGGGAGATCCTCTATGTGGAATTTGACATCAGGTTGCAGAGATGTGCCTCGTAGCCAAGCATGACAGCGCAGAGCGACCAAAGAGACCAGGATCTTCAAAGAGGAGGTGACCACATGACGAACAGAGTTAATCTGCTGTTTCGAGATGGAGCAGATCTCAGACAAAGGTGGGACAATGCTCCTCTGGGACAAAGTCCAAGACGGGACGAACAGCATTTGTGACACTGAAGGCATATGCCGAGAGGTAAGACAGGTAGGTATCGATACGGAGACCCATGGAGGCGAAGGAATACACTTTCTTTGCAAGGGTGTCAAGTTTACGACCCTCTCGATCAGGCGGCGCAGATTGTCATACAGGTTGCTTCGACTAGGATGAAGAATGGACGACCATCGGATTCGGCGGCAGATGTGAGATAATGAATTTCCCCAAATTCTGTTGGATCTTGTAAAGACCATCATAGCATCTAGAGACCGGGGGAATCGATGCTGGATGCTCCCAGGATTCTTTAAGAACCAAAAAGTGGACCAGCAGTAAAGGGAGGACCGTGGAAGGAGGAAGGTCAGCCTGAACCAGCTTGTGAAACACGTCAGTCACAGTGGGAGACTCTGTAGAACCCTGAACTTGAAGGGCAGTGGCCATTCTAGTAACCAGCTCCAAATAAGCTTTAGGACCCTCAGTGGGTGAAATAGAACTCGAGCGACGAATCTCATCATCGACTTGAGTGGCATCGGGATCGAGATCTGCAGAATCAGAATGATCAGAAATCAACATCGGAGAAGAGGATCTTAATGGCTGAGCAAGATCAGTTGCCATTTGGTCATCAGCAGGGGGATGATACTGAGGTTCTAAGGGAGAACTCTTTGGGGCATCCCTAGGTCTCGAGGACTCAGAAGGTTGGTCAAGAACGAAGCTACTGATTGAGAGCAGCAGGGATAGTCAGGCACATGACAACGGTCGGTACATTCAGAGTGCCAGACCTGATCATAATGATGATGCTGAGGCGTCAGAGACCTGCAGTAATAGTAGGCACAGTATGGAGGTCACCTGCATTCATCCGGAGACCAACATTGATCGTCCGAAGGCGAGCCCGACGAAGACAGTGACTGTCGACAAATGAGCCGCTTGCAATCATATCGAGACTGAGATCAAGAATGTCGATCTACTAAAAGCTCTCTCCCCTCCAAAATGTGGAGTGGGTGATCAGAGTGTCGAGAAGGAGATCAGGAATCCCTATGAGAAGACAATGTGGGAGGCGATCTCGTTGACTGACCAAGTGGAATCAAACTGGAAGCTGAGGACAAAGTGTGCTGCAGTGTCAGAGGTGGTAAAACAGACTTTTGAGAAGTAGATGCCAATGCAGGTTGTCAGGCCAGTAGTAACGAAGTTGTCAGGCCAGTAATAATGATGGGCTCTACTACCAAAGTCGATGTCGATGACTTAACCTTCGATTTCGAAGGGGTCTCTTCTTCAGGCCTCTTAGGTTTCAGTGCCTTCGAGGAAGCATCCTATTTCTTAGGTAAATATGAATGGGAAGCCACAGAAGACATGGTAGGGCATAAGGCTGCCTCTAAAAGTACAGCCCTAAGTCTAGCCTCCCTGTTACGCCTAGCTTTCCTAGTAAAACTAGCGCAATGTGGGCAAGTATCAACCCTATAGGCCTCGCCAGATAAAGTAAGCAAAAGTCGTGCCTGTCATTCGAAGGGATCTTTGCCGGGCAACGACAGCACACTTTAAAAAACTTTGTTTTGCCCATACAATCTGGACCCCACCCAAAGATCAAAGGGGGGGGGGGAAGAATAGAAAAGGCAAGAAAAAGATATATAATTTTTATATATATAGATATATATTTTTAGTGAAGAAAGAATGAAGATAAAAAGACAAAGAGAGAAAAAGAGGAGAAAAGAGGAGAAATACTCAACTGAGGCAATGATGGAGGAAGAGCAACGAGGTGTGAACACGAAGGCAGTCGAAGAAGAACTGAGTGGGAGGCGGCTTTCTCCCCCGCAGTGTGTGCCTCCTCCCCAGGCCGGGAAGAGAGCCCGCCAAAGCTCTTCTGAGGCAAAGCTCTAGAAGTTTCTCCGGTCGAAGTCATGTGCAGGCGCCCAACCCATGTGTGGGACTGCACAGAGACCACGAAGAAGATCATCAGGAGTTACTGGGAAAGGTTCCCACATATAGCAAAGTAGCCATCAGAAATGGCACTACTTCTGGAAGATCATAGACAAAATAAATGCTGTGAGAGAAAAGGCTGTGCTGAGACCACATGCATGATGCATAGTAGGTCCATCTCAGAAAGAAAGGAAACTAAGTCCGGGCATCCCATGAAGGGTAAAAGATACAGCAAAACAACAGTCTTACAAAATCAAAAAGGTGGCAGAGCAGTTTTTAAACTGAATAATGGGGGAAAGCCGACAGGAGATGAAAAGTCTCTGGTTCGGGATGGCTCATCTCAAAGAGATGAAGGGGTAGCTACTACTTTTGAACAAGGAAATGGATTACAATTGTCCACTGAGACTGTGGCTAATGATAGGAACTGTCTGGCAAGGTCTCGAGGCAGCAAGAGGAAGGCTGTGGGCTTAACAAACGTGGGAAACTATAAGTGTTTATACACAAATGCTAGAAGTCTCCGAGGTAAAATCGGGGAGTTGGAATGCTTGGTGTTGGGGGGGGAATAGACATTGTGAGTATTTCAGAAACTAGGTGGGATGAGGAAAATCAGTGGGATACGGTGATTCCTGGTTATAAATTATATCGGAAGGATAGGGGGGGAAGGGTTGGAGGTGGGGTGGCTCTGTATGTCAGAGAGGGTATACTGTCCAGTCAGATTGAGAGGGTAAGAGAATTGGATTCGCTTCTGGAAATGCTATCGGTTGAAATAGTGGGTCCAAAAGGAAGCTTAACAGTGGGAGTTTGTTATCGCCCACCAGATCAAAAGATAGAGGAGGATTATAAAATGATGAATGAATTAAAGATAGCGGCTAGACGAAATAACTGTGTTGTAATAGGCGACTTTAACTACCCACACATTGATTGGGGCAATATGAATTCTAGTCAGGAAAAAGAGTTTTTAGACACTCTCAATGACTGTGCTATGGAACAGATGGTCACAGATCCTACCAGGGGAGAGGCGATCCTGGATTTGGTCCTAAGTAACACCCAAGACCTGGTGAGAGATGTAAAAGTGATTGCACCACTTGGGAACAGTGACCATAATGTCATTGAGTTTAACATTTATACAGATAGGCAGTTGCCCAAAAAGACTGACGCAACCACTTTTAACTTTAAAAGGGGTAACTTCTCTGGTATGAGGGGACATGTGAGGAAGAAACTGAAAGGAAGAGTGGAGAAGGTCAAAACCATTGGGGAAGCTTGGAGACTATTTAAAAATACAGTCCTAGAAGCTCAGAAAAAATATATATCGCAGGTTAGGAAAGGTACAAATAGGTATAGAAAAAAGCCTGCATGGTTAACAAAAAAGTAATGGAAGCTGTAAAAGGTAAGAAGGATTCGTTTAAGCGGTGGAAAGCTAGTCTTAGTGAGGTTGATAAAGGGAACACAGACTATGGCAAATAAAATGCAAGTCTGTGATCAGGAAAGCAAAAAGGGAATATGAGGAGCATATTGCAAAAAACATAAAGGCCAACAATAAAACTTTCTTCAAATACATTAGAAGTAGGAAGCAAGCCAGGGAGGCAGTGGGGCCCTTGGATGACCAAGGGGTAAAAGGAGTAGTGAAGGATAGGGAAATGGCTGAGAAGCTGAATGCATTTTTTGCCTCTGTCTTCACTGTGGAAGAGGAGAAGTGCTTGCCCACTCCAGAAGCACCGATTTCGGGAGGGGTTTGAAAGACCTGAATCAGATTGCGGTGACAAGAGAGGAAGTCCTCCGACTGATGGACAATTTAAAAACTAATAAATCACCAGGCCCGGATGGCATTCATCCGAGAGTTCTGAAAGAACTCAAATGTGAACTTGTGGATCTCCTGACAAAAATATGTAATCTTTCTTTAAAATCTGCCTCCATTCCTGAGGTCTGGAAGGTAGCTAATGTCACTCCCATCTTTAAAAAGGGCTCCAGGGGAGATCCAGGAAATTACAGGCCAGTCAGTCTGACATCAATACCAGGTAAGTTAGTGGAAACTGTTATTAAGGAGAGAATTAGTAGGCACACTGATGTACAAAAACTATTGAGGCACACTCAGCATGGGTTCTGTAAGGGAAGATCTTGTCTCACTAACCTGTTAGTGTTTTTTGAGGGAGTGAACAAACATGTGGACAAGGGGGACCCAATAGATATTATTTACCTTGACTTCCGGAAAGCTTTTGATACAGTTCCTCATCAAAGGCTCCTAAGTAAGCTCAATAGTCACGGGATAAAAGGACAAGTCCTCTTGTGGATCGAAAACTGGCTTATAAATAGGAAACAGAGAGTGAGTATAAATGGGAAACTTTCTCAGTGGAGGGTGGTAAGCAGTGGGGTACCACAGGGATCAGTACTCGGTCCGATGCTTTTTAACTTGTTTATTAATGATTTGGAATTGGGAGTAAGCAGTGAAGTGGCTAAATTTGCAGATGACACGAAGTTGTTCCGGGTGGTGAAAACCAGGGAGGAGTGTGAGGCACTCCAAAGGGATCTGTCGAGGATGGGTGAGTGGGCGTCAACGTGGCAAATGGGGTTCAATGTGGCCAAGTGCAAAGTGATGCACATTGGAGCCAAAAATCCTAAATATAAATACACATCGATGGGGTCTGAACTGGCAGAGACTGACCAAGAGAGAGATCTTGGAGTCGTAGTAGATAACTCAATGAAAATGTCTAGACAGTGTGTAGCTGCAATAAAGAAGGCCAACGCTATGCTGGGAATTATTAGGAAGGGAATTGAAAACAAATCAGCCAGTATCATCATGCCCCTGTATAAATCATTGGTGCGACCTCATTTGGAATACTGTGTACAGTTCTGGTCACCACATCTCAAAAAGGATATTATAGCATTGGAAAAAGTGCAGAGAAGCGCAACTAGAATGATCAAAGGGTTGGAACAACTTCCCTATGAAGAAAGGTTAAAATGCTTGGGTCTCTTTAGCTTGGAGAAGCGACGGCTGAGGGGTGACATGATTGAGGTTTATAAGATTATGAATGGGATTGAGCAGGTTGAGAAAGAAGTACTTTTCTCCCTTTCTCACAATACAAGAACTCGTGGGCACTCCATGAAATTGCTGAGCAGTCAGGTTAGAACAGATAAAAGGAAATACTTCTTCACCCAAAGAGTGATTAACATATGGAATTCACTGCCACAGGAGGTGGTGGCAGCTACAAGCATGGACAGTTTCAAGAGGGAATTAGATAAACATATGGAGCAGAAGTCCATCAGTGGCTATTAGCCACAGGGTATAGATGGGAACTCTCAGTCTGGGGCAGGTGATGCACTCTGTTCTTGGTGCTGGAGGGGCAGCAGTGGGAGGGCTTCTAGTGTCCTGTCCCCACTGCTGGACCTCCTGATGGCACCTGGTATATTTTGGCCGCTGTATGACAGAGTGTTGGACTAGATGGGCCATTGGCCTGATTCAACATTGGCTTCTCTTATGTTCTTATGTACTTAAGGTGTCACATATAGATATCTAAAAATGCCAGGAAATACAGCAGTGGAAGCTGAACAGAGCTGACAATCTTCGTAAAATGGGGGGGGGATTCAGGCAGGTTGCTTTGAAAAGGATCAATAAAGATCTGTCAAAGTAGCAGGGGAAATTTAATATAGAAGCTTCACATAAGCTACACTCATTTCTGTGCACATTGAGAGACAGCTAAGTATAAACCCAGTGAAGGGGGACATTGGAATTCTACCATGGGAAGCTTCCCTCTTCAACAAGAGGGGTATTATCTGCAGGAACAGTAGAGCAGTTGAGACACAAGACTGCCCAGCAAAAGACATGTATTATGAGTCATTGGATGTGGGCCTATCATAGGCTTCTCTTCAGGTGCTGCACTGAAGACATAAGAATAATTTGAAATCACATCATTTTTCCTGTCTCAGGAGGGGGTTGGAATGTAACAGAGCACCTCAAATCTGCCTTATAGTGGATCAGACCATTGGTTCATCAGGGTCAGTATTGTCCACTGAGACTGGCAGCAGCTCACTAAGGAGTCAGGCACAGAAAGGTCTTTCACATCACCTACTGCCAGACCATTAACCAGGGGGCCTAGGAGCTTCAGCATGCCAAGGAGTCACTCTTCCACTCAGCAGTGGGGGGGGGATTTGCATTCATCAGGCTGTTGGGCACTCAGGTGGCCTCTGAAGAGTGCTATCTAAGCCAGACCCTTGTTCACCAGGCCTCAGCAGAGGCGGGAATAGGCCTTCATCTGGCTGTTTCCAAACAGGCAACCTCCGAAGAGGGCCGTTGCAGCCGGGCTCTCTGTCCACCACACCTCAGCAGAGGCAGGAATAAGGCCTTCATCTGGCTGGGTGACCTCCGAAGAGGGCCACTGCAGCCAGGCTCTCTGTCCACCCCTCCTCACCAGGGAGGGTGAAGCCTTTGAAGAGTGCTCTTCTGAGTCCAGCTTTTTCCACACATGCCTTCAGGAGAAATTGGTGACAGCAAAGGCAGGCAGCTCTGCTGCGTGAACCCCTAGGCAGCCAAGGCACAGAGAATGGCTGTTGAACAGCACCATTTTTAGGCATGATGACACAGTGGAAATCCACAAAACATTTCTTCTTTAGATGTATTTAATTGTTCACTAGAATAAAAAACTGTTAACAGAAAAAGTCTCCTCAGTCTCAGAACTGAAGTGAGGAAAAAACAGAGAGAACAGCAGTGGAGATGATCTCTCCGCAGCAGCAAAAAGAGAACTGAGGGAGTAGTGCCCGTCCTCCTGGTCATGTGAGCGTTTTGGCGGGAAAGCACCAGAGGGAGGAGGGGCGCTCCTAGTCTAGTAGAATGCTTGGAAATCTTTTCCGTGGCTGGCCTGCGACTGTGCAGTCCCATATGGACTGCCTTTCCCCCTATAAACTACCACCACAGCCTCACTCATCCCAGGGTCTTCTGCAGGTACTAACCTGCAAATGGGCAAAATCAACAACTGCCCATACACATACATTCTCTGCTGTGGCCCCCACCCTATGGAATGGTCTGCTTGAAGAGGTCAGGAAGGTTTCTGCTCTCCTGGCACTCCACTCATTATGCAAAACAGATTTATTCAAGAGGGCATTTTTACACAGGTAACACAGCTGTCCTGAAACAAAATGTTTCACAAAGATGCTTTGGTAAAGGGATAGGGACTGTAGACCATAATACTATATACTTTAATGATGCTGCTTTTACAGCCAATTCAGCTCTGAACTGTGTCACACTAAGACTAAAAAAATACTATATATAGTACATAGTGGCAGTTCGTACATGTATGATCATACTATATAACTTCTGCATTGGTTAATAAGTGATGTTCAGCGGTCATTTCCTGCCAGACTGCCCCAGAGTGGCGCTCTGGTAGGAAGGAGCCCAGGCCCTGCCCCCTGCCCGCAGAGACACTCAGGGAGGGGGGATTTAAATGCCTGGGTTCCCTACACGATCTTCTCCAGGTGCCCCGCAGCCGCGATGGGCTGGCTGGAGATGAGGAACGCAGGGAGGCAGACATACTTGCCTTTCCCTCTGAGCCTCTCCACTTTTGCAGAGAGACTCGGGGGGGGGGATTTAAACTCATAACTCATTTTAAACATTCCTGTCCTTTTCAGAGGGTATGGCATATCCAAATGAGCTCCTGCACCTCTTTTTCTAGGAAATGACCCCAGGTCATGTTAATGTTTATGCTTTGTTTCAGGTATGTTTCAGACTTTTGTTTGGTTTCAGATTTCTGCTGTCCAGACTTTAATGCATTGTTTACTGGACATCCCTTTCTGTTGAGTGTATTGGCTTACATGATGTGATGTGCCTTGAGTTTCAGTGAGAAAGGCAGACTATAAATAATGTTAACAAATAAATAAAACAAACATGAATCCAGGGATGGGTTAAAACATAAAAGAACAGCTGAAGACTGACAGTATCCAAATTAGTAAAGGTAAACATTGACATTAGCATTAAAAAACTGACGGCCCTTTCCACACTCATGTTCGCTGCGAAGTCCTCCAAGCAATTCTGCACTAAAATCGAATCCAACCTTCTTTTTAATCTGTTTCCCCCCCCATTCTGCATTATGTTACCTCCCTTTAGTGATCTGCCCGGTTTCAGCATGCTTGTTGCCCCATGGGTTTGGGATGCTATTTCGCTGCAGACTTAAATCACCTCAACTCGAACACTGAGAAAATCCAGAGTGGCAGGCAAATGCAGAAAGGATGTGACTTTGTGCAATCACAGTACAGTACTTCAAGTATTCTTTCTTAGACTGTTTGCCACCTGTATCTTTAACAGCAGTTTGATATGCAGACCTTATTAAATGATAGCATAACAGCAACTCTCTGGATCAGGTCAATGCTTCATCTAGTCCAACATTCTCTGTCACACAATGGCCAACCAGATGCCCATGTAAAGTCTACAAATAGGCAAGGAGGCCGAGTCCAGCCCTGTGGTATCCCTTCCCCTGCTTCACCAGTGCTGGTATTCAGAGGTTTATTGCATCTGAACATATATGTTGAATTTAGTTATGTATAAAAGAGTTTCATACATGCTACATACTCTCTGATGCAGAGTGTGTTTCCTCTTCCTTGAAACCTTCCATTTGCACAAGAGCCTAATGAAAACCACTGATCATGTACAAATGGAATTTTAGAGGAAGAGAAAGCGCAGTTTCTATCTAGTGCACACTGAACTTATTCATAGGATCCAGTCCTTTAGATTTGGGGTTTTTTTAAGTCCTTAAACTCAGATTTTGAAATCAGAATCTGGATTCAATTTTTAAAAATTTAGCTAGATTTCAAATGTAAATAGAATCTTATCTCAGCTCTAGTCTAAACCATTATCTTGCAAATTACAATGTACAATACATCTAATAAAAGAAAGCAGAATTTTCTGACCTGCACAGCAGTTTCACAAGTAACCATATATTCCATTTCTTGCTTAGTTAGGCAGTTCAGCTCTCCTATTATTGCCCCAGTGACCAAGTAATCTGTATAGGGAAGTCTTGTAGGATGTCTTTGTTCATACAATTCTTTGTCAACTCCATAATGAGGAGCAGAGCCATAAAGCTATTTAACAATTGTAAAGAGAAAAATGCATCTCATATAATGAAACAAAGTGAACTAAGAAATGATAGCATCTACAATTCTTAAAATAATTTTGAAATATATTGTAATGAACTGCTGGCCAAGAGGCTAAATGTTCATTATAATTTCCCCTTTTCGTTAGCTGCTGCTCCCCCTCCCCCTTCTCTTCCTCTTCCTGCCTAGAGCTTTAGGGAAGCTCAGGACTGATCTTTGTCCATTTCGGAATGGAAATTATAACCAATCCTGCATAAGAGGGCTGGGATCTGTGAGGAACCATGCTGAGGTTCTTTGTATGCATCAAACTCCATGGATGATCCAGGCAGCTGCCCCTTGCAAGAAAAGGGATGCTGACAGAAGAATTAAAGGAGGAGGGTAATCTGGGCCCCTCCTATGTAAAGACAAAGCCTCAAAAACCAGATTAGTGGTAGTGGTTTACAAAACTCCCACCTGCCCAGTGGTTATATATAAAATATGGTATATACCATGCCATAATTCCAGAAATGTACATGACCAAGATTTGAAAGACTAGCTTCAGTTCTCCCTTAAAAATAATAAATACATCTTTCTTCTATCTTAGTATATAACTGGGACATTTTGTAAAGATGTCACATGGGCAAGACTCATGGTTGCTGTATACCTTAATACTCATCTACAACTATAAACAGATCTAGCTATCTTTGAAATAAGTTATTTCTGCTATCAAATGGAAGAATAAATATTTACTTGTAAATCCCTCAATGGAGATAGAGCCATCAAGCATGTATTATGTTGTGTGAGACAATACAAATGAAATCTTATTTTCAATTTTGCTCTTAGGATCGACTCTCCTGCTCCAGGAATACCAGATATTTAGCATCAGGCAATATTAGAGACTTACCATTGTGGGCTGTCTGTGGACTAGAGCCCACAAAACAGAGAGGGAGGGATATTCCAGCTAAATTAAAGATCCTTGACAGCCTCCTTCAGCAGCAGTGAAGTGAAGGCAGGATTGTCAAGTTTAGCAAGTTTTTGAACAACCCAGCCATATTTGCTTCTTCTGGGCCAGCTACCAGAGAAGGGCTGGCTATTAAAGCAAGGAACCTGGAGTTCCCTTCATGCCCACACACACTGCCAATTGACAGTGCCCATTCCTGTAAAAAAGGAGGGCAACAGCCACAAGCCCTTGGGGGATGTGGGACCCCAGCTGCTCTTCCTTCCCATAGAAATTGGATCTCTTAAGTTATCAAGACCATTCCAACCTGATGGCTTGGGTTGAAAAATGAATACCCAAAGAAATGCAAGGAAAAGTAGACACATATAGCAAAACAGGGAAAAGGGGAAAGGATTGGGATAAGCAAAGCCAAAGCAGTCATTCAGGAAAGCACAGCCAGAACTGAGGGAGATGGCTCCCCAGTCCCACATCAATGCAATCAACGTTAGTTGCTTTTATTCCAACCTATCACCAAAAAATCTAGGAATCTGGAAATAGAACCTCTCAGCTGGGGTTTGGCAAATAGCCTATTAAGAGGAGCTCTTCTCTTATTGCTGAATGCTGTGAGCCAGAGGAGGAGAAGCTCTTCAAAGATGTATCAAGGCTCAGGGAGAATTCTAATCCTTCCACCTTTGATCTGTTCTCTGAACTTCTTCCCCTAATCGCTACAGTGCTAGAACTGTCAGAACATCAAAAGGTGGGGGAGGGAGGTGTATTCAGCTAGCCTAAAGGGAACAAATCACCTAGCTTCAGGGCTCCTTAAATCCTCTCACTGTGCCTTTTCCAGAGGACTGTGACCATTTAGTTAAAGCAGCAGGTCTATGCATAGATTTGCTTCTACCAGCTCATGTAGATTGCTGGTTGATGTCCCCTGCTGTGCTTCATCCTTCCTCAGTGATTCCAGCTGACTGTAATATGTTGACCAGGGACCATGTGAAAATGGGCCTTTGAGGTTTTATCAGTTACCATGCATGAATAAATTCTCTTTTCTCCGGGGTCAACTGCAAGTCAACAACCTGGCAATGGAAGAAGTAAACCTACCCAAGGAGGTGAAAGCCTCCAGAAGATACCTTTTATTGTAGTCTTCCTGACACACTCATCACTAATGTGATTCAATTCTCAGCCAGCGCCATGGCTTTTAATGTTGTGATATGTAGAAACACATGGTTGTACTACTGGAAGTTTGACTGAGGCTTCCCATGTCACCTGGCAAATGTTCCCTTCATGGTCCCCAAACTTTTTGGTAAACCTCTAGATGCAACACTCCTAGACAGGGCTTTTTTTTCTGGGGGAATGCGCTATAACAGAGTTCCGAAACCTCTTTGACAAAATTCTTTTAAAAATGTTTAAAGGTTCGTGAGTTTTCAGTTATACAGATTAAAAACTTCATTTCCCTCTTGAGAGTTCTGGCACCTCTTAGTCGGAAAAGAAAGGAAAGAAAAGCCTTGCTCCTAGAAATATGTGACAAATGGAAAGGCTTCCCTGACTCAGGAAGATACAATGTAGATTCAGTAGAATGTGGTCCTTTTGAGATTCAGATCCAGGTACAAAACCAAGAACTTGAGAAGGTTTAAACCAACTAGGATAAACAGCTGAAGGTTTAAACCAACTAGGAGAAACAGGTGAACAGCAGTCAAAGATATTTAAAAAGGGTCTTCTTGACACATGATGCCAGGTTTGTTCACCATTCAACAGAAATAGGAGTTATTTCCATTATTTTGCATCAGCTTGGGAAATAATATCTGACCACTGGGTACCTTGGAACTCAAGATAACACCTTCCCCAAAAGGTTCATTCCCTCCCCACCTGTCCAATCCACCCACAGTGCACAGATCTGCCATTTGGGACCTCAGTGCTGTCTCACCGGAGCTAAGGTGCCTTTTGTACCCTTATCCCCCTGCCCACTTGTAATTGACCATTCAGATGGCCTAACTGATTGGGGTTACATTCATTAAAACACTGTCAGAATTGTGCCTTTTCCGTGAGCTCTATTTTTTCATGAGGACAAAATGATGCTCCAGTCCAAACTGTCAGTCCCCAAGATTAATTCTGTTTCACATATCAAAGAAAATTGTGTTTCCTTCATTTTGTCCTAACCCTGCACATAAGAAAGAAAGATCTAGTGTATTTTAGATGTTGAGAGGATTATCAGCTTTTATCTTTCTAGGATCAAATACAAAAAAATCAGAAGCCTTTTATTTCCCTTAGAAACTCATCTACCAGAGCAAGAGTATTGGCATCCTCAGTAGCTAGTTAGATAAGTGTATTTAACAGCCTTATTGGGAAAGGATAAATCTCCTCAAGAGGGTATAACTGCACACTCCCTAAATAGTGTAGCCATACTGCAGTCCATAACCTTGTCCTTCCACTGAACTAGTATATGTAGCATTGCATGAACACCAGTACACATGTTCACTACGCTGTACCATATTGTTGTCCATGCATCAGTAAATGCTGGCTTTGGCACTCAGAGGGTAATACCCAGAAGGTGAGACCTGTTTAAAATGATAATACATCCCACCCTTTTAGATGCATCACTTTTCGACATCCCAATAGTTAAAACTGCTTGAACTCTTGAATCAATGGGAAAAGAAAGACACATACTGACATAGAACTTCCATTCACAGTGGTTTTTTGAAACAACCAAAGTCAGCTAAGATATCCCAGCTAAGAGAATATATATTTTAATATGCTTCCAGGTGATGCAGCCTAGCAGGCTTATGAAAGAACTTTGAGAAGCTAGGAAGACAGATATTGCCTTTTCTGAACTTTACATGATAGCAATGATTTACAAAGGAGAAATGCCCCTGGTATGGTGTATTGTGTATGGAATGACAATCTGGAAGATCTTTCCATTGTGCTTTTTGACCTTTTGTCAAATATTTGCAATTTCCACTAACCTGTATGGGCTGTGTGTCTGCATGGGCAACCAACTGAAAAATACCAGTAAGCAATCCGAATTGCTTTCTTGTCTCTGTGCACTCACAGCAAGGGGAAAAGATAGCAAACTGATTTATCTGGTGGAGGAGAACTGCTGTAGTCATACCAAGAGAATGCTGAGCATAGCTCTGCCAAAGGAGAGATCTAAGAGATTTTTGATGAACAAAAACTATTGAGGCAGACTCAGCATCGGTTCTGTAAGGGAAGATCTTGTCTCACTAACCTGTTAGTGTTTTTTGAGGGAGCGAACAAACATGTGGACAAGGGGGACCCAATAGATATTATTTACCTTGACTTCCGGAAAGCTTTTGATACAGTTCCTCATCAAAGGCTCCTAAGTAAGCTCAATAGTCATGGGATAAAAGGACAAGTCCTCTTGTGGATCAAAAACTGGCTTATAAATAGGAAACAGAGAGTGAGTATAAATGGGAAACTTTCTCAGTGGAGTATGGTAAGCAGTGGGTTACCACGGGGATTGGTACTCGGTCTGCTGCTTTTTAACTTGTTTATTAACGATTTAGAGTTGGGAGTAAGTAGTGAAGTGGCTACATTTGCAGATGACACGAAGTTGTTCAAGGTGGTGACAACCAGGGAGGATTGTGAGGCACTCCAAAGGGATCTGTCAAAGATGAGTGAGTGGGCGGCAACGTGGCAAATGGGGCTCAATGTGGCCAAGTGCAAAGTGATGCACATTGGAGCCAAAAATCCTAAATATAAATACACGTTGATGGGGTCTGAACTGGCAGGGACTGACCAAGAGAGAGATCTTGGAGTTGTAGTAGATAACTCAATGAAAATGTCTACACAGTGTGTAACTGCAATAAAGAAGGCCAACGCTATGCTGGGGATTATTAGGAAGGGAATTGAAAACAAATCAGCCAGTATCATCACGCCCCTGTATAAATCATTGGTGCGACCTCATTTGGAATACTGTGTACAGGTCTGGTCGCCACACCTCAAAAGGGATATTATAGCATTGGAAAAAGTGCAGAGAAGGGCAACTAGAATGATCAAAGGGTTGGAACACTTTCCCTATGAAGAAAGGTTAAAATGCTTGGGGCTCTTTAGCTTGGAGAAACGATGGCTGAGGGATGACATGATCGAGGTTTATAAGATTATGCATGGGATAGAGCAGGTTGAGAAAAAACAGGTTGCTTACCTGTAACTGATGATCTTTGAGTGGTCATCTGTGCAGTACCACACATGGGTTGGGCGCCTGCACACGACCTCGTTCGGAGAAACTTCTAGAGCTTTACCTCAGAAGAGCTTTGGCAGGCTCTCTTCCCGCCCTGGGGAGGAGGCACGCACTGTGCATGCCCAGAGCGGGAGAGAGAGCCGCCTCCCACTCAGTTCCTTCGACTGCCACTGGTAAGGCCAAGCAATCTAAAGAAGAAAATCTGGAGATGCCAGCAGCGGGGAAGGCCGGGTGGGATTGTGGTACTGCACAGATGACCACTCGAAGATCATCAGTTACAGGTAAGCAACCTGTTTATCTTCATCGTGGTCTCTGTGCAGTCCCACACATGGGTGATTACAAGAGCTGAACCAGTTGGAGGAGGGAGCTGGCAGCTGAAAAAGACACGAAAATACTGGTTAAGACACAGCATCATCATCAAAACTAAACACCCAAGGGTCCTACCTGAGCGTGCAGCAGGATCAAGCGAAGAGAGATCGCAGCACCATCTGACCGAAGGCAGCATCCCGTCGGGCTCGGACGTCAAGGGCGTAGTGGGTCACGAAGGTCGATGCCAAGGACCACGTAGCAGCTGCACAGACGTCTTCCAACGGGACACCCGCCAGGAAAGCGGTGGATGTCAATACTGCCCATGTGGAATGGGCAGTGAGACAGGCAGGAACAGGTTGGCATGCAAGCTCATAGCAAAGGGCTATGGTGGAAGTCACCCATTTAGAGAGACGTTGAGAAGAAATCGGCTCCCCCAGATGCTGGGGGCCATAAGCTAGGAACAGCCGAGGAGATTTACGTATGGGCTGTGTCCTATGCAGGTAGAAAGAGAGCGCTCTGTGAACATCGAGACAGTGCAAGGCTCTCTGAGAGGCATCAGTCGGGTGCAGAAAGAAAGTAGGGAGAACAGACGACTGAGAGAGATGAAAGGCAGAGATGACTTTAGGGAGGAAGGAAGGATCTGTTCTAAGGACAACCTTCTCCTTATGAAAAATAGTAAAGGGGGGATCAGCCCTAAAGGCAGCTAGCTCCCCAGTGGTAATGGCGACAAGAAACGCCGTTTTCCAGGAAACTAACCTGAGATCGGCGGTAGCCATGGGTTCAAACAGTTTAGACATGAGTTGAGAAAGGACCAGTGACAAGCTCCACGAAGGCACCAATGGTTTCCTAGGAAAGCACATCCGAAGGAGACCATTGAGGAATGTTTTGGTGAGACGATGGGAGAACACTGAGGATCCTTGTATCAGGAGATGATTGGCGGAGATCGCCGCCAGATGAACCTGCAAGGACAAGTATGCAAGGCCAGTATCCTTCAAGTGTACAATGTAGGAGAAAATCTCAAGGAGAGATGATCGAACTGGATCGAAGGAGTGATCAGAAGCATAGGATCGGAATCTGTTCCACTTGAATCGATAGGAACGTCGAGTAGAAGGCTTCCTAGAGTTCAGAAGGATTTCAGAAACTTGAGGCGAGAAGTCTAAGGTTGGATCTTCCAGGCCATCAATCTGAAAAATCCCAGATTGGGATGGAGGATTCTCCCTCGGGCCCGAGAGAGGAGATCTGGGATGACAGGGAGAGGGCAGAAGGAATGACGGGAGCAGGTGAGGAAACCAGACCTGGTGTGGCCACCACGGAGTGACTAGAATGCAGGATGTGCAATCTGCGCGGATCTTCTGGACGACCCGGGAGATGAGAGGGAACGGAGGAAAAAAGTAAAACAGGGTTCCGGTCCACTTGTGAAGAAAGGCATCCCCGAGCGACTGAGCAGACGGGGGACCCCTGCTGAAAAACAGGTTACATCAAGCATTGTCGGCGATCGCGAAGCCGTCGACAGATGGGTGACCGAACTTGAGAAAGAGAGGTCGAAGATACCGGCGGGGAATGGACCATTCGTTGTCCGACGAAGCGGAGTGACAACTGATCTGTATCGACATTTTGATCCCCGGGAATGTGTATCGCTGAGAGCATGATGGAATGACTGCAGCACCAGGACCAGAGGTCAATCGCCAAGTTGCAGAGACGAACAGAAGCAGTGCCGCCCTGTTTGTTGATGTAATAAACAGCAGTGGTGCTGTCGGAAGCCACTTGGATGACACGTTCCCGAAAGGGTCGGAAGAAATGACCGAAGGGCCAGATAAACTGCTCGCAACTCTAGGTAATTTATGTGACGAGTTGTGTCTCGAGCAGACCAAGCCCCTTGAGCAGAAAGCATTCCGCACTGGGCTCCCCAACCCCAGATGGAAGCGTCCATGGTCAACAACAGCTCGGGAGGAGGAGGTCGAAAGTGCATCCCGGAAAGGAGGTGGAAGGGTGAGACCACCATTCGAGAGAGTCGAGGACGCTCTGTGGAACTGACAAAATCATGTGCCAAGGACTCCGTAGAGGATCGAAGGTGCGGAGAAGCCACAGTTTAAGCGGCCGCATTCTCAACCGGGCATGGCGGACTACGAACACCATAGAGGCAAAGTGACCAAGGAGTCTCATCACAGAACGGGTGGATTGTTGAGGGAACACCTGAAAGGAGGACACCATCGCCAGAATGTCGGAAGCCCTCAATTCCGGGAGGAAAACAGCTTCGAGGTTGGTGTTGAGACGAGCCCCGAGAAATCGAAGGACTTGGAGGGGCTGAAGGGAGGACTTGGCGACGTTGACGCAGAGACTGAGAGCACGGAGGAGGGAAAGAGTTTCCTGAGTGTCGTGGAGCAACTGAATTGGCGTCGGAGCTACGAGAAGCCAGTCGTCGATGTAAGGATAAAGAGTGATTCCCCGTCGATGAAGCTCGGCCACCACCACAGCCATCAGCTTGGTGAACACCCGCAGGGCGGTAGACAGACCGAAGGGAAGCACCCTGTACTGGTAGTGTGCATCTCCAACGGCGAACTGAAGGAATCGACGGTGTTGGGGACGGATTGTGACATGGAAGTATGCGTCTTGGAGGTCAACTGATGCGAGCCACGCCGCCCGTGGTATCAGAGGAAGGATCAACTGCAAAGTGACCATTCAGAATTTCTGATACCGAATGAAGCGGTTGAGATCCTGAAGATCCATAATAGGTCGGAAGCCGCCATCTCTCTTGGGAACCAGGAAATACTTTGAGTAGGAGCCGCGAGTCCGTTGTGCCTCCGGGACGACCTCGATGGCTCCTTTAAGTAAGGAGGGTGGAAATCTCAAGATCGAGAAGAGGGTCTGGAGGCGTGACAACAAAGTGTGGAAGGACTGGAGGCGAAACAAACTCTATGGCGTACCCAACCTGTAGAATGGTGTGGACCCAGGAGTCGGTGGAAATTTCTTCCCAGGCTGGTAGAAAGGGGAAGAGACGTGTCCGGACGGGAGAAGTGTACGATGTCGGAGAGGGCAGGTGGTGGAGACAGTCAAACAGACTGTTTAGGCTGTGGCGGCTTTTTAGAAGGTTGAGAACGATGCTTGGAGGGAGGACGGGAGTCATAAGGCTTCCTCCTTCATTGGGGATTGGATGCCAGAGACGGATATTGTCTGGAGCCAGGAGGCTTCCAAGGACGGTTCCAAGGTCGGTACGAAGCGGCAGAGACCCCAAGATTCCTAGCCTGCTTCCGACTGTCATCGACAGCTTTCAAAACCTCGTCGGTGGTAGAGTGGAAGAGGCCATCACCGTCGAACGGAAGATCATCTATACGGAACTTAACGTCAGGTTGTAAAGAGGTGCCCCGCATCCAAGCATGACGCCGGAGAGCGACAGAAGAGACCAGAAGCTTGGAAGAACAGCTAACTGCATGACGAACTGAATTGATCTGCTGCTTCGATATGGCACAAACCTCAGACAAGGCACCTGAGAGAGTGGCACGATGTTCCTCTGGGACAAAATCCAAGATAGGACGAACAGCATTTGCGACGTTGAAGGCATACGCCGACAGGTAGGAGAGGTAGGTATCGATGCGGAGATTCATAGAGGCCAGAGAATACATCTTTTTGGCCAGAAGGTCAAGCTTGCGACCCTCGTGGTTGGGAGGCGCAGACTGGCACACAGGCTGCTTAGATCTCGACGATGAATGGACAACCATCAAATTCAGTGGCGGTTGACAGAGGAGGATTTTGCTGGATCTTGTACAGACCACCATAGCGCCTCGAGACTGGGGGGATCGATGCCCGATGCTCCCAAGATTCCTCCAAGACCGAAAGGTGAACAGGAAGCAAGGGCAGGATGGTAGAAGGAGGAAGGTCAGCTTGGACCAGTCTGTGAACCACGTCGGTCACAGCCGGGGATTCTGTAGAGCCCTGGACTTGATGGGAGGTGGCCATCTGAGTGACGAGCTCCAAATACGCCTTAGGACCCTCAGTAGGCGATATAGACCCAGAGCTCCGAGGCTCATCTTCAATTCGAGTGACCTCAGGGTCAAGCTCCGCCGAATCCGACCAGTCCGAGATTGACATTGGAGAGGAGGACCTTAATGGTTGAACCAGGTCGATAACCGGGTGGTCGACAGAAGGATGGTACCGAGGTTCTAATGGAGAACTCTTCGGGGCATTCCTAATCCTCGAGGAATCGGAAGGTTGGTCCCGAGGAATCGAATGTGCCAAGACCACCGATGTGGAGTGTTGAGGGCGGTCAGAGACACAGCCCCGATCCGTATGCTCAGAGTGATGGACATGATCATAATGATGCCGCTCCGATGTCGGGGACCTGCAATAATAGTAGGCCGCATCCGGGCGTTCTCGATGTTCATCGAAAGACCAACATTGGTCATCAGAAGGAGAACCGGACGACGACGGAGACTGCTGACAGATCAGTCTTTTCCGGTCATATCAGGATCAAGACCACAAGTGGCAATGTACCAAAACTGGTCTCTCGTCCAAAGTGTGGACCGGGAGATCAGAATGCCTCGACAGAGATCGGGAACGTCGACGAGGGGACAATTGTGGAGGCGACCTCGTTGACTGGCCCAGCGGAATCAAACCCGAAACCGACGAGTGAGTGTGCTGCGGGGTTGTAGGTGGCACCACAGATCTCTGAGAGGCAGAGGCCAACACGGGCATCGACGTCAATAAGCCGGTAATGACGAAGCAGACGGCGGGACCTTCGATTTCGAAGGGGTCTTATCTTCAGCCCGCTTAGGTTTCTGTTTCGGTGCCTTCAAGGAGGTGTCCGATTTTTTAGCCGCAGAGGCATAGGAAGTCGCTGAGGACAGTGTAGGGCATAAAGCCGACTCTAAAAGTAGAGCTCTAAGCCTAACCTCCCGATTGCGTCGAGCCTGCCGAGTAAAACTCGCACAGTGGGGACAAGTATCCACTCTATGGGCCTCTCCCAAACAAATTAAACAAAAGTCGTGCCCGTCATTCGAAGGAATCTTGGCAGGGCAACGACAGCACACTTTGAAAAACTTAGTTTTTCCCATACAA
This sequence comes from Gekko gecko, assembly GCA_029375565.1. Classification (NCBI taxonomy): domain Eukaryota; kingdom Metazoa; phylum Chordata; class Lepidosauria; order Squamata; family Gekkonidae; genus Gekko; species Gekko gecko. The sequence continues at coordinate 101,400,749 of JAPDNY010000003.1, read as the reverse complement.
AGCCCACACCCACCCACCAAAGAAAGGGGGGGGGAAGAAAAGAGAAAATCCCTTTTTTTTAAGAAAGAAGAAAGAAGACGACGACGAAAGGAAAAAAACGAAAAACAAGTAGATGAAAATACTCAGCTGAGGTAACGATATGGAGGAACGATAACGAGGTGTGAACGTGAAGGCAGTCGAAGAAGAACTGAGTGGGAGGCGGCTCTCTCTCCCGCTCTGGGCATGCGCAGTGCGTGCCTCCTCCCCAGGGCGGGAAGAGAGCCTGCCAAAGCTCTTCTGAGGTAAAGCTCTAGAAGTTTCTCCGAACGAGGTCGTGTGGAGGCGCCCAACCCATGTGTGGGACTGCACAGAGACCACAACGAAGATGAAGTACTTTTCTCCCTTTCTCACAATACAAGAACTCTTGGACACTCCATGAAATTGCTGAGCAGTTGGGTTAGAACAGATAAAAGGAAGTACTTCTTCACCCAAAGAGTGATTAACACATGGAATTCACTGCCACAGGAGGTAGTGGCAGCTACAAGCATAGACAGTTTCAAGAGGGAATTAGATAAACATATGGAGCAGAGGTCCATCAGTGGCTATTAGCCACAAGGTATAGATAGGAACTCTCAGTCTGGGGCAGGTGATGCACTCTATTCTTGGTGCTGGAGGGGGCAGCAGTGGGAGGGCTTCTAGTGTCCTGATGGCACCTGGTATTTTTGGCCACTGTGTGACAGAGTGTTGGACTAGATGGGCCATTGGCCTGATTCAACATTGGCTTCTCTTATGTTCTTATGTTATGTTAAGGCATACTGTCTTATAAAGGTGAAAGTCTGAGACCAGAATTCTGGTATAGGAACTTCTCTGATAACAGTTATGGGTTTTGCTACGGCTTGTACAGTTCCAGGGAGTGGCTTGCAAGCCACCTTACAGGAGAGTTTAATGGTCTCTGAAGTGTTCTGAAGAAACTTTGTTCAGGCTAGAGTAGCACACAATAGGGTCATGGTGTTTCCTGAAAGGAGCTGTCCTGTTGAGAAAGAATGCCAGAGCACTTCAGGCATCCAGAGGGAGGATGGTTCTTGTTGTGTCCTGGGATCAGAAGGCAGAGCTGGCGAAATACAGCCAAGCTTCGCTCTCTGAGAACAATAGGGACTAGGTTCCTGAGCTCGCCAGTAGTGAACCAATGGCAGCATTGGCGGGCGATTCAAACCCGCCAATAGGAATATAGGGCCGTCCCCCCTAACTGTATATAGTTGGCCTCCGGCCGTTACTGTGTGTTCTTTGTCTTGTGTGAAGTACGAATAAACGCGTCTTCTCTTATGTCGTCGTCCGAGTCATGAGGCCCGAAACCCAGTACTTTACAGTGGCGACGAAGGTGGGATTTCAACGCCTTCCGTGACTCCATGAGTGACGAAAAGGACACCGCCGAGCGCCGCATCGCTGACCCCGAGAGCAGCACCGCACCGCTCGCCGAGCATCGCATCGCTGACCCCGAGAGCAGCACCGCACCGCTCGCCCCGGCGCACGCCTTCCCAGACAGAACCATGGCCGCTTCTCATGTAACACTGGAGCACTTCGATCCGTCGCAGCCAGAAACCTGGGATGCATGGGTCGACCAGCTCATCAGCTATTTGGAGCTCAACGAAATCCGCCACCCCGACCAGAAACGAGCGATCCTGCTGAACGCCTGCGGCACCCAAACCGTCCGCCACGCCAAGAGCCTCTTGGTGCCCCGCACGGCCTTGGAGAGCTCGTTTGGGGAGATCCTGGATGTCCTCAACGCTTACTTCAGCCCCCGGCCGACCTTCCTGGCCAAGAGGATGGATTTCCAGAGGCGAGTCCAGGCCCAAGGGGAATCCATTGCCACCTTCCTGGCCGCGCTAAGGGCGCTTGCGGTGGACTGCGGATTCCCGAAGGTGGAGGACAACCTGCTGACGCAGTTCGTGTGGGGCCTGGCGGACTCCAAGCTGCGGCGCAAGTTGGTGGGACACCGGAGGCTCTCCTTAGACGAGGCCCTAGACGCCGCAACAGCCCACGAGGCCGCAGAAGGGGAACGCCCGGCCGCGGCCGCCCATGTGGTCGGAAGGAGTCCAAGCCCCGGGAATGTGGATACGGAAGAGGTCTTCGCCCTCAGACCTCAACAACGCCGGCCGGCGCCGTTCCAGCAGGCCAACAGAGAGCCAGCCAAGCCTTCCGGCAACCGGATTGTCTGTGCCAGCTGCGGGGAAGGCCACGGAAGGAAATCCTGCAAGTTCCGGGATGCTGTTTGTCACGGGTGCGGAAAGCAGGGACACCTCGCACGGGTCTGCCGGTCCAAGGGCCACAGGAATTCGAGATCATCGACTCCACCGCACCGCGCATCGTCCACCGCCTACGAGACGACGGAAGAGGTCGCCGAGTTGTACCATCTCACCGACCAGCCGCTGCAGGTACTTCGCCTCCCCAACCCCAACCTCTCCTCTGCCCCGAAGATCCAAGTAACCGTGCGGATCGAGGGGTCCCCTGTTGCATGGAAGTGGACTCGGGATCGGCGGCGTCCATCATTTCCCTAGACACTTTAAAAAAACTTTGCCCATTAGGGGGACCCCCTCTACGTCCATCGCCACTAAGCTTGGTGGATTTTCAAAAGAACCCTGTCCCCATCCGGGGAGTCGGCACTTTCCGAGTGCAGTACAGAGACTTTGAGGGGAACTTGGACTTGGTGGTGGTAGAGGGAAATCTCGTGAGTCTCCTGGGGCGGGCGTGGTTCGAAGCCCTAGGCATAACGATTGGGGGAGTGAATAAGTGCGGGGTGCGGGACTGGGGGGCGGTGTGCAAGGAATTCCCTGAGGTTTTTGACGGGAACCTGGGGTGTTATAAAGGGCCCCCGGTGTCGCTTCACTTAGACCCCACCGTGACGCCCGTTCGACGGCGCTTCCGCACCGTGCCCCTGGCCCTCCGCCCGAAAATAGAGGCCGAACTGGACCGGTTAGTGGCCCAGGGAGTCCTAGAGCCCGTCCCGAACGCTCGATGGGAGACCCCGATTGTGACACCCGTCAAGCCAAACGGGGAAATCCGCATCTGCGCGGATTATAAGTGCACCATTAACCAGGCACTTCAGGCGCACGCATACCCCGTACCCGTGGTCAGCCATGTCTTAGCCACACTGGCGGGGGCGCGCATATTTGGAAAGCTGGATCTCGCGCAGGCGTACCAGCAACTCCCGGTAGATGAGGCCACGGCCGAGGCGCAAACCATAGTGACCCACCGGGGGCCTTCCGGGTGAAGCGGCTGCAGTTCGGGGTCAGTGTGGCCCCAGGGATATTTCAAAATCTAATGGACGATTTGTTGAAAGGGATCCCTGGGGTGACGCCGTTCTTTGACGACGTCCTCATCGCCGCGACCACCCCGGAAAGCTTCGCCGCCCGCCTCCGAACTGTACTGGAACGCTTCCAAGCCGCGGGGCTGAAAGTGAAGCGGGAAAAGTGCCTCCTCGGGGTGCCGGAGGTGGAGTTCTTGGGATACCGGGTAGACGCAACAGGCCTGCATCCGGCGAGGGACAAGTTGAAGGCCATCGTGGAGGCCCCCGCCCCGAAGTCCAAGGCCGAGCTCCAGGCGTTCTTAGGCCTCCTGAACTTTTACCACGCCTTTCTCCCCCACAAGGCCGCCGTGGCCGAACCCCTGCACAGACTGCTGGATAAGGCGACACCTTGGGCCTGGGGAGCGAGGGAGGCGGCGGCGTTTCGGGGGTTAAAGTACTCTTGATTTCTAACGCGGTGCTCGCCCACTTTGATGAAAAGCTCCCGGTAATCCTTGCGTGCGACGCATCACCGTATGGGGTCGGGGCAGTCTTGGCACACAAGCTACCGGATGGAAGGGAAGTCCCGGTGGCTTATTACTCCCGCACGCTGTCCCCCGCGGAGCGGAACTATGCACAAATCGACCGGGAGGGCTTGGCACTGGTGGCGGGGGTTAAAAAGTTTCACAACTTTGTGTACGGGCGGCCCTTCACGCTCGTAACCGATCATAAGCCGCTCCTGGGACTGTTCGCAGCGGACAAACAAACGCCGCAGGTATTGTCGCCCCGGGTGTTGCGCTGGTCCTTGTTTTTAGCGGGCTACCAGTACCAGTTGGAGCATCGGCCGGGCAAGGCGCTGGGTCATGCCGACGCCTTGAGCCGCCTGCCACTGCCGCATACAGGGGAAGATCCGGCCCCGGCTCCCGCAGTATTGTTAATGGAGGAGCTGCCAACCCCCCCTTCAGGCTGCAGATGTGGCCGCCCGCACGTCCCGAGATCCCATTCTCTCCCGGGTCCTAAACTGGGTGGTGAGGGGATGGCCAGCGGAACAGACAGGGCCAGAGTTCATGGCATACAAAGCCAGGCGGGAAGAGTTATCCGCCTTAAAAGGGTGCTTGTTATGGGGGGACAGGGTGGTCATCCCGGGGCCCATGAGACAAGGGGTTCTAGAAACGCTACATGAGGCCCACCCCGGCATTGTACGCATGAAGGCTCTGGCAAGGAGCTACGTGTGGTGGCCCGGGATGGACGCCGAAATTGAAACCTGGGTCCGAGGGTGCACACGGTGTCAGGAAGTCCGCCCCAATCCCCCGAGAGCGCCAACCCAAAGCTGGGAGTCTACCCACAAGCCGTGGTCACGCCTACACATAGATTTTGCGGGGCCATTTCAGGGGCTCCAGTTCATGGTGACGGTAGACTCCTACTCGAAATGGGTGGAAATAAGCCCAGTGTCTACCACCTCTGCCAAAGCGGCAATAAGGGCCCTGCGGAAAATATTCGCGACGCACGGGTTACCAGACACAATCGTGTCAGACAACGGGGCAGCGTTCACATCTGCTGAGTTTCAAGCGTTCCTCGAAAGGAACCTAATCAGGCACATACGATCAGCGCCCTTCCACCCGGCAACAAATGGACAGGCGGAGAGAACGGTACGCACCGCCAAAGAAGCCCTGAGCCGCATAACGGAGGGGGACTGGGAGTTCCGGCTGGCCCGCTTTCTTCTAACATACCGCACCACCCCAAACCCCATCTCAGGGCATTGCCCCGCAGAACTATTAATGGGCTGCCGCCCTACCACTTTATTAGACAGGCTCCACCCGGACCGAGCCCCAGAGAGAAAGCTGGTCGAGAACCGGGAGGCTCCCCGAAGCTTCCTCCCGGGGGAACCTGTCTACTTCCGGAACTACGGGGCGGGGCCTCAGTGGGTGGCCGGGCGCATCCTAAAACCCACCGGGCCAGTGTCCTACGAAGTCCTAACAGATGGGGACCGGGTCCTCCGTAAACACGTCGACCAGCTCCGGAGGCGGCAAGACCCCGACACAGAGATCCAGTTACCGGGAAATGCCGCGACCGCCCCAGCATCCGATCGACTGCAAGCACCGACAGCGGAGCCAGCACCGGAAAGTCCACGGAATCCGGAGGGGGCCCCGGTGACAGCTGAACTGCCGCCGCCCGCCGCCGTTACAGCCGCCACCGTCACCGCCTCGGCTACTACCAGAGATCCAAGCTCCTTGTGCTGGCGGACCACCCGATAGGGGCCCCGCCAGTCCGGTACCAGCCCCCGACGATCGCTAAGAGAACGGAGGGCACCAACATACTTAAAAGACTACGTCACCTGATAGGAGACGAACTATGGGGGAGGGGTGTTGTGTCCTGGGATCAGAAGGCAGAGCTGGCGAAATACAGCCAAGCTTCGCTCTCTGAGAACAATAGGGACTAGGTTCCTGAGCTCGCCAGTAGTGAACCAATGGCAGCATTGGCGGGCGATTCAAACCCGCCAATAGGAATATAGGGCCGTCCCCCCTAACTGTATATAGTTGGCCTCCGGCCGTTACTGTGTGTTCTTTGTCTTGTGTGAAGTACGAATAAACGCGTCTTCTCTTATGTCGTCGTCCGAGTCATGAGGCCCGAAACCCAGTACTTTACAGTTCTTTTTGCCTCTAATGATGGATTGGAGAAAAAAGAAGGGAGAGTCAGCTCCTGGTTGAGGTGGAAACCCAAAACTAGGAGCTGAAGTAAAAAGGAGATGTCTGGATGTAGCATGGTCTTTTCCTTGCACAATTTTAGGCAACAAGGCTCAAAATGCTGCCTTGTGTCACAGGAAAAGTGGAATCTAAATATTTGTATAAATAAGTACCTTGGGCAGGTTGATAACATTTAAGCAACTTCCTGTTTGTTAGGTTAGGCAGGGTTCTGACAGTGATTGTTCAATCATTGTTATACTTTACCTGTAATTTGTCATATTTCACTAAAAAAACCCCAAAATAGATTGCAAGAGTCTCCCTTCCCCCCCAAGTGCTGGTATGTTTTCTAGGGCTCAATGCAGGGTGACAGTCCGAGGCCAGGTCTACCAATATAGTGGCCTGGGGCAGGTAGAACTGTTCTCCGGAGGCCAGGTTTACCACTATAGTGGAAAAGGGAGGGTAGACCTGCTCTCCAGAGGCCAGGTTTACTAATATAGTGAAAAGGGGAGGGTAGACCTGTTATCTGGAGAAGGCAACATTTTTTGTAATGAAATTTGACTTGATTCTGTTTTCTTTTATAATATTTAAATTGTTCTTAAAATATAGTTTAAATACAGTTTAAAAGAATTCATTCTGAGATTTTTACAGGATTATGGAAATAATACAAAATAATACTTTATGCAATAGTCAAATGTAGATTCGCTCACAACTTTAATGCTACTAGCTCACAGCACTGTGGAGCTTAGAGGGAACATTGCTCATATTTATCCTTCCACCACTTATGCTTAGATTCAGAAGAAGGGGACTGATGCATTTGCATTTTTCTTTTACATTTTTTGATTCAGCCGACTTCGTGGATTTGAAAGCTGAGGGTGCTGAGGGAACCAGGATCAGGGCTGGTACTGACAATGCTGAAACTGGCCAGGGGTTTTGCCAGTAGCTTGAAGAGTGACTTACTCAGGACAGATGAAGTGGCAACCATTGCTGAGACCAAAGGAGCTTCTACTTCGTGTCCAACATCAAGAGGACTCGTTCCCAGAATGTGACTCAAAGACAGGAGAAGCAGTTCTATCTGGCTTTCTTTATCACTGTGGGCACAGATCTTGAGGAAGGTGAGTGCTGCCTCTCCCAGGCCAGAGAGATGCCCCAGCCCTGGGCTGCTGTGGGGCTTGGGTGGGCTAGTTTCTCCCTCCTCTGCTTTGGCCCTTCTGCCACTAAACTGGCCCAGCTCAGGTGTGTGGAAGGAGGCCATCAACCCACTGGATGAAGTCCTGGTGGACATAATGTCTACTTCAAGAAATTTCACACCCCAAATCCTAGCTGTATAATTTTACAAATCTGCCTAAGTGGGTATTAATTGGTATGAATGACCCATTGATACAAATGGCCCATTAGCATGAATACACATGCCCATTGGTATGACTACAAAGAGACTATAAAGGAGAACCATTCATAAGAAGGGATCTGAGGTTTTTCAAAAATGCAAACTCAGCCACTCAGCATGTACTTTGTGGTAAAAACAAACACCCAAACCTTGGTATTTCATATCCAGATTGTGGGAGGGCATAATTATTGGTATTCTGGATTAATCAGGTCTCCAATACCAGTTCATTATTTGGATTCAGATATTTCCTGGGATTCCAAAAATTGAGCCCATTATTTCCTGGAGGGAATATTTCTGGGGGCTGGACAGCCCATTTTTCAAGCAATAGCACCAGATTTGTGGTGTATTTAGTGCTGCCTGTCCACTAAATAGTACCCAAGTTTGAAGTGAATCGGACCCCTATGGGCCACTGAACAAGATACCCCATGCCATCCTTCATTGTTTCCTGTGGGGAGGAATCCATGCTTTCTCTAGATCAAAGAATAGCCAAACACACAAGAACAAGCAATTATTGGCTAAATGCCTCCTAAAGCAAACAGAGCCAACAAGCCCAACAGAATCAATGTCAACCCAAAGATTCCCAGCGGCAAATCCACTATCAAACCAGAGAATCTAAACCAAATGAAGCAAGGAAGGGACATTATTTCCAGCTCAGAATAACTAGTGTCAAACCCAGGGCCAGCTCACCTGATAAGCGAACTAGGCACTCGCCTAGGGCGTGCCAGCCCTCAGGGGTGTCAAACAGCCCCCCGCCCCCCCCCAAAAGCCCCTCCGCTGCCCTATGCCTGCCACTGCCTCCCCGCCACCACCACCAGTACAGAGCGCCCTGCTGGGGTGCAGGAGGCAGTGGCGCAGCTTGCCCGCCCGCACTCCCCTCCCTCCTAGACTCCCCGCCGCTGCTGCCACCAGTTTTTTTGGGGGGAGGATTGAAACAGTGAAGATGACTTCACAGCAGTGCCGGATGGACTTCTGGCTGGGCGCCTCCCCAAACGCACAATGCCGGGCGGAGCAAGCAGTTCCCAGCCCTTCGGAGCAGCAGATACTGCACAACGAGGGCTTCTTTCCCCGCTGCCTTCCCACTCCTCCATTGCTTCGAGCAGCAGGGAACCACCACCTCTCAGGACCGCCTCACCTTTGCGACAGAGTCGCTAGTCCCGGGGCTTCCCTGTGAGTGAAGACGCGCGCCGGGGCCCCCTGCTTTGCTGCTGGGGCGCTTGCACGGGCTGGCCACTCACTAGCTCCCCCAGTGGCTCAGGCGCGCTGCACCGCCCTCTTCCGGGCTCTCCAGGTGGCCGAGGAGCAGCTTGCCCGGCAGGGGGTGCCCCCCTCCCCTGGGAGACCGACCTGCAAGCAGCGGCAGCACTGGGGCAATGGCTCAGGCATGCGGAGGAAGCAGAGGCGGCTTGGGGGAGCATGCTCAGTTTTCCTGGTGGTGGCAGGGGGGGAGGCGTGGGTGGCATGGTGGCGGCCAGCGGGGACTCCCCGCCGGCTGCCGCCAGTACAGAGCACCCAGCTGGGGTGCAGGAGGCGGCAATGCAGCTCGCCTGCCCTCTCCCTCCCCCCTGGGGGGAGGAGGCGGAGGTGGCATGGTGGCATCTCGAGGCCCCACCAGGGCACAGAAACACCTCGAGCCGGCCCTCGTCAAACCACAGAACCCAAGCAGGATCCAGGGCCAATGTGGCAGTGCAAGCCAACAGGATCATTGTTAAACCAAAGAATCCCAGCAGGCCCAGTCTGACAAGCTCCCCTAATATGTGATCTCATGTGCCTGTGAGAGCTGCCTCCCACCTTCTCCCTCCCGTTGCCTGAAAAATCTGCAAAAAGCAACCAACTTTCAAGTTTGTTGGTTTAAAACTCCAGCCCTGGATATTCCTGACTATTTCTGAGAATATTTGGATAAGGATACTGGTTATATTAAGATTCCTGAATGTTGATCTGGATCCCAAATATATCTGGAAAATACCGATAAGGTATGTTTCAGGTACATATAAGGTGGGACATGTGACGGATGGCAGTTTTAAAAAGCTTAGAAATGCTGTGCAAACACCAAAAGGACTGTGAAAGGTTAATTTTTCACAAAAACAGAGAGTCTTGAGTGACAGGCTGCTCCAAGCAGTATGATTGGTTAGCATTAGCTGAGCAGAGAAAGTCTTGAGAGTGCTGCATACTGAGGAGAGATTCAGTCTGATTTCAGCCCTAGCTGAGAAGAGTCGAGTACTGACAGTTTTGACAGTTTTGGGATTCAGCCTTAACTAGGAGCAGTTTTAACACAGATAAGAGTTTGGGAAGTAGGCAAAGACTTCCATTTAGGCCAAGGAAAGGGGATAGACCTTCTAGAAAGAGAAGAAACTTCCCTACCCAGTTAAATAGGGCATTAGCTGTGAAGAGTGCAGAGATCCCTGGTCTGGTGTGCTTAGAAACTGTCTTTGGAGTCAGTTACAAACTCAAGATGAGTACTGGTGTTTTAATAGAAGGGGTTTGGATACTGGAAAGAGTGTACCAGCCTTCTGGAAACCAAAAGAATTAGAGAATACTCAAAGAAAATGTACTGAAGTGTTTGGGGGAAAACACTGGAACAAACGCCTCTCAATATAAATATTTAAATCACTGTGAAAAGCTTATGAAACTCTCATCAGCCTGAAACTTAAGAACTAAAGTCTGTGCATATACTAGCTTTATCTCAGAAATTTCAAACCCTGATTTAAATAAAATATCTTGTTATTTTTGAATTTCAACACACCCCAAGTGCTATTTATTAAGTTAAAGCAGACTCCTGATCCTTCCCTCAGGTTCCTGGATTGAACCAACAGCCAAAATATTGTACTGTGACAGGGTGGGAGAGCCAGAGTTCTTCAGCAAAGAAGAAAACAAATTAGTAGGGTGGCTCAGCCAGTAAAGGGAAAGAAAAATGGAGGAAAGTGGGTGGGGACATCATAATATTGAAACTGGATGTCCCCATGCACACATCCCTACTCTGCGGCCTTTCCTGGATCTGAACTGTATCTCTGCACAGTGCTCAAAGCTTTGGCTTTACAAACCTCATGAGATAATTTAAGATGTTACCATTCACAGGAGCATTTATTGGCTAGGGATAAGTGAAGATACATTTTAGAAATGCATTTCAGTGTTTTGTGTTGTGTTAATCATTTAACCATTTTCTGATTGATCATATTTTGTAGAACTTAGAATGAAATGTCACTCCTTCATTGCACAACACACTACAACCCCAAATAAAAATTATATCTTCAAGTATTATATAGCAATTAGTGTTTTTTAACAAATCAGTTTTGTAATACCACACAAGATCTGAAGAATCTCTTTCATATAATATAGGAATGAACATTTTTCAGAGAGCTTACACATGATTTAAAACAGATGTGAATTTTCCTCTAGGTAGACAATTACAGGCACTGATTAGATTACATTAGATACATATGAGTAATCACAGTTAATGTTTGCTGTTGCCAATTAGCCTTATTAGCACAAGCAATTTGTGCACAGGATGACATTACTTTAATTACTGTAAGCAGCTTGTTCATTTGTTGAGTAGGGTACATTTGGAGAAAGGTTACTTTATCCACGAATTAATCATAACCTTTATTATTGTAAATTCAGAAAAGCTTAGGAGGGAAAAGATATCTCTTGGTAAAGCAAAAATATAGGTGATGTCCAGTATTCCCTGTAAGCTGAGTTAGGGTGAGCTAGCTCACAGTTTTTTAGCCTCCAGCTCACACATTTCTGTCTTAGCTCAGGAACGATGGCTCCAGAGCAAACTAATTTATGCAGTAGCCAAGATCGTTTGCTCACAATTTTAATGCCAGTAGCTCACAAAGTAGAATTTTTGCTCACAAGACTCCAAAGCTTAGAGGGACCATTGTAAAAGTAATTTATTATTTTACTCATTTTTTTCTGCTGAGGTGAACAAAGGTATTGTGTGCTTTTTATCTGAAAGCTGTATATGAGTGGGAGACAAAATTGCTAACATTAGTTGAAGCAAGGCATTATGACAATTAGGGGGACAACCACAAAAATCCTGTGAAGAGTCAATATAAAAATTACTTTCCAGGTTCTCCAAACGGTATCTGTACTGCTGCTTCATGAAATAAAACATGTTGATAGACATAGTATAGGTAAATGGGAATATGAAGATGAAGGATATTTTTTATCACCCATTTAAAGATTTTGTAGTTATAAAAACAATTCTAAAGTGCTAAAAGTTATAGTTGAATTATAGCTGCTCAGAAAAGTGATAGGATGTTAAAAAGGACAGAGATCATATGAGCCTATTCTATTGATACAAGCTGCATATCAGCTCACACTGGTATAGACATCAATGCACATTGGTATAGACACTATCTTTGAAATGTCTGAAAATACACATAAGCTATGTAAACACTGTGAACTGGATTGGCTGCTATAGCATATCCTCTGCAGTTAGGAACACAATAATTCCCAAATGGCATCTACTTATTTATTTATTTGTTTGTTTGTTTTATTTGTTTAATTTATATCCCACCCTCAGGCTCAGGGCAGTTTACAGAAAATATATATAAATATATATATAAATCAGTGAGATCTATTAAAACACAGGTTTAAGTAAAACCACAACATACAAAATCATAGGTGCGAGAAACATGGGTATTAATAAACGATGGTGGCATTCTCTCTACATCCAGATGGTCAGCTACCACCATAATCTGGATTCTTGCCAGGCTATTGGTTATTAAGTTTGTACTGATGTTGGGGCCAGGGCCACAATATTGAAAGGCGGCACCCTAATCGAAAGCCTGGTGGAAGAGCTCCATTTTACAGGCTCTGTGGCCCTGATGTCCTCTGGGAGCTAATTCCAGCAGTAACGGGCTGCCACAGAAAAGGCCCTGGCTCTCGTCACGGCTAGTCTGGCTTCTTTAGGGCCTGGGAGGGTCAGACAGTTTTGGGACCCTGATCTTAGTGCTCTCTGGGGAACATGTGGGGAAAGGCGGTCCCTTAGGTAAGTAGGTCCCTGACCATATAGGACTTTAAAGGTAAGAACCAGCACCTTGAACCGAATCCAGTATGCTATAGGCAGCCAGTGCAGTGCTTTTGGGTAGGCTGGATGTGTTCCCACACAGAAAGACACAACAACAGCCTCGCCGCTGCATTCTGCACCAGCTGCAGCTTCCAGATTTGGGACAAGGGCAGCCCCATGTACAGAGCATTACAGTAATCCAATCTTGAGGTGACCATTGTGTGGATCACTGTTGCCACGTCATTGCATTCAAGGAAGAGAACCAACTGCTTAATCAGCCATAGATGGTAAAAGGCTGACTTCGCAGTGGCTGCTATCTGGGTCTCCATCATTAAGGAGGCATCCAGGAGCACTCCTAACCTCCGGCACTGGCACCAATGGCGCCCCATCGAAGGTAGGGAGAGGGATCCCTAACCTTGGCCTGCTCCAACTTAAGCACAGGACACCTGTCTTTGTCGGATTCAATTTCAGTCAGCTCAGTCTAAGCCAACCAGCCACAGCTTTCAACACCAGGTCCAGATCTCCCAGACTAGAGTCTGACTGGCAGTTCAACAGCAGATAGAGTTAGGTGTCATCTGCATATTGGTGACAACCCAGTCCATGACTCTGGGCAATCTGGGCAATGGGGTACATGTAGATGTTGAATAACATTGGGGAGAGCACCGATCCTTAGGGCATTCCGCAATTTAGCGGGTGCCTTCCAGATAGCTGTTCCCCAACAGCCACCCTTTGTCGCTGACCCTGAAGGAATGAGGAGAGCCACTGCAAGGCAAACCCCTGAATTCCAATGTCAGTGAGGCGGTAGATCAGTAGCTGATGGTTGACCATGTCCAACACCACTGACAGGTCTAACAGCGACAACACTGCCATACTGCCTTGATCCAGATGCCTGTGAGTGCGACCAGGACCTTCTCTGTCCTGTGGCCTGGTCAGAAACTGGACTGGAAGGGGTCTAGTATGGAGGCATCATCCAGAAAACCCTGCAGCTGAATCACCACTGCCCTCTCAATCAGTTTGCCCAAACAGGCCAGTAGTTAGCTAATTCAGCTGGATCCAAGGATGGCTTTTTAAAGGTGGACCACTGCCTCTTTTAGTGCACTAGGGAACAGTCCCTCAATGAGGGACTGGTTGATAATATCCCTTAGTGCACCTTGTAACCCATTGTGGCCAGCTTTAATTAGCCATGATGGGCATAGATCAAGGCTACAAATGGTTGAGCGAACAGATGAGAGTAGTTTGTCAACCTCCTCTAGGCTGAATGGACTGAAATAATCCAGAACTTGACAAGAAGATGTGCATGGAGCCTCGAATTCAGTTACTGTCACAACTGTGGCGGGGAGGTCATGGTGGAGCGACCAGACTTTATCTGCGAAATAGCTCACAAAGGCCTCACAGCCAATCTCCAATTTCTTATAGTTTGATCTGCCCTGTGGCAGAGTAGTAACAGACTGAGCTCACAGACACAATCGTGGCTGTGTAATATTATCTTTTCGTGGCCTTGACTGCCATCTTATAGGAACTCAAACATCCTATAGGATGCTCTTGTCGCTCCATCCTGATCGCCACGCCACTGTCTCTATAGCCGTCCAAGCTCCCGCTTCATCAGCCTCAGCTCCTGTGTGTACCATGGAGTGAGTTTAGAATGGGGGCGCAGAGGATGTCAGGGAGCAATCTCATCAATGGCTGCCAAGAGTCGGCTGTGCCAGTCCTCAACAAGCTCATCCAATGAGCTGCCAGGGGGCATCGGATCCTGCAGGGCCATTTGAAACCACATAGGGTCAATTTGGCTCTGTGGGCAAGCTAAAATACGCTCGCCGCCCAAACAGGGTCGGGGTGGCATGTTCACACGGGCCTTCAGGGCATGGTGGTCTGACCATGGAATAGCCATGGCCTTAATTTGGTCCACTGTAACCCCGCTGTGAAGATCAGATCAAGTGTGTGCCCCACTCGGTGACTGGGAGCCATAACATATTGGGAAAGTCCTAGCACTGCCATGGACAACACAAGGTCCTTTGCCTGCATGGAGGTCGTGTCATTGGCATGACATTGAAGTCACCCAAGACTAACAGTCTAGGGTGCTCCAGTGCCCAGCCTGATACAGCCTCCAGCAGGGATGGCAGGTTATTTGCCAGTGCATTGGGCAGGCAGTACACCAGCCAGAAAGCCAAACTCTCCCCGGCTTCCCATACAAAGCCGGCACACTCTATGCCCGTGAGCTTTGGCAGCAGAAGAGTCTGAAGATGTAATCCTCCCAAATGAACAAAGCCACTCCCCCCCAGCCCCTTAGTCCAGGATTGGTGAAGGATTATACTAATGCACAGAGTATGGGAAATAAACAGGAGGAACTTGAACTTCAAATATTAGAAAGTAATTATGATCTGATAGGTATCACTGAGACTTGGTGGGATGAGTCTCATATATGGAGCACAGCAATTGAAGGATATACCTTGTTCAAATGGAATAGAATAAACAAAAAAGGCGGCGGGGTGGCACTATATGTCAAGAATGAATACACTTGACAGTGTGAAGTGGTAAAAAAACAAAATATTTAGGAATTGAGTTGACAATGAAAAACATAGATCTTTTTAAGAATAATTACGAGAAGATTTGGAGTAAAATTCAACAGGATATAAAAAAATGGGACACTTTGAACTTGTCGTTACTGGGTAGAATTTTGGTAGTCAAGATGAACATTTTACCTCGTTTTATATTTTTATTTCAAACGATTCTGATAGTAAAAGACTGTAAAGTGCTGAATTTATGACAGAAGGAAATTTCAAAATTTGTGTGGTCAGGAAGGAAACCGAGGATTAAAATGAAGATTCTATGTGACGCAAAGGAAAGGGGAGGATTCCAGCAACCCAACTTCAGATTGTATCATGATGCGGTGTGTCTGACATGGCTGGAACAATGGATTAATTTGGATAATAGAAAAATGCTAGTGCTTGAAGGGCATGACCGTAAATTTGGATGGCATGCCTACTTATGGTATGAGAAATCCAAAACGGACAATTTTTTAAAACATCATTTTATACGAAGATCACTGTTTGCGACTTGGATGAGATATAAAAGGTTCTTTTTTGAAGCAAGACCATTATGGATAGTACCGGCAGAAGTAATTAAACCACTCTCAAGGCACAAAGGTAAAGACTGGATACCTTATAGAGATATTTTGAAGGTAGAGGGGAGCAGTTTCGTGATGAGGGCGAGAGAGGAACTGGAATTTGAATATGACTGGTTAAATTACAGACAGATTTATGACTTATTTAAGGCTGATAAAATGAGGTATGGCCTCAGGAAGGAGAATAATGAAATTGAAGGGGTATGGGCGGAGAAAGGGAAAAAGGTGATTTCAAAAATTTATAAGGTTTTGTTAAAATGGTACACAGAGGATGAGATTGTAAAAGAACAGATGGTAAAATAGGCTATAAATATAAATAGAGAAATAAATATGTCATCATGGGAGTGTCTGTGGAAAAAGTCAATTAAAATTTCAACATGTGTTAATGTAAAAGAAAATTGTTATAAAATGATGTATAGATGGTATATGACACCAAAAAAAATTGCTAATATGAATGAGAACGTGTCTAACAAATGTTGGAAGTGTAAAAAAAAGGAAGGCTCATGTTATCACATATGGTGGACTTGTGATAAAGCGGCAGCCTATTGGACAGAGATCCATAATGAAATCCAGAAGATCCTGAAGTGTACCTTGAAAAAAGAACCAGAAATGTTACTTCTAGGTCTTAAAATGGAAGAAATGACTGTGACAAAGAGAGCATTGTTATGGTATTTGATTACAACAGCAAGAATGACTTTTGCTCAATTTTGCAAGCAAGAAAAAGTACTGGAAAAATGGGTTTGGATAAAAAAGATGCTTTTTATGGCAGAAATGGACAAATTGACTAAATAAAAGAAGCTAAATGATAAAGAAGATGAAGAATTTTTTGTACAATGGAAGGACTTTAAAGATTATCTTGAAACGAACTGGGATGTAAAAAATAAGTTACTCTGCTTTGATAACTATTAAGAATAGAATATAGAAAAAAATGACTGAATAATAGCTAAAATGTTACCTAAGAGTGAGATAGAAAAAATGAACATGTTAAAAAAGAAAAACTGAAAAATTGAGAATTTTTTACTGTTAATGGAAATTGAATGAAAAAATAATGGGGGTGGAAGCATTGCTGGAAGCCAAGTGAGGGGAGGGAGGGGGTATTAGAAAAGGATGTATCCAAAAATATTTTGAAACGTGGAAAGTGTTATTATATCCTATTAATAAAAGGTGTTTTTAAAAAAAAAAAGAATGAATACACTTGCACTGAAATTCAGGATTTTGAGAGTTGCTCTGTTGAAACTGTGTGGGTAAGGATAGAGCAGGGGGGAAAGAAGGGGATATTGTTGTGGTGGTATACTACAGACCTATGAACCAAGTGGAGGAACGGGATGATGCATTTGTACAACAGCTTGCTAACCTTTCACAGAGACAAGATGTAGTGGTTATGGGAGATTTCAACTATCCAGATATTTGCTGGAAATCTAACTCTGCTAGACATGGGGCATCCCACAGATTCTTGAATAGTCTTGCGGACAACTTAATCTCTCAGAAGGTGGAGGTGGGAACCAGAGGATTTGCTATCCTAGATTTAATTCTGACTAACAGGGAAGAACTGGTTGATGAGGTGAATGTTGTAGGATCCTTGGGGAATAGTGACCATGTCAGCTTGGAATTTGACATAGTGATGGAGGTGTAACCAGGACATAGTAGGACTCATATCCTGGACTTCAGGAAGGCTGATTTCAAAAAAACTCAGAGAAATATTAGGTAGGACCCCATGGCTGGAAATGCTGAGGGGGAAATCTGCACAGGAAGGATGGGAGATGCTGAAAAATGAAGTGCTTAAGGCACAATCGCAAACTGTTCCGGTAAGAAAGAAAGGTGGGAGATGGGTAATGAAGCCGAGGTGGCTGAACAAGGAACTCTCTGAAGAGCTGAGACTAAAAATGTCTGAGACTAAAAATGTACAGGAAATGGAAGGAGAGCCAAATTACTGAGGGTGAGTACAAGAAGCAGGCTCAAATCTGTAGGGATGGTGTCAGAAAGGCTAAAGCGCAGATGCAGGGATGCTAAAAATAACAAGAAAAACAGGGATGGCATAAGCTCATTGCTAGGGGAAGACGATCAAGTCTTAACAAGGGATGAAGACAAAGCTGAATTACTCAACTCTCACTTTGCATCAGTCTTTAACTGTAAGGCGAGCTGTATACAAACTGAAGAATGCAGGGCATATGAAGGAAGGAGGAACTGCCAGTCCAGAGCAAGTAAGGAAATGGTTAGAGAGCATCTAGCTGCCTTAAATACTTTCAAATCTCCAGGGCCGAATGGCTTGCATCCCAGGGTGCTAAAAGAAATTGCAGATGTTATTTCAGAGCCTCTGGGTCTAATCTTTGAGATATCCTGGAGTACTGGTGTTGTGCTGGAAGACTGGAGAAGAGCGAATGTTGTCCCAATCTTCAAGAAGGGGAAAAAGATGGACCCGGGAAATTACAGGCCTGTCAGCTTGACATCAATACCTGGAAAAATTCTGGAGCAGATTGTCAACCACTCTGTTGTGGTGGTATACTACAGCACCTTGAACGGAATGAGTTAATTGGTAGTAGCCAGCATGAGTTTATCAAGAATAAGTCATGCCAGACCAACCTTATCTCCTTTTTTGACAGAGTTACTAAAATGGTTGACTCTGGCAATGCTGTGGATATAGTGTATCTAGATTTCAGTAAAGCATTTGACGAAGTATCTTATGATATCCTTGAGGATAAACTGGTTAAGTGTGGGCTGGATGGAGCAACCGTTGGATGGATTCATGGTTGGTTGAAAAATCGTACTCAACGAGTGCTCCTAAATGGCTCTGCATCTACGTGGAGGGAAGTCTCGAGTGGAGTGCCACAGGGCTCAATCCTGGGTCCAGTGTTGTTCAATGTTTTTATAAATGACCTGGAGGAAGACATAAAGGGGATGCTTATCAAATTTGCAGATGACACAAAACTGGGTGGGATTGCTAATTCTGAAGAAGACAGAGTCAGTTAGCCACTTCATTGCTTACTCCCAATTCTAAATCATTAATAAACAAGTTAAAAAGCATCGGACCAAGTACCGATCCCTGAGGAGATGCCGGAACTCAGAGGTCACAGCATCCAGATTGGGATCCTCTACAGAACCCAACTCCAAAGCATCCTTGACCACGAGGTGGAGAAGGTGGGCCACACAGTAAGTGTGCATTAGGCCCAGTCGCTTTGCCACTGCCCTGATGTTTGTACCACCATTGGTCACCATGTAGCCCATGGTGACGTCTACCCACACCACTAACTGTCTCTTGATGGAGGCTGAGATGTTGTCTCCTGCGTGTGGCCCCCCAGGCACTCTAGTGTCGACATCACCAAGCATCTCTGTCAGAGATGTTTGGTGTCCCTGCCCCATCCCTACTGCAGAATGCTCAGGGACAGTGCTGGAGTTGGTCGCAGGATGACTCACCTCCTGGCTGGCTGGCAGTGGCCACTTGGGCACCCCAGCAGCAGCCTCCCCACCCCCCCCGAAAAAGCACAGCCTGGTCGTGCTTCTTCAGATGGTTCCGCAGCCCGGAAGTCAAGAGATGGCTGATGTTCTTCCCTCAACTGACCTGGGCCCTACACAGCTGGCACTGTGCAAAGTGGGGATCCTCTGTCACCTGGAAGTGCTTCCAGACGTCAGAGGTGAAGGGGCGACAATGCTGACCAGCAGCCATGGGCATCCCTGGAGCTGCCTCCTGTGAGAAGCTTGGGTCAGACTAAATCGTGTCTTCAGGGGGCAGGAACTAATGGCTGAGCAGGGGGAAGGGGTTGAGATGGCAGGTCCTTGGGGTGCACCTCCATCTCTTCCTCTTTCACCTCTCCCAGCCTCTTCTCCTGACCCTCAGAAAGCCTGCTGGAGCCTAGAGAAACCGAGGCAGTGAGCTGGCTGGCCAGCTCCTCATCCAGTGCCTCTACAGCCCTCTTAGTCTGTGGAGTGTCCCCAAAGCTCAACCCCAAAGACAGCTCTTGCTGTCCCTCCTCCTGCTAAGCCTCAGCAGCAATGACTTGAAGAGGGACTTGCTGAGCAGCAGACCCCTGCCCAGTGCCAACACATGCAGGCACCTCTGCTGGGGCCATACCAGAAACATCCTTCTTAGGGAAGAGGATAACACGTGGCCTCTTCATTGCACCACTCTGGCCAGAGGTCGGAGAGATGCCAGATGGCTCTGGAGTGGTCCTGTGCAGAGGTGGGAGGAAAACTGCAGTCCTCCCCCTCCCCTCCACCCCTCTAGTTTTCTCCTTAGTCTTGCCCCCAGGGCCCCTCTGTGTTCCCTTCCTGTTGCTCATGTTGCCCCGGGCCAAACTCAGCCTAATTTGTGGGGAGGGAATTAGGCACCTAACTTACCTGCACTATCACCTGCCCCCAAAACAGCCTCACACCTTTTCATAAACCCTCCCACCCAAAAAGTAGTTTTTTGTTTCTTTCAATAAAGCCTAACCTAGCTCTTTCTCCTTTTTATAGGTTTGTTTTTTAGAACTAGTGGTGAATTCCTACATTGACCCTGACTATGGTTTAACGACTGTCCTTGAGATGTGGCTAGGAAACTTTTTAAAACGTTTTAGAGTTTTAACTTACTACTATCTAGATCGTTTGTTATGAGGGCCGGATCTGACATAATGAGACCTTGTTGGGCAGGGCCATGTGTGTCATAAAATGTAATGCCAGGTAGCGGAGATATAAACTTTATAAAGGACACTGACAAACACAATTAAAGATTTTGTACACTTTAAATAAAACATACTCTTGTTAGCCCAGCCGCCTTTATTGGGCTATTTCTGGACTGTTTTTATAAGGTTATAAACCTGATAGTGTGCCAGCCGAGAGACTGTATGATAGGCGCTACGGGAAAAAGCCCAGAGAGGAAACAGAAGCCAGCCAAGGACGATGAGATGCTGGCTGAATTCACTCCAGAGGTGCCCCATAGCCTGCCTGCTGCATGCCACGTCTTACACTCACAGGTTTACACTCAAACAAAAGACTCTTGCATACAGCCCAGACTCCTGGTCTCCGCATACTAAAGGGATTAACCCCCCCCCCACGTGCCAACTCACACGTTCCTCATGGAGAATCTGCCTGGATACTGAAGAGTCATCCTCCTTTGTTTCCAACTTCCTCTTTTCCTGCTCCCAGGTGTCCAATGGTCAAGGTAGCCACTAGTATTTGAAATTGACCCTGACAACCAATCCCTAGTCAGTAGGGAGTGTCCCCAGGTCTAAGCCGCCTGCCCTCCCATGCCAACCACTCAAGAAGCTTTAAAAACACTCGCACACGCTTCTCAAGGAGCCTTGCCTTGCCTACCCCCTACCAACGACCTCTCTCAGCCTGCTACTACCTCTTACGCCCAGCTTACTTTACCAAACCCTTACCTTGCTTTAAGGCTTCAGTCTGCAGCTGAAGTAGCGCACGTGTCCTTAGCAGGTCTGGCACATGTGTTCCCCATTTTTTTTCTCATATTCCTTCCCACCCTGAACCTCCCGCTGGAAGATTTAGGAGCTACGCATCCCTGAGGTAAATGTTGCCCCTCATCGCTTCAACACCTGCTCATGCGAATGTGCTATTTATTACCTTCCTGTTTGTATTAGTTTCTTGTATGCCAGTGTGTGTGATTGTATATTCTGATTGATATTACTGCACAGTAAACAAAAGATTTATTTTACTCCTGTCTCTCGCCTCTTTACTGGGAAATAGTGTGTATACACAGACCAAAGAATCCTGATATTAAATACTGTTCCGAGTGCTCTATTAATTATTGATCAGAGCATTTCGGCTAACACTCTTGAACTTTATTAAATAAAACTAGCACTCTTGAAATATTTTGTCTATTTAACAGACTCTGATAACTGACACTTCTGCTCTGAATTATTGCATCAAAATGTCTGTGCTGTAACAATCTTGAGTATGCTGTTCAGGTGTGTATCTGTAAGCTGCAAACCTACTTTTGATTTATTGACATTCATTACAGAAATCTCATGCTCAGTGTTCTGATCCTAGAACCCGGGGAAAACATGAAATGGCTGGGCATTGTAGCCTTTTGTACATAAGTTGTTTCATGTGCTGGTCAAGAACATGAGAAGGCATCCTACACAGACTGAGGGTCATGTGATTGTCTACAAAACTATACTCTTCCCCAGAGAAATAACTACAACTTCCTACAAAGGTGTTGAACTTGGTCTGGACACACACTCTCAGTCTAATCCACCTCACTGGCTTGCTGTTATTCCACCTCTAAAATAGTTCAGATTGCTTTTTTACTGAGAAAGACTGGATTATGAGGGCATGAATACAGTGAAAAGAGGGAGACCCTAACAAAGCACACACACACAAACAAACACACACACCGTAGCAAGGCACACAAAAGCTCATACCTTGAACAAAACTTTGTTGGTCTTAAAGGAGCTTGGTATTTCTCCTGTGTGATTGAGGAAGCCCAGCAAAGCAAGCTCTCCCTCATTCCCTCCCTTCCTTCTTTCAGGGAGGAACCTCAGCCAGTGGAGGAAAGAA
Source organism: Gekko gecko (assembly GCA_029375565.1). NCBI lineage: Eukaryota > Metazoa > Chordata > Lepidosauria > Squamata > Gekkonidae > Gekko > Gekko gecko. The sequence continues at coordinate 101,378,804 of JAPDNY010000003.1, read as the reverse complement.
AGGCTTTGTCTCCTGCAGCCTGGACAGGAAGCAAGCTCTGGCTGTTCCCGCCCTCTCACTGGGGGAAGGAGAGGGAGGAGCCTCAACCAGTTCTTTACCAGACTCTCTCACTCACATGGGAGAGCCTTGCCTATCAATCTCTCCTGTGCAATTGAGAGAGACTGATAAAGCAAGCTGTAACATGGCAGCAGCAGCAGCAGCACTGCAAATGGAAGTAGGAAACAGCCAGGGCCTTGTGGGCCTGATTGGGGCCCTCCGAGGGCCTGATCTGGCCTGCGGGCCGCATGTTTGACACCCCTGATCTAGATTCTACTGGAACCAGCCTGATTTCCTGTGGAATGCAGGTGCTCCTTAATTGAAACACACAAGCTAAAGGGGAAAATTTTCTCTGAAAAAAATGCCTGGCTTCACCAAAGTTCAGTCAGAGCACAAACTGCAGCACACTACTTTTTGGAAAGTAAATATATGCTACTTATAACTCTGTTTTATGAGGTGAAAACAAACCTGGCCTCTTTTTGTCCTCCTATCACTGGCTGTCAAGGTCTCAGCTTTGCTTCACTTTGTTTTGCTTCACTGCTTTCCTTGCCATGTATTAGGAGGGAGGGAATTCCAGAGGGGAGTGTATGTGTTGTTAGAGTGAAAGCCAGTAGTAGCCATAACCATTTCCTAAGTTGTACCCCTCAGCCTTTTCTCATGCAATCTGGCCTTGGAGACTTCTCTGCTAAGCTAGCTTAGATAAGGCACCATATATCTCAGAGTTGTCATAGTAACACTAGGGGTTGATTGTTGATGAATGCATGGGGTGGGGAATGTACTTGGTTTTACCTATAACCTGCAGTTTTCATGCACTTTCTTCAGTCCTGACAAAATTCAAGTTCCTGATGTAAGCATATCTCTAGTAAAGCATCACTACCAATAGTGCTGTAGAGAGTGTATTAATTGGGGACCTGACACTGGCCTAGTTAAAGCTGAGATTTATTTAAAAATATTAGTTAAAAATACCTGAAACCTTTATTAAAACCCTATTTAACAGTGGTACAGCAGCTAAACCAGAAGCATACACAGAGCAGTGACCCTAACCCTAAGAAAGCCAAAAGTCCACAGAAATATAACAACTTAAAACCTGTTAAAAGGCAACAGACAGAGTCTAGGCCCCAGGCAGAAGGCCTAGTCAGTAACCCCCCCCCCCAAAAAAAAAATCAACAAGCCCAGAAAATACAATACAAGAATTTTAAAAATTGAAACTGCAAAAAGGCAACAGAACCACAAAGCATAAGAACCAAAAACAGAGAGCCTAGGCCCCAGGCAGAAGGCCTACTCAGTAACACTCCCCGCAAAAAAAGCCCCAACAAGCCAAGAAATAAAATATCAAGCACAGTAAAAAAAAAATGAACTGCAAAAACAACAGGCTGGCAACAAAACCACAAACTAGAAGAACCCTCCTCCCCCCCAAAAAAAACAGGAGGAGGCCTGAGATGCCCTAGAGGCCTACCCACCACCACCACACCAACCCCAAGCCCCAAGCCCACCCAACCCACAACAAAATAAAAGTTTTTAAAAAGTGGCCCTAATATAATTCAAACCAGTGGTGTCTTTTTCTCTTCAGTCTTCTTCTGTTGTCTTGATCTGAAGTAGTCCAAGTCAGCAGGAGGAGGAAAGCAGGCTTAGAGCAGTAGCTGATGCAAAAGTCAGCCACACAATTTCCAACCCAGCCTCTCTCTCAGCAGCAGGAACAGGAATGGAGTCAGCCAGCCGGAGACCCGATTTAATGCTCTCTGGGCATACTCAGAAAGATTTCAAAAAGTTACAAATTTCTATGATTGGTCAGAGAGCAGTAAGCCAAATCCTATTGGCCAGTGCTTCTCCCCTGGGAAAGGAGCAAGCTAGTAGTTGGGCTTCAACAAATGAAGCCAGCAGCAACAACAGCCTTGCAAAAAGTTGCAAGATGCAATGGCATTTGCTAATGCATTGCAGTGATTGGCTGTCTGCAGGTCCCTTTTCCCCTTCCCTCCTGGAAAGTAGAGCAAAAGGCAGGAAAGAGGCAAAAACGGCAGGAAAAACAAGGTGAAGGGAGCTTTACTGAATGCACACCCCTTAAGCAAAGAAGATGCTAAAAATGTTAAGAAAAGCAAGCATTTTTTCAAATATATCAGGATCACGTAACCAGCCAGAATGGTGTTTGGCGCACCAGATGACAAAGGAGTTAAATAGTTAAAGAAAGTGAGATGACAGATAAACTACCCCCCCCCTTCTACTGTAGAAAATATGGGGCACCTACTCACACTGAAGGGTGTCTACAGGATTGACCTAAATCTAGGTGGCATGAGATGAAGTTCTAGGATTATTGTAACAATTAATAAATCTCTGGCTCAGGACCTGAGTGTTCTTAGAGAAATCAAATGTGAAATTGTTGATCTTCTAACCAATATATGTAGCAGATGTTATACTAAATTTTAAAAAGAGGTCCAGTGGGAAACCAACCTAACATCTCTTCTGGTTAAATTTATAGAAAATGTTATTAAATGTTAAATGTTATTTGGGAATGAGCAGTGTAGTGTCCAAATTTGCATATGATACCAAACTATTCAGCATGATGAAAACCAAGGTGCATTTTGAAGAGCTCCAGGAAGGTCTCTCTAAATTGGGTGAGTAGTCAACAATATGACAAATGAAATTTAGTGTAGGTAAATATTGTGATGCACACTAGAACATAAAAATCTAAGTTAAAATACATTTATTTATTAATTCAACAGAACTTTTACCCAGCCTTTCTGCCCTCATAGGTCCACCAAGGGGCCTAAAAATTAAAATATACATATTAAAATCTCTTCAAAGTAATTATGACCAACACACAAATATATCACAATTTTACATCAGAGCTTAAAGTAAACACAAAAGATAAAAATAACACTTAAAATATTGGGGCAGGAAGGAGAGATCACTGTAGGAATACCAGGTGAAATTAAAAAAGGCTCTACCTGCCAATGGAAGATAGCAACAGAAAGGGACAAGCAAATCTCCCTATGGAGAGAGTTCCAGATTTTGATGTCACTGCTGAGAAGACCCTCTCCTGGCTTGCCATTTTCCTAATCTCAGAAGGCAAGGGCACCCAAAGCAGGGCCTTCAAAGATGACTCCAGTGGTTGGATAGGTTCACAAGGGAGTAGGCAATCTTTCAGGTATGTTGTTCCCAAACCATATTGGGCCAAATATGTGTTCATAGGATCTGAACTGGCAGAGAATGGGAAGGAAAGAAATCTTGGGTTGTGGTGGCAAGCTCAATGAAAAGTCAACTAAGGGTGTGACAGCACTTAAAGTATACGCCATGTTGAGGACTATCAGGAAAGAAACTGAAAACAAATGGCTCTGAACAGATCTATGGTGCAGCCTCATTTGGAATCTTGTATATAGCACTGACTGCTGCATCTCAAAAAAGATACTGTGGACATGGAAGAAGTGCAGAAAAAAGCAACCAAGAAAAGGGCATCCAGGAATAGGACTACCACACGCAGGGCAGACATACACAGATCAGGGGTCTCAATACAAGATGAGAAGGTGATGCTGGGAGGAAAAGTTTAAATTTGTTAGGCATGTGGGAACTTTCTGGGACAAGTCAAATCTGTACAAAAGAGATGAGCTTAACTTGAACCAAAAGGGAACCAGGCTGCTGCCACATAATATCAAAAAGGTGGCGGAACAGTTTTTAAACTAATCCCAGTGGTAAAGCCGACAGGAGCTGGTGAGCCTCCAGTTCAGGACATGTCAGTCCAAAGGGGCAAGAGTGTAAACTCTCAGAGCAATATTGATAGGGGTATGTCAAACAGCATGGGGAACAAGACAGAATCCTGTGGAATATTATACCATAAGTCCCACAGAGTGCAGTACAGTACCAATAAACTGAAATTTTTGCCATTGGCATCAAAGTGGATTTTTCCTGATAGATGCAGAGTCCAAAAAAATGAAGCAGATAGAGTATAATGTATTAGTCTCTGAGGACTTGATGTTCTGTATCAGTGGCAAGCAGTAAGTCAGTGTTATAGGGGGGAAATCATGTGTGTTTCAGATTGAGCAGGAACTATTGCTCTGAATTTTCTGAAGACGTGGTGTGGTCACAATGTTAAAAAGCATGATGTGTTTTGAACTTGTAAAATGCAGCTACCATTTGTATTGTGGCCAGAACATACACATCCTAAATTGTGATGGCTACAAATCCAGCATCTTGTGGGCAAAGAAATCACCAAAATGTTTTGTCTGAAAATGTTTTGTCTATATATACTTACTACTTGGAGATCAAGAATCTGATGGACTCCTCCATCCTTCTTTGATATTGTGAAGAAGAGGAATAAAACCCATTCCACAGTGGGGGAAATGAACAAGTTCTATCACACCCTTCTTCTCAAGTAGAGGAACTGTCACGGGATGCATATTGTTGTATCACTCACATACTAAATGGCACAGGTGTAAGATACCATTAATTTCCATGCTGTGCCCAATGCAGATGATTGTGTGATGACCCATGCCAAGAACAATGGTTTTAGTCTTTCTCCAAACTAGGGTTTGTAAGATTGTAAGGTATGGATGGTTTGGAAAGCTGTGCAGTCAAAGGCTACATTTATTTTTATGAAGGGGCTTCATCTTGCTGCATAGTTGGCAGTGGGGAAAATGCAGGCTTTTTAGGTAATTGATGCTTTCTCCAAGTTGTGAACTCTGTAAAGGAGTTTTGAGGAAGGAGGACTGAGACCAAAAATTGTCTGGGGAATCTAAATGAAAACTGTGAAACACTTACGTTATAGACTATTTTCTTGCTCTTTTTCACAAACCACCTCCCATCAAGGATCAGTTTTCAACACGTTTTCATATCAGGGTCAAGAGCACTGGAATACAACCATTTATGGCAGCAGGCAGCCACAGCTTTGTTCTGGTTTTGGAAGAACAATTCATGTTGTTCTGGATTGTATTTGATTTTCCATTTGGCTACCTAAAAAGACTTCTACCTGGAGATATTTTAGTATTCTCTGGAAGAAGTTGTAAGACTCGGAATAATTTGGTGCCTGAGCTAGCACTGATATCAAGATGTGTATGTCAGATTGTTGAGAATACATACTTATAGAGCTGTGGTGGAATATAATTTATTTCCCATAATTCCCAGTTTACTTTTTTGCCAGTTAGTACAGACAATGAGTGCTGGGTGCTGTTCCCCACTTGAATTGGAAGACCATGCTACCACTGAGTTAGGATGCAGATGGCAAAGAGAAACATACACTTTTATTTGGGGACCAAGACATATTTTCTTGCCACTCAGTGTAGATAATAGTGTGGATGGTTTTCACCAAGCAGCCTTGGTTGCTTCCAGAATGATTGCCAGCAAAGGAAGGGTGACCAGTAAAGTGGTCTCTGAAGTGATTGGTTTGTCATCTATAGCAATGACTTTTGAAGGAAGTTGGCTGCACCTCCATTTCCAGGCCAAGGCATTTGAGCAGCTTAGTTTAGTACCTCAGGTCCTTTAATGGTAAAGAAATGCCGTGAACACCCACCATGGGATAAGGTAAGAGTTCTGTGGCAGTTTCAGAATTTGTGAATCCTGAGGAGTCCAAATCTTCATCCATATTAGCAAGCAATTTGGCAGACCCAGTAATAGAGGAACAGAGTGTTGTCCTTTCTAGTAGATCATGTCTGGTTTAGGTAGAAGAGGAGCGCCCTCTTAACATCAAGGGTATGAAGAAGACAGTGTTCATCCCCCTCAGGGAATGGAAAGAAATCAGGAAGATTTCAGAGTTTAAATGGAATTCAGACACTATTTTTGGCAGAAAGGAGGCATCAGGCACCAGTTGCACCCCGTTTGGCAGGAAGACCAGGTATGGAGGATCATGGTGTAGTGCCATCAGTTCGCTGACCTTCCTGGCTGACGTAATTGCCAATAAAATGCAGTTTTCCATCACAGGTTGCCATAGGCTCAAACGGCTTCCTGGTGAGTTGACAGAGCACCAAGGGTAGGTCCCATAATGGCATCGGAGCACTGACAGGGGGATATAAACGTATGAACCCCCATAAGGACCGGATATTCATCCCATCAACCGTGGTCATCCACATGGATGGGAGAGTGGGATCGGTCATCAGGTCGGTAACGACAGTTGGGGCCAGAGCAGTCACTGGCCAGAGGTCGGAGAGATGCCAGATGTGACATCATAATAACAGTAGCATCATAATAAAACCTAGTTCATAATATCACTTATCAGGCCATAGAACCATGGCACTGCAGAGAAACTTTGCTACTATATCAGGTATTTCTGTATCTGGATTATCAAGCAAGAAAAGGAGTTTAAAATCATCAGGGGTCTCTAAAAATTGGCCTAATATGGGATACAGAAGATCCCAATGGGACACCAAACAGAGAGGGCACTGGAGGAGGACATGTGCAACAGTTTCAACGCAGTCCTTCATACAAGGACAACACCTGCTAGGATAGGGAATCCCTTGGAATCTGCCAGATAAGACAGCTGAAGGAAGAACATTAAATCTAGCCAAGGATATGGCTCTATGCAAAATTGGAGCTATGAGTTGATAGAAGTACACTGCTGGAAGGTTTGCATTAGGAACAATCCCCAAATTTAAGGGAGAACAGGTTCTGTTAGCCAGGCTATGAAGAGTTTGTAGCTCTGATCCCAATAAACTAGATTTTATTTTTAGAAAGGCCTCAGACTTTCTACATATATATAAGGATTCTAGAGATAAATTCAGGGAACTTATTTTGGCTTTGATGTAAGACCGCCAGCTGGAATTAACAGATTCAGAAAGTAGTTGGTACATATAACTGAAGGGGTCAGAGTTGAAATGGAGTTGCAGCCAAAATTTAATAGTGTGGATCCATGCCTTAGTAGCCAGCAAATTCTGACTGCACTCCAAACATAAAGCGGCATATGGAACACACATGATCTTTCGCAGAAAGGTAGAGTGGACACGTTCAACTGAAATGTCCATTACGTCAATCCAGAGAGGTACCCCATGCAGTAATTGAGCTCCTGTTTTATCATTGAAAGCTTTAAGTGCAGCTGGCACATACTGGTTACCTTGAACAGAAAAATAAAAGCGAGAAATTGCTGCAGCACTAACTTTGGCTACATTAATAGCCATTTTGCGATGGTAGGTCCAAGTAGCATTAGATTGAAAATCAATGTCCAGATATTCGAAATGCTTAACCTGTTCAAGTTTGTTGCCATTGATAATCCACTTATAAGATTTTCGGGAATAGAGAATAACTAATACCTTTGATTTTTCATAATTCAACTCCAATCTGTTAATCACACAATATTCATGGCAACAGTTCAGTAAATGGTTTAATCTAACATGAAAAGTAGACAAAAGAACTGTGTCATCTGCATATAATAACAAGGGAATAAGAGAAGAGCCAAGTCTAGGGCTATGGCCATCAACTAATGACAAAAAAGGGGCAAGGTCATTTAACAAAAGGTTAAACAGATGGGGGGCTAAAATGCACCCCTGCTTTACCCCTTTCTTAGTACAGATCTTGGGGGAAAGTCTCCCAGATGAAGAACACCAGACCTGACAGGATGTGGAGGTGTGAAGTCTTTTGATAAGAAATAATAATCTCTTATCCAAAGATATCCCCTCAAGCTTGACCCATAGAAGTTCCCTTGGAACAGAATCAAAAGCCCCTTTAAGGTCCAAAAAGGCAATATACAGTTTAGACCTTTTCCTTCTTAAGTACTTATTGATCAAATGAGCGGGGACTAAACAGTGGTCCAGAGCTGATTTCCCTGGCAAAAACCTACCTGTTCTGGTCCTAAAATTTTACTAAATAACATCCAGATGCTGAGCTTAATTTGCAAAAATTTAGCATAAAGTTTTCCAATGACAGACAAAAGACTAATTGGTCTAGAATTAGAGGGATTAAGATGACAACACTTTTTATAGATGGGAACAATTATTGATTGGTCCAAGCTGCTGGCATCTGGCCAGTCTTATTTACCATGGTGAAAAGAGCAGCTAGTGGGGAGGCCCACCACTCTGGGTCAGCTTTCAATACCTCAGGGATTATCACATCTGGGCCTGGAGCTTTGCCTAATTTCAACTTATCTATAAGAGTTGTTATTTCCTCTTGGGTAAAAGGAGGCCACTCCAGGAGACTGTCCAGGGGAGAATGAACCAGTTGCATTCCATTAAAAGAATCCTCATAAAATAAATCAGAAAAATATTGGAACCATGTATCAGGTGTGATGGCTGATATAAAGGGCATCTCAGAACGACTAGCACCATTAATTATAGCCCAAAACTGCCTGGTATCATTCTGGGTAATAGCACCCAGAAATTGTTCCCACTGTTTATTGATAAAAGTCAACCTTTTAGTCTTTATAAGATGATGTAAATAATGTTTAAATATCTGGTACTCCGCTGACAAGCAGGTAGCTGCAGAATGGCAAAATTTACAGTAAATAGAACGTAGATGGGACTCGTGCTGAATATAGTGAAACATGACACAGACAGTGGCAATACTGACACATTACTTTCTGCTGCAACTGCATCAGTAGACATGTAACTATCATGACAGAAACATCCAATAAAACAGCCCACAATCTAGAGTAAAATGCATAAAGACTAGCAATGAGAAATTATTGGTTGTATAGTACAATTGGTTTCACCAGGGTTCATTTCCTGCAGGAGTGCATAGGAGTGAAGTTCTGGCAGTAAGGAGCCCAGGGGGCAGGCACGTGCAGCAAGCCGCACCCCCTGCTCCCAGCAGCCCCCCCCACCTTTCCTGGCCCACTGGCCAACCCAGGAGAGCGCTGCCATGAGCTGGCCCTTGAGCTGCTTCACCACTGCATGGGCCATGGCATCCAGCCCGTCCAGGCTCTGCCTGTCCTCATGCCGGCCCTGGCATGGAGCCTCTGCAAGGCAGGATCCGGCCTGTGAGGAGCTCCGCCCCAGCCTCCTGCGCCTACTTGGCCTCCTCCTGTGCATCTGCCCCACCACCGCCCTGGCCCCCTACCTGCTCGAGGCAATGCGTGTCCTCTGCACCACCCTCCTCATCCCACAAGCAGTCACACACTTTCCTGTGCTTGCTGACCATCCAAAAGAGTCCAGTGGCACCTTTAAGACCAAGATTTATTCAGGTACAAGCTCTCACTCCTCTGTGAGGGCAGATCTGCACGTTCCCCCCCCCCATAGCTAGCAATCCAAAAGAGTCCAGTGGCACCTTTAAGACCAAGGTTTATTCAGATATAAGCTCTCCCTCCTCTGTGAGACAGATCTGCACGCCCCCCCATACCTAGCAATCCAAAACAGTCCAGTGGAGCCTGAGCAGTGGGTATTGCCTTCTGACACATCCAGTGATGTCAGGGTGTGTGGCATATGCTAATAAGTTATGCTAATGAGTTATGCTAATGAGCTTCAGCACCTCTTTTTCTACGAAATGACCCCTGGGTTTCACCATCCAAAGTGATATTTCTTGCTTCTTGCCACAGGTAAAGTCACAAGGTGTAGTCTAATTGTAGCTTACCTTTGTCATTCCTGATGTAATTAAATGAATGCCACGTGGAAGTTCACCTTCTTCACATATGATATCTCCATAGTCGTAACAAATAATTCTTGCTTTTCTCTGAAAGCAGCAAGTAGAAGGTACACCATACAGGAAGCATTATCAAGATTATACAGTACATTATTCAACATATGCACAAAATGGTATATGAAGCATAATGTTATATTTTTAAAAGATGTTTTGAAAGTTTATGTTCAGATTACAAAAAAGGAGAATAAAGGAATACTTGCAGGATAGCATTATAATCAGAAAACGGTGTGAAAGATCTTTTACAGATAAGATATTGGGCAGGCAATATTAGGGGATCCTTATCTATGAAATAATAATTTAAGATATCAGATATGGATTAATCTGAAAATTAATTTCAAATAAGTATAAATGCAGACTTTATCCATGTATATCCAGATGTACACGAGAGAAATGTGAAGGAAGGCACCACCACTACACTGATTTGGGTGGGAAAGCTGATGGTGGCCAATAATAATAAAAGGTAGATAAGGTGATTGTGAGACCTAGGAAATATAAGAAATTAGAATGTTTAGAGAAAAGCAGCTTTTTCACAGAGTAGCTGCCATTTCAAAAGTAAAGACAGATGAAAACATAGGAGAAACTGAATGGGGAAGTCTGGAAATAGCAACAATGAATGACACACTACTGAGCACGATATTCTTTTCAATTTACACTATATATTCTCTTTGACTGCACTAAAGAAATGCAAAAACTGCACTTTAAAATTATGAAGTAATCGTAAAGACTGGATATGTATGTGTTGGACTTTTGGGAAATACCTGGAGTTTTTGGGGGTGGACCCTGAGGAGGGCAGTGTTTGGGGAGGGGAGGGACTTCAATGGGTTATAATGCCATTGGGTCCACCTTCCAAAGTGGCTATTTTCTCTAGATGAACTGCTCTGTCACCTGGAGATCAGTTGTAATAGTGGGAGATCTCCAGCCACCATTGTTAGCAGTCAGACCCCACCTCTCGCAGAGGGGTAGTTTATAGTTTATAGAAGCAGAAACACCTCTCCATACATCACCCCAATATCTTAGTGCAGGGTGCTGCTTGGGCTAAAATAGATCAAGATGGATGCCAGCTAGGTATCAGCCGGAGAAAACAGTTTTAAAACTCATCAAGAGTTGGTGGCTGGCTCATATCCCCTTCTTGCCCAGGAGAGATGCATGACTTTAGAACAATGGGTTGCCCAGGAGCTATTGATTCACTCAGCATAATCCCATCATCACCCCAGCCTCACTTCCTATAAAGTACTGAGACTGATGAGAAGTGTAGTGATTCAGCTCATACTTTATTTAAGAAGAAGAACAAGAGATATCTTTACCAGCTTGCAGACTGGCTTATATTCACAGCTCACACCACATCCAAACACACACCCACACCCGTGATAGAATATTTACATTATACCCTTAGACCCATAGGTCCCTCCTAGGATCCTAGCATTCCTATAGGTGCGCGCTGGGATCCGTTCGGGCTATTGTCTCTGGTAGTGAAGCTCGGGTTCCTTTGCTCGACCGTGTGTTTGCCCGACCACATGCGCTGGCTTCCCCGAGTACACAACAACCCTCTCCCCTTGGTCCAATTGGCCTGAACATACATAGTCCTTGAGGTATGCCAGCTTCTTGTGGTCCCATGTGGAGTGGCAGACGGCCGGAGCCGGAGCGGGGCTTCCAGTTCCTGGTGCTGTGGGTTCTGGGGCCAGTGTTGTCATGGGGGGAATTTCTGTCGGGGTAGCCAAGCTGCTGGGCTTGGGGTAGCTTGTCGGTACTGGGTTGCCACCATCTTCCCCACCGGGGATCGGGCTGGATGCCAGAAGTGGGGGGTCTGTGGCGGCCAGTCCCTCAGGGTAGATGGCAGCCTCATCCAGGCTGTCTGGGGCCAGGGCCAGGACCTGATGGTGGAGCTGGTCTATGTGCCACCTCCAAAGCTGCCTGTCTCGCTGGCAACTTCATAGGACAGAGGACCGGTCACCCAAACCACTTGCGCTGGGACCCACGTGGGCCCTCGGTCACAGTTGCGAGTGTAGACTGGATCCTCTGGGAAAAAACCTCTTGGGGCCTCCTGGTCGACCGGGCAGGTGCTGTGATCTGGAGCCCAGTCAAGGTGGAGGCAGTCCAACTGGGTTATCAGATGACAACCCATGAGCAGCTCCACCGGGCTGCAACCGGTGGCGGAGTGTGGTGTGGTGCACTGGCTGAACAGGAAAGCTGCCAGTTTGTAGTCCCAGTCACCCTGATCTATGCAGTGCAGAGCCTCTTCTGTTGTGCAGACCATCTGCTCTGCTTGGCCATTGGTAGCGGGGTGGAAGGGGGCAGAGCAGATGTGCTGGATCCCATAGTACTCCAGGAACTCCAGGAACTCGGCCGATGTAAAGGTGGTGCCATTGTCCATCACTAAAGAGTCCGGAATCCCATGGGAACTGAAAATCTGCCATACTGCTTTGATGGTGGACTGGGACAAGGTGGAGGATACAGATATCACCTCTAGCCATTTCAAGTAAGTGTCCTCTAGGATGAAAAATATCTGCCCCTGGAATGGCCCGGCGAAGTCCAGGTGAAGTCATGCCCATGGCTTGTGGGATGACTCCCATGGCCTCACCAAAGCTGTTGGGTGCTCCAGCTGTGATTCCTGGCACTTCTGGCACCGCTTAACAGTGTCTTCTATTTGTGTGTCAAGGCCTGGCCACCATACGTAACTCCGGGCCAGGGCCTTCATCCTTACTATCCCCGGGTGGTGTTCATGCAAAGCGGTTAGTACACGCTTTGCAGTGGCTGCGGAACCACCACCCAGCTCCCCCACAATAAACACCCCTTGTGAGACGACAGCCAGTGAAAGCCACAAATTCAGGACCCATCTGGCCAGTAGGCCACCCCCTCCCCACTCAATCGAGGACCCGGGAGAGAATGCGATCCCTGGTGAAGTGGCGGGCAACCTCCCCCACCTGGACCAAGTGGTTGGGCATGTCTTCCAGTAGGGCGATGTAATGGGCAGGGACTGAGTCAGGTCGGAGGAGGGCAGTGGCAGCCGGCTCAAAACGTCAGCATGTCTCATCGCCTTACTGGGGTGGTGGACAAGCACATACTGGTACCCCGTGAGAAACAGCAACCAGTGGAGAACCCGGGGGGACAAGATCTGAGGGCTTTGGCTGTCCAGGGTGAGCAGTGCCAGCAGGGGCTTCTGGTCAGTGGTGATTGTGAATGGCCGGCCATAGAGGAAGTTGTGAAATTTTTTCATGCCAGCACGATCACAAGGGCCTCCTTGTCAATCTGAGCATAGTTACGCTCCGCGGCCGACAAGGTGAGGGAATAATAGGCCACAGGAACCTCACAGCCATTGGCCAGCCGGTGACCCAGGACCACTTCCATCCCATAGGGAGAAGCGTCACAGGCCAACACCATGGGCAGGGACTCATCGAAATGAGTGAGCAAAGCATTGGAGACCAACAAGTCCTTGACCACCCTGAAAGCGACGTTGTGAGCAGGGCCCCAGACCCAGGGAGCCTGCTTATCCAGAAGCCGGTGCAGCAGCTCCGTGATGGCAGCTTTGTGGGGGAGAAAGGAATGATAGAAATTCAAGAGCCCCAGGAAAGCCTGGAGCTCCGCCTTCGAGGAGGGTGTGGGGGCCTCGCTGATGGCGTGGATCTTGTCCTGTGTGGGGTGTATTCCCTGGGCATTGAATGTAAAGCCCAATTAGTCCACCCGGCACACCCAGGATGCACTTCTCCCTCTTCACCTTTAGCCCTGTGTTGTCGAAACACTCGAGAACAGTCCAGAGCTGCGCCGTAAAGGTCTTGGAGTCCAGAGCCACGATCAGAACGTCGTCGAAGAATGGCTGAACTCCTGGGATCCCTTTAAGCAGACAATCCATGAGGTTCTGGAAAATCCCCAGTGCCACGCTCACCTCAAATTGCAGGCGCCGGACCCGGAAAGCCCCTCTGTGTGTTACAATAGTCTGTGCCTCAACTGAGGGTTCATCAACCAGCAGCTGCTGGTAGGCTTGAGCCAGATCCAACTTGTCAAAAACCCGTGCCCCCTCCAAGGAAGCCAAGACTTGGCTGACCACCGGTACCAGATACGCATGGTCTTGCAGTGCCCTCTTAATGGTGCACTTATAGTCAGCGCAAATGCGTATGTCTCAATTTGATTTAAGTGGAGTGGCAATGGGGGTTTCCCAGCGGGTGTGCGGTACTGGTTCTAGCACCCCCTGTTCAACCAGACAATCCAGTTTGGCTTCTATCTTTGGCTGAAGCGCAATCGGGGCCCGTCTGGCTTTAATTCTGATCAGCTGCACCACAGGGTCGAGGTCCAGGGAAACAGGGGATCCAGCATAACAGCCAAAACTGCCATCGAAAACTCCTGGAAAGTCCTGGCAGACTATGTCAAAGTCCTGCGGGCATGGACGCCCATCACAGCAAAACCCAGGGGCTCAAACCAAGCCAGTCCCAACAGGCTTGTAAGTTTCCCTTCCACCACCAGCAATTCTTAGGGGCCGTCAAAGTCTCTGAACTGTGCCTAGAATCTGCCCCAGCCCTTGACTGCCACCAGGTTTTTCTGAAAGTCCCACAGAGACAACCCCCATGGCTTTTCCAGGAGGGCCCCCCCGGCAGATTTTCTGTAGAGTATCTGCTGAAATAATAGAGAAGGAAGAGCCCATTTCCACCTCCATGCGGCAGGGGGACCCCTCGATTAACACAGTTACATGCATCTTATTAGGGCCATTGGGGGGCAGATCCATTACCTTGTGCTGGTGATGGTTGAATGGTGAGGGAGTGTAGGTCCAGGTCCTCCTGGTGCATCAAGGTTGACCTCCAGTGTCCTCGGGAATGGCAGGCTCGAGCGATGTGGCCTTGCTTTCCACATGTCCTGCAGATGGTGTCGCAGAACCAGCATGACTTGCGTTCATGGCCATCCCTGCAGCTGGCACAGACCGTAGAGTGACCGGCGTCCCTGTGTGTGGGCATCACTGGTGGCGGGCGTTGATTCCAATGGCTGGGCTGTCGCACTTGCAGGACTGCCTCCTCGTCAAAGTTGTCCACCGTCAGGGACACGTGGTGTGCTGCTGATGGCGAATGGTCGTAGTGAGAGCCCTCAAATGTGGTGGCCGTTTGCAGGGCCATGTCCAGCTTGAGGCCCGTGGTACCAACAAGCTTGTGGCGCAGTTTGGCGTCGCTGATGCCCCAAACAAATTGGGTTAGCAGATTGTCCTCAACCTTCTCGAACTCGCAGTCCACTGTGAGCTGGCAGAGTTGGGCCATGAACACCGAGGCCGTTTTGCTGGGCATCTGAAGGCGCACTTGGAAGTCCATGCGGTTGGCCAGCATGGTGGACTTTGATACATAGTACTGTTGAAGACTGTGATGATTTCCTCACAAGTGTTCTCCTAGATCTTCTTTGGTGCCAGGAGGCTTTTCACTAGGCAGATGATGGCCACCCCACACGTGCTGAGGAGTAGGTCCCGTTTCTTACCTGTGTTGGTTACGTCGTTGTAGGAGATGAAGCTCTTGAGCTAGTCTACCCATGATTCCCAGAACTCGGGGTGAGTGCGATCAAAGACTGTGAGGGTTCCTGAAGCGACAGCCATGACTCTGCAGCAAGGCGGTGAGTGATGTCCCGTGGATTGGGGCATCGTGCGGTGCCACTTGGGAGCGGTGTGGGGCACGGTGTCCATTGCTGGGTTGGTGCTCGCTCATTCGTATCCCATCTTCGTCACCAGTATAAAGTACTGAGACTGATGCGAAGCGTAGTGATTCAGCTCATACTTTAATGAAGAAGAAGAAGAAATACCTTTGCCGGCTTGCAGGCCGGCTTATATTCTCAGCTCACACCACACCCAAACACACACCCACACCCATGATAGGATATTTACATTGTACCCTTAGACCCATAGGTCCCTCCTAGGATCCTAGCGTTCCTATAGGGACGCACTAGGATCCATTCGGGCTATTGTCTCTGGTAGCAAAGCTCAGATTCCTTCATTCGACTGCGTTTGCCTGACAACATGCGCAGGCTTCTCCGAGTACACAACACTTCCCCTCACCTATTACCCATGATCAAGAGGCAATTAACCAGCACTTTTTACTTTCCTGATTGCCCTTCCCATACAGTGCTGGCAGAGCCATCAAGCCTCTCGCACCTTTTTTGTCTACCTCCAGTTAAGCCATTTAGTCATTGTTTTCTGGCAAACTCATCATCACCACCTGAGGGTACATTTTGCCCTGTAACTGGACCACCCTGCTGCTCCAGCAGAGTGTGTTCTGCGACCACATACACCTCCACTTTGTGGGCTTCTTTTTCTCTCCTTTATAGAATAAAACACTGGCCATTTTCTCTATAGACTGCTGCTTCCATGGACCTCTCCAAGGCTGGTAAATATCACCACCTGGAGGTTGGCAACCCTGTTTTCGGTACATAGATCTTATTCAAAGGACATGTTGAATGCAAGCATATAAGGTAAGCCTAGGGTTTAGACAAATGCATTTTATTCAGGGTGCAGGTCGGGTCATGCTGTCTCAGGGCACAGGCTCTACAAGTTTGACAATTTCTGGGATCAGGGTGTAACATATTTTTATAAACAAACATGTATTTGACAACAAGGTTTTGAATTCAGAATTTACCTGAATAAAGTCTATGCGATCTTGGTCATTCTGTAACCACATGATATTCCTTAGAAGGTCCTCTGCAGTAGGTGGTGCTATCATAGGTGGAAGCATTGCTAGCTGTTTTTGTTTTAATAGGATCACCTAAACAAGAAAATTATCCATATACAAACAACTTAAATTTCTTTTTAACATAAAACATGCTCTTTAAGTACATATTAATTCATGAAGATTTATTCATTATGAGACTATTGTTATATATACCACTACTAGCACAACACCACTACAATTTGGCTTATACTAAGTCTTTACTTAATGCATCAACTGAAGTTAATTTCCACTAATACACAGAGTACTATATTATTCCCGTCATCTTTTTAAAGGGTCTTGAGCATTCTGTTCATCAGAGAGACACTTGATCAACTATTGGTTTTATGTTTTCATTTGGTGGCTTCTATTTTTTGTTCCCAACATGTCAAGGGTGCAACTTGACACCAGCCAGCCACACCATTTCCATTAAAGCCAGCAAAATACAGGTTGCTGCCAGAGAGGCCTTAAGAAGATTTCTCATCAGCCCCCCTTTTAACAGTCAGCCTGACAGCTGGCGAACTTGAAAACCAGCACACTGTGTTGTGTTATTTTTGTTGGTCTTAATAAAAGGTATTATGTGCCTTTTGGTTTTGGATTCACTATGGATAAGCAAGGCTGCTTACTTTTTTGACAACTTTAAAGGGTTTCTAACAAGCTGTTGAAACTACTAGACAAATTTGAAGTAAAGATAAAGATACATGCAGAACAAAGATTATGACTGAATATCATCACCAAAATGCTATTACTCCAGTCCTAATAATAAAGCATACATGTTGAAGCAAGTTCCCATACATGAATCAGCCAGGTATTCAAACCAGGTAGCAGCTGAGGGGGAGGACAAAAAAAAAATGATCTAAGGGTATGTTTTCCAAAATTTATAATCTGCCATTAGACCAGGGGTCCCCAGTTTGGTGCCCACCAGCACTTTTCTTGGCACCTGCCAAGTGTTTTTAGGGCCAAATGCAGTTTTTGGAGTTTCTGGTGTTTCTGGTATACTGCTGCATGTGACTTTATATAAATTATTTTACCTGTGCAAACAGCACTATGATATTCTAAAAACACAGTGGAATTTTCTTCTGACTAAACATGATAGGTCAGCATGGCTAAAATGTTTAATGCACTTCACTGGAACATCTACTGAAGCTGTCAGATCTTGCTAATTTGAATATATCTTTATCATTCAGGTGGAGCTGCGGTGGCTCAAGTGGTTAAGATGCTGAACTGCAGGCTGTGGAAGGTCAGTAGTTCAGCAGTTCGAGACCCGGGTGCCGCATGACAGGGTGAGCTCCTGTCTCTAGTTCCAGCTCCTGCCAACCTAGCAGTTCGAAAGCTAGAAATTGCAAGTAGATAAATAGGTACCACTTTGGTGGGAAGGTAACAGCGTTCCGTGCACCTTGGTGTTTAGTCATGCCGGCCACATGACCACGGAAACGTCTTTGGACAGCGCTGGCTCTTCGGCTTTGAAACGGAGATGAGCACCGCAACCCTAGAGTCGGATTCGACTGGCTTTCGAGCAAGGGAACCTTTACCTTTACCTTATCATTCAGGTGGAAGTTGATTATAACATCACTGGATCAAATTAGGGTAACTTTTCAAAAATAATTTACGCTCCTATCAAAATCTGGCTAGAATCTCTCTATTACTGTACACATTACATGTGCAAAGAGATCACTCCAGCCCTTCAGCAGCAACTGTCACTGTTACAACAAACAGTGCAGGCTGCAGATGTCTGGGCTCATGAGAGAAGGGATCATCCAACACAGAGAAGAAATCAGGAGAAATGAGCTTCTGGTTTTCGGTGCGACCAGAATGGTTGGCTCTGGGACTTGCTCCCATGAAGCCAACAGATCACTGGATCCTCAAGAGGAGTTCAGGGGCTCCTGAACTCCAGTGAGCTCTCTGGAGAGGAGCTCATGGCAAGGGGCTTGACTCAGACTCCCTGCGAGCAGCAGCAAGCGGGTGGAACTCTGAGACTGCCTCCAGCAGGATCTCACTGAGAGCGTCCATGGCAACCATGGGTGTGAAGTCGTGACTCCCAGGGTGAGGGGGAAATAGAACATCTCAACAAAACAATACAAGAAGATAAATAACTGTGCGTAACCTTAACTGCAACATTACTAGGAACTTTTCCACTGATTAGCCCTTTAAAGCATTTGTAAGGGGGAAAGAAAGGGAGGAGTGAGGAATCTTCCTTCCCCCTCCCCCACTTCTCTAAAGTGGGCAAATGAAAGAAGAGAAAGGAACTTTCTTAATAAATTTACTGGGCTAAAGAAGAAAAGGTTGATATCTGAAGAAAATTGTGAAACAGATTTATAAATGTGATATCATTATACTTTGGATTACAAAACCATATAGTGGATTATAAATCTTTGGTATACTGTAATAAGCATCATACTCTATACTATTGAAATAGAAACCTCTTCCCTGGAATTATAACAGAGCCATAAGGAGTCATAGAAAGACATTTAATTTGAATTATAAATATCTATGTCTTATTATCTGAACCATAAACTAAAATCAAGAAGAAAGAAGGAAGAATTAATGAACTATTCAGCATATACTTTTAACTTTCACTACATCATTTCCTTATAACTCATTTTGTACACTTTAGTGGTCTGTTGAAAATTGTAAAGTATATTATGTTCTGAAGTTTTTGTAAACAACTGATAAGTCTGTATTACAACTAAATGATAAGATTGTCTATCTTGCCTGGGAACCTTCTTGTTTTTAATGTAATTGGGTAAACATAGAAAGCTCTGTGATTGTAGAGATTTAATTGACAAAGAGCTGGAGAGATTTTCTGTTTTTAACCCAATATTTTGAAATGGCTGGAGTAGAAGGAAAAAATGTTTTAACACCAATGGTTACAGATCTCCAACATTTTACAAGAAACAATCCCTCCGATAGTAGAAAAAGCTGTGAAAATGGCTCTGGACTCTATGCAGTCTAAGCTAGGCTTACTCCTACAGCAGAAGATCAGTCAGCTGAAAGAGCAAACTGACAGGACATGTATCTTTGTGAGAGATATGGATACAGAAAATACAGATGAAATCTGCAAACAAAATGACACGGACTACAGAATGAACTCAACGTATACAAAAAGAAACAAAATGCTTGGAGAACTGAATGTGAGACTATATGAAAGAAATCCTTACAGTAGAAAATGAAATTTTCCTTCAGAGAGAGGAAAATAAAGAATATATGGAACCTCAAACCATCCAAAGAAGTGAATATAGAGGGCTACTTCCAGAAGTTATTTTCCTTACATACAAGGGGAAAAGACACAGAATTAAGACTTTAAAACTTAAGAGGAGAAACCAGAGAATGAAGAAGAGGATGAAATCCCACAAAAAAGGTTAAAAATTTCTGGATATCTGAGACTACACTTATTTTCAAGAGAAGAAGATCAACACACTTTGGACAAGAGAGACTATACAATTTTTTAGGATCTTATAAATTAGACTGATATATAAGCAATTTGAAAGGAACAGGAACTTTATTTTAAATAAATTGCAAAAGAATATACATAAAAATAAGATGGAATATAGAAAATAGATATTTAGACATTGTATAAGATGCTTAAATAGATACTCTGATGAAATGGACCCCCTCGATTTGTGTATATTTGTTTATCTTCGTTAAAAATAAAATGTTATTGAAAAAAATAAAGAAATCAGGAGAAGTATTTTTGTCTCTTACTTTTGCATACATGTGTTAGATGCCTGCAAATGCCTCTCAATACTGAGTGATGAAGGTGTCTTAAATATGCAACTCTTGTTTTGTGTGTAGGCAAAAAAATCTTTTTAAACAATAGGTTAACTAAACAGCGCTTCTGTCTGAAATGCTGAAGAGCTACTATCAGAGTTATGCATAACCTCACTCCCTGACATTTTATGGTTGGTCCCACCTCCTGTGGCCACCATTTTACAGTTGCCTCCATCTCCCAAGTCAGCCACCCTCTGTCAGAATTCCAAATGTGTCCACAGATTCAAAAAGTTTGGGGATCCCTGGTGTAACCTAAAAGATGACCAAAATTCTTTACTCTGAGGCGCTGGAAATTAAGACCCTTCCAACTTACTTGCTATGGTATTTACAGGTTGATTGTTACAAAATAGGGCAATGACCCAATTCATTATCCAGCTACAGACACATATCTTTAATAAATGTTGATATCAACATCCTCACAGCAGTTTTGGCCAACAGAATACAAACCACTATTTTCTTGATACATTCTAACTAGGTTGCTTGGTGCCTTGATACATTCTAACTAGGTTGCTTGACCAGCCTGAGTCCAGCATGACTGAAGACTCCTCAGGAGTCGAAGAGCAGCATGCCTCCAGCTCTGAACTAACTAAAGTTAGTAAATTAGAGATACAGGAACCTCAAGATTCACTGCCAGCAGCTGACCTTGACCCACCCACATATAGCTCTGAAGCAGCTGATGAAGTGCAGCTGCAGGAAGGTAGCCCACCAGGCTCCCTCTCATTAATTGAACAAGAAAGGGAAAGCCTCCGACAAGACTTAAAGACACACAGAGTGCTCACCTCTTGTCTCAGCACCAGCTGCTTAATTATAGCAGTTTTCAGTAAATGCAGGAGCACCTCTGAGCAGATGGCTGTAAAACAGGTTTGTTAAAGAATGCCTATATAAATCAGACCTGGAGAACTGCAGATTGTGGAAGCAACTTATTACAACCCTGTGAACTTTGTGACCCCAACTCTGGACTCTGCCTGCCTCCTGTGACCTTTGGACTGACCTTTGACTGTGCTTTTAGACCTACCTGAACCTTGCTGATCAATGACCTTGGACTACCTTGACTCTGCTTTCCTGAATAACCCATGAAATCTGACTGCTGCTACATGGGTATGTGACCCCTGGACTGAACTCCTGACTGTGATCTAGCTCTGTTGCCTTACTCTGCCTGTATTCCAGGACACTTCGTTGGGGTAGCAAGAACTCAGAATCTGCTCTTTAATTAATTTATTTGATTTATATCCCGCCCTCCCTGCCAGCGCAGGCTCAGGGTGGCTAACAAGGCCATAGGCATTGTAAACAATAAAACAATTTAATAATTTAACAATCAAAAATCAACAAACCATTTAAAATACAACTCACATAATACAGTGAAACTATCTTAACCTCCACTATAGGGGAAAACAGCAGGTGATGCCAGGCTCCTTAGGGCTTGAGTTCTTTCATATGGGCATAGATGTTAAGTCAGTGGCCAAGAGTGGATAATATGGCATAGTATTCAGCTAGATGGTAAATCCTTTAGTGTGGCATCTCAAATGCTTGATGGAAGAGCTCTGTCTTACAGACCCTGAGAAATGCTTGCCCACTCCAGAAGCACTGATTTCGGGAGGGGGTTTGAAAGACCTGAATCAGATTGAGGTGACAAGAGAAGTCCTACAACTGATGGACAATTTAAAAACTAATAAATCACCAGGCCTGGATGGCATTCATCCAGGAGTTCTGAAAGAACTAAAATGTGAACTAGTGGATCTCCTTACAAAAATATGTTATCTTTCTTTAAAATCTGCCTCCATTCCTGAGGACTAGAAGGTAGCTAATGTCACTCCCATCATTAAAAAGGGCTCCAGGGGAGATCTGGGAAATTACAGGCCAGTCAGTCTGACGTCGGTACTGGGTAAGTTGGTGGAAACTGTTATTAAGGAAAAAATTAGTAGGCACATTGATGAACAAAAACTATTGAGGCAGACTCAGCATCGGTTCTGTAAGGGAAGATCTTGTCTCACTAACCTATAAGTGTTTTTTGAGGGAGCAAACAAACATGTGGACAAGGGGGATCCAATAGATGTTGTTTACCTTTACTTCCAGAAAGCTTTTGATAAAGTTCCTCATCAAAGGCTCCTAAGTAAGCTCAATAATCACGGGATAAAAGGACAAGTCCTCTTGTGGATCAAAAACTGGCTTATAAATAGAAAACAGAGAGTGAGTATAAATGGGAAACTTTCCCAGTGGAGGGTGGTAAGCAGTTGGGTACCACAGGGATCAGTACTCAGCCCGATGCTTTTTAACTAGTTTATTAACGATTTGAAATTGAGAGTAAGCACTGAAATGGCTAAATTTACAGATGACACGAAGTTGTTCAGGGTGGTGAAAACCAGGGAGGATTGTGAGGCACTCCAAAGGGATCTGTCGAGGATGGGTGAGTGGGCATCAACATGGCAAATGGGGTTCAATGTGGCCAAGTGCAAAGTGATGCAAATTGGAGCCAAAAATCCTTAAAATAAATACACATTGATGGGGTCTGAACTGGCAGAGACGGACCAAGAGAGAGATCTTGGAGTCATAGTAGATAACTCAATGAAAATGTCTAGACAGTGTGTAACTGCAATAAAGAAGGCCAACGCTATGCTAGGGATTATTAGGAAGCGAATTGAAAACAAATCAGCCAGTATCATCATGCCCCTGTATAAATCATTGGTGCGACCTCATTTGGAATACTGTGTACAGTTCTGGTCACCACACCTCAAAAAGGATATTATAGCATTGGAAAAAGTGCAGAGAAGGGCAACTAGAATGATCAAAGGGTTGGAACACTTTCCCTATGAAGAAAGGTTAAAACCCTTGGGGCTCTTTAGCTTGGAGAAATGACGGCTGAGGGGTGACATGATCGAGATTTATAAGATTATGCATGGGATAGAGCGGGTTGAGAAAGAAGTACTTTTCTTCCTTTCTCACAATACAAGAACTCGTGGGCACTCCATGAAATTGCTGAGCAGTCGGGTTAGAACAGATAAAATAGTTTTTGTTCATCAATGTGCCTACTAATTCTTTCCTTAATAACAGTTTCCTCCAATTTACCCGGTATCGATGTCAGACTGACTGGCCTGTAATTTCCCGGATCTCCCCTGGAGCCCTTTTTAAAGATGGGAGTGACATTAGCTACCTTCCAGTCCTCAGGAATGGAGGCAGATTTTAAAGAAAGATTACATATTTTTGTCAGGAGATCCACAAGTTCACATTTGAGTTCTTTCAGAACCCTCGGATGAATGCCATCCGGGCCTGGTGATTTATTAGTTTTTAAATTGTCCATCAGTCGGAGGACTTCCTCTCTTGTCACCGCAATCTGATTCAGGTCTTTCAAACCCCCTCCCGAAATCGGTGCTTCTGGAGTGGGCAAGCACTTCTCCTCTTCCACAGTGAAGACAGAGGCAAAAAATGCATTCAGCTTCTCAGCCATTTCCCTCTCCTCCTTCACTACTCCTTTTACCCCTTGGTCATCCAGGGGCCCCACTGCCTCCCTGGCTGGCTTCCTACTTCTAATGTATTTGAAGAAAGTTTTACTGTTGGCCTTTATGTTTTTTGCGATATGCTCCTCATATTCCTTTTGCTTGCCTGATCACAGACTTGCATTTTATTTGCCATAGTCTGTGTTCCCTTTTATCAACCTCATTAAGACTAGCTTTCCACCGCTTAAACGAATCCTTCTTACCTTTTACAGCTTCCATTACTTTTTTTGTTAACCATGCAGGCTTTTTTCTATACCTATTTGTACCTTTCCTAACCTGCGGTATATATTTTTTCTGAGCTTCTAGGATTGTATTTTTAAATAGTCTCCAAGCTTCCCCAATGGTTTTGATGTTCTCCACTCTTCCTTTCAATTTCTTCCTCACTTGTCCCCTCATACCAGAGAAGTTACCCCTTTTAAAGTTAAAAGAGGTTGCGTCAATCTTTTTGGGCAACTCCCTATCTGTACAAATGTTAAACTCAATGACATTATGGTCACTGTTCCCAAGCGGTGCAATCACTTTTACATCTCTCACCAGGTCTTGGGTGTTACTTAGGACCAAATCCAGGATCGCCTCTCCCCTGGTAGGATCTGTGACCATCTGTTCCATAGCACAGTCATTGAGAGTGTCTAAAAACTCAATCTCTTTTTCCCGACTAGAACTCATGTTGACCCAATCAATGTGTGGGTAGTTAAAGTCGCCTATTACAACACAGTTATTCCGTCTAGCTGCTATCTTTAATTCAGTCATCATTTTATAATCCTCCTCTAACTTTTGATCTGGTGGGCAATAACAAACTCCCGCTGTTAAGCCTCCTTTTGGACCCACTATTTCAACCCATAGCATTTCCAGAAGCAAATCCAATTCTCTTACCCTCTCAATCTTACTGGACGGTATACCCTCTCTGACATACAAAGCCACCCCACCTCCGACCCTTCCCCCCCATCCTTCTGATAAAATTTATAACCAGGAATCACCGTATCCCACTGATTTTCCTCATCCCACCAAGTTTCTGAAATACCCACAATGTCTATTCCCCCCCAACACCAAGCATTCCAACTCCCCGATTTTACCTCGGAGACTTCTAGCATTTGTGTATAAACGCTTATAGTTTCCCACGTTTGTTAAGCCCACAGCCTTCCTCTTGCTGCCTCGAGACCTTGCCAGGCAGTTCCTATCATTAGCCACAGTCTCAGTGGACAATTTTAATCCATTTCCTTGTACAAAAGTAATAGCTACCCCTTCATCTCTTTGAGATGAGCCATCCCGAACCAAAGACTTTTCATCTCCTGTCGGCTTTCCCCCATTATTCAGTTTAAAAACTGCTCTGTCACCTTTTTGATTTTGAGTGCCAGCAGCCTGGTTCCTTCTCAGGACAAGTGGAGACCGTCCCTTTTGTACAGCTCTCTCTTGTCCCAAAAAGCATCCTAGTGCCTAACAAACTTGAACCCTTCCCCCTACACCACCGTCTCATCCACGCATTGAGACTCCTGATCTGTGCCTGTCTTACAGAGCCCCTAGGCCGAGAGCCACAGGCCAAGAGCCTCACACTTTTGCTATCACCCTTTGGCTCGTGCCAGAGGCTCTGGCACTTAGCCTGCCCCACCTGTACCATTGTTGTTCTGTTGCCCTACCTGTTCTGCTGCATCAGGTAAGTCACCTGGGCCCCCTCGATGGCCAGTGCTGGGGGGGTGCAGGGCCCTTGCAGCCAAGGACTGAGGTCAGAGGGCAGGCAACAGGAGATCTTGGGCTTGCTTTCTCCTGCAGTCCAGTTTAAACTGGGCTGCTGAAGAAGTGAACCTCAGGAGTTCCTGTGCCACATGGAGCACATTGCTCCCAGTGGCAAAGAAGATCCTGGGCTCACTTTTTCCTGCTTAAACTGGGCTGCTGGAGAAGCGAGCCCAGGAACTCCTGTGACACACAGAGCATGTTGTTCCCAGCAGCACAGAAGTTCCTGGGCTTGCTTTCTTCTGCAGTCCAATTTAAACTGGGCTGCTGGAAAAGCAAGCCCCAGGAGCTCCTGTGATGCACACAGCACATTGGTCCTGGCAGCACAAAAGATCCTGGGTTCACTTTCTCCTGCTCAGGCTGCAAGTCCGCCTCCCCCCCACAATGGCCTTCTTCTGGGAATGCAACCCGGGGCTCCTCTGAGGGCCTCCTGCTGCCAGCACCAGGGAGGGCTGTGGGGGGGTCCTCTCTATCTTTCTTTCACTCCTTTCTCCCCATCTATTTCCTCCCTTCCTTCCGTCCCTGTCCCTCCCAACCCTCCCTTCCCTTTGTGTCCCTCCCCTTCCTTCCTTTTCTTTCAATGTCTTCATGTTTGTATGTTTGTAAACTGAAATTAATTTTTTAAGATTTGTTCACAACTTTTATGCTCATAGATTTTTTGGCTCATGAAGTAGAATTTTTGCTCACAACAGTCAACAGGTTAGAAGGAACATTGGCCATGCCCTTAATACCATTACAATTTTCAAGTTCTTTCAGACTCAGCAAGTTAGATTTCTGAAATCTGTCTTTGTACAATTGTTAATAGTTATAATATGATTGTGGATTCCAGGGTGCAGACCGAAGGCTCGTGATGCCAATATCTTGCTGAAACTAAGTTAATCTGGGTCAGGGGATAAAGACAGGTTATCCAACAGATGATGACATTTAATGGCATGGGATAATGGCCCAAGAAGAAATTGTATAAGTTATAATTAATCCCAGAATGATGCCTTGGCAGCACCTCTGATTAAAGGCTTTGATTGAATTAAATTTGCACCTGGGTTTAGAAATCAGAATAATTAAACAGCATAGTACTGAACTGGTATCTCCATGAAGAATGTGGTTGCTTAAAAATTACAATAACTTAAGAGTGTAAGCTAGCGCTGGGTCAGAAAATACCTGGAGGTTTTAGGGGTGGAGCCCATGGCGGGCAGGGTCTGCAGAGGGGAGGGACCTCAGCAGAGTCCACCCGCCAAAGCAGCCAAAGTATAGTCAGTAGTCTGGACTTCAATTGTAATAGTGGAAGATCCCCAGGCCCCACTTTGAGTTTGGCAGTCCTAGTGTAATCTAGTATGAGTTTGCACATCTCTGCTGCTGGCTATGGCCCTGATCTACTGGGAGTCGAATGTTTGTCATCCACTATATTTTTTAAAAGATTTTGTTCCAAAAGGATTTGACTTCAAACCAGTCCCACCACATGTGTGCTTAGTGTATGTGTAGGCTTCATACAAACATATTTATCTATGCATTTTTTAAAAATTACCTGATGCAGTTCTCTTCCTTCATGGTTATTAACAATTCCTCCAGATACCATAAATTTAAGAGTTTCAAAAGCTGTGTTTAGCACTGTTCGGACTGCTTGCTTAGTTTTCACAGCAGTGACAATTTCTGGATATTCATGCTGCATTAGTCCTAAAACAAAAATGTTAATTTTTCATGCAAGAAATGTTTGATGACAGCTCAACTATTGAAAATTATCTACATGGGACAGACAGGCCACATTGAAGAACTCAGACAAAACACAATTCACTGGAGAAGGAAATGGAAACCCACTCCAGTATCTTTGTCAAGAAAACCCCATGGACAGTAACAAAAAGCTAAAAGATATGACGGCAGAAGATGAGCCCTTCAGGTTGGAAGGTATTCAATATGCTACTGGGGAAGAGCAGAGGGCAAGTACTAGTAACCCCACAAAGAATGAAGTGGCTGGGCCAAAGCCAAAAGGGCGTTCATCTGTGGATGTGTCTGGTGGTGAAAGGAAAGTCCGATGCTGTGAAGAACAATACTGCATAGGAACCTGGAATGTAAGATCTATGAATCAAGGTAATCTGGATGTGGTCAAAAATGAGATGGTATGGCTGAGCATTGACATCTTGAGAATCAGTGACCTAAAGTGGATGGGAATGGGTGAATTTATCTCAGAGGACCATTATATCTACTACTGTGGCCAAGAATCCCATAGAAAAAATTTTGTGGCCTTTATAATCTGGGGCAGTGATGCTCTGTCTTCTTGATGCTTGGGGGGGCAAGACTGAGAGGGCTTCTGGAGTCCTGGCCCCTTTGGTGGACCCCTGATGACCCCTGGGTTTTGACCACTGTGTGACAATGTTGGACTGGATGTGCCATAGGCCTGATCCAACATGGCTTCTCTTATGTTCTCATGTTCTTATAGTCAACAAGAGAGTGAGAAAGGCAGTAATGGGATACAGTCTCAAAAATGACAGAATGATCTTGATTCAAATCCAACATAAACCATTCAACATCACAGTATGCTCCAACCACTGACATGGAGAAGGCTGAAGTGGACCAGTTCTATGAAGACCTACAACACCTCCTAGAACTAACACCAAAAAAGTAGGAAGTCAAAAGGTAACCGGGATAATGGACAAGTTTGGCCTTGGAGAATGGTTGCTGTGAGGACATCTCTTGCCTTGAAATGGAAGTCACACCAACCTCCCACAATCAACCAGTGGTACTTCAAAGTTTGGGACCTCTTTATAATGGACAAAGTCACAGATCACATAAGACAAGCCGTTTCTAGATCAGTTGACTTCGGTTCACATCTAAAATGGCTACCTTTTCTAGAACACATATTTTCTAATGACCTCCAACCTCACAACCAAATATATCTTCAACTAATTTTTATGTGAGCTAACTTTCTCAGGTTGCATACTCTCTATAACCTCACAACACACATTTGGTTTAGTCATGGTACACATCTCAGTTTTGATATTAGTTTAATTTAACTTTACATCATTTTTTCACGCAATACTAAATGAAACTTATTAGATGTATTATTACGTATACTGTTCCAAAATATTTTTGAACCTTATATCTAGCAGTAATTCTGATGTTTTATTTACTGTAATATTAATGTATGGACTATACTGTCTTAGTAATATCTCCTGTGTTTCATGTTATATAGATCTTGTTACTGTGTTGTCATCACTTTACTTGTTACTTTAATGTTTCACCATTGCTTGTTGACTTTATATTCAATAAAAAGTAAAAAAAAGAGAGAGAGAGAGAGAGTGAACACTCTGGTCATAACAAACATCCTCTTCCAACAACCTAAGAGGCAACTCTACACATGGACATCACCAGATGGGCAACATCAAAATCAGATTGATTATATAATTTGCAGTCAAAGATGGAGAAGCTCCATACAGTCAGTAAAAACAAGACCTGGAGCTGACTGTGGCTCATATCATGAGCTACTCATTGCAAAATTCAAACTTAAACTGAAGAAAGTTGGGAAAACCACTAGGCCATTCAGGTTTGACCTAGATCACATCCCTTATGAATATATAGTGGAGGTGAAGAATAAGTTCAAGGGACTAGATTTGATAGACAGAGTGCCTGAAGAACGATGGACGGAGGTTTGTTACATTGTACAGGAGGCAGCAATCAGCATCATCCCAAAGAAGAAGAAATGCAAGAAAGCCAAGTGGCTGTCTGATGAGGCCTTACAAACAGCTGAAGAAAGAAGGAAAGTGAAGGGCAAAGGTGAAAAGGAAAGATTTACCCAACTGAATGCAGACTTCCAGAGAACAGCAAGGAGAGATAAGGAGGCCTTCCTGAATGAACAATGCAAAGTAATAGAGGAAAACAACAGAATGGGAAGGACTAGAGATCTCCTCAAAAAGATTGGAGAAATCAAGGGAATGTTTTGAACAAAGCTGGCCATGACAAAGGACAAAAACAGTAGGGACATAACAGCAGCAGAAGAGATTAGGAAGAGGTGGCAAGAATACACAGAGGAATTATACAAGAAGGATCTTAATGTCCTTGACAACTGTGATGATGTGATTGCTGACCTCGAGCCAGACATCCTCGAGTGCTAAGTCAAATGGGCCTTAGAAAGCATTACTAAAGTCCTAAAAGGTGATACTGTTAAAGTGCTGCACTCCATATGCCAGCAAATCTGGAAAATGCAACAGTGGCCACAGGACTGGAAAAGGTCAGTTTACATTCCAATCCCAAAGAAGGGCAATGCCAAGGAATGTTCAAGCTATCACACAAACCATTTCATATGCTAGCAAGGTCATGCTCAAGATCCTACAAGTTAGGCTTCACAGAACATGGATAGAGAACTACCAGAAGCAGAAGCTGGGTTTCAAAGAGGTAGATTTGCTGGATTATGGAGAAAGCCAGGGAGTACCAGAAAAACATCTACTTCTGCTTCATTGACTATGCTAAAGCCTTTGATTGTGTGGACCACAACTAACTGTGGCAAATCCTTAAAGAGATGGGAGTACCAGACCACCTCATGTCTCCTGAGAAACCTGTATAAGGGTCAAGAAGCGACAGTTAGAACTGGATATGGAACAACTGAGTGGTTTAACATATGCAGAATACATCATGTGAACTGCCAGCCTGAATGAATCACAAACCGGAATTAAGATTGCTGGGAAAAACATCAACAGCCTCAGATATGCAGATGATACTACTGTAATGGCAAAAAGTGAAGAGGACCTAAAGAGCCTCTTGCTGACAGTGAAAGAGAAGAGTGTAAAAGTTGGCTTGAAACTCAACATCCAAAAAACTAAGATCATGGCATCCTGCCCCATCACTCCTTGGCAAATAGAAGGGAAAGTCATGGAAGCAGTGACAGAATTCACGTTCCTGAAATCCAGGATTACTGCAGATGGTGACTGCAGCCATTAAATTAAAAGACGCCTGCTCTTTAGGAGAAAAGCTAGACAGCATAATAAAATGTAGAGACTTCACCCTGCCAACAAAAGTCCGTATAGTCAAAGTGATGGTATTCCCAGTAGTAATGTATGGCTGTGAGTGTTTTACTGTAAGGAAGACCGAGCACCAGAGAATAGATGCCTTCAAATCATGGTGCTGAAGAAAACTCTTGAGTCCCTTGGACTGCAAGGAGATCAAATCAGTCAGTCCTAAAGGAAATCAACCCTGACTGTTCCCTGGAAGGCCAGATACTGAAACTAAAGCTCAGATACTTTGGTCACCAAATGAGAAGGGAGCATTCATTGGAGAAGACCTTACACTGGAAAGGATTGAAGGTAAAAGAAGAAGGGGATGGCAAAGGATGAGATGGTTAGACAGTGTTATCAATGCAACAAACATGAAATTGAGCAAACTCTGGAGGACAGCAAAAGACAGGAGGGCCTGTCTTGATGTGGTCCATGGGATCATGAAGAGTTGGACTCAACTATGCAATTGAACAACAACAACGTTTACTATATTGATCTATTATTCTCTTTTATGAAAACCCTTAGTTAGGTAATGTTGCAAGCCCCACTTCATTCAGTTTCATTGTTTTTAGTAGGTTTTTTTTCTTAATAAAAGGGATATTTTTCTTATCTGTAAATTATCAGCCTGTGAGGTGTCAGCAGGAGGAAGTTGTCACATTATAGAAAGGACATCTTGGTTACAGAAAGGGCAAACTTGTTAGGATCCTTAGGGAAAATATTCCTGCCAAAGGAAGTCCCCTCAGTCCTATTAAACATATCCAATACAACAATTTTCTGAACAAAATCCACAGCAGAAAAAAACCCTTAGGACAGGCTACTAGAAGCACATTTTAGAGAACAGAAATTTTCTATCCTCATATACAAGCCATGTTATTCAGAAAATACACTGGGGCAAGTGCCTCTCTTTGTCACTGCAAAGAATAGCCATGTGCCTTACTAAAATATGTTTCTGAGTAGGAAGGCAGGGTAGTAGCTGGCTTGTCCTTGCTTTTTTTAAAAGAAGGGAGGGAAGCAGAAGACAGTTGCCTTGATACTTACCTTGAGCCTGAGGATGCATCTAAACAATATAGAAGATGTGATCTGGATCAGTGGTCCCTAGTGGAAATGGCCAAAGAGAGGCCCTGTTTGCCCCTTACAGAACCCCTTCCCTCATAAGTGCTCCAAACTGCACCAAGTGACCAAATGTCTTTTTTCAAGGTGAGTCTGCAGGCGTATGTGTGACTATGAGACAGGGCTACAGGATAACTGACCTGGCTCACATCACTTGTATTATTTAGAAGAGCCCTCAGGGATGTGCCTTTTTTCTGCAGCTAAGCTGTTGGGGAGGGGCTGTTACAGTTTCATGAGTGATTTCAGGACATTTTTTTTCTCCCTTTCTTCTAAAGTCAACAGAAAGAAAGAGTAAGCTTACTATTAATTTCACTTTTGCCTTAGGGGAACCGGCCAGGGTTGATAAAGTTAAAATCCTATCCTATATCAGAATTGCTGTAGGAGGTGCCCTCCATGACATCTGGCAGTATACACAATACACAAACACATCCTTGCACATGCCCACCTACATGACAAATTACCTTTGTCTGTGCAGTCTTGTTTACACACTGTTATAGTGTCTGAATGAGACTTGAAAACAGAATAATATTTTTGATTTTACAAAGTACCAGCACCAGTTGTTTATAGAGTTGGATCTTGGATCTTGCTTACCCTGCTTTTCCTTAGCAGTACTCTGTGACCACCAAAAACCTGATGCTGGGAGTCAGGCATCCTTCATGGTTGAAATGCCACAGTACAGGGGAATGTACTGAGGGGAAAATAAGGCAATCTTCCACCAGTGAAGTAGGCCTCAAGCGGAACTTGCTCTGCTAATGGAAGAGCAAGTGAAATATACTGGGTTCAGACACATTGAGTGATTAGCTCATATTTTATTAAGTGATTCAGCAGTGAGGACAAAGACAAAGACCCCTGGCTGAAGCCAGGTTTTATGCCCAAAGAAAGTCACACGCAAAACACACCCCACTTCCCATGATAGGCTGTTTACACAAGGTTACCTTTCCAGGTAACCCTATTGGGCTATATTAGGATCCAAGCGTTCCTACTGGTGCACTCTGTCAGAGACCCTAATTCAGTCAGCTAAACGCCAGGCCTTGTTCATTGAAGCAAGAATAGCATTTTATTATAGAGCTGCAATATTAGGTTACTGGAGCAGATACATTGTTCAGAATAACGTGGTTACACAAAGCAAGCAGTTATACCAGAAAGGGGGTGAATGGGGACCCCCCCTTCCACCAATGAATGCCTAATATGCGAATGAGAACTGAAAGTTACTATACTAATGAAGTTCTCACCGCCCCCATTGTTCCCAGCCAAGCTGTAGCTTTGAAAGCGATAGGAAGCTCACAGCTTGTCTCCACCAAGCTCAGGATGTTAAGTCTACCAGAGATAGAGCCTGCAGAGCTCACCCTCCGCATTCCATCCGAACACTCCAGGTGCATAAATCTACACCCCACGATCCCAACCTCCCGCCCTACACACCACAATTCAACTCAAGGCCCATCCTCCCCCCTACTCCATCCATCATGGCAGGACTACCTGACATGCAGCCCTCTCGAAAATAAATCTACCCCTTCGGCTTGTGGGGGTACAGCTTATGAAAAGCTCTGAGTAACTTGGGGGCCAGAACATTTTCCGCCCGCACCCATTCCCTCTGTTCAGGCCCGAAATCAATCCATTCAACTAGATAAAACAAGCGATTACGAGAAATTTTTGAGTCCAGTATCTGTGAAACTTCATAGTGAGGTTCCCCCCACCATCAGCGGAGGCGGGGAGGGTTGTCGTGGTCTCCATTTGTTCTCCTCAGGCGCCCAGCGTAGAAGCCTTACATGAAAAACAGGATGAACAGACTTTAGAGACTTAGGCAAGGCAAGTTCCACAGTTACATTGTTAATTACTCTCACAATTTCAAAAGGTCCAACAAATTTCCAGCCGAGTTTGCGGCTCGGTTGAATACCACGTAAGTTCTGCGTGGACAAATAATCAAACTCCCCACATTTAGGAATCCAGGTCAGGTTACGTTTCTTGTCAGCCTGAGCTTTATAAGCCTCCTTAGCATCGTCCAAAGTCCTGGCCAAAGACGACCACGCCACTTGCAATTGTTTGCACCAGTCACCAGCATCTCCCGCCGGGAGGTCGGGAGAATCTAAGAACGGCAAAGGCGGGGCGTCGTATCCATGGACCGCTTTAAAGGGAGACATACCAGTAGAAGAGTGCTGAGTGTTATTGTAACAGAACTCAGCCAAAGGCAATAGGGAGTGCCAATTATCCTGCTGAAAGTTTGTAAAACACCTTAAGTATTGCTCAAGGGTTTGGTTTACACGTTCCGTCTGCCCATCAGTTTCTGGATGGTACGCACTGCTAACCGCCCGCTCCACCCCAAGCAGTGACATCAGTTCGCTCCAGAAGTGAGAAACAAATTGCACCCCCTATCCGAGATTACTTTAGCAGGTAAAGTGTGGAGTCTCACAACGTGTTGCAAAAACGCCGAGGCTAGTTTCTTGGCTGAAGGGATTGAGGCAAACGGAACGAAATGGGCTTGCTTAGTAAACAAATCCACTATTACCCATATGACAGTATTCCCCCCGCTGGGGGGCAAGTCAGTGATAAAGTCCATAGAGATCACTTCCCATGGACGAGCCGGCATGGGGAGGGGTTGTAGAGCTCCTGGGGGTTTACCGGGTCTGGGCTTGCTCATCAAACACGTTTGGCAAGCAGAAGTGAATAATGAAATGTCTTTTCGTAGCCCAGGCCACCAGAATTGTCTCTGCAAGAGTTGGAGGGATTTTACAAACCCCGTGTGCCCCGCCAGTTTCGAGCCGTGCGCCCAGCCCATCACCTCCCCCCGGAGAGAGCTGGGAACAAACAGTTTATCATTCTTCTTCCAGCAGCCATGTGCATCCTGAGTGACTCCTTCCTCCCCCGTACCTCCTCCCTATCAGCGTCAGACATAGCTGTAGAGAATTTCACTACCCAGTCATTAGAGGGAGGGGTCGGAGGCGGAGGGGGACGTTTGGCTTGCTTCCGGGTGGTCACTGCTCCTCCCAACTGGGAAGGCGTGAAAATAGAGTCACGAATCTCCTCCCTCTTACTGTCATGCTGTGGGAGGCGTGACAGTGCGTCAGCAAGCGAGTTAGATTTCCCAGGGAAGTGGTGCAGAGTGAAATTGAACTTGGAGAAGAAATCAGCCCAACGCAGCTGTTTAGCGTTCAAGGAGCGAGGGGAGCGGAGAAGCTCGAGGTTTTTATGATCAGTCCATACCTCGAAGGGAACCCGCGCCCCCTCAAGCCAATGGCGCCAGGTCGTCAACGCTAAGCGGATCGATCCCGCTTCTTTCTCCCACACCGACCAATTCCGTTCAGTATCATTAAACTTCCTGGAAACATAGGCAAGGGGGTGCAGTTTACCATCGTCCCCCTCTTGGAGGATCGCCCCTCCCATAGCAACGTCAGAAGCGTCTACTTGCACAATGAATTTCTTAAGTTCATTTGGATGAGCCAACACAGGCTCCGACGTAAAAGGGCTTTTAACTGGTCAAACGCACGTTGGCATTCCGGAGACCAGTCTAACTTGGCTCCGGGTCGAGTGCAGTCTGGTGACTTCCCTTTTGTTTTAAGCAGATCAGTTAAGGGGAGAGCCACTCGAGCAAAGTTCGAGAGAAATGATCTGTAAAAGTTCGCGAATCCGAGGAACCCTTGGAGTTGCCTCCGAGTCTTGGGTGGCTCCCACCCCACCACATCTTTTACTTTGTCAGGGTCCATCTCAATCCCCCTTTGCGATATGCGGTAGCCCAGGAAAGGGATCTCTGACTTGTGAAATTCACACTTAGACAGCTTAGCGAAGAGCTTATGCTTGTGCAACGTTTGTAAAACCTCTCGCACCAGTTTCACATGGGATTTTAGGTCAGGGGAATACAGAAGTATGTCATCAAGGTAAACAAGGACCCCCTTGAATAAATACTTGTGGAGCACCTCATTAATTAAGTTCATGAAGACTCCCGGCGCTCCCTGAAGACCGAAGGGCATGACTAAGTATTCAAATTGACCCAGGGGGGTATTAAACGCCGTTTTAAATTCATCCCCCTCCCTTATTCGCACCCTGAAGTAGGCATCTCTGAGATCTAGCTTCGAGAATACCTTTCCCCCAGCCACCGCAGCCAACAAGTCTTTGATCAGGGGCATGGGATAAGCGTTCGTGTTGGAGACTGCATTCAAGCCTCGATAGTCAGTGCACAACCGCAACCCCCCGTCCTTCTTTTTCCGGAAGAGAACAGGAGCTGCGAACGGGGAGGAGGCAGGTCTTATAAACCCTCTGCTTAAGTTCTTGTCGATAAATTTCCTCAATTCTACCTTTTCCGAAGGGCTCATGGAATATAACTTCCCTTTAGGTAGCTTTTGATTCGGCAAAATTTCAATAGCACAGTCAGAGTTTCTATGGGGGGTAGTTCATCGGCTTCCTCTTCCCCAAAGACGGAAGCCAAATCGCGGTACTCTGATGGAATCATTTCTAGTTCTGCTTCCGCCACCCCCGCCGTCACCAAGGACTCCCCCCATCGGGGCACCCCACTCCGTTTTCCACAGGTGGGACTGGCATTTCTTGGCAATGAAATTCACTTTCCCCTCTCCCCATAAGACATGTGGATCGTGATCGAAGAACCACGCGCTCCCGAGCACTAGGGGAAACCGGGCAGAAGGGGTAACGACGAAAGGCCTCTCCTCCCAGTGGTGCCCAATTCCCACGCGCAAGGGGACAGTCTCATATTTGCAAGGCTCTTTCATTGTAGAGCCATCCATTTGCGTGAAAATCAGGGGATCGGTCAACTTAACTACCTTCGCCCCCAGTCCCGTTACTAGTGTGGGGTTGATGAGGTCTCTCCCACACCCCGAGTCAATGAGAGCTCGCACCCTCACGTGGGTCAGTAGACCCGGGTCCATCAAAGTCACTGTGAGGAAGAAAAGAGAGGGAGGTCTGCTCACCGGGATCTGCGCTTGAGAGTCCGGGACCTGCTGTTCAGCGCTATTTACAGCAGGTCCGTCTCGTTTCCCGGCTGCACGATCTCGCCATCCGACGAATCCGATGCCTCACTGAGCGGCTTGGCTTGCAAGGCCCTCGCCCCTCTCGGTTTCGCCACCGGTTTTGGGGTGGAAGTGTCAAACTTCTTCTTGATTCCCTTGGCGGCCCCGGTCGATGCGGGGCAGCCTGGGCAGCTTGCCGCGAAGTGGCCCCCTTCCCCGCATTTCAGGCAGAGACCTTGCTTCATCCGAAGTTCTCTCGTGCCGTCCTTGGGTCTCGGGTTCGGTGGTGGGTTCTTCCCTTGCGTAGCCGATGTAGGGCCCGACTGGCCCCCTTTATTCATCGCAGCTGCATCATCCAGTTTGATAGTTTTTAAGCGGTTTTCCATGGTGATGGCCGCTTGTATCCAGCCTGTTAATGTGTCTGGATCTTGGGTCTTGGTGACTGAACGACGAATCTCCGCGTTGAGTCCTAATTTGTAGTGGTCTGCTAGAGTCCCGTCGCTCAACCCTCGAGTTTTGGCCGCGCACCTGCGGAAGTCAGCTGTGTAATCTCTCACCGACTTGCCGCCTTGCTTGAGGGCACGGATGGCTGCTTTAGCCGTCTTATTGGCGTTCACGTCCTCGAATTGTTCCTTCATGGCCTACATGAAGGTATCGATTTCCCTCAGCTCCCGCTCGTCAGCCTGGTGGAGCCCCACATACCAGTCAGCCATGGCATCTTTCAGGTGCGAGGCTATGACATCCACCATTCAGTCTTCGCGTTGGAACAGGTGGCCCCACATCTCGATAAATCTTTCGGCCCTCACCAGGAAGAAAGGAAACTTCTCTGGATCTCCATCAAAGTCCGCATCCAGGAGTTCCGCCGGTTTCGGTGGCAGGAACCCCCATGGTCGGGGGGGTGGCTGCCCCGGTGGTCCTTGCGGGCCCGGCCCCGCAGGTTGAGCGGGGGGTTGAGCTGGTACATTTTGTTGGTCCGGCACCGGTGCTTGTCGCTGGTCTTGAGGGGGTTGGGCGGGTGGTTCCTCCCGCCGTTGCCGCTCCCGTTCCTCTCGGATGCCCTCCGCGATCATCTGGGGAATGCGGGCGAGGGATTCATCTAGGATGCGAACCAGGCGATCTTGGCTCGGCTCGGCTCGCCACTCCACCTCCGTCTCACCACGGCGCCTTCCAGGCCCTCAGAGTCTCGGCAGGTGTCCTCCAGCCCCTCGGCCGTGGTCAGTCTGCGGACCGACCTCTCGACGTGGCTCACTCGCACCGAAGCTCTCGGAGTCGCAAACCACGTCTCATGGGTCTCCGCCAGGGGTTTCACCCAGTCTCGTCGCTGCTTGACTCGGGTGGTTACCCCGCCGTAGGCCGCCCCATACGGATCTCCGTAGGGCCCTCCAAAGTCGTACTCCTGGCCCCGTGTTACCGGTACATATGTGCCAGGGGCTTCTGTGGGTACAGGAGGTTTCTTGTCCTCCTTCTTTTCTTCTTCGATCGGGAGAGTGTCTTCTTCACCGCCACTCATGTTGGAGCCGCGGGTTTCCGACCAGTCCCAAAAATGAAGGATTCTGAACAAACTGTCAGAGACCCTAATTCAGTCAGCTAAACGCCAGGCCTTGTTCACTGAAGCAAGAATAGCATTTTATTATAGAGCTGCAATATTAGGTTACTGGAGCAGATACATTGTTCAGAATAACGTGGTTACACAAAGCAAGCAGTTATACCAGAAAGGGGGTGAATGGGGACCCCCCCTTCCACCAATGAATGCCTAATATGCGAATGAGA
Organism: Gekko gecko; assembly: GCA_029375565.1. Taxonomy (NCBI): domain Eukaryota; kingdom Metazoa; phylum Chordata; class Lepidosauria; order Squamata; family Gekkonidae; genus Gekko; species Gekko gecko. The sequence goes on along the minus strand of JAPDNY010000003.1, from coordinate 101,340,762 downwards.
ACTGAAAGTTACTATACTAATGAAGTTCTCACCGCCCCCATTGTTCCCAGCCAAGCTGTAGCTTTGAAAGCGATAGGAAGCTCACAGCTTGTCTCCACCAAGCTCAGGATGTTAAGTCTACCAGAGATAGAGCCTGCAGAGCTCACCCTCCGCATTCCATCCGAACACTCCAGGTGCATATATCTACACCCCACGATCCCAACCTCCCGCCCTACACACCACAATTCAACTCAAGGCCCATCCTCCCCCCCTACTCCATCCATCATGGCAGGACTACCTGACACACTCCTAGGATCCTAGCCTGCTTTTGTTATGGATCTCAAGTTCAATACATTACACCGCTCCCCCCTAAGTCCATATATGCTCAGCACACAAAGTCCCTTAAATATGTTGGTGTGTGCTGTTCCCTAGTGGAGTGTCACAGAGCTGGCTGTGTGTCCCGGGCCCCGCACTGGTTTTAGTTTCCTCTGGAGTCTGCGAGGACTCTACGTGGTCAGGGGCAGGCTGTCCTGGTGCATCTTCCAATGGTCCGCTGGGCGTATGCCAGGCTGGTTCATTCCTGGTCTCGTGCAATGGAGGTTCTGGTAGTTCCTCATCTGACTCATCCATGAATGACTGCCAATGGTCAGGCTTTGCTGGCAGGGTCCGACGGCAGAGTTGATCAATGCACCTTTTCAGGCTGCACCCATCTTCTGTTGTAACCTCATAGGACACAGGCCCAGTGACTCTGACCACCCTGGCTGGAATACAAGCTGGCCAGCTGGAGAAATTCTGTGCATAGAAGCCGCAGGGCACTTCTTGGATTACTATCTGTGGGCATTCCTCCAGGGCTTGGTCTGGGTGCATTTGGTCCAGGCAGGTGGTTAGGCGGTGACCCATAAGGAGCTCCACAGGGCTGCGGCCAGTCACGGTGCTGGGAGTTGTACGGTGGACAAATAGGAGGGGTGCCAGCCGGTGATCCCAGTCACCATGGATGATCATCTGGAGGTAGTCCTTTGTGACCTGCACCAGTCATTTTGCTTGGCCGTTGGTGGCCGGCTGGAAGGGAGCAGAATGAACATGCCTGATTAGGTAGCAGGCAAGGAATTCTTGGAACTCGCTGGAAGTGAAGGCCATCTCGTTGTCCGTGACGATGGTGTCTGGAAGGCTGTGGATGCTTAGGATCCGGTAGAGTGCCCAAATGGCTGCCTTGGAAGAGGTGGAAGCGACCGACACTACCTCCAACCATTTGGTGTAGGAATCCACCAAAATGAAGAAAAGCTGTCCTTGGAAAGGTCCCATGAAATCTAGATGTAGGCGGGACCAGGATTTGTTGGTGGGTTCCCAGTGTTGCACAGGGGCCCTAGGAGGCTCTGGTCGGGTTTCTTGGCAGGCCTGGCAACATTTAACACAGTCCTCGATCTCCATGTTCGAGCCAGGCCACCAAATATAACTGTGGGCTAGCACCTTCATGTGCATGATCTCGGGGTGCATCTCATGCAACACCACAAGGACTTGCTGGCGCAGCAGGCCTGGAACTACAACCCAGCTTCCCCACAACAGGCACCACTTGCATGCGGAGAGTTCCTCCCTGTGGGAGGAGAACGCTGCAAATTCTGGGCCCACCCAACCAGTGGGCCAGCCCCTCCCCACCCAGTCCAGAACCCGGGAGAGGATGCGGTCCCTGGCAGTGTGTCGGACCACATCTGCTACTTGGAGTCAATGGTCCGGCAAGTCCTTGAGCATTTGGATTTGGTGTGCTGGGGTGGGGTCCAGATTGCAGGACAGAAGAGGCAAATGGCTGAGGCATCTGTGTGGCTCATCGCCTTTCCTGGGCGGTAGATGAGCATGTAGGTGTAGCCGGAGAGGAAGCTCAACCAGTGCAATACTCAAGGTGACAGTAGAAAAAGAAGAAGAGAAGAGATTGGATTTATACCCCGCCCTTCACTGCCCAGAGGCATCTCAGAGCGGCTTACAAACTCCTTTTCCCTTCCCCTCCCCACAACAGACACTCTGTGAGGTAGGTAGGGCTGAGAGAACTTCTGACAGAAACTGTCCTTAAGAGAACAGCTGTGCCAGAGCTTGTGACTGACCCAAGGTGCAAGTGGAGGAGTGGGGAATCAAACCCGGTTGATAAGAGTCCGTGCACTTAACCACTACACCAAACTGGCTCAGTATTTGTGGAGTCTGCCAAGTGGGCAGTGGCTTGTGATTGGCCGCTATGGTGAAAGCCTGCATGTAGAGGTAATCGTGGAACTTTTTTACACCCGCCACGATTACCAAGGCCTCTTTGTCTATCTGGGCATAGTTCCACTTGGCCAGTAACAAGGTGTGGGTCTAGTAGGCCACTGGGACCTCTCTGCCATCAGAGAGCTGATGGCTGAGGACCGCCCCAACCCCATAGGGGGAAGCACTGAAAGCGAGGATGACCGGCAACGATTCATCAAAGTGGGCCAGGACGGAATTCAAAGTGAGAAGTTCTTTCACAGCCTGGAACACAGCAGCTTGCTTTTGACCCCAGACCTGGGGAGCCTGTTTGTCGAGGAGCTCGTGCAGGGGCTCTGCGACTACTGCTTTGTGTGGCAGGAAGGAGTGATAAAAGTTCAATAAGCCCAAGAAGGCCTGGAGCTCTGGCTTGGATGTAGGAGCAGGGGCGTTCACGATGGCTTGGACCTCGTAAGGAGCAGGATGGATGCCCTGTGCATCGACGGAGAAGCCCAGGAACTGCATGTGTGGAACCCCCAGGAGGCATTTCTCCCTCTTTACCTTCAGGCCGGCAGCTTGGAACCTCTGCAAGACAGTGCACAGATGGATGGGTGCCGCGATCAGAACATCATCGAAGAAGGGCTGAACCCCGGGAATTCCTTTGAGGAGAGAGTCCATTAAGTTTTGGAAAATTCCCAGGGCCATGCTGACCCTGAATTGTAGCCACTGCACCCGGAACGCCCCTCTGTGCATCACAATCGTTTGCACCTCTGCTGTCGCATCATCCATGGGGAGCTGTTTGTACACTTGGGCCAAATCCAGCTTCCCAAAAACTTTGGCACCCACCAAGGAAGCCAGGACATGGCTGACCACTAGAACTGGGTATGCGTGGTCCTGCAGAGCCTTAACAGTGCATTTATAATCTGCACAGATGCGGATGTCCCTGTTGGGCTTTACTGGAGTCACAATGGGGGTCTCCCATAAGGCGTGGGGTACGTGTCCTAGGACTCCTTAGGACACTAGCTTCTCCAACTCTGCATCTATTTTTGGCCGGAGGGCGAAGGGGACCCACCTTGCCTTCAGCCTTATGGGCTGTATGCCTGGGTTGAGCTGTAGGATGACCGGTGGTCTAGGTTCCTGTTTAGCTGTGCAGGCTGCGCTGGTGCACCAATTTTCCCTGATCAGCACAGCAATTTTTTTCACAGCGCAGGGGCAGGAGGTTCCCTTCCCAACGGCCATGCAGGCCTGGACCAAGGTGCATCTTCGCAGCACTGTGGGCGGGTGAGCAAAAGGTGATGAGGAGAAGCAGGGGAGAGCATGGGGTGCCTGCATGTCCATCCCTCCCTCTCCTGCTCTTGCCTGGGCAGGAAGAGACGTGCCATCACACAGGCAGCCCCCTCGCACCGCTCTCATCGTCCTTCCTTGGTGAAGTGCCACCGCTGCTGCTTGCCCATGGATGGCTCCCATCCCTCCACTGCCTGGCTCAACTCCTCTCCTCTCCCCCGCCCTCCTGTGTCCCTTTAGTGTGGGGCTGGCTCCGGCTGAGCGCCCTCACCGCCGCAGCAGCAAGAAGTTCCTCGGCAGCTCCTGGAGCTGGCGGTTGAGTGCAGAGAAGAAGCCGGGGTCCTGGTGGCTACCCACTTTATTCCCTGGCCACACTGGAGCCTGGGCAGGTGGCCTGGCTTTACTTTAAAGGGGAATGCAGATCTGGGTTCATTTCTATATTTAAAGTGACAGAGCACCAGGAAAACAATGCAATAACCCATTCAGAGACCAGCTTGGTCTTCTCACCATTCTGCCCTACGTAATACTGGGCATAGGGTTGCCAGGTCCCCCATGGCCACTGGAAGGGGATGGGAAAGTAGGGTTGCCAACTTCCGGTTGGAAAACTCCTGGAGATTTGGGGATGGAGCCTGGGAGGGACAGGGACCTGAGGGGGGCACAATGCCATAGAGTCCCTTCTCCAAAGCATTCATTTTCTCCAGGGGAACTGATCTCTGTAGTCAAGATGAGATGTAATTCCAAGAGGTCCCCAGGTCCCATCTGGAGGGTGGCATCGCTAATTGGGTGTGTATGTGTTATGCAGACATTTTCTCTCTGTGGGAAGAAGTCAGAAGACTTTCAGAAGAGGGCCTCCTGACAGTTCTGACTGTTTCTCACAAAAAGAAACCCCTTCTGTACATGCCTGTGGGTGACTTCTCTGTCTATAAGAGAAGCAGGCTGACTGGAAAGTCTAAATGGTCCAGGAACAAGCCCAGTTCAACAGCCTCTCTGATGCTCAAGCCAAGGCCAAGCCATCCAACCTCCAAGTATTACACATCTTTATTCAGACTTGGAACCTTAGAGCAGCTTACAGTCTCCTTTCCTTCCTCTTCCCATAACAGTCACGCTGTGGGACTGAGAGGCCTCTGAGAGAACTGCTGTGACAGAGCTGTGACTAGCCCAAGGCCACCCAGCTGGATGCATATGGAGGAGTGGGGAATTAAACCCAGTTCTCCAATTAGAGTCCACCACTCTTTACCACTGCACCAAACTGGCTCAGAAGGACAGGGTTTAGAAGAACACACCCGTTAGGTGTGGGAAATCAGAGACTGTATTACTTGTTCTCACAATTAAAGAAAAAGAAATTAGCAATTTCAAATTCTGTGTTTTTCATTCTTCCTACTTTGAAAATTGGTAGGTGCATGGGGGGGGGGGGCAGTGCCAGAAGGTAGCCTCACCTAGTGCACAAAAAACCCTGGCACCAGCCCTGGCTGGAGCACCCGGGCTGGGATCCGTGCAGGATCGTGGGCCATAGGCAAGTTTCTCCCTCCTCCAAGTCAAGCTTTAGGAAAAAGCAGTAATGCACCTTATATTTTTCCTGTGGTTTTTTCAATCTGCTATAAATGCTCCTGCACAATTTCAGTTCAGAATAGCTCTGTAAATTCCAGGATTCTCAGTTCAAATCTCCTTCCCCAGACCTATATACTTTCCTTGTATGCTATTCCTTTTGCCACTGGTATTTAGCTGCCTGTGATCCCTGTTGGTACCTTGCCACAGAATGCATTTTCATGTTCTCTCTTTCTCGATAATGCAGCAATCTCACTGTGAAGAGGGCATTTTCCCAATTTGAACAGAGTTGGCTAATGATTTTCAAATAGCATTCTCAGTGTTGGCCCTTAATTAAAATAAAATACCATGGCTGATCATTCTGGAGTTGGCAGGCAGACGGTGTGTATGTTTTATTATTAGAAGGAGGGGAAGATAAGGCTAAGGCATGAGGCTAGGATGACTTAGCTAACTTGATGATACTGTTCATGGCTATGATGTATAAATCATTTCTAAAATATAATTTGAAAAAGTCATATAGTATGTTCCATATAAATATAAATAAGTTTAATATAAATATATGGCTTGTAATATAAATGATAATAGTACATATGTTTTGTATGTTTGTACACTGAAATTTTATTTTTTTTAAATGTCGACCTGCTCACAGTTTTAAAGCTAGCACCACTTTTGGCTCACATTGTAAAATTTCTGCTCATGAGACTGCACGCCTTAGAGGGAACATTGCTGGTGGCCCGGTGTAACACCCAAGTGTCCTGTCCAAAACTGTGGGGAACTCATCACACACACCTTGAAAGTCTTTTTGATTCACGTAGTTCACCTCAGTCACCCTGATTCCCAGTGGCTCGAACCATGCCAGTCCTATGAGGCTCATGCACTTCCCTTTAACCTCAAGCAAGTCCAGTAGACCTTTGAAGTTATGGTACCGCACCCTAAACTTTCCCTCCCCCAATATGGGCACTTCATTCTTTGAAAAGTCCCATACTGTAAACCCCACTGGCTGCATGTCTCTTAAACATGTCCTCCAAAATGACTGAAAGAGAGGACCCGGTATCAAGCTCCACTGAGCAGGGGCGTCCCTCAATTAAGACAGTCATGGTAATTTTGTTGGGGGAACCCTGGGGTAAGTGCAGTACCTGGTGCTGCTGAATGGACGTTGTGTTGAGTTCGGTGGAGTTCATAGGGTTGATGATTGCCGCCAGATGCCTCCAGTTTCCCTTGGCCCAACATGCTGGGGCGATGTGGCTGATCTTTCCACAGCTTCGGCATGTGGCATCTCAGAGCTGGCAGGATTTCCTCTCATGTTGATCCCCGCAGCCGGCGCATGTGGAAGGGTGATTGAGTCGCTGGCGCAGTACACTGTTGATGGTCATTGTGGTGCTGTCAGTGAGCTTTGGTGTGTATGGCGAGAGATTTGTAGGACCTCTTCTTCCTTGTCCCCAGAGCTGGCCATGTGGTGGTAGGCCTGTGCCAAGGTGGCAGTCCATGAGGCAATTGGGGGCCTTTACCACCTCGGACCACTGCCATGAACTGCTCAGCAGCTTCCACAGCTAGGGCCATCTCCAGGGATTCCTTGAAGTTGGGATCCACTTTTCTGAGGATCTTTCATTGGATCCTCTCATCCCAGAGACCGCAGACCAGCCGGTCCCATAGGGAATCCTCGAGGGCAGGGAAGTTGCAGTGCTGGGCAATGTGGCGTAGCATCATGACGAACTCCAATATGGATTCAGTGGCAGTCTGGTTCTGCGAGTGAAATGCATGGCGGGCCATGATGACTGAAGGCTTTGGGGAGAAGTGTTCCTTGAGTCAGTTGATGATCACCTGGTAGTCTGTGTCCTTGAGCTCTGCTGGAGCAATGAGTGAGCGGGTGATCTCGTATGTTGGACGGCTACTTACGTGGAAGAATGTGCTGCGCTTCAACTCGGCCATCCGGATGCTGGAGGATTCTAGGAAGAACTGGCTCATGTAGGACTCTCAGTCCTTGGTGGTGGCATCGAACGCATCGAAAGATCCAGGAGCAGCAGCCATCATCTCTGGAGTGGTGCGGTGAGTGGGGTCCTGTGACTTAGTGTGTGGTGCGGTGCTAGTTGAAGCCAGCTCTGTCACCTGGATCCCATCCTCGTTGCCAGTGAAATATACTGGGTTCAGACGCTCATATTTTATTAAGTGATTCAACAGTGAGGACAAAGACAAAGACCCCTGGACGAAACCAGGTTTTATGCCCAAAGAAAGTCACACCCCAAACACACCCCACTCCCCATGATAGGCTATTTACACAAGCTTACCTTTCCAGGTAACCCTATTGGGCTATATTAGGATCCAAGCATTCCTAATGGTACGCTCCTAGGATCTTAGCCTGCTTTTGTTATGGATCTCAAGCTCAATTAATTACAGCAAGGGTAGAGAGTTTTTTCCCCTATGTCTGATTTTGCCCTATTTTTCCTTCCTTACTGTAGTCCTGTGAATAAATTTGTTCAGAAGTTGCATTGGATACGTTTAATAGGATTGAGGGGAATTAAGCACCAGGGCTATTGGGCAGAGGGGAAGGCAAGGAAGATGTACAAGCTCTTTACACTTATGCAATGCAGGATTCAACTCAGATTATACTAATATCTTACAGTGGTCTCCAGTGTAGGGCCTGTGGGTTCCATGACACTTGCTGATATTTTTCTTAGCATTTTCTGATAAACTTCCTGACTCTATGTGATTTCCATATCCCTTTAGAAGTTCCTGTATTCTTTTTGTCCTTGTGTCCTGTTTATAGTTTCTTCTTTCTACAATTTCATTTGATACATTTCACATTCCTTCCTTTCCCTTCCTCTTCACCTTTCTCTCAAATGTCTGTCTTTCACCTCCTTCTCACAGCACTTCTCCGGCTAGCTTCAAGATGTATGATAAGGGGTAAGAAGGAAATGTTGCAGTGGTGACAATGGGACTGATGAGGGAGGGCAGCCAAGCTCTAGCCTCCTTCCAAGAAATCTGGCCAATTGCCACAGCTTAATGGGTATAGATGCTTAAGCTCTCAGCCTCTTTGTCTTCATTAGAAATATGCGTTTGAACTTCACCAGCAGCAAAAAGGAGGAAAGGAGCCCAACTACAAGAAGTGAAAACTAAAGAGTAAGAAGAGACAATGAAAGAGGAGAAAAAAAGAGGGTTTACACTCCCCCAGCCTTAGAGAAACCTGCAGATGACATGTTGTGTCAAGCATCACACTGATCTGTAGAAAGGTACCTTATACGTGAAACCTCCCAGTTTTTGTGATCGGCGCTATCCCCATGGTGGCCGGTTAGCTGTGGAGCCCACTGTTCTTTCTAAAAATTACAAGTACTTACAGGCACAATAAGTTTGGGTATCTATGTCTTAGCACTTTAAATTTTCCTCAGAATTTTATTTAAACTTTGGATATTTGGACTAAATAAATGTAGACTCCTTCAACAGATATAATAATTACAACACAGAAATTTGTAATGTAAGATACTTCTATAAATGCTTACCTAACTCCTTCATGGCTTCTTGTTTGTTCTTATCAAATATCTTTTTTAAATCCTGGTGTTTTTTTAAAAAAAAGGAAATATATTTTATGCTAAGAAAAATACATACCCCATTGCAAATGATGTTATTTCTATTATCACTAAACAATCATCATTATCAATATACCTCACTCTCAATGTGTCCCCATCTGTGGATACTTAAATCCAGAGACTGGGGCCATGGAAAGACAAGCCATAACTTTCTATAAATTTGAGAAATGGCCCAGGTTTGCATAAAATCTGCAAACTAAAAAATTAAAATCTGGGATGTTAAACCCGCCCCCCCATGATAGAAGGAGCACATGTAGCTTTAAGAAATGGATGTTCTCAGTGGCTGTTTCTAGGCAACCACAATAGTATTGCAGAAGATTATGTCAGTAAAAGGCAAAGGGAGGGGGCAGGGCCCTTTCCAGGGCTGTTTTGATATTTGAGAGAGGAGCCATTGGAGCCAGGCTTGGCAGCAACAAAGGGAGACTTGCTACCATCCAACTTGCATAGTTCACCCAGGACTGTCTGCTTACTTCAGGAGCCAACCTATGAAAGCCAGTGTGGTATAGTGATCAGTATTTCCAAGTAGGATCTGGAAGACCCATGTATGAATCAACACTCTGCCATGGAAACTCACAGGGTGACCTTGGGCCAGTGACATACATTGTAGGGGTGTGCAAAAAAATCAATTCGGCCCGATTCGGATTCGGCCAAATCGGGCAGAATCAATTTCGGCAGGCAGAAAGACTCCCACATGTCTATTTTGGCAGTACAAGCCGATTGTGGAGTCTTTTGGCGGCCCCATTATATCCTATGGGCCATTGAAGTCAATGGCGAAAACATAGGGTATATTCTGGGGGCTGGAGGGGAGGGGGTTTGAGAGAGATGCTCCAAACCTGTAGGGTAGCTTCTGGAGCCTCTCCCCAAGATATCTACCAAGTTTCAAGAACATTGGACTAGAGGGTCTAATTCTACAAGCCCCCAAACAGGTTGCCCCATCCCCTCCATTGTTCTCTATGGTGGGGAAAAAGTTATTTTTTTCCCATGGTGCTGTTAGTGGCTCTGGGGGGAGGGGTTTGAGGGAGAGGCTCCAAATTTTCAGGGTAGCTTTGGGAGCCTCTCCCCACATAAAGAATGCAGAAGAGGGCAACTACAATGATAAGAGGAGGACACTTTCCCTATGAAGAAAGGTTAAGGCGCTTGGGGATCTTGGCTTTGAAAAACAATGACTGAGGGGTGACGGATTAACACTGGTGGCTAATGGCTATAGATAAGAAGGAACTCTTGGTCTCTGGGGCAAGTGATGCTCTGTTGCTGGGGGCGGCGGCAACCCCCTCACCTCTTTTATTAGTACTGGATTACTTATAGTTTTGTTTTGTTTGTTTGTTTTAAAAAAAACAACTCCTGAACACCAGCTACTGATGGACCACTGCTCTGCTCCAGCTTCCATGTGTTTGTCAAATTCCATCTGGAAGCTGTTTGTGCCAGCCACCACCACCACCACCTCCTGTGGCAGTGAATTCCATGTGTTAATCACTGTTTGGGTGAAGAAGTACTTCCTTTTATCTGTTCTAACTTCTTTATAATTATATATTTCTATTTTCAATATAACAAATACATAAACATGAAACCTTATATAACGTCCTAAAACTACTTAACAATACATTATATTCACATATAATTAATTCAAAAAAACATAAAATCCTTGTATTTAGCAGGTAAGGCGTTGTCTTTAGTATTTGTTGTAGATATATAAGAAAAGAAAGTAAACCATCTTTCGGCAAATTTTGATGAAGCAAGAGGATTCTCCACTGCCGTTAGCTGTGATGTTATTTTGTCCATCACTATCATGTCCCAAAGTTTTAGGAACCATTGTCTCACCGTCGGGATTTTCTCTGTTTTCCATAGTTTCGCTATTAAAGTTTTTGCTGCCAGTATCATTATTGAAGTAAGTTCTGCCGTGGATTTCGTAAAATAGTCATCTTCCCAGACGTTTAACAGGATGGATTCTGGAGTTTTTGGGATTTTCTTGTCTATAATGGTTTCAATTGTTGAAAGAAGAGTATTCCAAAATTGCGTAATTTTTGGACAAGCCCACCAACAATGCAGGAACGAACCCATTTGCCCACATACTTTCCAACATTTAGGATCTTTAAGCACCTTTGAATAAAATAACCTCAAAGGTGTCATATACCATCTGGCAAAAAGCTTGTAATTCTGAAGTCTGAAGTTTAAAGATTTTGATGTATAAAGGAATGAGGACCATATTTTAGTCCATTGTTTCTCAGTCAACTTTAGATTACAATCTTTTTGCCAAGCCTGCTGTTGTGAAGAGGTTGCCGCCCAGAAAGTTTGATTTAGTTCTTTATATATTATAGATATTGTTCCCTTTCTCCCTGTTTCCTCCTGTTGTATAAGTTTTTCAAATTTTGTAAGGGGTCTGTTTGTCTGATTCGAAAGGTCATTAGTTGAAATTACATGGGAGATTTGTTGTGATTGGAACCATGGAATTTTAAAATTGTATTTTTGTTCTAGGTAGGTTAGTGACCAAGGTTTACCATTCTGACAAATATCATTAATTCTAAATTTCTTTAAGTTTCTCCAGTTGGAATATGAAGTGCTTTCTTTTCCCGGAGGAAACCATTGTTGACCCAAAAAGGATGCGACAGGTGAGATATCTGGAGCTAATATACTCCTATATTTATCCCATATTTCTAAAGTAAGTTTTAAGTAAGGATTGTGATGTATTCCTATTGGTCTTTCTGTCTTTGGATTCCATATGCTTTCTTGTATTAATGCAGGAAGTAAATAAGACTTCTCTATTTGGACCCAAGCCTTAGGTTGATTTAATGAAGTAAGATATAAAATGTTTTTCAACTGAGATGCTTCATAATAAAGTTTTAGATTTGGGAGACCAAGTCCTCCCAATTTTGTTGGTCTAGTAAGCAGTTTGTAGTTTATTCTAGCTCTTTTCTTTTCCCAAAGGAATTTAGAAATATTTGATTGCCATTGTTGTAAATCTTGGGGTTTTATTTGGAGTGGAATATGTTGAAAAAGAAATAAAAATTTAGGAAATAAAATAGATTTTATAAGTTCTATTTTTTCTAGTAAAGAAAGTCCTAATTTCAGCCAATCAGACAGTGTGTTATTCATTATTTTAATTAAAGGTTTAAAGTTAATTTCATACAGGTCTTTTAGATCTAAAGGAATTTGTATTCCTAAATGCCTCCATGATGTTGTTACCCATTTAAATGGGAACTGAGTAGTTATTTTTTTCTATCGTCTTTTGATAAATTTATGGGAAATATTTCGGTTTTATTATGATTTAATGTAAATCCTGAGACAGTACTAAAATCTTTGATGATATTCATTAACCTAGGCAGAGAAGTTAATGGGTTGCTTAAATACAAAACTGCATCGTCTGCAAAAAGACTGAGTTTATGAATTTGTGAATCTATCTTAATCCCACAGATTAATGGATCCTGTCTTATTGCACAGGCTAATGGCTCTAGGGATAGAGCAAACAAAAGTGGGGACAGGGGGCATCCCTGGCGGGTACCCCTGGAGAGATATAATTCCTCAGATCTAAAATTATTTATAGAAATTTGAATTGAAGGTTTTTGGTATAAAGTTTCTATTGCTCTCATTATATTGGGACCAAATCCCATTTTAGTCATAACTGCAAAAAGATATGGTATTTCAACCTTATCAAAGGCTTTTTCCGCGTCAAGCGCTAAAATCAATGAATTAATTTTATTTAGCTTACTATAATGTATAATGTTTATTGTTTTGCGTATATTATCTTGTAACGACCTACCTGGTATAAATCCGGATTGGTCACTGTGAATGTAGTCGGCTATTATTGCATTTAGACGGGAAGCTAAGATGGTGGAAAATATTTTGAAATCATGGTTCAATACTGAGATGGGTCTATATGATTCAGTTTTTTGTTTATCCTTGCCTTCTTTAGGGAGAACTACCATTCTTGCTTCTGTCCATGACTTAGGTAATTTGCCTTCCGAAAATAAAAAATTACAGGTTTTTAATAATGGTGGGATGAGAAGGGATTGAAATCTTTTATAAAATTCAATAGGTAGTCCATCCCTACCTGGTGCTTTGTTATTTTGGATTTTAGCAATGGCTTTAGTTAATTCTTTTTCCAAAATAGATTGGTCTAAATATTTCAAATGTTCTTCAGTAAGTTTGATATTGAATTGAGAGGAATCCAAATAGTTCTGTATATCCTTTTTATCAATATTATCTGATTTATATAGTTTACTATAATAATGCAAAAATGTTTCTGTTATGTCTTTAGAGGTAGTTGCTATATTGCCTTGTAAATTTTTAATAGAATGAATTAATGTAGAAGTCCTCTTATGTTTTACTCTAGAACATAGCCAATTTAAAGATTTTTGAGTTTTAGTAAGGTATTTTTGTTTTAAATATAAGATTTTTTTTGTACTTTAGATATTTCTAATACTTCTAGTTTTTTGCATTCTAAGTTAAGTTTTCTTAAAGTTTTGTTGCCTCCAAATCTCATATTTTTTTTTCCAGAATATCTATTTTGTTTTTTAACTCCAAAATAATTTTATTCTTTTCTTTTTTATAGGTCGATGCAAGAGAAAGAAGCTTACCTCTTAAGACTACTTTGAATGCATCCCAAATATTGTCTTGAGAAGCCTCGCAATTTGTGTTGAAATCAAAGTATTCCTTAATTTCTTTTGAAATTTTATCACATGTTAATTCATCCTGAAGCAGTAATTTATTTAAAGACCAATTATAACCTTTACCATCTTGAGTTTTGTCTAAAATTTGGCATGTAACCCATGCATGATCTGAGATACAACGATTACCTATGTTTGATTCTGTGATTTGATTTGATTTAATAAAGGTTTGGAAACTAATAAATAATCTATTCTTGAGTATGTTTTATGTACTTCTGAAAAAAAGGTATATCCCCTTGTTCCAGGGTTGAGGGATCGCCAGACATCATCTAAATTATACTTGTTTAAAATTTCCTTTAATTCTGTTACTTGGGAAGCTTTCCTTGATATTTGATGTGATTTGTATGTTTTATCTATTTTAGGATCTATAATGTAATTTAAATCCCCCCCAATTATTACTTCACCTTGTTGGAATGTTTGTAGTAGTTCTAATATCTCTTGGGAAAAGATCAGTTACCCTGTATTTGGGGCGTAAATGGAGGCAATTGTTAATGGCTCACCATTAAGTTTTCCTCTGATAAATAGATATCTCCCTTTTGGATCACTTTTGGTAGCCTCCCAGTGAAAAGGAACATTTTTAGATACAAGTATGGCGACTCCTTGTGCCTTAGAGGAGCCTGGTGATTGATAAGTTTGAGTAAACCAATTTGACTTTAAAACTTGCTTAACAGATTTTTTATAATGTGTTTCTTGGAGGCATACAAAATTTGGTCTTTCTTTTGTTATTTTGTTTGTAATTCTTCTGAGTTTAATAGGGTTGTTTAATCCTTTACAATTCCAGGTATAAAAAGAAAATTGGTGTGCCATTGATGAAAGTATGTTAATTTTAAAACTTTAAAAGCTACAAATATAGTCCTTACCCACTTTCCTTTAACTCTTGTATACTCTAATAAATTATAATAACTAGTAACAAACACCAAATACCTTTAAATTTATCTATAGAAAAAAACTCAAAGAACTTATATTCGTAAACTGTGCAACACAACTACAGTTTAACTTAACACTTCCACTCTACTGAGAGGATTAGGTTCGTTCCTCCCTGCTCTCCAAGCAGGGATAAGGGTGAGCTGAATTCCTTCCACCCTAACTTTTAACCTGAAAAACAAACAACTTGATTAAAATCAGTAATAACACTGTCCCCCCCACCCCCAGCTACAAAGAAATATCTCAGATTTCTAACTCTGAGGTTTATATATCTAAAACAAAGTTTGTACCACAGATGTCAAATACCAGCAATTATTTCAATTAAGTATAACTTTCAGAACATTAGTAGGACTTCAATACTACCAGTAAATATAATCAAAGAAGTTTATAATTAACTGTTATAACACACTTGGTCCGATATTTAAAACTTATATGCTTAAGAAGTTTAACTAACAATTACAACACATTTAGTCCAGCATTGAAAATGTACATGCTTGAGGAATTCAGTCTATCGTCATTAAAAAAAGATTCTATTTTCCCTTGAAAGTTATTCAAGAGTTGCTTAACGACTTAAGGCCTCTTCTTCTTCTGGGGAAAGTTGTAAATTTAAAGCCGATAGTAGAGCTATACCCGTTGTAACATCAGAAGCTTGATACGATAGGCCCTCTTTATAGACCATGATGCTGGAAGTTGGGCTCCAACGAAATCGGATCTGGGCCGAAACGAGTTTGGTTGAGACAAACTTCAATTGCCTTCTTTTCTCTAGGGCTTCCTGAGGTAAGTCCAGTAACACTTGTATTGGTTTTCCATTCATAGCTAAGGCTTGAGAATGACGTGACTCTTTTAAGATTCTATCTCTGGTACGTACGTAGATAAATTGAACTAATATGTCCCGAGGACGGTTTGGCTGGGCCGAGGCTAGAGGGCCTAATCGGTGTGCTTTTGCTATCGCCGGGGCGACGCCATTTTCTATATTTAGACTTTTCACTAGCCAAGTGGATAGGAATGTAGCCAAATCAGACGTACCTTCAGCGTTTTCTGCTATCCCGCGAAATTTTAAATTCTGTAGTCTCCATCTGTTCTCCAGCAACAGCATTTTTTCTCTCATAGCCTTCTCAGAGTCTTGCAATTTTTTTAATTCCATTTGCATAGTTGTTCCGTTTAGGTATGCTTCTTCTGCTGTGGTTGAGACTTCTTGTAGTCCTTCTTCTAGTTCCTCCAGTTTAGAGTGAACTGGACGGAGTAGCTCAGTCATTGATTCTTTGAAGAATTGTTGAATGTCCGCTTTCAGCTCTTTTAAATCTTTTTTGCAGATTGGTGCATCTGCGTCATGATCGAGTTCTGCTGCGGCCGCCATTTTAGTCGTAGTTACTTCTCTTGGGCCTGCAGCTCTCGTTGCTCTGTCAGTGTTAAAATAACTGGTCATGGATTCTGAATCTCTCCTTGAAGAGTTGTTTTTTGTTCCGCCAGTTTTTCCCATTGTGTTTTGTTGTTAAATCGCCTCAGAATGATGTGTTTTGTAGCTGGAAAGGGGGTTGATTGCGGGAGCTCCTCGGCTATGCGACTGCCATCAACGACGTCGCTCTGCCCCTCCATCTGTTCTAACTTCTAACCTGACTGCTCAGCAATTTCATTGAGTGCCCATGAGTTCTTGTCTTGTGAGAAAGGGTGAAAATTACTTCTTTCTCTACCTGCTCTATCCCATGCGTAGCCTTGTAAATCTCTTATCATGTCATGCCTCAGTCATTGTTTCTCAAAGCCAAGATCCCCAAGCATAGTTGCCCTTTTAGTTCCACTTTTCTGCATTTTTTCCAGTGCTATAAATATTCTTTTTTAGGTGTGTGTGGTGTGAGTGGTCCAATGCGGTTGCACCATCAATTTATACAGGGCAGGGCCTGTATAAATGTTGTTCCTGTTGGTCTTTTGGGGTTTCTGTGTGGCACTGTGGCATGCTTGCATGGCCACAGTGCCACTTGTTCTGGAGTGTGCCACTTGTTCTCATGGCAAACAAGCACCTCCCAAGACAGTTCACTTTCCCTGAGATTCTCTGGGAGAGTCTGGGTGCTGCCTGCTTGCCTTAAGTGCTGCTGGCTGGATTTCCCCATTGGAAATAATGAAGGTAATGGGGGTAACCTGTTTGGGTGCCCATATAATTGGGCCCATTGGTCCAATTGCTTTGAGACATGGGGGTTTATGTGGGGAGAGGCTCCTGAAGCTACCCTGAAAATTTGGAGCCTCTCCCTCAAACCCCCTCCCCCCCAGAGCCACTAACAGCACCATGGGAAAAAAGTAACTTTTCCCCCACCATAGAGAACAATGGAGGGGATGGGGCAACCTGTTTGGGGGCCCATAGAATTGGACCCTCTGGTCCAATATTCTTGACACTTGTTGGGTGTCTTTGGGAGAGGCTCCAACAGCTACCCTGTGAGTTTGGAACCTCTCCCTCAAACCCCCTCCCCACCAGGCCCCAGAATATACTCTATGTTTTTGCCATTGACTTCAATGGCCCATAGGATATAATGAGGCTGAATTCGGTGAAGCCTACAGAGCCATTTTGTTTGTTTCACAAGAAGCCGTACCCACTGAACAAATGCAGAGAGTTCAGAACAAAACCATTGGAGGAGCGGAAGACTTTGATTAAGGAGTACCAGTTATGCTTCAAATGCTGCAAGTCCAAAGACCACATAGCTAAGGACTGTAAGGCTGTTGTCAAGTGTCATGCAAGTGACAGCGATAAGCACCCTGGCACCTTACATCCAGACTCCGTTCTGCCACATCAACCCACACCTAGCTCCTCTACCATGACAACCTTTGCAGAAGCATCAAGTACTCACACTCAGCCTCTTGATGCCCACTGCACTCAGGTTTGCGGTTCCATGAAGGGTCAAAGGTCCTGCCATCAGATATGTCTCACTGAAGTTTTCCCTACAGGCCATCCGGAGAAGGCTGCAAAGATGTATGTCATCTTAGATGGTCAAAGCAACCTGTCCTTAGCTAGTCCAGCATTTTTTGAGCTCTTCAGTCTACAGGGTGAGGAAGTTCAATATACTCTGAGAACGTGTGCTGGAGTTCAGTGCACAGTGGGGAGGAGAGTCGCCGGGTTCCAGACTGAATCACTCGATGGCAAAGCCCAGTTCCCCCTGCCATCATTGTTGGAGTGCAATGCTCTACCAGATGACTGTGACCAGATTCCCACGCCAGATATCATGCTCCACCACCCTCATTTAGCACCCATTGCAAGTTAACTTCCTGCCCTGGATCCTGACGCAGAAATCCTGCTCCTGTTGGGAACAGACATTCCCAACTTACTAGCTGGTCACAATCTGATCAGAGGACCTCCTGGCACACCGCATGCCCAGAGACTAGAGCTGGGATGGGTCATCATGGGGAACATGTGTATAGATTGCCTACAGGTGCTAATTCAGATAAGCATCTTCGCCACAAGCATCCTAGACAATGGACGACCCTCCCACCTGAAGCCATGTCCAGAACAATTCACACTGATTGAAAGGGACTCTGTTTTGGGAGCTACAGTGTTCCAGACGACAAAGGATGACAATGAGCCCGCTCCATCTATAGAAGACAAACAGTTCCTGCAGCTGATGGACAAGGGGTTCAGGCAAGAAAAATAGGGAAGTTGGGTGGCTCCGCTTCCTTTCCGTGTGCTTAGGCAGCATCTACCCAACAACTGCAAACAGGCCCTGTCTCAGCTCAGCACCTTGCACAGGACTCTAGAAAGGAAGCCTGAGATGAAAGTACATTTCGTGGAATTCATGGACAAAATGCTTCAGAACAAGCATGCAGAACTTGCACCTCCTCTGAAAGCAGGTGAGGAATGTTGGTATCTCTCATTCTTTGGAGTATACCATCCACAGAAACCAGGGCAGATCTGAACAGTCTTTGATGCCAGTGCACAGTTCCAAGGTCTTTCACTGAACAGGGTCCTCCTCACAGGGCCAGACTTGACTAACAGTCTACTGAGCATACTCATCCATTGCAGGAAGGAAGCCATAGCTGTCATGGCAGACATCCAGCAGATGTTTTACTCCTTCCTCACCGAAACCAGTTGCAATTCTTGTGGTTCAACAATGAACAACATAGCCAGCAAGTCACTGAATATCACATGAGGGTTCATGTTTTTGGAAATGGCCCATCTCCCGCGATTGCCAACTGTGGGTTGCACCAAACCGCACATATAGGAGAAGAGAAGTATGGCCTGGATGCTAGGTGATTTGTGGAACAAGACTTCTATGTTGACGATGGGCTGAAGTCTATACCCACTCTGGAGGAAGCCATAGGCTTGTTAAAAAGAATGCAGAAGATGCTGGCTGCAGTAAACCTTAAGCTGCATAAAATTGCATCCAACAGTACACAAGTATTGACAGCATTTGACCCAGAAGACCATGCCAAAAGTCTGAGGGACTTACACCTGGGCGACGATGCTCCTGACACACCCCTCATCCAATGCAGCCTCGGTCTAAGTTGGGATCTAAAGAGGGACACCTTTACCTTTTGAGTGCCAACTTCAGAAAAGCAGTTTACCAGATGAGGTGTTTTGTCAATGGTGAACAGCCTGTTTGATCCTTTGGGGTTTGCAGCCCCAGTGACAATTCAAGGGAAGCACCTATTATGCACACTCTCTCAAGGAAACAAAGATTGGGATGAACCTCTTCCCCGTGACCAGAGACAAGACTGGGAAGCATGGAGAGACTTCCTTGGCAGTCTACAAGACATACACCTATCCTGTATTTATGTTCCAATCTCACCAGCTGCTGCCTCCCACAGAGAACTGCACATCTTCTCAGATGCATCAACCAAGGTGATAGCAGCAGTAGCATACCTCAGGGTCACCAGCGGGGAAAGTCATGTTCATGTGGGCTTCATCATGCGAAAGGCCAAGCTAGCACAACAAGGACACACTATTCCAAGGTTGGAACGGTGCGGAGCCATGTTAGCTGTGGAGTTGGCAGACATGATACAGAGAGAAATGGATGTCCAAAGCCATGACCTTCTACACAGACAGCAATGTGGTGCTAGGTTGCATACATAATCAGAGCCGGCGGTTCTACATGTATGTGAGCAACAGAGTGGAACGTATCAGGCAGTCTTCGCATCCTGAGCAGTGAAGATATGTTCCCACGGATCACAGTCCTACGGACCACGCAACGTGTTCTATCTTGGCATCTCAGCTAGCTGAGACAACCTGGCTGAAAGGCCCTGAACTCCTTCTCCACCCAGACGGACCTTTGCAACATGAGGAGGAGCACCAAAAGCTCCTAGACCCAGATGAGGACGTTGAGGTATGGCCTCAAATTGTTTGCATGGCAATGAAGTTTGAGACAAGACACTACCTGATAGAGGTAAGATGCTTTGAGTGCTTCTCCCGTTGGATACCACTTGTCTTAGGAATAGCACGTATCCTCCACTATTTGTATCGCCGGAAAACTGAACTGACCCGGCTAGATGAGCGACGTTGGGCAGAGAAGCTAATCCTATGCAGTGTGCAATGTGAGTTTTATTCACAGGAGTTCAAGTATCTCAAGAAGGAGAGAACAATACCAAAGACCAGCCTCCTCTTCAGATTGAGCCCCTTCCTTGATGACGATGGGCGACTCTGAGTAGGGGGACGCTTGAATATGGCTGATGTGGTACCAGCAGTGATGAATCCAATCATCCTTCCAGCTTGGCAGCACATCACCCTCCTGCTGGTGCAACACTACCATGAAAGGGTCCATCACCAGGGACGGCATCTCACAGAAGGAGCCATCAGGGCAGCAGGCCTGTGGATCGTCGGATCGAAGAGATGCATTGCTGCAGTACTTCAGAGGTCTATACAGTGTCGTAAGCTCAAGGGGCTCTATCAGCAGCAGAAGATGGCCGATCTACCACCAGACCATCTCAGTACAGAGCCCCCCTTTACCAATGTAGGTCTCAATGTGTTCGGACCCTGGAATGTGGTGATGCGCAAAACTAGGGGAGGGCAGGCCAACAGCAAGCATTGGGCTGTGCTCTTCACAGTTTGGTGTAGTGAGAGCCAGTTTGGTGTAGTGGTTAAGTGCGTGGACGCTTATCTGGGAGAACCGGGTTTGATTCCCCACTCCTCCACTTGCACCTGCTGATGTGACCTTGGGTCAGTCACAAGCTCTGGCACAGCTGTTCTCTCAAGGACAGTTTGTGTTAGAGTTCTCTCAGCCCCACCTACCTCACAGGGTGTCTGTTGTGGGGAGGGGAAGGGAAAGGAGTTTGTAAGCCGCTCTGAGACGCCTTTGGGCAGTTAAGGGCGGGGTATAAATCCAATCTCTTCTTCTTCTTCTTCTGCCTGAGTATCTGAGCTGTCCACATCAAGGTAATTGAGTCCATGGATATCTCTAGCTTCACAAATGCCCTTAGGAGATTCCTTTCAATACGTGGTCCTGTCAAGCTACTCAGGTAAGACTGTGGCACAAATTTTGTAGGAGCATGTAGGGAGCTGGGACTACACAGAAGCACCAACCTCGATCCCACGCTCAGCAATTATCTGAGTACCCAGAATTGTACAAGGAGATTCAATCCTCCCCATGCCTCACACATGGGAGGAGCGTGGGAGTGCATGATAGGCATTGCATGCAGGATTTTAGACTCCATGTTGGCAGGAACACCTTCCCTCACATACGAGATGTCTACTCTCCTAGAGGAAATCTCTGCCATCATCAATGCCAGACCTTTGGTTCCAGTGCCCTCAGATCCTGAGAACCCAATCATTCTGACACCAGCAACCTTGCTGACACAAAAGACAGGGGAATGGCCAGCACCTCAAGGGACCTTTGTGGCCAAGGACATGTTCAAACAGCAATGGAGACAAGTTCAACTCCTCGCGAACACCATCTAGAAGCGTTGGAAGCAAGAGTATCTTCCGACTTTGCAAACCCGACGCAAGTGAGAAAAGGACAAGCCTAACCTGCAGGAAGGAGATGTCGTGCTGATGAGGGAGAAAGATGCAACTCATGGCCCATAGGACTCATAGATCTGGCCTTGCCTGGCAAGGATGGACTGGTTCGCAAGATTGAAGTCCGTGTCGTCACACATGATGGCCCACAGGACCACCCCTGGCTGACCAAGACTTTCACTAGGCCAGTCACTGATGTGGTCCTGCTCTGCACCAAAGAAGAACTTGAAGACTGAAGTTTTGCATGCCTTAATTTTCTGTCTAGAACATAGCTAGCAGTGTAGAATGCAAATTATGCATAGTTATAGGTATAAGGCTTCATTAGCAATGCATGTGGGTAGTGGAACCCATAGGATTCCAGGGCGGGGAGTGTGCCGCCCCCAGTCAGCATTAAATGTAGTTTAGCAGAACTGCTGTGTATCTTTAATAGCAGTTGCCCCCTGGGAATTGTAGTCCTTAGTTAAGGTGTCCCAAAAACATCCCTCTGATTGGCTCTTTAAAGGTAATTTCCTGAGCCCCGAGGCACGAAGATTGGAATTTATTGTTCTTTTCCATTTTCTTTGTCTATCCTTACTGCAAGAAGAAGGGGAAACCCCATCTCTTCTCACCATGGCAATTGAATTGACCTGAATTACAAAGATGTAACTTTCCACTCAGCCATCAGCTCTGATAGTGAGTACTGATGAAAACTGAATGCATGTGAAGTTTAATAATAAAAGGTGATATTCTCTTCAGTAGTCGTGCGTTGACTCACACCTAGAAAGTGCTGGCTCAGCCAGAGCTAGCACCGGACAGGACAGTATGTTTGCATCAGGTAATTATCAGTCATTTTCCCTTTAATGTTGGAGGAGGACACAGAAGAAAAGATGAATGGTAGTGGAAAGCACCATTAAGTGGAAAGCACCATAGGGTTTTAAGGCAAGGAATGTTCAGAGATGGTTTTCATTGCTTGCCTCCATATTACTATTCTGGTATTTCTTGGAGGTCTCCCATCCAAATACTAGCCAGGACTGACCCTGATTAGCTTCTGAGATCTGAGTAGGCTATCCAGGTCAAGATGACTAGTATCCCATTATTTGGACCTCTACTTGGTAGAGAATGATAGCTGTTCTGATGAAACCTCAATTCTAGCTTGTCTTCTTTCCCATCCCCCCATCAAGATAGTAAGACAGTGTCTCTCTATGTATCACATAAGGCTGGTAAACAGGTTTCTGGCTATCACAGAATCAAGTCAGAGAGCCAGCAGAAGAAGCAGGACTGTACCTAATATGTTAATGTACCTAATATAATAATGCTCACTGGAAAAAAAATATTTATTCCAAGGTGAAGTCTTGGCCAGTATCTGGACGTCAGATTGTTAATGAAGACTTCTGGTGTACTTAATCAGTGGGCTTTCAGTCACAAACAGAGCATGTTACATTGTTGGTGAAAAGTGCCATCAAGTCACAGATGACTTTTATGACCATGAAGAGTTTTCAAGGCAAGAGACAAACAGAAGTCTCTTTTTGGGATTACTACAATTCAGGCTTCAGACCAGGTCTTAGGCATTTTTCCTTCAGTCAGTATATAGTTACAAGTTTTGGTTACAGGTTCAGCCAATTGGTGAATAAATTTCTTAAAGAATTCTGCGGGTATCCCATCTGTCCCTGTTATTTTATTGTTTTCAGTTCCTTTATGCTATCTATAACCTCAGTTAGTGTTATTGACTGTTCTACAAATTCTAAATGTTCCAAAGTAAGTTTGTTTTTTAAATTAGCAGTATGTAAATATTTTATTATAGATTCTTCTTGTGGTTGGTCTGAATCATAAATGATTTCTTTTGTATTGGATGGCAGTTTATTTTGAGGATCTCTAATTGAATTGACCTGCCTAGCTGAAATTTTTTGTGATACTCTCTGGGAGAGCATATGAGACATTTTAGGACTTTTCTTCCAGTATTTTTATTTTAAATGAAGTGTTTTTTTTAAATTTTGGAGGTTTATAATGCCTCAAGTTTTTGCCTTTACATTGTCAATTTATATGTTTTCCCCCATGTTGTTTATGTCTCCTTTCCAGTTCTTTTATTTTGCCCTTTAGTTCTTGAATATTTTTTCTCTCTTTTTCTAGGCTGAAACCAAAGAGATAAATTTTCCACATAGGACAACCTTCATTGTGCTCCATACCATTTCTTGAGAGACTCCATAGTCCAAATTAAATGTAAAATAATTACTTATTTACAATGCAATCTCTTTTTGTATTATTTGGTCCAATAAAAGTAATTTGTTTAAATTCCAGTTGGGTCCTTTGCCATCTTTTATTTAGCAAAGAGCATTCAACCCATACATGATCTGACCAAGTTTTTAAACCAACTTCAGCAGCATGAATTTGATTAAATAATTTTCTAGAAGATAATAGATAGTCAATACTAGTATAAACATTGTGTACTGCTGAAAAATAACCATAATCTCTGTCTTGTGGGTGTAAGAGGCGCCAGACATCACAAAGATTAACATTTTCCAAAAGGTTATTGAGTTCTTGCTGTCTGGTTTTCTGAGTTGTGTGTTTGCCTTGATGGGTTCTATCCATAATAGAGTTCACAATATAGTTGAGGTCACAATCAAGTAAGAGTTCCCCTTCTTTAAATGCTTCCAACTTAGTCAAAGTATTATTAATAAAATCAATCTGGTTATTGTTTGGAGCATGAATAGAACCTAAAATCATCATAACTCCATCCATTTTCCCTTTTACAAATAGGAATCTCCCCTTTGGATCTATCTCTTCAGTTATGTTGCAAAAAGGCAATTTTTAAAAAATTAAAATGGTCACCCCCCTAGATTTAGAGGTACCAAGTGCTTGAAATTATTGTAAAAACCACTGAAATTTTAAAACCTGTCTTACTGATGTTTTAAGATGGGTCTCTTGGAGAAATAAAATATCAGGATGTTCTTTAACCAAGGTCATAGAAATTCTTTTAAAATTAATAGCATTGTTTAAGCCCTGACAATTTAATGTCAATGCCTTATATTGGTTACCTGTTAGACATTATTTCAATTTTGCTTTGATAAGGCTGAATTCTTATTTAAGCTACCCTGTCTCAAATGTGGTTGTCCTGCTACAGTATCAATTTTTTATCTCTAATTCCACTCCTGAAAAGAAAATCCCCATTTATTCCTCCCAAACCAAGTATATTTAACTTGCAACCAGTTGTGCTTACAAACACTAACATATATAACATGAGTATGAGTAAGTTAAGCAACTGCTCCTTAGTGTAATTAAAAAGCATGTTTTAGAGGTGTATTTTAAAATCTGCTTATACCAAACAACTCTATAACCCCTCCCACCCTCCACCCTTCTGATATAAAACCTACAAACAAAAGCAAACTTATAAATTAAAATTCTAAACCTCTCAACAGAGGTATCTCACCAGAATCCTGGATAGAACAAACCAGCAAAATAAGGCAATGTGGCACCCTATTTCTGGGGTTTCCTAGTTACAAGGAGGCAACAAAAACAAACACTCTCCCTCCACCATCTTCAGGCTATTTATGCCAAAGTTACAAAAGAGTTGTATTATCAAGTAACAGATTAACAAACATCTTATTCCTAAAGAACATATATAAAGAAAATAGATTTTAGTTATTAAGACCACTGTTTAACTGGAATCTTGCTACATTTAAAAGGTGATGTTGATTTTGAGAGATGTTCTTTTTGTAGTTTCCTTGTGGGTTCTTGTTGGACTTCCAGGTTTAAGTACTTCAGTAACTTGTGCCACTGTCCAAGTCTGTTGATTGAAGGAGCTTTCCCTGATGATGGAACAAGGGTTTAAATGGGAAAGCCCGTCTACACCAGATGCTGGCTGTTTCATTGCCCTTGTTAGTTTCTCATTGTTTGTACAGCTTTCTGATTTTTAACCCTTCCTCTGTTTTAAATTAGAGATGTGTGCTATTTGATTGAATTATTTGTATCAATTTAAGGAAATAAATATTTTACATTTTCAGAAAAACCCAAAACTGAATGTTGGCTTTTGATAATTTACCTGTAACAGGTTTTAAGTCACAATGTTTTTGTAAGGTTTCAGCAGATAGATCTTGGAATATGTAAAATTTTTTGTCTTGATATGTTAAATCTCCTTTTGATCTGGCTTCTTGTAATATTTTTTCTTTAGTACAATGATCCATGAATTTGGCAATGATATCTCTTGGAGCTTTAAAATGCAAGTTGTTTGGGGAGGGCAACCTGTGAGCCCTTTCTATAGTAGGAGCAGGGTCTAATAGCCAAGTCTGTAGTGCCCTCTGTGGACTCCTCAAACCCTCTAAATTTCAGATTGCTACATCTGAATCTGTTCTCAAAGTCCATAAGCTTTTCTTTCATCCATCTTGTAGCATAAGACCCTGTTCCATGGCTGTGTCAGCTGTTTGGGAGACTTCGTGCAATGAGTCTTTTATTTCTGTTAGTTGTTCTGTTATAGGTTTAAGTAAATTTGTGTTACTGCAATACTGTCTCCTAGTTTCTCAATGGATTCCTGGAGTGTGTTCTTTGTTAATAACGTGCCTTCTGAAGCTGCAGCAGAACCTTCAGCTGCCATTTTAAGATCTTTCTCCTGCTCTGGGCCCCCTCTGTTCTTAGACTTGCCAGATTTAACAAATGGAGGGTCAGACATGGAGGACTTACTCTTGCCTACCCCGATCTTTCCTACCTCATTTAGAGTCAAGCAGCTGAGTCATGCTTAGAGAGAATAGCCAAATTGGTGGTATGGAGTCAGGAGCTCCATCTTCAGGCATCCGCCATGAACTTGCGTGACATGCCCCTCATTACTAGATATTTTGATGTTCTCCTACTCCCAACTCCTTCCCCATCCACTGTGACTTTTTACTTATACACAACAGTGTTTTGTGATCCCACTATTTAGAATAATTTTCAAAACATTCTTGACATTTTTAATAATATAAATAAAAAGCACTGTCACAAATAATCTTTATTTTTTTCCTTACAATATTCAAGGATTTTACTCACCCGATAAACTCTTTCATGGCCAGCTATCTGTTCAATTAAACAGCTTATATCTTCTTCACCTTGAACATACCCTTTGGCAATATCATACCGAAAAGTCAGCTGTTTGTTAATTAGTTTATCCAGTAAGGTAATCACTTTGGGTATCACAACCTGAAAGTCATAATGAAGCAAAAACTATGTCAACCAACAAGATATATCTATTACATGTGAAGAAGTAAATGACTATATGTTGCTGGTATTTCTTCTTGGATGTTCCATCAGCATCACAAGTTGAATACAGCAAACACAGATATTTTGAGCTTTGCATCTGACCACTACCCATCTTCTGACCCTAACTCTTTACACAACCTAAGCGATGAACAATTAAGTTTGATGTTGCAAGTTTCAAAAATAACCCATTGCCTTAGCTTCATAGTAGTTCCAGCAGTTGCATACCTAGGGCCCTGGTCACACAGGCCAGATAATGCGGGGGGGGGGAGGCGTGGCTGTTTGCCCCAGAGCAAAATAAAGCGTGGTAGCCCGATCACACGGTTCCCTGAGTTGCCACACTTCGGCTGTTAGCTACTGATCACACAGCAATGATGAAGCATGGCAAAGAAGTGGCGCAGCACGATCACACAAGCCGCGCTGCTCTCGATTTCTTATTTGTGCGCATGCGCTGTTCTGGGGGTGGAGCTGCTGTCAGTGTCATGTTTGTGCACAGGCGCAGTTCCGTGTTGGTGCACATCCTATGGAGACTTACAACATCTGGTTTGCAATGAGATGTGGGCAGGTGCCGGATGCCACAGGATACTAGCGCTCCCATGATCAGACGCTTGCCTTTGCCCCACAGTTTCCGGAAACTAGTGCTCCTTCCTCGGTAGTTTTTTTTCTCTGCATCTTCAGCGGGACGCCATGGGTTGGCCACGGGAGCACTACACTTCCCAGATGTTGCAGTATGATCGGGCCCCGAAAATCCGCCCAACATTCATGCCTTCAGCACGGCAGCTTCTCCGTGTGACCAGGGCCTAAGTGTATTTGACATCCAGAGTGGATCAGTTTTTAACACCCACCCCATACAACAAAATTATTTTCAGTAATAATCATGAAATAAACAAATAATAATAATGGCTAGAAAAGAAATGCAGACAGTGACAATTTTCTTTTATTGAACTTTGTATATATAATCATGCCAGTAAAACAGATACAGGACTCGGATCTAACTGTTGTACTGCAGACCAACATAGCTACCCTCTGAAACTAAGACCTATAAACTCTCTCTAGTTTCCTAACCCTAAAGGGGTATGTGTGTTGGGTAACATCACAAGCATGTGGTTTTCTGGTAAATTAGCAAGCCCTCAGTCTAGCAGGATTAAAAAAACAAACTTGTCTTGATGTATGCCCTTTTTGCTGGGCACCACATCAGAGACCTACAGTAGCTCAGCATACACTAAACCTCCTTCCTTTTTAATTAATAATAAATACTAGATTGGGGCAAGAATTTATGCAAGGAAGCTGGCTCACTCTTGCAACAACCTTAATTGGATCAATAAAAATATGCTATTCATTTTATTTATGTTTTATCACTGTAAGCCTGAACTCTCCCTAGAAGCTAAAATGACTCAACTGAGGCTATCATAATTCAGTCACATTATGAGAAGACAAGAGCAACTGGAAAAGACAATAATCCTAGGAAAAGTTGAAGACAGCAGGAAAAGAGGAAAATCCAACATGAGATGGATTGACCTGATCAAAGAAACCACGGCCCTTAGTTTGCGAGAGTTCAGTAAGGCTGTTAATGACAGGATATTTGGGAGAACGTTAATTTATAGGGTTGCCATAAGTCATGTGCCATAAGTTGCCATAAGACTTGATGGCACTTAACATACATATGTTGCCCAAAACAACTGCAGGAAAGAGAAATCTGTTGTCACCTCAAAGAGATTAATGGTGAACTGCAGTAACAGCTCCGAGCAAGACTTTTGCCAAAATCAATTGGACACACATTTCAGGGTCACACGGCATTCTTTGGCCAGAAGAAAAGGTTTATGCCACTAGAATGTCTGCATCCTCCTTGAGCCAAGAAACTATCGCCTGACTAGATGTGAAAGGGATCTAGGTGTTATGGTTGATCACAAGCTAAACATGAGCCTGCAGTGTGATGCGGCTGTGAAGAAAGCTAATGCAATCTTAGGATGCATTAGCAGAAGCATTGTGTCCAGATCACGGGAAGTGGTAGTTCCGCTGTATTCTGCTATGGTCAGGCCCCACCTGGAGTACTGTGTCCAGTTTTGGGCACCACATTTTCGGAAGGATGTTGACAAAGAGCGCTTTTGATACTGTCTCAAGGGAACTTTTATGGAAGAAGTTAAGGCTGTTGGGAATTGACATGAGACTGCTCCTACTGATTAGGAAGTTATATACAGATACCACTTGTCAAGTAAGAGGCTCTAGGGATGGTGATTTAACCCCAAAAATCTCCATCAATATAGGGGTCAAGCAGGGCTGTGTATTGGCTCCTTTCCTTTTTAATGTTTTTTTAAATGATCTGGCCACGGGGCAAAAGGGGATTGCTGGACACAGCCCAATTGTGAGCTCACGCCTGGTGCCCCTGCTATTGTATGCAGATGATGCTGTGATTCTCTCTAGATCTGAAGTAGGGATAAAGAGGTTGTTAGCACATTTTATAGAATATTATGACCTGAATGGGTTATCCGTGAATTTTGACAAAACTAAAATAATGGTGTTCGGAGATTCCTGGAAACCTATCAACTGGCGTGTTAAGGGTAAAACCATTGAACAGGTGAAGTGTTTTAAATATTTGGGAATTAACTTTCACCATAGTGCAAGGTGGATAGCCCACAGATCAGAAGTAATTAAATCTGCGAATAGCTGCATGCTAGCAATAACTCGCTTCTTTTTTACCAAGGGTAACCAGGATGTCCCTGCGGCCCTAAAAGTGTTTGAGCATAAAATTGGAGCAAAGCTTCTTTATAGGGTACCCATTTGGATCACTGCTTTCAACAAAACATAGTAGAACAACTTCAATCCAATTTTGTGAGGAAAATATTAGGGTTGCCTTTGTGTGTGCCCCATGCCGCCATCTGTTTGGAATCCAATTTGATACATTTGGAAACAAGGGCTTGAATAATTACTTTCAGATTTTGGTTACTTTTGCATGTTAGAAGTTGCCCCAATAGCCTTATTATATATCTGCTAAAAGAGTCTCATTGTTCTGAGTGGTTCGCTGCTATAGAAGGGAAAATTGCCTAAATAGGCTTATGCCTGAACGATATGATGTCCTTATCTGAAATACACATCTTTGCTCTGCTCAAACAGAGACTAATTGATATTGAGATGCAAGAGCTTAGAGCCTTGGCTTCTGGTAGATGTTCACCCTTAAGATGGGCATGTTTGCCGATCAGTGCCCAAGCACAATACTTATCGGGTCTAACCTCCCCACAGCTATGTAGAGCATTCATGCTGGACCGCTTTTATGTGCTCCCTTCTGCTGTTTTAGCGGGGAGATTTAAGAAAATCCCCTACTCTGCTAAGTTTTGCAATTGTGATTCAGGGGAGATTGAAACAATTGAACATGCATTCCTCTATTGTAGTTTGTATGACGACATTCGGGCAGTCTATTTAGAAGCCATTCTTAAGAAAGATGTTAAGCAATCCAACGATAGAATGATGTACCGTTTACTGGCTTCACAAAATATAGTGTTTATTGAAGTGGTTGCTAAGTTTTGTAACTGCCTTATAATGAGGAAGAGGTGTGTTAAACCTATGAACTGAATGGTGACTGTTTATGATTTGATCTATGCCAATAAAGGTTTTAAATTGAAATATAGTGTGTCAATTAATTTTCCTTTTTCATTTCCAAATTGGAAATCAGGCCAAATATTTAGTAATACTGGCTCTGGAGTAAGTGGAATTTCGCAACCAGTGCCAGTTTTGGTCATCTCTCAGAACAAGGTTAAAACAGAACAGTCCCACTAGCAGTGTAAATAAGATCCAACATGTTGTATAGGGATTGCTTTACAGAAGGCGAGAGGTCAGGATCACCTTCGTCCGGCCAATTGTAGGCCCCTAGTCCACAATTTTAAGAAAAAGCCAGCCTTAAGAGGGAATTGGTGAGTGCAGAATCCCATTTTTCACCCCCAAAGTGGATCACCACAAACCCTTAACCACTACTCCCTCCGCTCCCTTTCTGCACCCACTGTTCAGCAACTGTAGGAGAGAGCAACTATTTTCCAAGGCGACAGGTCACCAATCTGAACTATACTCCTGTGATGGAGTGTGTAACTTCAACAACCTATACTAACAACCAGTTCCACAGGCTATGCTCCCTCTTCTGTTTGTGATTCCTCTGCCTAACTGCGCTCATCTCTTCTCCAAGTCACCACTAGGCCCCTCCCCACCTACTTTGAACTACCTGCCTTGCACATCCATTATTGATGGGCTGCCCTGTGCTTGCAGGATTGAAAGAAAGGGGAATGTTTGGGCAGTACCTATTGCAACAGGTGAGGAAGGAGAGCAAAGACTCTTGGGGAACCCACATTCATGACCCTCTTTAGAAAGAGGAGCCCCTAATTGCAAAAGTGCAGTCTTCTTTTTAAAGCATGCTCCCACCAGGGACCATTGGCAAACTTCTAGTCACGGGTAGCCTAGCTTCTCTCTGCTCCACTCCTGACTTCTTTACATTTTTTGCTCTTTAAAAACGTGCTGCATTCGGCCACAGCCCTCAAACCTTCCCTTGCATGTGCATGCAAGAGGGAAATGAAAGTCATGTGCCAATGCAGAGGTATGAATCTCCTGCACCCACTGCCAGTACAGGATTTCCACAGGATTTGCTTGAGATGGCGTTTTCATTCCCAGTGTATGTGAGAGGGAAGCAGCTGTATTAAATGCAAAGTGCAAGTTGCAAGCCAAGCCCTGGCAGCCAGGCTGCTTGGAGCCTGGCCCAGTCCTCCCTCAGGGACAGAGGTGACACTTATTGCCTGCACCCGGATGGACCACTCCCACTGTACCACCCTAGGTATGATGCTGAGTTCTGGTTGGGCAGCACTGCAACTGTTAGACTGTGATCCAGGAGGAGCTCTTTTATCTTATTTTAGTTCTTATTTTTAGTGGTAGTTTTTAGCACATTTTTATTAGGTTTACCAGGTTTTAATTGGATATTCTCTTTTTTTGTTTGGCTTTTTAGTTTGTAGTTTACATACTGCCAACGCTTTAAAAAAATGGTGAGCAAAAAGTGGAAGCCTTGGGCTTCCGTAGCAGCTTTCCAGAGGGGAGGGGGTTGAAGCACCCAAAAGTGGCTCAACAACGCAGGAGCGATGAAACATTGAAAACTGTGGCTTGGAACTGGAGAATCTGGAAAACACCAGAGGGGGAACTGATAACAAAATAGTCCAGTTTAAAGGGGGGTTTGAGCTGGAAAACGATGGCTGGGGACGGTGCGCAGATGTTGATGTGTGAACATGCATATAAAATCTGTTACTGAAGCATGACGAAAGCTGATCAAACAGCCCATCTGAATGCACCCTTAGAGAGTCTATTTGGTGTAGTGGTTATTTGCATGGACTCTAATCTGGGAGACCTGGGTTTGATTCCCCACTCTTCCATTTGCAGCTGCTGGATGACCTTGGGCAAGCCATAGTTCTGTCAGAGCTGTTCTCTCAAGGACAGTTCTCCCAGAGTTCTCTCAGGCCTGCCTACCTCATAGGATGTCTGTTGTGGAGAGGGGAAGGGAAAGGAGTTTGTAAGCTGCTCTGAGACTCTGAGTGAATGTGCAGGGTATAAATCCAATCTCTTCTTCTCTTCTGTTCTTCTTAACTCAGGCAGATAACAGAAGCTGGTTATCAGAGGCAGGATGCCAGAGTTCAATAAACAGAGTTCATAAATTGTACAAGAGTTCTCTAAGCAGGCCAAGGTCAGTTTTTTTGAAAGCACGACCAATACAGCAGCAGCAGGTCAGTGTCTAAGGAGATGTGTTGAAGCCATGCTGAAGGGCTCTTCCCCAATAATTTTATACACATTGAGCCCTATGCCATGTCTGCGACAGCTGCTTCACTTATCCTCTGCTGATGTTTCTTCTTCCTCTGCAACTGATTGCCAGTGCTGAGCTCTGAGGTGTGCTGACCTGTGTTGGGACTGTAAATCCCCTCTACATCTGCACCAACATTGCTCTTGTGGAACTGGAGATCCTGGAGAAGATGGGGCAGTTGGCTGACCCTGACCTGGCAGCTCCGGGCGGGGGGATGAAACACAGACCTCATAGCCTCCTGTGATTCCTCATCTGATTGCTAAGCTGCAGCTGGCTGCCAGCTGATAGGGATGGAATCCAGCTGTTCTGTTGAGGCAGACTCAGCATCAGTTCTGTAAGGGAAGACCTTGTCTCACTAACCTGTTACTGCTCTTTGAGGGAGTGAACAAACATGTGGACAAAGGGGACCCAACAGATGTTGTTTACCTTGACTTCCAGAAAGCTTTTGATAAAGTCAAAGGCTCCTAAGTAAGCTCAACAGTCATGGGATAAAAGGACAAGTACTCTTGTGTATCAAAAACTGGCTAATTAATAGGAAACAGAGAGTGAGTATAAATGGGCAATTTTCTCAGTGGAGGGTGGAAAGCAGTGGGGTACCACAGGGATCAGTACTGGGTCCGATGCTTTTTAACTTGTTCATTAATGATTTGGAGTTGGGAGTAAGCAGTGAAGTGGCAAAATTTGCACGGAAGATTGTGAGGCACTCCAAAGGGATCTGTCGAGGATGGACAAGTGGGTGATGACATGGCAAATGGAGTTCAATGTGGAAATATGAACTGTTCAATTAGTAAAGCAGAACATATTGTTAGAAAATGATAGACATATGCTTTTACCTTCAAGAGTCGTAGAATTCTTAGAAGACGAAACATTCGGAATACATTGATGATTTTTAACATATAATATTCTGGACTAATTCGCTTAAGGACATTCATAACAATGACATCTATAATTCCCACTATTACGATTAAAAGTTCAAACTGGTTCCAGTGATAATAGAGGTATGTCCTCCCCATTGCTGAAGCCTGTTAAAAACAAATATTCAATGGAAGAAGAAGAGAAGAAGAAATTGGATTTATACCCCACCCTTCACTACTCGGAGTCTCAGAGTGGCTTACAATCTCCTTTCCTTTCCCCTTCCCCTTAATTAGGTGGTAGATGTTACGCATTGACTAGCACTAGCTCACATTGAAATTATTTATCCATACACTGATAAAGAGTACATATAAAATGTGATCTTTCATTTATTAGTCCTGGACTGATAGTCAAAGACTGGTATACAAAGCACCCTAATTGGAACTTCTAAAGGCAATTTCTACATGATAAGTTATAAAGTTCATCCTTCCAATATCAACCCTTATATTATCTGACAAGCCTGCTGCTAAACTAAGGGAACTTCAGGAGCACCCTCTGATATAATGAGAAGGGGTTGGTACTTGTATTTTCAAATAAGTGTAGGGCTAGAAGCATAAGCTACAGGTTTTTCTTTTCCACATCAGGAAAACTGCATCAGGTTTTTCTTTTCCACATGCATTTTGGTGCCTATAGAGGTTGCTTCAGTTTTCCAGCACTTTTTCTCTGGTTTTTTGGGGGAGCACTTTTAGCACAATTTTTTTTCCAAAAGGAAGTGGAGTTGGCTTCACTTCTCATGCATAATGCTCCATTTGGTTTTGGAGGGGCTGCCCATCCATGCCCACATCCCACCTCCCCCCATGAATCCAGGTCACCTTCCTCTACCACCTTCCCCCTCCACTCTGCCCTGCGTTACCACTCTTTTAAAATTTTTAAATGAAAGAGAATAATGATAAAGTGCTAATGGAGACCTGATTTTTAAAGCACTTATGTTTCTGCAAAACATAACACTCCAGTAACACTCTTTCCTCCCCCCTCCTCTCTCACTTTCCCATCCCATCCACCCCATGATTTTTGTTGTTCTTCAGTCGCACAGTCGAGTCCAACTCTTCGCGACCCCATGGACCAGATTACGCCAAGCCCTCCTGTCTTCTGCTGTCCCCTGAAGTTTGCTCAATTTCATGTTCGTTGCATCGATGACATTGTCTAACCATCTCATCCTTTGCCGTCCCCTTCTTCTTTGACCTTCAATCTTTCCCGGCATCAGGATCTTTTCCAGTGAATGCTCCCTTCTCATTTGGTGGCCAAAGTATTTGAGCTTCAACTTCAGTATCTGGCCTTCCAGGGAACAGTCAGGGTTGATTTCTTTTAGGATTGAATGATTTGATCTCCTTGCAGTCCAAGGGACTCTCAAGTCTTCTCCAGCACCATAGTTCAAAAGAATCTATTCTTCGGCACTCGGCCTTCCTTATAGTCCAACTCTCACAGCCTTACATTACTACGGGGAATACCATTGCTTTGACCGTGCGGACTTTTGTTGGCAGGGTGATGTCTCTGCTTTTTATCATGCTGTTTAGGTTTGCCATCGCTTTCCTCCCAAGGAGCAGGCATCTTTTAATTTCATGGCTGCAGTCACCACCTGCAGTGATCTGGGATCCCAGGAATGTGAAGTCTGTCACTACTTCTACGACTTCCCCTTCTATTTGCCAAGGAGTGATGGGGCCAGATGCCATGATCTTAGTTTTTTTGATGTTGAGCTTCAAACCCACTTTTGCACTCTCCTCTTTCACCATGAGCAAGAGGCTCTTTAGGTCCTCTTCACTGTCTGCCATCAGAGTAGTATCGTCTGCATATCTGAGGTTATTGATCTTTTCCCCAGCAATCTTAACTCCAGCTTGTGATTCATCCAGGCCAGCATTTCGCATGATGTACTCTGCATATAAATTAAATAAGCAAGGTGACAATATACATCCTTGTCGTACTCCTTTTCCTATGCTAAACCAATCAGTTGTTCCATATCCGGTTCTAACTGTTGCTTCTTGACCCCTATACAGGTTTTTCAGGAGACATGTGAGGTGGTCTGGTACTCCCATCTCTTGAAAAACCTGCCATAGTTTATTGTGATCCACACAATCAAAGGCTTTAGCATAGTCAATGAAGCAGAAGTAGATGTTTTTCTGGTACTCTCTTGCTTTCTCCATAATCCAGCGAATGTTGGCAATTTGATCTCTAGTTCCTCTACCTCTTCGAAATCCAGCTTGTACTTCTGGCAGTTCTCTATCCACGTACAGTTGGAGCCTAGCTTGTAGGATCTTGAGCATAACCTTACTAGCGTGTGAAATGAGTGCAATTGTGCGATAGTTTGAACATTCCTTGACATTGCCCTTCTTTGGGATTGGAATGCAAACTGACCTTTTCCAATCGTGTGGCCACTGTTGTTTTCCAAATTTGTTTTCCAACTTTGTTGGCAAATTGAATGCAGCACTTTAACAGCATCTTCTTTTAAGACTTTGAATAACTCAGCTGGGATACCATCACCTCCACTAGCTTTTTTGTTAGTAATGCTTTCTAAGGCCCATTTAACTTCGCTTTCCAGGATGTCTGGCTCGAGGTCAGTGATTATACCGTCATGGTTGTCAAGGACATCGAGGTCTTTCTTGTATAGTTCTTCTGTGTATTCTTGCCATCTTTTCCTAATCTCTTCTGCTTCTGTTAGGTCCCTACCATTTTTGTCCTTTATCATGGCCAGCTTTGCATGGAACGTTCCCTTGATTTCTCCAATTTTCTTGAAGAGATCTCTAGTCCTTCCCAATCTATTGTTTTCCTCTATTACTTTGCATTGTTCATTCAGGAAAGCCTCCTTATCTCTCCTTGCTGTTCTCTGGAATTCTGCATTCAGTTGGGCAAATCTTTCCTTTTCACTGTTGCCTTTAGCTTTCCTTCTTTCCTCTGCTATGTGTAAAGCCTCATCAGACAGCCACTTTGCTTTCTTGCATTTCTTTTTCTTTGGGATGGCGGTGACTGCTGCCTCCTTTACAATGTCACGGACCTCTGTCCATGGTTCTTCAGGCACTCTGTCTATCAAATCTAGTCCCTTAAACCTATTCTTCACCTCTACTGTATATTCATCGGGGATGCGATCTAGGTCAAATCTGAATGGCCTAGTGGTTTCCCCAACTTTCTTCAATTTAAGTCTGAATTTTGCAATGCGTAGCTCATGATCTGAGCCACAGTCAGCTCCAGGTCTTGTTTTTACTGACTGGATAGAGCTTCTCCATCTTTGACTGCAAATTATATAGTCAATCTGATTTCGGTGTTGCCCATCTGGTGATGTCCATGTGTAGAGACGCCTCTTAGGTTTTCTCTTGACAAAACTCTGTTAGCCTTTGCCCTGCTTCATTTTGTTCTCCAAGGCCAAACTTGTCTGTTATTCTGGTTACCTTTTGATTTCCTAATTTAGCATTCCAGTCCCCTATGATGATGAGGACATCATTTTTTGGTGTTAGTTCTATGAGCTGTTATAGGTCTTTATAGAACTGGTCCACTTCAGCCTCTTCTGCAGCAGTGGTTGGGGCATAGACTTGGATTACTGTGATGTTGAATGGTTTGCCTTGGATTTGGACTGAGATCATCCTGTTGTTTTTGAGATTGTATCCCAATACTGCCTTTCTCACTCTCTTGTTGACTATAAAGGCCACACCATTTTTTCTACAGGATTCCTGGCCACAATAGTAGATATAATGGTCTTCTGAGTTAAATTCGCCCATTCCTGTCCACTTTAGTTCACTGATTCCTAAGATGTCGATGTTCATTTTTGCCATCTCATTTTTGACCACGTCGAGCTTACCTTGATTCATAGATCTTACATTCCAGGTTCCTATGCAGTATTGTTCTTTGCAGCATCGGACTTTCCTTTCACCGTCAGACACATCCACAACTGAGCGTCCTTTCAGTTTTGGCCCAGCCACTTCACTCTTTCTGGGGTTATTCATACTTGCCCTCTGCTCTTCCCCAGTAGCATATTGGACACCTTCCGACCTGAGGGGCTCATCTTCCGGCGTCGTATCTTTTAGCCTTTTGTTACTGTCCATGGGGTTTTCTTGGCAAAGATACTGGAGTGGGTTGCCATTTCCTTCTCCAGGGGATCACGCTTGGTCTGAGTTCTCTGCTGTGGCCTGTCCGTCCTGGGTGGTCCTCCATGGCATAGTCCACAGCCTCATCGAACCACACAAGCCCCCTCGCCACAACAAGGCAGTGATCCCTGAGGGAGCACCTCATGCTACCACCCTTTTTATTTTAAAATAAATAAATAGGGAATAGCAAGAGGGTGCTAACAATTGACACTGCCCCTCTTTTTAAAAAGTTTTAAAAGTTTCTGCAAACCATCCTGCATTACAGCTCCTCCTTCCCCTTCTACTGTGTCCTCTAACACTTTTTAAAATTAAAATTATTAACTATACTAGTGACAGTGCACTAACAGAATGAGTGCTGCTGAACAGCGTGGTTTTAGGGCTTGATTTTCCATTTAGCTAAACCAAGAAGTTTATTTGGAGGAGGTGCGCTGGTTAACTCGTATCACACTTTTTTTTAAAAATGTTCCACCATTCTTGTGCAACAGCTCAGTATCGCATTGTTCCTTACTGTTTGTGTATTGAGCAGCTTTCCTCCACTGGCTGCTTGTATTTATGGCTATTACATAAAATGGTTTTTCTTCACATTATTGCTTAAAATGGCGCTGGTTGACACATGTTGAGGAGAACACAGGAACATAAAAAGAGCCTTGCTGGATCAGAACAAAGACCCATTTAGTCCAACATTCTGTTCACACAGTGGCCAACCATCTACCTCTATGAAGTCCACAGTTATTAAGGCTGCAACAGCTTCATCCTGCCTGTGCTCCCTGGCAACTGATTTAAAAAGGCATAATACCTCTGGTACTGGAGGAAGTAGATATCCATCATGATTAGTAGCCATTGATAGCTCAATCCTCCAACAATTTATTCACTCCCCTTTTAAAGCCTTCCAGTTTGGCAGCCATGACCACATCCTTCTCCCCCCCCCGGGTTCAGTTTAAAAGCTGCCCTGCCATCTTTTTAATGTTACGTGCCAGCAGTCTGATTCCATTCTGGTTCAAATGGAGCTCATCCCTTTTGTACAGGCTTGACTTGTCCCAAAATGTCCCCCAGTGTCTAATAAATCTCAAGCCCTCCTCTCTACATCATCGTCTCATCTTCACATTGACATTCCCCAACTGTATGTGTTTAGTGGCCCTGTGTGTAGAACATGTAGCATTTCAGAGAAAGCTACCTTGGAGGTCCTGGCTTTTAGCTTCCTGCCTAGCAGACTAAATTTGGCTTCCAGGACCTGACAACTAAACACCATGACCACTGACTGCTCCCCTGCACTATCTACCAAGTTATGTAGACAATGGGTGATGTCAACAATCTTTGAACCTGACAGGCAATTCAAACATGGTCTACACATCCCTCGCAGACCCAGTTATCTACATTTCTAATTATCAAATCTCCCACTATGATAAGACACCTCCCCTTGGAGGCATATCCTCAGTTCAAGAGATTATTTGTTCATTCACCAAGGAAGAAGTCCCTTCTAAGGGATCATGCCCATTTTCACAAAACCCTTATTATCCATACCCCACTGTCACAAGGCCTTTATTATCCATGACTGGCAAGGAGCCATCAGTCTGGGACTGGGATGCCATTGCCAGATCCCTGAAGGCTTTGTCATGGGCCAGCCAGCTACCACCTCCTTGGATGAGGAGGACTCTGAAGAATTGGGTCCCACACCGATGGAATCTCCACCTGAGCAGCTGGATCCAGCAGCATACCCAATGGGGGAAGCATCGGGAAGCAAGAAAGCTTCCCAGTCACAGCTGGGCTGCTTGATCTTTCAGGGGGAGAAAGAGATGCCACAGAGGCTGGCTTCTCCCCTCTCCTGACCAGTGTTCCCTCTAAGCTGAGAAGGTGTGAGCTAGCTCACAGTTTTTTAGCCTCTGGGTCACAGTCTTAGCTCAGGAAGGATGGCTCCAGAACAAACTAATTTATGCAGTAGCCAAATCGCTACTGTGTCCAGATCATGCGAAGTGATGGTGCGGTGCCACTTTACTCTGCTCTGGTTAGACCTCACCTAGAGTATTGTGTTCAGTTTTGGGCACCACAATTTAAGAAACATGTAGACAACCTGGAATGTGTCCAGAGGACGGCAACAAAGATGGTGAGGAGTCTGGAGACCAAGTCCTATGAGGAAAGGTTGAAGGAGCTGGGTATATTTAGCCTGGAGAAGAGATGACTTAGAGGTGATATGATAACCATCTTCAAGTAGTTGAAAGGCTGTCATATAGAGGACGGTACGGAGTTGTTTTCTGTTGCTCCAGAAGTTTGGACCAGGAAGGCTGGAAATCAATGGGTTGAAATTAAATCAGAAGAGTTTTCGGCTGAACATGAGGAAGAACTTCCTGACTGAGTGGTTCCTCAGTGGAACAGGCTTC
This sequence comes from Gekko gecko, assembly GCA_029375565.1. NCBI lineage: Eukaryota > Metazoa > Chordata > Lepidosauria > Squamata > Gekkonidae > Gekko > Gekko gecko. The sequence continues at coordinate 101,301,284 of JAPDNY010000003.1, read as the reverse complement.
CTTGGGAGGTGGTGGGTTCTCATCCATTGGAGGTTTTCAAACAGAGGCTAGATGGCCATCTGTCAGTAATGCTGATTGTGAGAACTTAGGCAGATCATGAGACGGAGTGCAGGAAGGGTTTCCTCAGTGCTTTGTTCTTGTAGACCTTTTTTACATGCCCAGTGAAATGCTGATTGCCACTTTGGCGTCAGGAAACAATTTTTCTCCATGCCAGTTTGGCCAGGGATCCTGGAGGTTTTTTGTCATCTTCTGGGCATGGAACAGTAGTCACTGCGGGTGTGGAGGGAGAAGGGGTACTGAAGCGACAGCAGTGGGGAAGGATGGGCAGTTGGTGTGACTGCACAGATGACCACTTGAAGATCATCAGTTACAGGTAAGCATCCTGTTTATCTTCTTTGTGGTCTCTGTGCATCACACCTATGGGAGATTGAAAAGCAGTGGCTCACCTGGAGGTGGGAGCTGTCGCAAATTCAATGCTCTGCAGACGAAAGGACTAGGCGACCAAGGCCCACTCTGCGGTGTTCACGAACATCAATAGCATAGTGCTTGATGAAAGTGTTCGGAGTAGACCATGTCGCAGCCCCACAAATCGCCGACAGGGAAGCACCCCTCAAGAAGGCTGTAGACGTAACCATGGATCTTGTGGTGTGCACTCACACAGGCAAGGGCAATGGGCATTTAGCCAACAGGTAGCACAACTTAATAGTCTTGACAATCCATTTGGAGAGACGTTGTGCTGATAACCTTTTGCCCGTGGAGTGACTGGAGTAGGAGACAAATAAGTTGTTGTCCTTCCTACTGGAACATGTCCCGTTCAAGTAAAAAAGCAGTACCCTCTTTACATCTAGAGTGTGGAGGAGTCGTTGTTGTCCAGGAAAGAAGTTTGGAAGCAAGATCTCTGAGCTGAGGCAGAATTCGGAGACCACTTTAGGCAGGAAAGAGATGTCAGGCATCAATCTAACTCCATCTGGCAGGAAGACTAGGAAAGGTGGGTCATGGCGAAGGGCCACAAGTTCGCTCACACTCCTGGCTGAGGTAATGGCAACAAGAAAGGCAGTTTTCCATGCCACAGGCCTCAGATCACAAGTTGCCATAGGCTCAAACGGTCTCCCCATCAGCTGGCGTAGTACCAGCGGCAAGTCTCACATGGGTACCAGTGAATGGATTGGTGGATACAAGTGAAGGAGACCCTTCAGGAACTTCTTTGAGATCGAGTGAAAGAAGACCAAGAAGCCCTCAACACCAGTATGTTAAGCCGAAATGGCAGACAAATATACTCTGATTGAGGAGTGCGAAAGGCTCTTCTCGGCCAGCAAAAGCAAGAATTCTAAGACCCGGTTCAGGGCTACAGAAAACGGGGATGCATCGGAGGGCTGTAAGATCAAGAAACGGGACCACTTTCAACTGTAAGAATACCTGGTACAGTCCTTCCTGGCATTGAGTAACACAGAGTTGACTTTATTCGAAAAGGTCATGTGTCCACAAGGTAAGCCATTAGTTTGAGCCTGTGGACGCCGTGGAACAGTAGAGCACTGTCTTCCACTAGGAGGAGATCTGACACCTGTGGAAGCGGATGGTGAGCCTTGGTCATGGAGAGGAGGTTGGCAAACCAAGGTTGTCTCAGCCACCAAGGAGCAATGAGAATGCACCTTGTGTGGATCCCCATGAGTTTTTGAACTATCTTCAACAACAACGGTAGAGGGGGAAACAAATACAGAAAATTGTCATTCCATGGGTAAAGGAGCCCATCTCCCAAGGCCTCGGGATCGTGAGCTCCTCTGCAAAAGAACAGGCTGCACTTCACATTGTGTTGTGTGGCAAATATATCGATGCAAGGCATACCCCATTTTTCCAAGATGGGACGTAGGTAGGCCCAATTCAGCTCCCAGTCATGACAGTGAGACAGTCCCCTGCTGAGCAGGTCTGCCTGTACATTGGCACTGCCAGAGATGTGTGAGGCAATGGGAAAAATGTGCAGAGGTATGCACCAAGCCCAAAGTTCCAACGCTAGACGGCAGAGACTGCAAGAGACCATTCCTCCCTGCCTGTTGACTGAGGGCAGTTGTATTGTCCATCAACACAGTCACACATTGCCCCGAGAGAAGATGCTGGAAGCATTGGAGGGCCAGTTTGATAGCCAAAAGTTCTAGAAAATTGATATGGTTCTTTGAGGTCAAGGTATCCCACTTGTGACCTATAGAGACTCCACAATGGGGCGTCAGTTGTAAGAGAGAGGATAGGAGGGGATGGAAGGGAATCCCTTGCGACAGGTTGTCTGCCAGTGTCCACCAAAGAAGGGTGTCGCGGGTGTCCCGTGATGGAGAGACGAATTGATTGGGACATCCAGAGGGGCTTGAAGTGCTGAAGGAACCAGAGCTGGAGTGGCCACATGTGTAGCCTTGCAAAGCGAAGAACAGCTGTTGTCGCTGCCATCAGGCCCAAAAGGCGTTGAATCTGGAGAGCAGACGATGTGTCCCGGATCCAGATTTGTTCTGCAAGAGCGGCTAGAGTAAGGGCTCTGTCCCAGGGCAGGAAAGCATTGCCTTCCCTGGAGTTGAGTATCACCCCTATGAACTGCACTCTCTAACAAGGAACCAGCTGTGATTTCTTGTGGTTGACCCGGAGGCCGAGATTCCGAAGGATGTCTAGGGTTTGAGACACCTGATGTGAGAGAAGGTCCCTGGAAGGTGCCATGAGAAGCCAGTCATCCAGATATGGGAACACTGTCAAGCCACAGAGGTGAAGGTATGCTACAATGACTACCATGGTCTTGGTGAAGACCCGAGGTGCCGTACTGAGACCAAATGGTAGACTCCTGTATTGGTAGTGGCTGCCTCCTATCGCAAAGAGGAGATATTGTCGATTGGATGGGTGGATGATCAGGTGGAAATAGGCATCCTCGAGACTGAGAGTAGCCATCCAACAGTCCTTGGACAGAAGGGGCAGAATGACCAGTAGAGATGTCATCTTGAATTTCTGGTATTGTATATAGACGTTGAGGCCTCGAAGGTCTAAGATCGGTCTCTGTCCGCCGTCCCTTTGGGAACCACGAAGTACTGGGAATAAAAACCTCTGCCCTGGTGGTCTAGAGGCACAGGTTCTATGGCCCCTTTTGATAGGAGTGTGGCAACTTCTTCGAGGAGGAAGGGCAATGGAGGAGTGGTGATGACTGTAGGAAGAGGTGGAAAATCCAGGAATTCTATGGAGTAGCAATTGGCCAGGATAGAAAGGACCCATTGGTCTGACATAATGGTGGTCCAGGCATGTAGATAGGGGTAGAGCCAGGTAGGGACAGAAGTGGAAGGCAGGTGGGAGTCAAAGGCCCTGTTTGTTCGACTTTGGTTGTTTCAGTCTGGGCTGTTGTTGTGTTGCCTCGAACCTCTGTCTGGATTGATACGTCTGTCTGTTTCCAGACATAGACTGGCATGATCTGTATCCTCCCTCCGGAGATGGCTTAGTATATTGTCGCCTGGAGCTGTTCCTGGACCAAGAATGAGGACGAAAAGACTTCGATGGGGCGGTGACACCCAATGACCTGGACACCTTGATACGTTTATCCATTTCCTGCAGGGCAGAGTCCGTAGATGCATTAAAAAGACCTTGGCCGTCGAAAGGTAGGTCCTCAATGGTATCTGCAGGGCACTAGATAGATATGTTTATTCACAGTCATAGACCAGTATACATACAAAACCGGATTATAAAATTAAAAATTTAGAAAAAAGCAGCTCTAAAATAAGCTACTACGGTATCTGTAGGGAGCTAAATGGTTCTAAGCCAAGAATGCCTTCGGAGGGCTACTGCTAAAGGCATTGTCTTTGAAAATGTGTCCAGAGTATGTTTAGATGAGTTAATAATTTGCTTAGAGAGTAGCAGCCCTTCTTTCTGTAACTTCCTGGCCTCCTGAAGCTTGTCTGCAGGAAGTGATGATAAGAATTCAGTAAAACGCTCCCAGAGAGAGTATTTGTAATGTCCCATGCAGGCGATGTAATTTGAAGTTTTGATTCCGAGGGCTCCTGCAGAATAGAAACGTCTGCCCATCGAATCCAATTTCTTACTCTCCTTATTCGAAGGCGTAGCCAAGGTTCACTTGCTCTTCGAGGAGGACGACATGACCATCGAGTTCGATTTCGGATGAACATGAAGGAATTCCGTGTCAGTCTCCTGAACCCATGGTCCAAGCGCCAAGAGGACACTGGAACAGAAGATGGTTTGTCCCATGGGGCCCTAGCAGCCTGGAGCAAAACAGACAACATCGGAAGGGCGATCGATGTGGAGGTATCTAGTTGTACAACATCGAAGACTGTGTCTGATACCGACGGTTGAGGCTGGACAATCAAAAGTCCCAGTGAATGAGCCATTCATTTGATCATATCCCCATATTAACAGAGATCTTCGGAAGGGAAAATGGGCAGATTGGCAGCCACTGCAGGATCTGGCGAAGGGTCATCAGGGGACTTGGGATGGTTGGAGGCATTGGTGTCGGACTTGGAACCCGAAGATCCAGAGGGTGACAATGGTGCTGGCAGTAATAGCTGTTCCTCCACCCCGACGGGGATCTTTGATATCGGAGCAGACTGAGAAGGTACAGAGGGCCCTGGACGTAAAGGAGATGGAGGACATGGAGGTTCTTCCGGAGGCTTAGAAACCGTTGTGGAAGGCTTAGCTCTGCGTTGTGGAGAGCAGGAAGGATGCGACCTTCTGTCCCAGTCTGACTGCGGTCGAGGAGTCATCCACGGTATCAATGTCAACATCGGGTATGATGAGAACCAGTAAGGCATATGTTGCCGATGTTCCCATGGAGGCAGCATAGGTGGCTTGAAATAGGTCGGAGAATGTGGTCTTGACTCTCGTCTGGGTGAGTAGGAAAACCTTGGCCTGGAAGGATAGTAATCTTCCATTCGATACCGATGTTCTTCTTGCTTGGGAGACTTGGGTGGATGACCCCCATCTAGGAGATCTGGATTGATACCTGGAATCCATCCGGGAGTGTCTACTTGTCCAGGATGACGCCAAAGGCAAACAATCCTCACAAGGTCTGTGGACGACTTCTTCCACATCAGACGGTGAGAGCGAGATAGGTCCGGCACTGATGGGAGCCTCCAATACTGGGGGATTCAGCTGCTGCATAGGTGAGTTGAGTAACTTGATTGGTAACACAGGAAGGTCCTGCTCAGTAAGGTCGACAAAGTCGGGTTGCGCCCGCTGCATAGGGGGTAATGCAGAGCCCGTTTGTTTGCCAACACCGCTCTTGCTGTGAGGCTTATGCATGGACTTTTTTGAAACAGACTTCTCATCAGGCTCTTTCTTCTTAACTGGAGTCGAGGCTGAAGAAGCGTGTTTTGGTGGCAGACGCTTCGAAGACGTACCCTCATCCGACGACGCCTTGGGGCGGGGAGGTTGGATCGATGTCGCGGTCTCTGATGTTGACAGAAGATCAGCGGGACGGGCATCTGAGGACTTCTCATCAGACATCTTTCCGGCTGGTAAAGGGACCAAAGCAGACTCCCAGATAGCTACTCGGAGCCTTGCAGCCCTGTTCTTGCAGGTCTGAATAGAGAACTTGGAGCAGTGCAAGTCTCTGGACAGTGGGCTTCCCCAAGACAAATAATACAAAGAGTGTGACCGTCTCTAAGAGCTAGTTTGCTGCCACAGCCGGCACAACTCTTAAAGCACCCCCAATGTTTGGCCATAAAGAGAGGCACAAACAAAAATAAAACAAAAAATACTTACGCTGAGATGAAAGAAAATTTACCTCAGAGTGAGATTTACCTCAGAGAGACGGGGGGGGGGAGTCGCTGGAGGCAGTGGCAACCCGCAAACAAAAGCCTTTTTTTTTTTTTAAAGATGAAAAAGCAAAAAACAAGAAGAAAAAATGAAGTGAGCAATTCCATGTAAGAGGGAAAAGTACTTTCACACTGAGTGGCAGAAAATGAACTGTTAACAGCGTGGCAGTCAGAAGAGAACTGGTGGGATGTCCGCACCCTGCCCCTTGGGCATGCACGGTGGGATACCTGCACGTGCCTGAGGGGAAGGCGTGAAAATCCCTTTGTGAGCTTTGTACATCACCGATTTGGATCAGCGCAGGCGCATAATCCCATGGGTGTGATGCACACAGACCGCAAAGAAGATCATAACATTATACCTGTACAAGAGTGGCCAAGGAGGAACCTGGGAGGGTGGTCCTGCAGATTTGGCAGACATCCTGCTCTGAGGCCACTATCAAGTGACCTCCTTATTAACTATTATTGGGGACCTCCTATAATTCTGTGGAATGTAAGAAAGAACTGTTCAGGAGGAGAGAACATTTGTATAAAGCAAATAAAGTTGTAGTTAATGTAGTCAATGTCTGTGGAGTTTAAGGTAGTCTTCAGTGTTTTTAATGTTTTACTGCTTTGCTCTGTAATGCAGATTTATCGCCTGCATTAGTACATTTTTCTTTAAAAATTGTTGATTCTATATATTATACTGCTTTTACATTGTTTTCAGCTGAAATTCACCTAGAATCTCAGTAAGAAAGGTGGACTACACAATAACACTCTTTCAGATATCTGCTTTATTCACTAATCAGGACCCTAATCTCTGTTGTCTGGTTATGACTGAAACGTGCAGAACCTTCTATGAGAAGGTGTCTGGCATATGATCAGAAAAAGATAGCTAGTATACGCCACACTTTGCGTTCATATGAGGGCCCAGCATAATGAAAAGAGCTGATTTCTGGTTACTAGGGTCTCACCTCTGAATGGGACCAAGCACTAGTCAGCTTTTTGGCTATCTTTTTGTATCTGGCAACTATGGGGTTATAGTGAGACCTAAGGTAATAGCAACAATTCTGAGAGTCTCTAGAGGGCTAGTGTTTTTCTTTGTTGTGTTCTGAGGGTATGCTTTTTTCTTAACTTTTATTTCACATCTTTAAGCACACACTTAAAGAGTGTCATTATCCTGAATGCTGAAGTTGAGGTGTCTACAGTCCAATCCAATACTTTAACAAGAGAGGATGACAAAACACATTTTGTAGTACACAGAGGACTGAATGCAAAGTTGGCATTGGTATTGAGGGTTACTTTTGTTTTGATACAGATACCAACAGAGGAGAAATTGGTAGTGAGCACTCCAGGGGCATTGAGATAAAGTGCCCTTGCAGAAGAGAGTGTGAAGATGGGAGAATCAGTTATGGTGACCCTGCTTGGTAAATTTGGAACAATACAGACAAAATTCAACCTGATATTTTGAGATGCTTACCATAGCTATCTGCTATAGGCTGTTTTCCTCTGCAAGACAAACACATTTTAAAGGTAGTCTTTTGAGCCAGACAGTAAGAGGCAGAAGGTAAAAACGGATTGGAGTAACAAAAAATGAAGAAAAAAAACCCAAAACCTGAAATGGGGGGCACTTTTTACCCCATTGGCGTCTCCATGTGGAGTGATGAGCATAGTTCCCTCTAAGGTGTGCTAGAGGGTGCTGGTGCACAAAATTTTAACAGGCAGTGCAGGGATTTCTGCTTCAGCCCACAAAGTATTTTCCCCCTCCATTGGAAACAATGGAGGAGGGGCATGTACTTCTGGGGCCCATAGAATTGGACCCTCAGGTCCAATCTTTTTGAAGGGGGGGGGTTGAGAAGAGGCACCAAATGCTATGCTGCAAACATGGTGCCTCTGCCTAAAAAAACAGTCCCAGATACCCCCAGATCTATTCTCCATTATAGCCTATGGGGCCTATTGACTACAATGGTCCCTATAGGCTACAGTGGAGTGGGGGGGACGATTTTTTTTTTTGCACACCCCTATTGTTTTTCAGTATGATCTGTAAACTGCCTTGGGTCACAGGGAAAAGTTTGAATGAATTAGTTTGGGCAGGTTGATAACATTTAAGCAGCTTCCTGTTTGTTAGGTTAGGCAGGGTTCTGGCAGTAGTTGTTCCTCCTCTGTTATATATGACCTGTAATGCTGTTTGTGATATTTCACTAAAAAAAACCCAAGGTAGAGTGCAAGAGTGTTCCCCCCGTCCCCGCTGGTATGTTTTCTAAGTCTCAGCACAGGACGACAGTCTGGGGCCAGGTGGAAAGGGGTTGGTAGACCTGTTCTTTGGAGGCCAGATCTACCAGAATAGTGGAAAGGCATAGGTAGACCTCTTCTCTGGACGACAGGTCTACCAATATAGTGGAAAGGGGTGGGTGAAATTTGACTTGATTCTGTTTTCTCTTATAATGCTTAAATTATTCTTAAAATATAGTTTGAATTTAATTTAAAATAATTTATTCTGAGATTTTTTCAATGTTATGGAAGTAATCTTATAAAAAATTAATTTATGTGATAGTCAAATGTAGATTTGCTCACGAGGTAGAATTTCTGATCACAACACTGGAGCTAAAAGGGAACATTGCAGTGATGAGGTACACAAAGTGCTCCCTTGGGGCCATTTCATTCAAGAAGGCAAAAGCCCCTTCTTCCTGCATGCTGTTCTCAAATTGGGCCCTGTTCTCAATGAGAAATATACAAGTACATATCGGACTAACCTCTTCACGGCACATTGGAATCTGACTATGTACTGTGTAGTTAGGCTGTTAGATCCTGAGTTTGCCAGAAAAAGTAGACTGGTCACAGGATTGAAGGGTAGAGACTAGGGACAACAAAATGGTATCTGAAGGGTCATGGCAACAACTTAGCAACTGGATTCAGGCAGTTGGTATGCTGAACAGAGAGTGTGCAGTTGCAGTTTCCTGAAGATCGTCAGACAACCCACTCCCATTAGTATATATTCTCCAGTTTATGCAGTGGGGACACGAATAAGAGAAAAAGAGAGGCACACCACAAACTATACTTCTAGACAAACCTAATAACCACTGTCCAATGGTACAGCTACATAAACCTAATGCCACATACCAAATAAAATATAGTTCATAAACATATTAAAAGTTTCTCAAGAATGAAAAAGAACATAGGAAAAAGGATCAACAGCCAAAAAGCAAACAACAAAATCAAGACAATGCTGATGTTTAGCCATAACCTATTGCCACAGCTCTCTTAAATTTAGATAAAAAAATAGAAAGTATGAAATTTGACAGCTGATAATTTCTTTTGATATGAGTTTCCTGCTCTGGGGGCTAGACTTTGGATACAATGTTTTTTCTCAACAAGAAGGCTATTGAGCACCTTTATACCACTGGTGTCAGTGGATTATGTTGCTTTAGTACACAATTGTTGGGATTTCCTATATAATGTAGGTTCCAATTCACCTGCTACTTTCTTTTCACTAGGATAGCTGCAGACTTCCACAAAAACAAAACATACATTTCTGAGCTACTGGCACTAATCTTCTTTCCAAGGCATATCTGGACTGCGTCGAAAGAAAGAGAGTACTCCTGAGCTTTCATATATAAAGCCAATATTCACAACACAAGTCTGCAAAGGTAACTAATTAGAAATAACTAGGGGAATAATCTGGACCCTTTCCTTACCATGGCAATGGATGCTTCCTCCTCTGCATATAGCTGCTGGTGCAACAGAAGAGGATCACTGGTATGCAGATCCCTTAGGCCATACACAGTTCTTCAGCCATAAAGACCTAGATCATCCTTCTGTGTACACAGTTACAGTTGCCTCATTTAAACTACAGCAGTATTGGGATATTTGGTTAATATAGCAGAGTTTTGCCTAGTCATAGAAGCATGATACTGAGTGCAGTAAATACATCTCTCAAGAAATATATTGCAAAAAAGGTAAACTTACATTTATTCAAGTAGATCCAGTTCACATTCAGGTTGCAGTCTAAAAAAGAGAAAGAAGCCTAATCTAAAGGGTAATTTCCCTATCACAAATGGCCAGCTTGTCTGGCATCATGTTTGTGGAAGTATGGGCACTATATTTACCGGCGAGACCTGCACAGACATGTGTCTCCATGGAAGGCCATGTGAGGAAAGAGGAGGGGTTAGGAGCAGCTCCCAGGTTCAGAGAAAGAGAGGCATCCCATTTAAGGAGATAACACCTATACACACATAGAGTGACGTATGCCCCCCATTGTCCAGGCATGCTGAGTCACTCACTCAAACAAGCAGAACATCATATATCTAGTTTCGGACTGGGCCATAGAATGTAGATTTTAAAAAATCCACAAAATGGAGCAAGAGACAGACAAAGGGAGATTTTTCTACAAATGTGAAGAAAGTCCCAGGTTTGCAGAAAAATCTGAAATCTAAACAAGAACATTGCAGGACTAAAACTCCCTAAAGTGATAGAAATTAACTTTAAAAAAGAATGCCCACTGAGATCTCAGGGCCATTTTTGGGGTTGCTAGGCAGTGGGAAAAAGAATAGTTTTATTCTGTTATACTGCCCTCATGCATTTCGCCTGAGACTTGGAGGCCAAAACAGCCCTGGAAAATGTCCCCTTCCCCTCCCCTGTCATGTCACCAGCTGAAGACAGACTTGCTGGGGACAGGTTTGCTATCGGCATAACTCTGCCAGACCTGGCAGCAACATGCAACTCAGCTGAGGGAGGGCAGACATAGGTAGGCTGGCTTGTGGATGGGAAGCAGTGAAGGAAGCAGAAAAGGAGAAAATGCTATTGGGGCTGCCTGGGAAGTGAAAGAAGAAATAGTGGGGGAGGGGAAAATGAAATGTTCCCTCACAAGTTCTTATAGGTCTTCTGCTTGTTAGCTTTCAAACATGGCCAGAATAAATAAAGATGGCAATAAAAAAGGTTATACCAATCAAAGGACAGCAATGTAGTGTCGAATACTTCCAAGAAACTGGATTTTCAATTTTATATTTTAATGGTAAAAGTGAAATTCAAATTATCAGAATATGTCACTAATTAATGTTACCAAAAATGTCAGAGCATTATAGAAACAGTACCTTCATTATTGCTTCAATTATATACAAACTCAGAAAATAGTAGTTGCACATTTTTAATTGTTCCTGAAATTCTGAAGTAATTTCTTGTATAAAATGAAAAATAATAGGGCAGATGTTCAGTAATGTAATTACAGCACTTGTATTTTCAAATTCATTCAAGAATACTGTATGATGACACATCTTCAGAAACTTGTTTCTGTGGAAAAGGGGGAATACAGTGTGACGTTCAGTTGGTAACCAAATAATTTAGAAAACCCGGAGCACTACATTAAATTCCATTTTTCCATATCATACCCAGCCTAGCATTAGTGATCATGATGCTAAGGAATTTCCTCAGGCCTGTAGACCAGTCTACCACCAACCAATGATGTTGAGCAGAATATGTGAGCTCACATTAATGGGACCAAAAAGAGTGCAAAGGAGCTGCAATCTACAGTATCTGTGAAAACACAGAAACCTCAGTATCTGACAGAAAGTGCCTTTGGGCCAGTTTATCAGTATCTGACATGGAGGGACCTAGGGGCATCACAGGGAGAAAAGTGTGACTCTGGCTTACTTCTTTAAGCCATGTTAACACTAGCCTTCATGACAGAGAGGCCAAAAGTTTCAAAAGGAAGCCACACTCTTCCTCCTTTCTACCTGCCACTAGTGTTATTACAGCCTTCTACTCTTTTCCTTGGCAACCATGGGTGGAAATGTGCTATTAGAAGACACCAGTAGTTCCCATGCTTAGTCCTGTCTGTAGAGAAGGACCAAGCTGAGGGATATTGACAGCAAGAAGGAAGAAAATCCATTTCAGCATAGATCACTTGGGCAGCTGTAAAAAAAAATGTAAATCCTATATCTAGGTCCAGAACATTCCTTCCCATAGGGAAAGGGAGGTGAAAGAGGTCTCCATGAACTTGATATCACTGACTACTGCACGCACTGTGATATGGAATGCTGAAAAGTGTTGAAAAGGCTGTCATACTGCTGCATCCAGGCTGTGGTGACCTACTTCTTGTGTCACCGGGCTCCATTTCTACCCTGTACCTTACAGATCCAACAGCATCTTCTAGATTGTACTACAAGCCCCATCACCTTACCCTGAGGACAAATATAGCTCCACCTGGCTCTATGAAAGCATAGCATCAATGGTCAAATCTGCATTGGTATTTTCCACTGCTGTACCAATGATTTCACGTCGTCTCACAAATTTCTGTCTGCATTTCATGCCGCATCCACTCTCCTATTGTTTAATCTCAGCATCAATTGTCTGCATCATTTTATTGCAATTTAGTGGTGACTGTGAGGTCACTATGGCATCTCACCGCCTTATCTGAATGTGGTTTTAAGGTGGTACAACTGCTCCTCCCACTGCTGAGCCGCTGTGAGCAAAAAGCAGACAACTGGAGCCGAATTCTCCCCCCCCACTTTTCTAAGGAGATTGTCACAAAGGAAACAAGTTAACTGAAAATCCAGTTGTATGCATTTAAAAGCACCCAGGGAACATTTTTCTGTGATCATATTTGGGGGGGGGAGGGTTGGAAGCACGGCCACCGCTGAACCATCTGTTATTTCCTGGGGCAGTCTCCAGAATGCCCTGCCTGGCAACTGCTTGGTGTTTTGTGTTTTCTGTTTTTTCTGCCCCCCCCGTCTCCCAGGTCACCCCCTTTTACTTTCTGTGGGGGGGTTGCAGGTGCTGTTTCCTCCCCGCAGTGCAGCGTAGTGCAGTGCCCTGCCGGCGCCCCGGGGAGACTACTCTCCTCCTCCTCACGCTCTCCCTAAACAACTTGCATCCTGATGCAGACAGAGGAGAGCTTTATATTGAGCAAAATGGGAAGTAGGCGCCAAAGCAGCACGGAACAGCTTTACATAGCAAATGCAGATTGCTCTTCCGTTCAAGCAACTGGATTTACCGGAGGCAACCCTACCTTGCTAAGTTCCTGCTTCCCTCCCCAACACTGCTCCCTTGAAACCTCGCTGCTCTGCCTGCCTTGGATTACATTACCTGCTCCTTAACTACCTAAACTTTAGTTCACAGTTTTGGATTGTGAATTCCTGCCAGATTGTGACCTTATTCTGGCATTTCTGATATCTGGTTGCCATTTTGGAACTGGACTTCTGGCTCTCAGAGACCATACTTCTCATCTCAGTCCCTGATGGACTCACAGCAGCCTTGTCCAGACCCTGAAAATGATGCCCAACATTTGATCTTAGTAAAGTGTGTAGTATATTCCATTTCAGTGTCAAATTTTGTAAGCATGTTACCCATTCTTTCATCCATGTTTTAGTAAATATTATTTTGTACTAACCTTGATGGCCTAGATTTTTCTTCCTTTACATTGTAAGACCAATCCATTAACCAGTTTTTAATTGTTACTAGTAATCCTTTGCTTTCCCAGTATGTCTTCACTTCTTGGATATTCATAAACCTAGAATATTTATGATAATGCATAATTGATATAAGAAGTTAAAATGTGAACAAAGTAAGAGCTGTGATATTATAGAAGTTACACTATTTTATTTTATAGAAGTTAATAAAGTAAATTAACAGGAACACTGTGAAAAACAATGAGCTTCAGGGGAGAATGGGGATTCAAACCTGGGTCTCCAGGCAAGCAGCCCATTCTGTTCATGCAAGTTGTCTGGTAGCAAGACACCCATTGGTGACTCCTCCTTCAAAGGCCAAAACAGACCAAAATAGCTCTAGAAAGGGCCTTTCCCCCGCCTTTTACATAAAGAAACCAATGATTGAAGGCTGGCAATACTCTTGTGGTTGCCAAACAACCCCCACTATGGCCAATGCAAAGGGCATTTGTTTCTTACAGCTATAGGCACTGCTTCTTATTTGGGTTTTTTAAACTCTCAGTGTTCCTGTGTGTGTGTTTTAAGATTTTAGATTTTTCAGCAAACCTGCAGTTTTCCTCAGGTTTACAGAAGGATCTGTCTTGTCTCTCCATGGCCCCAGTCTCTGGATTTAAGTATCTACAAATTGGGCCACACTGAGAATCATCATCATCGTATCGTCTATCTAATGGTGACCAGGGCGGTGAACTGCGGATATCTAAATCCACAGATCAGGCCATTTACACAGAAGAAAATTTTTCTTACCAACATGAGGGACCTCCCCGGGTTTCCAGAAAAATCTGAAGGGGGGGGGAATTAAAGGTGTGTGTCTGTGAAAAAAAACACCCCAACAGAGGAGTGCTGTCTGCACATGTGCAGACAACTTTTCTGCTGTGAGGGGAAGGTGGTGTAAGTACATAACCCAGTTTCAATGATGATACTCCCAGGCTTTGCTGCTCTTGCTGTTGTGGCTCCCAGCATCACTGCCATAGCTCATGGGCCCAATGCTGCTTCTGATATCACTGCCCCAGGCCTAGGCCAGCACAATTCTTGGCATTGCTACTGCAGTGATCATAGGTCTCAACAATGCCACTGTTGCCTTCAAACACGACATAGCTTTGTATGGCACTGCTGGCCCCACCATAGACAGGACAAGCCCAGGTTGGACCATCCTCCCTAAGGATGGGGGAGGTGGCTGGGCAGAGCACCAAAGAGGGGAGACAGGCAGAGTACAGATGATGGGTTGGAGAGTTAAGGGAGGGGGAGTGATAAGATTATCAAGGGTGGGTTGCGGTGAGGGAGAGGGGAGGAAGGAAAGGCATGGGGAGACAGCATTGAGCATCTGGGGGTTAGTTGACCAAAAGCCCCCCTTCCCTTGCCGGCTGGCTTGGAGAAGGCATTTGTCTCTTTAAATCCCTTCTCCAAGCCAGCCAGCATGGGGGCGTGGGTGGCTTGGAGGAAGCACTTAAACTTAAAGTTGCTTTATTTCCACCTCTCTCTGTGTCTTTTCCTCTCTCTTTGATGTGGAACTTTGCTGTAACGTTGTCTTTTTTACCAGGACATACCTGTGCTGTATCAGCTCATGGAATGAGAACAGAGGTAATTTTATTGCCCTTAGTTTGAGCCAGTTTATACTGTTTTCCTTCTGTCAATGACTATTTTCCCTGGATCACCTGGTCCAAGCAATGTCTGCCCCATCCTCTTGAGCTGGTGTCCATGGTCACTAGGATGTGAGGGGATTGCAGGAAGGAAACTCTCTGCTTCAGGTTGTTTGTCAAGGTCCACCATTTCAGTGAGTCCTACAAAGCAGAAGTCAAAAGGATACTCTTGTGCTGCCCTTTTCTATGTCTCTCTGAAATGGAAGGATAGTCCACTGCAAGGGTCTCATATGAAAACGCACCCATGTTACTTGGCCTATGGTTGATACTATAACACCCAGAAATTGTGATAAGAGCATGAAATCTCTGTGTTTTCATTTGCAGATGCTCTTTATCATCCATATAATCTTCAATTGTTTCACTGTTGGGAGAAACACTTTTGACTGGTAAGTATCTCTCTTGGTTCCCAAATAAATTAGTTTCTTGGAAGGAGATAGATGACTTTTCTGAAAGTTTATTAGGAAACCATCTTCCTGAAGTAGCTGTATGGTAGCTCTGATATTGTTTTTAGATGTATTCAGATCCTGTGCCCTGATCAAGATGTCATCCAACAAAGGGTATGTATGAATCACTCTTTGCCTCAGAGCAGCTATCAAGGTCATCATGATATTTGTGAAGACCCGTAGGGAAGAGGACAGGCCACATGGTAATGCCTTGTATTGGTAATGGCAGTCTTTGAAGAAAAATTGCAGGTACTGCCTGGATGATTGTTGTATAGGTATATGAAGGTAGGCCTCCTTGAAGTCCAAGGAAGTTAGGTAGTCGTCCTGCTGAATAACTTGGAGTACCATTCAGAGGGATTCATAGTTTCATAGTTTATTATTATTACGGCCCATGGCCAGCAAAAATTGAAACAAGCTAGTTTACATAGAATACAGAAAGTCCACAACCATTTGCATGGGAATATTACAATAAAATGTACAAATACTGAAGAAGGAAGTATTTAAAAGAAGAAGGGGACTTATAATCTTCTTGAGGAGAAAAAAAATGCAAAGCCTAGGGGACATTTATATTACTCCTTTATGTAATCTTTGTAGATTCTAGAGGCTGCAGCCAAAAATCTGGAGCAAGTAAGTGTAACTTGAGGGTTAGAATCTGCCAAAAGTGGTGGCCAAGGAAGCCAAGGAAAGTAGAAGTGGAAGACGGTCGCTCATGAGATCGGGTAGAACCTGTAGCTGCACAACCCTGGAAAGTAACCTGGAGTTGTTCAAAAAGTAATCAATGGTGCTGCATCTAGATCCTGTCAAGAAGGTAATTTCACCAGGGTAATCGCCTGCTGTAAAGCTGTTTAGTATGGAAAAATCAAACTTTCCTGCAATCCTTACTAAGCAGACACCAGCGAAATTTGCCTTAGGGTCCTTCAAGAGATGTTGGTGATGAATGTAGTTACATTTTACCTTGGTACAAATAATGGATCCAAACTTTTCAATGAGAATCTCATCATTTGGACCTATTCTTGCATTGAAGTCCCTTCCCAATAGAATCATGTCAACCGGGATGTCATTCAAGTGATCCTCAAGAAGGGATTCTAATTCATTCCAGGTTGCTAGTATATAAGATTGTTTCTGGTGGTGGGGAGATAAACATTAATTAATAAAAGAATCTCTGTATAGAAATGAAGGAGTGCCAATGCATACAGGTTTGTGTTGTTCAGATGTACGCACTTAACTTTAGGGCTGTAGAAATCAGAATGCCCAGGCCTTCCAGAGTCTTCACCAGGGATAGCCTTGTTGATGAAGGTATAATAACCATCCATAAGGAGCTCTCCAGACATCCATGTCTCCTGGAGGAGTAGAATATCGTAATCTTTGCGGGAAAGTGAATGGTTTAGACTCCTTAGATGAGCCAAGCCAGCTGTGTTCCAGGAAACAATGGTGAGATGGCTTGGTTTCTGTGGGTTAACAGCCATGCTTTGGAGGCTTCAGCATGGTAAGTGGAAGTAGTATTTTCCGCAGCTCCAGCTGGTTCTTATTGTACACAAGATTGGGTCATCTGAGGGAATAATCAAATTAGTGTGGTTGCTCCCTTTTTAACTGTTACAATTGGTTCCAATGGATGGCTATTTACTGACACTGGCACAAGGGAACTGGTAACATTAGCAGAGGGATCCAGTAACTTCTTGTTGTCTGCAGGAGGCCATCTCATGTCCTTCAGGATGGAAACTAAAAGCTCCAGGTGGCCTAGTATAGAGTCTTGTTTGTGGGCTGGTAATATCGCAAATGAGGTGAGGAGACTTACCTCAACCTCATCCTCTGACCCATGAAGATCCACACTTCCCATAGGAATTGTACTTTTAACATCAGTGGGTTCATGAGCCCTTGGAACAGAGATGTCTATAGAAGACTCTAGTCCAGGCATTTTCAGTGGATGGGGTTGATTGGTGGGGGTAGGTAAAACAAGAATTGGTTTTTGGGCCCCCAAAACCTTTACATTTGAGATTTCTATGGTTCTTCCCCATTTTTTCACTCCAATTCTGGGACTAACCCATAAGCTGTAGAAGTTTTGAAATGTCTCTGCAGCCGAATGCCCAAGGAGGTTAACTTTGTGGTATGAGCAAACAAGTAAGAAGGGATTCTCTTGGAGCAAAAGTGCAAGAGGTAATGTTCAAACCTAATTGGGCCACTTAGTCTCGCCATCCTAAGGAGGTCAATGTCTTCAAAAGAGAACCTGGTAATGTTGACCAAGTGACTCATTGCATTCCTCTTCAAATTCCATTCTATATATCTCACCTTCCATGGGAACACATTGTTAATCGCAGCATAAGGATTGTAAACTAATGAAGAGATTTCCACATTAGCCACCTTGTTGCTGTTGGTTTTGGCTAGATTAAGATGTACAATTGGAAACTCCCCATTATCTGAAATGTTACTTGACTTCTTGAGGGGAAGAGCACTAGTCTGTTCATGAAGCACAGCCAGAATCCTCTCTTGTTGTAAAAATACTTTCTTTAAGAATTCTGCCACCAAGACAGTTTGTTGAGCAAGTAGTTCCAGCCTCTCCCAAGATTTGAGAGTTTGTTTGCTGCTAGGAAGTGAGAGGCTGGGTGGAGTTTGTTCACTGACTGCAATAGTTTGTTGAATAGGGTGCCCATCTCCCTCGATGCCTGCCTCCAAGCGCTCAAACTTATCTAGCTTAGATTGCTTAAGCAAGGGAGCGATGGCCTCTTCCTCAAATGGATATGTCCTTTTTGATCCCATAATTAGCAAGAAAAACAGGAAAAGGAGCCAAAATAAAACAATGCTCAAGCAAGGATTTAAGGGTCAGTAATTGGGACCTTTAATAGTCTTGGCTCCAAAACTCCTTTTCCAAAGGGCATAAGCAGCATAGAAAGATGCAAGCCTTTTGCAACTTGGAGAGGTTCCCAAACTCTCTATACAAGGAACTCCACAAAGGAAGTTAATTAACAACACAGGTAGACTCCTGGTCCTCAAGGCCAATTGTAAGTTGGTCAGCTGTGCCTGACTAATAACCTTGATTAAACTGCAAACGATCAACTCCTCGTTAATAAATAAAAAGAATAAAAATGCCAAGTCGAAATCATCAAGAAAAACACAAAAGGGCTAAAAAAGCAGCTTAACGTATCTAGAAACTACTTAAAACTACCTAGCATTTATCTGAGTCGTCAATACAGCCATCTGCAGCCAACGCCTGGAACTGGAAACTCCAGCTCCAGAGGGATTCCATATGGAACTTTCTTTTACAAAACTACAGGTTGAGCTCCCTGATGCTTAAAATCATTCTTCAGTCCCCCAGTTTCTACGGAATGATAAAAAGAATAGAACATACTCCCTGAAAGTGTTGATGAGGGGCACAGATTCTATTGCCACAACTGTAAGTAGGTGTTGAATCACTTCCTGCAGTAAATTTTCCTTTTTTGAGTAGTGTGTGGTAGTGGAGAAGTGATGAAGTGATGTTCTGGAAGAGTTAAGAGTTATAGACAAAACCCACAATCGAATGGACCCAACTGTCTGTAGATGTCTCCCTACAAATGTGTGCAAAGACAGTCCTGTAAAAGGCCCCCAATTCTGGAATGAGGTGGATGGCTTATTTCCTAGTGTGACTCCGTCTTATTTGTTTGCTGGAAATTGTCTACATTGAAATTTAGAGTGGTAGCCAAAGGAGTGGCCACTTCTGAAATCTCTAGTGTCTCTGCCTCTAGTGGAAGGTCTGTAGGATTGAAAGGAACAAAAGGACTTCCCTTTGTATTCCTTTTCCTTATTCTTGGATGTGGAAAACATTGCCTTTTTCTTTTCCTTAGTTTCCACTAGCACCTTTTCCAAGGCTCTATCACCGAAGAGTAATTGTCCTGAGAGTTCTTCTGCTGATAACTTGGACTTGGATAGGGGATCCACTTTCCAATGTTTAAACCATAACTTCCTCCTTACCACCACATTTGCCACCTGTGCTCTAGCACAGAATTATATGGTTTCATGAGAAGCATCAGATGCAAACTGGACTGCCCATTTCATCTTTAGTAGAGACTTCTTAAGCATCAGTGGATATGGTTCTGAACCTTGGAAGAGGTTGTTTGCCCCAAACACGATTGGACATGTGAAGTTCTAAAGCTAGTGACAGAGCTTCATGTGGGTTTTTTTTTAGTGCTGTTTCATTTTTCCTGTCTACTAGATCCTTCAAGACATTGTCTGTGTTATGTATTGAACTATGGACTACATGCTGAGCTTCCGTCAGAGGCTCATAGGAACTCTGGCATCCTGAACTGCACGTTCCGATTGGCTGCTCCTGACAACAGGCCAATCAAAGCATAATGGTATGTTTGAAGGGAATGAATTCTATTGGTCTTTATTGTGTAAATATATTTGGTTCTTAACATTTGACTGGATGTAGTTTCCCCAGCCTGGGATGTTTAAAAGGAGCTCTGGCTCCTATGGGTTTTTCGTGTTGGATCATTCTTGTTGAATAAAGTTGAAATCACTTGATTAAGAGCTGCCTGAGTCTGATTCACTTCAGTCTCCATCATTGGAGAACACAGCATTGGAATGAAACGTGACCAACGGGGCACCAACTAACAGTACTTACAAGTCTTCCATTGTTCCCTACAGTAAGGCATAAAAATATTTAGTAGTAGTATTTAGAGAAGTTCCTTTGCCAGGGACCGACGATTCTGTCTGTAGAACATCGTCAAAAAACTCAGGAAAAGGACAGATTGTTAGGCTTTTTGATTTTTTTTTAATCCTTTAGCATCTAGATTGGGTGATGCTGAGGAAGGTTTTTCAGCTGTCTCAGTGGAATAGTTTAGGCTGGTGATGACTTTCTTGAGGAGTCTTGAAAATGTTCTGCTTGGAAAAGCATGGAAGAGCTTTCCTTAGCGTCAGATTCCTCCCCAACCATTACTCTTCCTCTTTGTCTGATACAACCACAACAGACATATTGACCAAATGGATGTCTTCTGTTTCAGAGTCAGCATCCAATTGTAGTCTTTGCTTTTTTTGAGCGACCCTAGGGTCCTTTTTGGAAGGGCCTGCCAACAGTGATGAATCCCTGCGTCATTCTGTCCCTGGCTGAGAAAGCTTTGGGTGCATTGATCTTTTACTAATATTTTTTCTTGTTGGTAAATCCCTCTCTGCAAGGAGAAGGAACTCCATCTGCCCCACTGTCTTTGTCTTCCCTGACTGTTCTCCTGGAGAGGGGTCATCCAGTCTGCTGTGGCATCCCTGAAAATGATTTGAACCTCCCATGCCTGCAGCTAGGCCTGGAGAGGGTGATGGGGCCTGCATGAGGAGAAAACCTCCTTTTGAAAAACTGCCCAGTCTCAAGTCCTGGCCTGGGAAAGGGCACCCAGAAACTCCCCAGGGGAGCTGGGAATTTCACCTCTGTTTCTTGATGACCTCCCAGCAGACCCAGGGGCCTCTTATGGCATGGTACAACTCTTCCACGGTGATCTTGGCCCACCCTGATGCTGCCTGAGAGGATTTTTGAAGAGGCTGTGTTGCCTTTACAGTGGGGGCTAGGGAGGGGTCCAAACCTTTCTGCCTTTCCAGTAGCCACAGCTAGATCTGTCACTTTTGAGCACCCATCCTCCATTCTGATGCCTCAGACAGGGAGAGTTTCTCCTTACTCCAATCTTTTCTCTTTGCAGATCCAGCTCCCTGAAACTTCTTAGAAAGGTCATCCTCCATTTCTAATTGGGTAAGAAGCCAGATCTTAAGATAGAATTTTTTTCTACAGATAAATAGAGCTAAAGCTCTGGTGTCCTGCTGGAGCAGCAGGGCTATTCAAACTGGAAAGCACCCACACTCTATCCTCAAAATGCACACAAAAAATTGCATACCCCTGCCTGGAAGGAGAGGATGCATGACCTAACCAGTTTGGATGACTTCTCCCACTGAAGGAGAAAGTGAGGGGGCATGAGTAACAGGGAAGAAGGGATGGGTAGACAAAAAGAGAGGGAGCAGGAGTGACAGAGAAGACGGGATGGGGAGAAAGAGGAAGAAAAGTCAGGGGGAATGGGATGCCCCCTCTCTGCAAGTTCCTTGCAAGTCCCCACTTGTCATACTAATAATGGGGAGAAAGTCAGAACACAGCTTACTTATTTCCTTCACTGTCATACCACTGAAATTTGCCTGTGTTTGATTTTTCTCCACAAGATTGATCTAGGTGTGCTAATGCCTCTTCCCATAGTACCCATTTCAAAACCTAATAATACCACTGTAAAAGAACCTTAACATTCTACAGACGCAGAAAAATGAAGTATTGAAGCAGGTTTCAGCCACAGAATATGCTGCTCTGGTCCCTCCCCTCAGAGAATCTTTTGCGAAAGTACCCCATATGAAGAGAAGGTATATCCTAGAGAAAGTTGCACAGCTGAGAGGAACAGGTATAGAGCTGAAACATGGCAATGAAAAATAGGAGGTAAACCAAGTTAATACAGTGAAAGCAAGAGATAAACAGGCCCTAACATGAACAGCCCAGGCTAGCCCAATCTCATCAGATCTCAGAGGTTTATTAAGGTTGGAACTGGTTAGTATTTGGAGGGGAGATCACCAAGGAATTCCAGGGTTTCTACATAGAGGCAGGCAATGGCAAATCACCTCTGATAGTCTCTTGCCTTGAAAACCATACAGGGTCACCTTGAGTCAGCTGAAACTTGACAGCGCTTTCCACCAGCACAAAGAAAGGCCACAGTATCAAACACATCAAAAGTATAGAAGAGAACTATTTTTATTAGTAAACTCCGGAATCATCATTTAGAAAATTTATCACACTGCAGAAACACAGAATTTCTTTATCTATGGCTTGCCTACCTAGACTCATATGCATATGAATGTTCAGACTTAACAGATGCATAAACATATGATCAGATTTCATTAATCAATAAATAATGTAAATGGGTTTTAAAAAACTGAATCTTGTCCCTCTACTCAGCTGAGAGTGGAGCCTTCTTCTAGTGCAAGGAATCTTCCTCTGAAGGAAATACCTCTTCTGTTGGAGGAAGGCTGCACTCTTAGTAGAGTGGAATGGCTGGCTGAAACCCTTAGTTTTTAAAATTAAGTACTTACTTTCCTTTAATATCAATATAGTTTTCTGCTGCACCAATTAATGTTTGGGCAGCTTCTTGGTTAAGAATTCCAGTGTTGTATTGCTTCCGATAACTGGCCTGTATTTTGACAAACAATTTCCAAATAAATAGCATGATAGACACAAACAAACAATTCTGTGCACCTTCGCAACATTTCTGCCAGACTCCCATATATGTTTCATAGGGCTGATTTTCTCTCTGTCACTCTCATTATCACTCTAACATAGGTCATTTCTGCACTAGACCTTTAATCCTGGTTCCACATTGTCTCCTACTTGCTGTTCTGCACTACACTTGAGTTCGCCCCTCTATTTTCCTGCTTTTTTCTCAGTTCTGCACTACATTCCAATGTTCCCTCTAAGCTCCAGTGTTTGTCAGGTTTAAAATCAAGTAGATCCAGTCATTCTTGCACAAAGAAAGGTTTATTGGATTATCTTGCTAAAACCCACAGTAGGAGGTCATTGTCAGGAATGGGGGGCAAAGCAGAGCAAGCTAACTTATAGTGTGATGCAATGAAGCGCCTAGCGAATAAAACTTGAGCACTCGCGCGGGAACTCCCGGCGGGAGAAATACTTTATGAGCGGGAGACTACTCCCCCCCTCCCCTTGCCTTCCCAGGACTGGAAAATTCTCAGCTAAACAAGAATAGTCCAAAGCCTACATTCAAGGCCACCGTGATAAGGAAAAGCGGCAGGGAAGAAGCTCCCACGTTTCTGCCTGCATAGCTACGCAAGCGCAAAGCAGGGTAGGGAACATAAAACAATGGATTCAGTGAGAAACATCAAAGGCATCTTTTCTGACATTCTGCCCTTCCCAAAATACCACCCACCCACCACTCAGGAAGGAGAGAACAAGGGCCCCCAGGTTTGTTAGGGTATCGTGTGTGAAAGTCTTTCAGGTGATCAGGTGCATTGATATCAGAGACTTTCACCCATTCCCTGTATTGGGGCCCAAAGTGTACCCATTGAACAAGGTACAGGAGTTGTCCACGAAGAATCTTAGAGTCCAAAATATCAGCAATTTCGTAGTGTTCCTCATCACCAACCATCAAAGGGGGGAGGGGCCGACATCTCAGGTTGCCATTTAGTCGGGGGTAACGCAGGTTTGAGGAGACTGTAATGGAAAATTGGATGTATTGCTTTAAGAGATTTAGGCAAGTCTAGTTGTACAGTTACTTGATTTACACATCTCAACACTTTGAAAGGACCAATATATTTCCAAGCAAGTTTCCTGGATTGCTGCGCTAGTCTTAGGTTCTTAGTTGACAGATAAACAGTGTCTCCTGGTTGCAGTTTCCATCCACCGGTTCTTTTTTTATCTGCCTGTTTTTTGTACTGTGCCTTGGCCTCAGTCAAAGTTTCAACAATCAGGGGCCAAGAATCGCGGAAAGTTTTACACCATGCTGAGGCCGTTCCCCCATTTCCAACAGGCTTTAAGAAGGGAAGAGGGGGGCTATCATAGCCCATGGCCGCTTTGAATGGTGACATTTTTGTTGAAGCGTGCCATGAGTTGTTGTACGCAAACTCCGCCAATGGCAGTAGATCTACCCAATTGTCTTGTTGATAGTTAGAAAAACATCTCAGGTATTGTTCCAACGTCTGGTTTACTCTCTCCGTTTGCCCATCAGTTTCAGGGTGATAGGCAGTACTGAGAGCACGTTCAATACCCATTAGAGTCATTAACTCAGACCATAACTTGGAAACAAATGGAACCCCCCTGTCGGAGACTATCTTGAGCGGTAACATATGTAACTTGACAATGTGTTGAAGGAATGCTTTGGCCAAGACTTTGGCTGTTGGCAAACTGGGGAATGGTATAAAGTGAGCTTGCTTGGAGAATAAATCCACTACCACCCAAATGACCGTCATTTGTTTAGAGGGGGAAGATCAGTAATAAAGTCCATAGAGATTACTTCCCAGGGTCTGCTTGGGGTGGGTAGAGGCTGCAGGAGACCTGGAGGTTTACCTGGTCTGGCTTTGCAACGATTGCATGTTGGACAGGATTGTATATAGAGGGATAACTCCTGTTTCATTCGGGGCCACCAGAAGCTACGTTGCAGAAGTCTTAAGGACTTTACATATCCAAAGTGCCCCGCAGCTTTTGAGTCATGTACTGTCTGCAAGATTTGGGATCGGGTAGCTTCTGGGACAAACATTTTATTTCCCCGGTACCAACAGCCATTCGGACCACAATTTACATCGTCTCTGGCTTGTAAATCATTTGTTTCTTGCGGGGTGATGTCAGATAGAAATTGTTTTTCCCAGGTCAATGTCTGGATGGGGTTCGTTTGTGCTTGCTTGGCTTTCCGGGTTACAACTGCCCCAACTAACTGTTCCGGGGTGAACATAGACTCCCGTACTTCGATCCTCTTAGAAAAATGTTGGGGAAGGCGGGAGAGAGCGTCCGCTAGATGATTGGCTTTCCCTGGGAAATGGTGAAGGGTAAATTGAAATTTGGAAAAAAATTCAGCCCACCTGAATTGTTTAGCATTCAGATTCCGCGGTTTTCGCAATACCTCAAGATTTTTGTGATCAGTCCAGATTTCAAAAGGTATTTGGGACCCTTCTAACCAGTGTCTCCATGTGATCAATGCTAAACGTACAGACGCAGCTTCCTTATCCCAAATGGGCCAAAATCTTTCTGTATCGTTAAATTTTCTTGACACATAAGCAAGGGGTTGTAGCTGTTTCTGAGCATTCTCTTGCAAAATCACCCCACCCATAGCAGTGTCCGATGCGTCTACTTGGACTACAAATTTCTTTGTCTCATCAGGGTGTGCAAGTATGGGTTCAGACGTGAACAACCGTTTTAGTTGTTCAAACGCTTGCTGACACTGCGAGGTCCAATTCAAAGGGGCCCCCGGCGCCGAAGCCTTAGATCCCTTCCCCTTAGTCTTTAGCAGTTCTGTGAGGGGAAGGGCTACTTGGGCAAAGTGTGGCAAGAATTGACGGTAAAAGTTGGCGAAGCCGAGAAAACTTTGGAGCTGTCGCCTGGTTTTGGGGGGCTCCCACATTAATACATCCTGGACCTTTTTTGGGTCCATCTCTAACCCCGCAGAGGATATGCGGTATCCCAAAAAGTCAATGCACTCTTGGTGAAATTCACATTTTGACAGTTTAACAAACAGTTTGTGCTCTAAGAGCTTCTCCAGTACTTTACGCATAAGGTTAGTGTGGGATTCCTGATCCGGGGTATAGACCAAGATATCATCTAAATAAACAACCACCCCCTTGAATAGATAGGGGTGTAACACTTCATTGATTAAGTTCATGAAGACCCCTGGTGCCCCCTGTAACCCGAAGGGCATCACCCTGTATTCAAATTGCCCCAGCGGGGTATTAAATGCAGTCTTGTATTCATCCCCCTCTCTGATGCGAACCCGAAAGTAGGCATCTCTTAAATCCAGTTTCGAAAACACTTTCCCTTTAGCCACCTCTGCCAGTAAGTCTTTGATGAGGGGCATTGGGTAGGCATTAGTTGCAGACACTGCGTTAAGTCCCCGGTAATCCGTGCAAAGTCTGAGCCCCCCATCCTTCTTTTTGCAAAACAATACAGGTGCTGCAAAAGGAGATGATGCTGGTCTAATGAATCCACGGGCCAGATTTTTATCAATAAAACGGCGCAGTTCTTCCTTTTCACTTGGGCTCATGGCATAAATTTTCCCTTTTGGTAACTTCTGGCCCGGAAGAATCTCAATGGCACAGTCGGAGTTACGATGGGGGGTAATTCATCAGCTTCCTCCTCCTCAAAAACCCTTGTTATATACTGGTAATCCTCAGGGATGCGGTTAAGATCCTCCGTTGCTAAACAAGCTCGAGGAGGTTCATTGCATGGGGGATTTCCCCACCCTGGGTCCCATTTGTGTCCCGTACATTTTGGGGAGATAAATTGTACATCCCCTTCTTCCCATAGAATGTAAGGGTTATGTCCATGTAACCAGGGACTACCCAACACTAAGGGAAATTGGGCTTGCGGGGCTATCACGAACGAGCGTAGCTCCCAGTGGTCACCAATGCCTATTCTTAAAGGAACAGTCTCAAATCGGCATGGTTCTTTCATTGGAGACCCATCCATCTGCGTGAAAGTTATTGGGTCTTTCAAGTGGACCACGGCTGCCTCCAACCCCATAACCATAGACGGGTTTATGAGATCCCTCCCGCACCCTGAGTCAATGAGGGCCCGAACCCGAATGTGGGTCATCATTGCGGGATTCATCACCAGAACAGTCACAAAGAAGAGAGAGGGGTAATTGCTCACCAGTTTAGGCGCCTCAGGTGTTGGGTCCTGCTGTGTAGCGCCATTCACAAACAGGACCATTTCATTTCCCTGCATCTCGCTCTCCTCCTCTAGCATCAAAGCATCCGCTTGGTCGGGGCTAGCAAAAGAGCCCGCGTGTTGCGTGGTTTTGCTGTACCTTTCCTCGGGGTAGGGGTTGTCCACCTTCTGGGCTCTTCTTGTGGTGGGGCTCTATTGGGATCCCCTCTCGGGCAGGCTGCAGCGAAATGCCCTTTCTCCCCACACCGCAGGCAGAGCCCCTGTCACATACGCTGATCCCGCATTCCACTTGGGGTGGACATTTGTTTGGGTCTGGCCTGGCCTGCCGCAGTACTTGGACGGTTGTTACCCAAAGATAGATCCAGTTTCATCATGCGTAAGCGACTTTCAGCCTTCTCGGCTTCCTCCATCCAACCCTGGAGGGTGCGGGGTTGCTGAGAGCTGAGGACATTATTGCGGACGTCTACGGCTAGTCCCATTCGATATTGTTGGGCCAATACCGCATCTGTCCAGTCTCGAAT
This sequence comes from Gekko gecko, assembly GCA_029375565.1. Taxonomy (NCBI): domain Eukaryota; kingdom Metazoa; phylum Chordata; class Lepidosauria; order Squamata; family Gekkonidae; genus Gekko; species Gekko gecko. Next base: position 101,274,117 of record JAPDNY010000003.1, on the reverse strand, counting down.
CTTCACGGCATGCCTTTGAAACTCCCGTGAGTACTCCCGCACTGAGAGTTTGCCTTGTCTGAATGTGCGGAGGAAGGCTTCAGCTTTTCGGCCGCCCCGGATCCTCAAAACGATTTCTCAAGGCCCACATGAAGTCATCTACATTCCCCAACTCCGCTGCCTCCAGATCATGAAGGGCTACATACCAGCTAGTCGCACTCCCCCGGAACCTGGATGCGATAAACTCCACCTGTTGCTCTTCGTCTGGGAATACATAGCCCCATCTTTGCACAAATTTTCCAACTTGCAAAATGAAAAAGGACACAGTCTCTGGATCTCCATCAAATGTGATCTCAAGCATGTCCTTGGGGCGGATTACCGGGGGCCGGCGCCATGATCGGTACTGGGACCGGCTGCATGAGGGGTGCTGGAGCAGGGGGTTGAGGCGGAGGTAAAACTGGCGGCTGGATAGGTCCTGGTTGCCCCGGCCCAGGTCCTGGCGCTGGGACAACCAATGGAGGTGGGGCTGGTGCTGGCTGGCCCGGCCCCGGCCCTGGGGGAGCTGGCTGGCCCGGCCCTGGACCCGGTGGTACTGGTTGGCCCGGCCCCGGGCCCGGAGGAGCAGGAGGTGGCCGCCCCGGTATCAACGGTGGTGCCGCGGCTGGTGCCGGTCTAGGTTGTGTCAGCGGATGGGCCCGAATGGCTTGGTCCATCATCTGGGGTAGGGACTGCATTAGTTTGCTCATATCCCTTACCAGCCATCGGGTATCCTCTTGAATAGAGTCCATGCGGGCATCAGTATCTTGGCTGGACCCCGTTCTGGGGTATCCCCGAGACACCCGCCCTTGGGGAAGACCAAAACTACCTCTGGGATCCAAAAGACTGTCCCGGCTCTGGCTTCCCGGCATAGTCCAGGTGGTCTGGGTAGTGTCCAACAAGTTCTTAGTCCAATCGCGTGATCTGCGATAAGTCACCCCTTTATCCCAGGGTGTTGGGACTCCTGGCACATAGGTTCGTGGAACCGCACCTCCCTGACTTTGTATAGGCCTGGCCGGGCTGTAGATCGGGAGTGTGTACGCGGCTCCAACTGTGCCAATCGATGGTGGGGTAGCCAACCCGGCTGCTGAGTAGACTGTCGGTGCTGCCAAAACTGTAGTTGTAGTCACCGGAACAACGGTGGTGGTCGGGATAGTGACCACTGGAGCTGCCACCGTAGTGACGGGAACCGTGGCTCCTGACGCAGTAGTCACTGGAACGGCGCCCGTGGCTCCCGCAGTAGTGATCGCTGGAGCTGCGCCGGAGGCTCCCGAAGTAGTAATCAACGGGGCTGTGCCCGTGGCTCCCTTCCCCGCTCCGCTCATCGTGGTAGATGGCGGAAACTGACGGTGAGGGAATGATGGTTGATTCCTGACAATTTCTGTCAGGTTTAAAATCAAGTAGATCCAGTCATTCTTGCACAAAGAAAGGTTTATTGGATTATCTTGCTAAAACCCACAGTAGGAGGTCATTGTCAGGAATGGGGGCAAAGCAGAGCAAGCTAACTTATAGTGTGATGCAATGAAGCGCCTAGCGAATAAAACTTGAGCACTCGCGCGGGAACTCCCGGCGGGAGAAATACTTTATGAGCGGGAGACTACTCCCCCCCTCCCCTTGCCTTCCCAGGACTGGAAAATTCTCAGCTAAACAAGAATAGTCCAAAGCCTACATTCAAGGCCACCGTGATAAGGAAAAGCGGCAGGGAAGAAGCTCCCACGTTTCTGCCTGCATAGCTACGCAAGCGCAAAGCAGGGTAGGGAACATAAAACAATGGATTCAGTGAGAAACATCAAAGGCATCTTTTCTGACAGTGTTGTGAGCAAAAGTTCCACCTCATGAGTGAAAAAAGCTAGTCGCACTAAAATTGTGAGCGAGTATACATTTGAATGTTGTGTAATTTAGAAGATTAATTCCATAACCTTGTAAAAATCTCAAAATAAATTATTTTAAATTATATTCAAACTATATTTTAAGAATAAACATTATAAAACAGAATCAAGTCAAATTTCACACACCCCTATCCACTATAATGGTAGACATGTCCTCCAGAGACGAGGCCTACCCACCCCTTTCCACTATATTGGTAGAACAGGCCTTTGGAGAACAGGTCTACCCACCCCAGTCCACTATCTTGATAGACCTGTCCTCCAGAGAACAGGTCTACCCTCCCTTTTCACCATATTGGTAGACCTCTCCTTTGTATAACAGGTCTACCTTCCCCTTTCGACCATATTGGTATACCTGGCTTCTGTAGAACAGGTATACCCACCCCTTTTCACTATATTGGTAGGCCTGGCCTTGGACCATCGCCTTGTGCTGAGCCTTAGAAAACATACCAGCATTGGGGGGGGGGACTCTTGCAGTCTCCTTTGGTTTGTTTTTTAGTGAAATATGGCAACCAGCATTATAAGTCAAGTATAATGGAGGAGGAACAATCACTGTCAGAACCCTGCCTAACCTAACAAACAGGAAGTTGCTTAAATGTTATCAACCAAACTACTTATTTATTCAAATATTTTATTCAAACCTTTCCCAGTGACTCAAGGCAGCTTAGAAATCATACTGAAAAAAATAATAGGGGTGTGCAAAAACAATCATTTTTTCCTGGCTCCATTGTAGTCTATGAGGACCATTATACTCAATAGGCGCTATAGGCTACAATGGAGAATAGATCTGGGGGTATCTGGGGCACTCGGGGGGCTGTTTTTTTAGTAGAGGTACCAAATTTACAGCAAAGCTGCTGGTGCCACTCCTCAAAAACGCCACCAAGTTTCAAAAAGATTGGACCAGGGGGTCCAATTCTATGGGCCCCAGAATTACATGCCCCCATCCTCCATTGTTTTCATTGGAGGGGAAAAATGTCTTGTGAGTAAAAGCGCACAACCCCTGACCTGCCTGTTAACATTTTGTGTGCCAGCACCCCCAGCACAGTTTAGAAGGAGCTGTGATGGGCAGCCTGGGTTTGGCCCACCATTGCCTCAGGGTATATCGGTGCTGTTTTGCTGCAGGCTTTACCTTGATACAGAGTGGTCCTGGCACAAATTTTAGTGTAGAATTTTTAACTCTGTTTCAATCCACCCTGCCTCCTCCCACCATACCAAGGACTATCACCCCTCAAGATGCAATTTTCCTAGTCTACCGTTTGTCAGCTCCTAAAAATCAGTGTTTTAGTGGGAGGATTCACTTGAGTATTTTCCATGGCTGACCCCTTCCTGTCGAATGGCCGTTTTTGCTCTGGCGTCTGGCTGTTGCCACTGTAGCATTCATTTGTAACTTTGTTAACTTCTTGTTATCACATATATCATTTGAGCTACATTAGTTTTGTGCCCTGAATGCATGACCTGAGCCTCATTATTGTTGTTCAGTGGACAAAATCAGGGGGGGAAACAGTAGACTGAAGCGAGGACCCTAAGATCGACCATTGGGAGGGTCCCTGTTTTCTGTGCGAGCCAAGGTGAGATGGCACGGGGGGTGGCACGATGCATGGATAGGTGGGTAGTTTATCATAGGTGGTTTGCTTTGCTGGAGGGGATGTCTCCAAAGTCTGCCTGCAAGTCCAATGTATGCAGTGCTACATGGAAGGAGCTCGCATCTGGGATCATTTTTCAGTTGGGCCACCACCACAGCTATAATCCACCACTCCAAAAACTTCACCTCCCCATGCAGAAAAAGCAGGTCACCACTTTTACACTGTTGTTATTGAGTTGCAGTAATGGTCGTAACGTGCTATTGTGTGTGATGTGACCATGCCCATGGCAACTTGCATCCCACTTTTAAATTGCATAAAACAAGTATGCACTAACTATAGATTGATTAGGGTAGCAAGCTGACCACATCTAAAGGATTTCATAGAATCATAGAGTTGGAAGGGACCTCCAGGTTCATCTAGCCCAACCCCCTGCACAATGCAAGAACTTCACAAATACCTCCTCTCCACCTCCACTGACCCCTGCTCAATGCCCAGAAAGGGGGGACGACCATCCAGTATCCCTGGCCAAACTGGCCTGGAAAACAATTGCTTCCTGACATCAAGGTGGCAATCAGCATTTCCCTGAGTGTGTAAGAAAGGACCATGAGAATTAAGTAGTGATACAACCCTTCCTGCCCTCCCTTCTCACGATTTGACTAAGTTCATAGAATCAGCATTGTTGTCAGATGACCATCTAGCCTCTATTTGAAAATCTCCAAAGAAGGAGAGCCCACCACCTCCCGAGGAAGCCTGTTCCAATGAAGAACCACTCTATGAGGTGTTGCCCTGCAAGGCTTTTTCATGCCTTTTATAAACTGCAATAAAATATGGACTGTACAAAGTACGCTTAAGGAACTGTAAAGCATGGTGACCCACTATGAAGCCAGTTGAGACTGCACCCTGAGAGAAGGACACATTCCTTTCTTCACTGCTGCTCCAGTGGCCATCCAAGGTTGCCAGCACGCTCATCTGATGGTGATTGAATCTGTTCCACAGTATGCACAAAGCACCTAAAACCATGCCATGCCATAGCATGAAGACAAAAGTCTCCAAAACGCCATTAGGAGACCTCTCCAGTGCACGCAGGTAGTCCTCTTTCCTCCCCCAACATACCTGCAAAGCTACACACACCCCAGAGACTCTATTCATAGTTGCTTAGCAACTAATCACTTGCCCATCAAGGATCCAGCTAAGACCATCAAGAAGACAATGGCCTTGGCTTCCAGTCGGAGTAAAATGGCGAACTTCTTCCGACAGTTTGGGCAGTTTTACTGCCCAACGCAGCAACCCCCAGGCAGGGGGGTGCCAAGCAAGCAACGAGGTCCAAGTGAGAGTAGAGATCGGCGTCCGCAAGTCCCGAAGGGGGCTTGTTTACACCTTGAACTCCTCTCAGGAGCGGGCTTTTGCAAATCAGCACTAAAGAAGCTAGCCGAGCTGAAGAATCAGCTTAAATTCACCATTTCCCGATCTCTTAAGAAATGATCTACCGTTGGAAGTAAAGAGAAGCGAAGTCCCAAGATAAACATCTAAGGTAACCGAAACGATTTGCTTACCGGGGAGAAGATCTAACGAGTTTTGAGCAAGGCGGTTAAGCGCATAAGACTTTAAGCTGTAGAATCGATCCATCGTTAAAATCTGAAGAGTTCGTTAAAGCGCCAAAAAAAGGATTAAGTTGACTTTGTTTAACATTCCTGCGGTTAGAGACTGAGTGATAAGCGAATGAGTGAATGTGACTGGAAAGATCGCGAGACAAAGGTGTACCAGTTAATTGTGTCCGGCTGAAAACAGAACCTGGCTAGAGACTGTGTTGGGGGACCGAAAAAGAGGCAGACCGGATGTGTTTCCGGTAGGACATTTTGAACGTGAGACCGGAAAGAGGAAGTTCAGAAAGAGCCTACTCTAGCCAAGAAAATCATAGAGAAATTGCGCCCGCCATTTTGTGGAGGACTAAATTTTAAAATGTGTTTTTAAGACAAAATAGATTGTTTGCAACAGCGAAACAAAGTAGAACTGGAAGAGAACTGGAAAGTTGGTTGAAGTGTATTGACAAGCTTCCAAAACGGAACCAAAACATCGGCAGAGAGCAGCATCAGCTGCGAGTCCAGGTATGGCTGCTAAAGATAAGAAAGAATGGCAAGCAGCAATAGAAGCAATGGAGAAGCATATGCTAGAAGCAATTCATGGAATGATGAAGCAAATGGACAAGCAATTTGATGAGAAAATGGAAAAACAGCTGGAACAATTGGAAGAAGTTCAGGAAAAAAATGTGGCGGCCTTGAAAAAGTTAGTACTTGCAGAAGTGGCAGAGTTTAAGAAGTGGAAAATACAAGTAATCAAGTTAAAGCTTTGGTGACTAAATCAATGGAAATGGTGCAAAAGACACAGGACTCGGAAAAGAAAATTGAGGTGAATGGACAAAGCAACCGGAATCTTGAGGCAGTTGTGGAATATAAAGCAATGTCAAACCATCTGAGACTGAGAGGAATAGAAGAAAAAATGAGAGAAGATATACGCACTGAAGTGATGGCAACTTTGACTGAATATATGGGAGAAGACCAAGGGGAGTTAGATTACAACTTTGATCTTGTATATAGAGTGAACTCTGCTTATGCACAAAGAAAAAATTTACCAAGAGATGTCATTGTTCAATTTGTAACAAGAAAATGAAAGAGGATGTATTTAAGAAGCAGTTCACTCAGCCACTAGAAATTGATGGTAAAAAGATAATAATAATGAAGGAACTCCCAAGGTCTATCCTGCAGGATAGAAAGAAATACAAGAAGTTGGTGGAGAAGCTGAAACAACTGAATATCAGATTCAGATGGGAGGTACCACAAGGACTGTCCTTTACATACAACTCAAAAAGACATGTGATTAAAACACCGGGGGATATGTACAGGTTTAAAGCCGAAAACATTGAAGACTTCGAAGATATTTAAAAAGACTCAATGATGGATTACAAATTGCTATCGTGGAATGTAAATGGACTTAATTCACCTAACAAAAGAAAAGTAGTGAATTATTGGTTACAAAAGCAAAATTATAATATCATCTGTTTACAAGAAACTCACATAAAATGTCGGGACAATAAATATTTGATTAATAAAAAATTGGGAGAAGAATTCTATTCCTTGGCAGAGAAAAAAAATAAAGGAGTTGTGACTTATGTAAACAAAAAGTTGGAACCTAAACAAGTTTTTACAGATAAAGAAGGGAGATATGTGGCTGTTGAGATTAGTATGTTACAAAAAAAGACATTGGTTGTTAATTTGTATGCTCCTAATGGAGCTAAAGAGAACTTTTTAAAGGATTTGCTGAGGGAATTGGACCAAGTGCATTATGATCAGATAATTTTAGCTGGTGATTTTAATGGTACTGTTAACAACAAATTGGATAGACAATCACAAAAGGGTGATGAGAAGATTGGAAAGTTACCCTAAATTTTTTTTAGAGTGATTGAACAAGAAAAGCTGGAAGATGTATGGAGAAAATGGAATCCAAAAATCAAAGACTTTACTTTTTATTCTAACAGACATAGATCCTTCTCAAGAATAGATATGATTTGGATGTCGAGCGAAATCGCATTAAAAACTCAGAAGGTGGAAATTTTGCCAAAGACCAATTCAGATCACAACCCGTTAATCTGGACATTAAAAGAAAAGGTTAACAATATCACTGGAGAATTAATGAGGACTTATTGGATGACGAAATTAGTGGAGACTTTGCGGAAGGAAACTCAATTTTTTTTTAAAATGAACTTAAATCAAGAGGTCAATATACAGACAGTTTGGGATGCCTATAAATCGGTGATGAGAGGAGTATTGATCTCAATGAACGCAGCTGATAAGAAAAATAATTTGAAACAACAGCAAGATTTGTAGGACAAAATACAACAAAAAGAGAATGAGTTGAAACGGAGACCAGGTAAAAAGAAACTTCTCAAGGAAATACAAATTTTGCAAGAACAACTAAAAGTAGCACTAAACAGAGAACTCTACTGGAATTTAAAGAAATTGCAGCAAAAATCTTTTGAAGGTGCAAATAAGCCAGGGAAGTATTTAGCATGGCAACTGAAGAATCGGAGGGAGAGAAGGACAATAATCAAGATAATGGAAGAAGGCAAAGAAATTGTTGACATGAATGGAATAAAAAGGGCCTTCTTCAAATATTACGCAAAATTATTCCAAAAAAAGAAGATTGACCCAGTGAAGATTAAAAAGTACTTGGACAAGGTAACTTTACCTGAGATGGACAGTGATACCAAAGATATGCTGAATGGTCCAATACAGAAAGAAGAAATATATCATGCAATAGAAGACGCCAAATTAGGGAAAGCTCCAGGATCAGACGGATTTACGGCGAAATTTTATAAAAAACTAAAGGAGGAGCTGACCCCGATTATGGAACTTCTAATTAATGAAATTCAGCAAACTAAATTAATACCAGAATCTTGGAAAGAAGCCAACATATCTCTCATACCCAAGGAAGGACAAGATTTGTCAGTTGTAAAAAATTATAGACCAATTTCACTACTTAATAATGCCAAAGTTATTTCAGAAAGACTAAAGGCTTATTTAAAGAATGCTAACAGAGAAGAACAAGCCGGTTTTTTACCAAATAGACAAATTAGAGACAACTTAAGGATTGTGATTGATGCAATAGAGTACTACGACTAGCATCCGGAAAAGGAAGTTGCCTTTCTATTTTTGGATGCGGAAAAAGCCTTTGACAATTTAAACTGGGAATTTATGTTTCAAGTGTTTGACAGAATGGACATTGGGCAGCCCTTTTCAAATATAATTAGGGCTGTATATTGTGAACAAAAAGCGTCGCTAAACATGAATAAAGAGTTGACGGAATATTTTAAAGTTCAAAAAGGAACAAGACAAGGGTGTCCGTTATCTCCTTTTTTATTTATTTGGATTTTGGAAGTGATGCTGAGTAAAATAAAAAAAGATAAAGATATAAAAGGACTTACAATTGGAAGTTTTGAATACAAATATAGGGCTTTTGCTGATGATGTAATGTTTATGATTGAAGATCCACTAAGGAATGTACCATTATTGATGGAAAAGATTAAGGAATTCGGTGACTTGGCTGGATTTTATGTGAATAAGAACAAGACAAAGATACTCTGTAAAAATATGAGAAAAGAAAAACAACTGGACCTACAAGAGAGAATCCAATGTGAAGTGGTGAAAAATACTAAATACCTGGGAATTGAGGTTACAGCAAAGAATATAGATCTGTTTAAGAACAATTACGAAAAGGCCTGGAATAAAATTCAACAAGATATTAAGAAATGAAATACTTTGAACTTATCACTATTGGGCAGAGTTTCAGTAGTCAAAATGAACATTTTACCCCGTTTGTTATTTCTATTTCAGACGATTCCAATTGTGAAAGACTGTAAAGTGTTGAATTCATGGCAAAAGGAGATCTCTAAGTTTGTGTGGGCTGGAAGGAAGCCAAAATGAAAATCCTCTGTGACGCGAAAGAAAGGGGAGGCTTCCAATTTCCTAGTTTTAGATTATACCATGATGCGGTGTGCCTGGCTTGGTTGGAACAATGGGTCAATTTGGAGAACAGATAGTTGTTGGCACTAGAAGGTCATGACCGAAGATATGGTTGGCACGCCTATCTATGGTATGAGAAATCCAAAGTAGATAACCTTTTCAAACACCACTTCATAAGGAGATCACTATTTATGACATGGATGAGGTACAAGAGATTTTTTTTTGAAGCAAGACCAATGTGGATTGTTCCGGCGGAAGTAATAAAACCACTTTCAAGGCATAAAGGGAAAGACCGGTTACCCTATAGAGATATTCTGAAAATTGAGGGGAGAAGTTTCACGATGAGACTTAGAGAAGAATTGGACTTTGAATATGACTGGTTAAATTACAGACAGATTTAGGACTTATTTAAAACTGATAAAATGAGATATGGTTTTAGAAAATAAAATAATGAAATTGAAAAGATTTGGATAGAAAAAGGTAAAAAAATGATTTCAAGAATTTATAAGATTCTGTTAAAATGGTATATGGAGGATGAGACTGTGAAAGAGCAAATGGTGAAATGGGCTATAAATGTAAATAGAGATATAGAAATGTCATCATGGGAATGTCTGTGGAAAAAATCGATCAAAATTTCAACATGTGTTAATGTTAAAGAAAATTGTTACAAAATGATGTATAGATGGTATATGACACCAAAAAAAATTGCTAATATGAATGAGAATATGTCTAACAAATGTTGGAAATGTAAGAAAAAAGAGGGCTTGTTTTACCATATGTGGTGGACTTGTGAAAAAGCAAATGCTTTTTGGACTGAGATTCATAATGAAATTCAGAAAATCTTGAAACGTACTTTGAAAAAAGAGCCAGAAATGTTACTTTTAGGATTAAAATTAGAAGAAGTTAAAATGGCAAAAAGAACGCTGTTATGGTACCTAATTTCAACTGCAAGAATGATTTACGCTCAGTTCTGGAAACAGGAGCAGGTACCTGATAAATGGGAGTGGATTAAAAAATGATATTTATGGCTGAAATGGACAAGTTAACAAGAAAACTTCATGGAGTAGAAGACGAAGAATTTTTAGCAGACTGGAAGGATTTTAAAGACTATTTAGAGCTTAACTGGGATGTGAAAAATAGACTACTCTGTTTTGATAGCTATTAATAATAGAACTGTTGTAACAAAAGAGACTGTAATAGAAAAGTTACCTAATAGTTAAAATAGAAAAAGGAAAATATTGAAATTTATGATTTGAATACTGAAAAAGAACTGAATGTATGAAAATACTGACTGAAATGTTAATGGGGGCGAAGCATCGTTGGAAGCCAGGGGAGGGGGGATAAAAATTTGTAGAAAAGGATATGGCAAGAATTGTTAGCCAAATATGGAACATGTTATTATATCCGGTTAATAAATTTTCTTTTTTTAAAAAAAAAAGAAGAAGACAATGGCCTTGGCCTGATGACTCATTTCACATACACCCAGGTGCCAGCCACAAGTTAAGCTTCTAGCTCTCAATACTGACCACTCTTTAGCTCCCCTCCCTTATTCCTTCCAGCCAATAGTATGTTTTCAGGGATGGACTAACTAGGAGGTGTGACCAAGGGGATATGGCCAACTCCCACATAAAAGGGGCTACCCGACCACATGCTCACCCCTTCTGCTCTACAACCCCTATCTAAGCCTTATCCCTCTTATGTCCAGCTTGCTAACCCTTCCTCCATCTTTAAACTCTAGGTCTGCAACCAGAGTTCCATGTGCTGCTTGCTGGTTCAAGCCACGTGTCTCTTTTTCATTTCTACCCCTTCTTCTTCCATTGGAACGGCTCATTCGACGAGGACAGGTAATTATTGCCCCACCCACAAACTCCTGCTCATGCAACTGTGTTGAATATCTCTCTTTATTTTCCTAGTCTTGATTAATTGAGTGTGTGTATGTATATTGTTTGTGTATGAAGATTTCCAGTAAAGGACTTTAATTCCAACCTAATACAGTCTCTGTGTCTGTTACTGGTACTTCTGGAAGGGTGGGACCTCTGTATAAACAGGTGATCGCTCCCTTAGCTGACTGCATATTGATAATAACTCACAAATCCCCTAATTTTGATAATAACTAAGAGCAATCAGGCTAACAAAGGAAGTGCTTCCAAATGTTTAGCTGAAAACTCTTTTGATTTAATTTCAACTTGTTGGTTCTGGTTCAACCTTCTGGGGCAACAGAAACAACTCCGCTCCATCCTCTATATGATAGCACCTTCAAGTACTTGAAGATGGTTATCATATCACCTTTCAGTTGTCTCCTCTCCAGGCTAAACTTACCCAGCACCTTCAACTTTGGAAGTGAAGGGGAGTGAAACTGACCCGCTCTACCTCTGATTCCCTTCCCCAGCCAGCCCATTTAACAATGCCTCCCCAATCCAGTCTTCCCCAGCCTGCTCACTGTGGTGGGCGGGATGGGAAGATGCAGGGAGACAAATCCTTCCTCATCCAGCCTTCCCCTGCCTGCTTGTTGTAGTGGGAGGGGCTGGGGAAGGTGCAGGGAGCAAATGCCCCCCCAATCCAGCCTTTCCCAGCCTGCCTGCTGCGGTGGGCAGGCTGGGGGAGGCATCTTTAAATGCTTCCCTGATTCCTCCAACCTTCCCCAGCCTGTCTGCTGTCATTGGTGGGCTGGGGAAGGTGCGGGGAAGCATTTAAAGATTCCTCTCCAATCTTGTCTGCTTATTCTAGGTGGTCTGTAGATGCAGGCCAGCTAGAGAAGGGAGAAAAGATGGAGAGGCCTTTAACCCCTCCTGGAGTCACACCAGGGGCAGCAGGCTCCCATCACTGAAAGGAAGGCAAATTGCACCAACTCACCCTAAGGTCATGGTGTCTTCAGAATAGGTTGTTGGAATATACAAAGTGCGTTCAGTGGAGATTGGTTGTATGAACATATGGCATTGGTTCTTGTGCTGTCCAAGTATTGTCTTGTTGGAAGTCGCACCAACAGAGTCCAGACTATTGATGGCTAGAAATCAAGGCAGGCCTTTTGGTGCCATTTTTCAGTAACAGACAACCAAAGAAAATATTCAATAGGTACCTCTTCTTTCATGATAGTTGTAAGTGGACAACCAAGCGTCCTGTGAATCAGAGACCAAAAAATCCCCACTACCAATAGTCAAAGGCGGCTCCCTTGCACTATTCTGTGTATGGGGACACTTGTTTTCCATGGGTGCCAAACAGGAGTCCTTTGAGTACTTGACCACACAGTACTCAGTTCTCCAAAAAAAGCCACTACCCAGTCTGTCCCCAGATTAACAGATTTTAATTGACCCACAGAACAATTCCTGCGTTCCCAGTGAGATTTGCTATGTAAAGCTGGGGCAGAAAAGATACATGGTGGGCAAGTTCATTTGAGGTGTTGTGGTGTGAGCTTAAAACACTAGGTATACCTCACCATACAGCTGGAACCAAAACTTTAGAAACAATTACAGCCTCAATTGAGAGTCGAATTGATTAGTTCACTCTTCACATGTAGCGATGGTTAAGGACAGTGTGAAGGATGCTGCCGACGTGCTCCACCACTGCGCTTGGCTGTGTTTATATGTGCATGCCCAGACCATTCTAATCATTATTGTTATCATTATTAGTAGTAGTATTTTCCCTAGGTTTTTTTTTTTTTGGACTCTAACTTTTTTTTGGGGGGGGCCTACTCAAAAATTTTCCATTAAAGAGGAGCAGGGCGAGATTGACAGAGAAATAAACCTCACTTACAGATGGAAGTGCTGATGGTACCTTAGCTGTAACTTAAAGGTGGCAGAGTGATGAAGTTCCAGATATAAATCTTTCACCTGATTAAAGCAATGCTTTGGCTACGGAAAGAGAAGGCTGGTGAACGTTGAATACCCTTTACAAGAGAGGGGGTGCATAAGTAAAAGAGAAAGTTGGTGATTTGGCAGAGAAGGAGCAGGAGACCCCTTGCAGCATACTTAATTTTAACCCTAGCAGGGGTAGGTTGGAAGAAAGGTATTTATCGGAAGCCCCTTTGCAGCGCTCTCAATTTTTTAATCCTCTAGGGGCAGGGTGGAAGAATTGGTGACATCCTGAGCCTCTGTGCAATGTTCTCAATTTTAACCCTTTAGGGGCAGGGTGGAAAATTAGAAGCATGTACTGCTTTAAGCCTTTTCCTGGGTTATATCTGTAGTGTTAACGAGGTGGTCTGATTGAGTGAATGGTTTTGGGGCTCTTCCATGGGTAAAGTATAGAGTCAAAATTGTTGTGGAAAAGGGGAAAGAAGGAAAGAATGTAAATACTCAAGAGAGAGATCTGTAAACATTGCCTGGGCAGAAAGCCAATTTTCTAAGAGGATTTGGTAAATAATTAGTAATAATAATAAAATTCTGGGCATACAGCCAAAGTCCTTCACTGCTGGGCATACAGCCAAAGTCCATCACCCAAACAATCACTTGGACTAGTATACATAAAGGCTGAGTGTACAAGCCAGGCGGAAGAGGTTGTTTCCAAACACTGGCTGGATCTGAGATAAAGAACCTTCTCTTCATTTAGGACATTTAGATTGTAACTGGGCACGTAATAACAAAAAAAAAGAGGAGGTAGGCTATAAATCTTTGAGTAAAGGTGGAATATAAGTTTGAGAAAGTGGATTGGAACTAAAAAGAAAGCCAGCAGGGGCAAATATATCAAATATACCTGGCCAAGGGAGGAAAACTTCTGTAGTTTCACCAGGGGTCCCCAGCTCGGCTGTAGGGAAAGTGGGAGGGCCAGCACAGAAAGAAATGCAAAAAGAAATGAAGGCACTAGTGCAATCAACAATTTTAAGTGTGATTTCTGAAGCTGTGGAGCCCATTAAAGAGGCTATGGAAGAAGTTAGAAATTCCATCCCGTTAGCGGTGGACCCCATCAAAGTTGCGATGCATGAAATTAGAGACTCTATTCCTCTGGCTGTAGAGCCCATCAAAGATGCTATGAAGACTATTACTGATCAATTTTCGCAAAGCCTACATGCACTGCAAAAGCAAATTATGGAAAATACTACAAAAATTATGGAGTTGAATACCATGACAGAAAAAATGGAGGCCAAGGCAAAAGAAATGGAAAAGAAAATTAAAGAGAATGATGAGAAACAGACTGCCCTAGAGCAAGATGTTACAAGACTCCAGGTGGAGAGAGCGGCTTTCGTATTAAGATTTCAGAACGTGCCGGAAGAGAAAGATGAAGATTTGACGATTAAAATGGCTAAGTTACTGGCGGAACATTTACATATGGATGAAGAAAGTATGATGGAACAAGAGATAGATACGGCCTTCAGAATGAACTCAGCATATTCAAGATGATTCAAAGTCCCGAGAGAAGTACAAATTTGATTTCATAAGAGAGCAGTAAGAGATAAGATACTAAGAGAAGTAAATGCCTCGCCCTTGATGTTGAATGAAGTTGAGATAAATGTATTAAAAGAAATTCCATGGAGAGTCCAAGAGAAGAGAAAGGAATACGTGGAATTGACGGCGTTGTTGAGGAATAAGGATGTTAATTATAGATGGATTTTACCTGAGGGACTATTTTTTGTGTATGGGGAGAAAAGATTCAGAATAACTTCAATTTTTAAGGTGATGGACTTCCTGAAGATTTACAGGTAGGAACTGCCAGAAGAGCAAGAAGAAAGAGAAGAAGAAGAAGAAAGTGTAGTAGGAGGAGGTGAAACGGAGTCCATAGGGACGGTGGTACTTCCGGCGTTACCTCCAAGACAGAAAAGATATAGATTCAAGAGATCCCCAACTGATACGAGGCAACAGGCAAAAGACAAATGGGAACAAGAGAATCGCAATCAAGATGGATAGAAGGTCTTTCGGTAAATGTGAATGGCTTAAATGGACCACAGAAAAGGAGAAGAATATTTCACCAATTTAAAAAGCAAAATGTGGATATAATTTCTATTCTAGAAACGCATATAAGAAAAAGAGACAAAGAGCATTTAAATTTCAAAGGATTAGGGAAATTGTTTGTAGCTTTGGATCGGGGAAAAAGAAAAGAGGACTAGTTACTTACGTCAAAGAACACTTACAACCAGAATTAGAATATGCATCTGAGGATGGAAGAATCCTAATGGTGGCTATACAGAGACAAGCTAAAAGGACAATTATAGTTAATATATATGCACCGAATCAACATCAGGAAAATTTTTATAAAAATCTCCACAAACTTATCTCGAAGCAGGACTTTCAAGAAATTTGTATAATTGGAGACTATAATGCGGTGTTTGATAAGAAGGAAGACAGAAAAGCAAACACTCAAGGAAAGAAAACGGGAGGTAATTAGTTCCTGGAAGCGCTTTGTAAGATAATAGAAGAATGGCAATTAATAGATGCTTGGAAGGTGAGAAATCTAAAAAAACAGCAATATACCTTTTTTTCTGCCAGACATGATTCCTGGTCGAGACTTGATATGTGTTGGATCTCAAGCACAATGACTAAAGATTTACTGGAAGCGGAAACTGAGGCTGGAATTTATGTGGATCATAAACCAATCACTTTGGAGTTACAAGGAACGAGACTTAGAAGTAGATGGACTTTAAACCTTTCGATACTGAAGGACAGGAAAATAGTAAAATGATTGAAGGAGGATTCCACTACTTTTTTAAAGAAAATACTCAGCTAGATATGCCTATGAAAATTGTATGGGATGCGTTTAAGGCATATGCTAGGGGCCAGTTAATAAAGGAAGCTGCCCAAATAAACATGAAGAGAAATAAAGAATATGTAAATCTGCAAAAGGAAATTCAGAAGCAGGATATAATAACGGAAAACTCAGTGGAGACCAGAAGACGGAGTAAGATTAAACTGTTACTTCATAAGATGAATTGTCTACTTTCGTATGAATTAGTAAAGAAATTGACTTTCGCTAAACAGAACTTCTTTGAAAATGCTAATAAACCGACAAGATGGTTAGCCTACCAAGTTAGGCAGCAAAAGGAAAAAGCATACATAAAAATGTTAAGAAAAAAGGACAGAGAAGAAGTAAACAGAATTCAAGAGTTAAAGAATATAGTGAAAAACTTCTACAAAGGTTTATATAGAAAGACTGATACTAATATAGAACAAATAAATCAATATCTAGAGGAACATCAAGTTAAAAAAATTACTGAGGAGCAAAGAAAAATAATCAACCTATTATGATGATGGAGATGGTGGAAGTAGTAAAAAGACAGAATAGGTGCAAAGCACCTGGCCCGGATGGCCAACTTGCAGAATTTTATTTGATATTCGAAGAACAACTTCTTCCGCAGTTGAAAGAGATTTGTAAGAAAATGAGGGAAGGGGAAGAGATTCCAGACTCATGGCGAGAGGCAACAATATCTCTAATATATAAACCGAACACGGATGAAAAGGAAATTAAGAACTATAGGCCAATCTCATTAAGTGCAGATTACAAGATGCTTCCCTCTATTACAGCGGAAAGACTAAAGAGAATATTGGTAAGAACAATACATAGGGACCAAGCGGGTTTCTTACCCCAAAGGCAAATAAAAAACAATTTAAGATGCATTTTGGATGTAATAGAATATTATGAAGCACATCTGGAAAAGGCTTTGGCTTTGGTTTTTTTAGATGTGGAGAAGGCCTTTGATAATCTGAATTGGCTCTTTGTAATGGAAATACTGAGGAAAGCTGAGGCAGGAACAGAGTTTATTCAGATGATTCAAGGTATATATACGAGACAAACTGCCTTGGTTATGATTAATGGTGATCGTACAGAAAATTCTGAAATACAAAAAGGAACAGGACAAGGTTGCCCTTTGTCACCACTACTGTATATTTTTGCACTTGAGATATTAAATGAAGCAATAAGATATAATAAAAAGATTAAGGGACTGAAGGTGAGTGGAGAAGAATACAAACTTTTAGCGAAAGGGAGAAAAGTACTTCTTTCTCAGCATGCTCTATCCCATGCATAATCTTATAAACCTTGATCATGTCACTCCTCAGCCGTCGTTTCTCCAAGCTAAAAAGCCCCAAGCATTTTAACCTTTCTTCATAAGGGAAAGTGTTCCAACCCTTTGATCATTCTAGTTGCCTTTCTCTGCACTTTTTCCAATGCTATAATATCCTTTCTGAGGTGTGGCGACCAGAACTGTACACAGTATTCCAAATGAGATTGCGCCAATGATTTATACAGGGGCATTATGATACTGGCTGATTTGTTTTCAATTCCCTTCCTAATAATCTCCAGCATAGCGTTGGCCTTCTTTATTGCAGTTACACACTGTCTAGACATTTTCATTGAGTTATCGACTACGACTCCAAGATCTCTCTCTTGATCAGTCTCTGCCAGTTCAGACCCCATCAACGTGTATTTATATTCAGGATTTTTGGCTCCAATGTGCATCACTTTGCACTTGGCCACAATGAACCCCATTTGCCACGTTGCTGCCCACTCACTCATCCTTGACAGATCCCTTTGGAGTGCCTCACAATCCTCCCTGGTTTTCACCACCCTGAACAACTTCATGTCATCTGCAAATTTAGCCACTTCAATGCTTACTCCCAATTCCAAATCGTTAATAACCAAGTTAAAAAGCATTGGACCGAGTACCGATCCCTGTGGTATCCCACTGCTTACCATCCTCCACTGAGAAAATTGCCCATTTATACTCACTCTCTGTTTCCTATTTATAAGCCAGTTTTTGATCCACAAGAGGACTTGTCCTTTTGTCCTATGACTATTGAGCTTACTTAGGAGCCTTTGATGAGGAACTGTATCAAAAGCTTTCTGGAAGTCAAGGTAAATAATATCTATTGGGTCCCCCTTGTCCACATGTTTGTTCACTCCCTCAAAAAACACTAACAGGTTAGTGAGACAAGATCTTCCCTTACAGAACCCATGCCGAGTCTCCCTCAATAGTTTTTGTTGATCAATATGCCTTCTAATTCTTTCCTTTATAACAGTTTCCACCAACTTGCCCGGTATCGATGTCAGACTGAGTGGCCTGTAATTTCCCGGATCTCCCCTGGAGCCCTTTTTAAAAATGGGAGTGACATTAGCTACTTTCCAGTCCTCAGGAATGGAGGCAGATTTTAAAGAAAGATTACATATTAATGTAAGGAGATCCACAAGTTCACATTTGAGTTCTTTCAGAACTCTCGGATGAATGCCATCCGGGCCTGGTGATTTATTAGTTTTTAAATTGTCCATCAGACTCTCTTCTCACCTCAATCTGATTCAGGTCTTTCAAACCCCCTCCCGAAATCAGTGGTTCTGGAGTGGGCAAGCACTTCTCCTCTTCCACAGTGAAGACAGAGGCAAAAAATGCATTCAGCTTCTCAGCCATTTCCCTGTCATCCTTCAGTAGTCCTTTTACCACTTGGTCATCCAAAGGCCCCACTGCCTCCCTGGCTGGTTTCCTACTTCTAATGTATTTGAAGAAAATTTTATTGTTGGCCTTCATGCTTTTTGCGATATGCTCCTCATATTCCCTTTTTGCTTGCCTGATCACAGACTTGCATTTTAATTGCCACAGCTTCCATTACTTTATTTGTTAACCATGCAGGCTTTTTTCTATACCTATTTGTGCCTTTCCTAACCTGCGGTATATTTTTTTATGAGCTTCTAGGTTTTAAATAGTCTCCAAGTTTCCCCAATGGTTTTGACATTTTCCACTTTTCCTTTCAATTTCTTCCTCACATGTCCCCTCATACCAGAGAAGTTACCCCTTTTAAAGTTAAAAGTGGTTGCGCCAGTCTTTTTTGGCAACTCCCTATCTGTACAAATGTTAAACTCAATGACATTATGGTCACTATTCCCAAGCAGTGCAATCACTTTTACATCTCTCACCTGGTCTTGGGCGTTACTTAGGACCAAATCCAGGATTGCTTCTCTCCTGGTAGGATCTGTGACCATCTGTTCCATAGCACAGTCATTGAGAGTGTCTAAAAACCCAATCTCTTTTTCCCGATTAGAACTCATATTGACCCAATCAATGTGTGGGTAGTTAAAGTCACCTATTACCACACAGTTATTCCATCTAGCCACTATCTTTAATTCATTCATCATTTTATAATCCTCCTCTATCTTTTGATCTGGTGGGTGATAACAAACTTCAACTGTTAAGCCTCCTTTTGGGCCCACAAATATCATTGATGGGGTGAATAGCCCTTGTTGAAATGAACATTCTACCAAGATGGATTTTTTTGTTCCAGACAGTTCCGATTTTACAGAATTTTGGAATATTTAAAGAACTGGACCAGATTGTTTCAGTTTATCTGGCAAGGGAAACGGCCAAGAATTAGGTTGAAGGCGCTGCAGGATCTAAAAGAAAGAGGCAGATTTGGGCTACTGATTTGGACATTATATTATAGAGCAGTGTTTTTCAACCACTGTGCCGTGGCACACTAGTGTGCCGTGAGATATTGTCTGGTGTGCCCTGGGAAAAATTCCATTTTCATCCGTAACATATGAACAATTATAAAATAAAGTATTATTATTTCATAATAAAGTAATTATAAAATAATTTCTTTGTGTTTATTTGATTCCTATTCAAGAGAATTACTTTATATATAGTCAATATAGGCACAGAGTTAAATTTTTTTAACATTTTCTAATGGTGGTGTGCCTCGTGATTTTTTTCATGAAAAAAGTGTGCCTTTGCACAAAAAGGTTGAAAAACACTGTTATAGAGCAATGGCATTAGCCTAGATTAGAGAGTGGATTATGTTGGAGGATAGGAGGATATTAAATTTAGAAGGTCATGACCTAATGATGGGCTGGCATGCATTTCTTTAGTATGGAAAGGCCTCAATGCATAAATATTTTAAGCAACATTGGTTATGTGCATCATTAATGAAAGTATGGGAGATTACACAAAAGAGTTGGTTTATAAAGGTCTCTAAACTGACTGTACCGTTAGAGGAATTTAGTCTACCTAGATTATATGATGAGGACCCGCCAAAGAGATATATGGACATACTGGACTCAAGGAACGAGCTTAAACTGGAAGAAGATTTTTCGTGGTGGCAAAGAGCGCAGATAGAATCGAGATACACTAAGGATAAGAAGATTGGGTTCAATAAGAACCTTACAGAGATGGAAAAGATTCTGAGTGCACCAGAGGAGAAATTTATAAAGAAAATGTATATAATACTTTTAAAAGAGATGACGGCAGATGAAATTGTTAAAAATAACATGATTCAATGGGCCCAGAATTTAGGCTATAGTATTGAACTTGAGCAATGGGAACAAACATGGAGTAAAAATGTTAAAATAACTAAAGCTGTTTCTTATAGAGAAAACATGTATAAAATGTTTTACAGATGTATCACCAGAGAGAATTGTGAAATATGATGATAAATGTGCTAACAAATGTTGGAAGTGTGAAAATAAGATGCGATCATTCTATCATATGTGGTGGACTTGTGAAGTTACTAAAAATATTGGATATGGGTACATAGGTTGATACAGAAAATTATAGGCGGGGCAATTCCATTTAAACTGGAGTTATTGCTTCTAGGTATACTACCTAAGGAGGTGAACAGAGATGATTGATACTTAATAATATATTTGACAACCACAGCCAGGATTTTATATGCAAAATATTGGAGGATTATCCAAACACCATCAAAACAAGAATATATCGTTAAGATTCTAGAGGCGGCAGAGATGGATAAGTTGACTTTGACTATGAAATGACTTTGACATACAGAATCCACCTTTCAGAACACTTGGTCATGATTTTATGAGTGGTATAATTTAAATGAGTAGAAGAGGTTAGAATCAAAAGTACTTGTATTGTGTTTAGAAAAATTTGAATGGAAGTAGATAGAGTGATAAAAGATACTTACATAAAGGGAAAAAGGGTTTTAGAGTCAATAATAGATATGGCATATTGAAGACCATGTTATAAGCATTAAAGACTACCCCGTATATGTTTTGTGTGGTGTTGTGTTATGTATGCATTGCGCTGTATTGTTTTGTTGTATTGTTGTGTGACTGCCTTGTTGGAAAATTTAATAAAAGTCTGTCTCTTGGGACAGTTAAAAAATCCCCCCCCTATCTATGGGCTGCTTCCTTTCAGCAGAAAAACAGGTTGTTTACCTGTAACTGATGATATTCGAGTGGCATCTGTGCTTTCACACCCATGGGATCTAGTGTGGCTGATCTGATCTGATTGGTGTTGTACAAAGCTCACAACGGGATTTTCGCGCCTCCGCCCTGGGCCTGTGCGGAAACCCTCACTGCGCATGCCCAAGGGGGCAGGGCACAGACATCCTGCCAGTTCCTTCTGACCGCTATCAACCAAGGTATAAGAGATAACAACTGAAGATGACAGCAGTGGGGAAGGACGGGCGGGCAGTGTGAATGCACAGATGACCACTTGAAGATCATCAGTTACAGGTAAGCAACCTGTTTATTTTCTTAGTGGTCTCTGTGCATCACACCCATAGGAGATTAAAAAGCAGTGGCTCACCTGGAAGTGGGCGCTGTCAGACTCAGTGAGCCGCAGCAGACAGGACCAAACGACCCAAGTCGCCCTTCTGTTGCACATGAACGTCCAGAGTGTAGTGCTTGATAAACGTGGTTGGCAGATGTAGGACAGCGATGCACCCTTCAGAAAGGCTGTTGAAGTCACCATGGACCTGGTGGAGTGCGCCCTCAAGTAAGTAGGGAAAGGGTGCTTTGATAAGGAATAGCACAGCCTGATTGTCCCAACAATCCACTTGGACAGGCGTTGACTCGAGATTCGCGACCCTAAGGAAGCAGTGGAGTAAGACAGGAACAGATTGTTCTCCCTTCTAGTGGGGTGAGTCCTATTCAGGTAGAAGAGGAGTGCCCTCTTGACATCCAGAGCGTGAAGCAAACGTTGCCCTTCCCCTTCAGGATGTGGAAAGAAGTCAGGTACAAATATGTCTGAGTTGAGATGGAATTCTGAGACGATCTTTGGTAAAAACGAGATGTCTGGCACCAAACAGACCCCAGAAATACTAAGTATGGAGTGTCATGACGTAGTGCCATGAGTTCGCTGACCCTCCTAGCCGATGTAATCACTATTAGGAAGGCTGTCTTCCAAGCAGCGTGCTACAAGTCGCAGGTTGCCATGGGTTCGAACGGTTTCCTGGTGAGATGGTGGAGCACCAGTGGCAAGTCCCAAAGCTCTGTGGGAATGCTTATAGGGGGATGCAGTCTGACGAGCCCTCTAAGGAACTTCTTAGAAGTCGGATGGGAGAAAATGGAGTAGCCATCCAGCCCTCTGTGATGTGCGGAGATAGCCGCCAAATAGACTTTGATGGAAGAATGGGAGAGACCCTGATCCTTGAGTGACAAAAGGAAGTCCAGGACTCTGTCCAGGCCTAAAGACATAGGCAAATCTGTTGAAGATTGAAGAAAAGAGAGGAACCTACGACATTTCCTCTGATATGAGAGATGCGTAGATGCCTTCCTGGAATTGAGCAGCACCTCGGAGACACCGTCAGAAAAGGTCATTGCCATAGTCACCAGGCCGTCAACTTCAGGGCGTCCACCCCTATGTGGAGAAACGTTCTGTCTTCTGCAAGGAGGAGATCTGGAACATTGGTGCCCCATGCAAGACGAAGTAGAGTGGTGAATCAGGGTTGCCTGGGCCACCATGGGGTTATTAGGATGCAGTCCAGTAGGACCTTGGCCAGTTTGTGAACGACCCGTAACATGAGAGGTAGAGGAGGAAGCATTGTACAGGAACATCGATCCCCATGGATGGAGTAGGCTGTCTCCTAGAGAGAGAGGATCTTCTGTCTGCAGAAGAAGGGGCATTTTGCATTCTTCCTTGAAGCAAAAACATCTATTTCTGGCATGCCCCATTTTTAAAAGAGGGGACAAAGGTAGGACCAATTCAGCTCCCAGTCATGGTGATGCGTGAGACCCCTGCTGAGGAGGTTGACCTCCATGTTTTGGGTCCCTGGGATGTGGGTGGCCACAGGGAAGAAAGCATGTGCTACACACCAGTCCCATAGTTCAATTGCCAGGCAGCATAGGCTCCGGGACACCGTCCTTCCTTGACGGTTGACGTAGCTGAGTGCTGTGATATTGTCCGTCAAGACAGCCATGCAGTGGCCCCGAAGAATGGGCTGAAAGGACCTCAATGCTAGTTTTATCGCAAGCGACTCTAGGAAATTGATGTGCTTGGTTGCACTGAGAGCGTCCCACTGGCACCCCACGCTGACGCCCTTGAGATGGGCTCCCCATCCCCAAAGGGAGGCATTGGTGGTCAGTGTGAAACTGGGCTCGGCAAATGGAAGGAGGCCCCTTCGGTAATACTGGGCAGCTCCGTTGACCATAGGAGAGCGTCTCGCACATTTGGTGGAGGATTGAGACGTTTGGATTGTGGCATCTTGGATGGCTTGAAGTGACTCAAGAACTAAATTTGAAGAGGTCTCATGTGCAATTTTGCTAGTGGCAGGATGGCCGTGGTGGCTGATATGCATCCCAAGAGACCTTGAATCTGAAAGGCCGTGGATGAGACCCAAGTCTGGACCCCCGTAGCCAGAGATGACAGGGTTGCAGCCCTGTCCGCGGGCACGTAAACTCTGCAGGTCACTGTGTCTAGGAGCACACCGATAAATTGCATTGTCTGGGAAGGTTGCAGATGTGACTTCTGGTGGTTGACTTGAAGGTCGAGGGGGGACAGAAGGTGCAGCATCTGGGAGATGTGGTTGTCCAGGAGTGTTGGCATGTCTGCCACCAAGAGCCAATCGTCTATGTAGGGAAAGATGGTAATTCCCTGTAGACGAAGGTAGGCCGCCGCCACCACCATCGTCTTGGTGAAGACTCTTGGCGCAGTACACAAACCAAATGGGAGGCACCTGTACTGGAAGTTTAGATGAAAGTAGGCGTCCTGGAGGTCGATGGTAGCCATCCAGGAGTCCCAGGATAGAAGAGGGAGGATAACCTTTAAGGACGTAATTTTGAACTTGTAGTACAGAATGGAGATGTTTAGGCCCTGTAGGACTAAGATCAGGCGTAAACCTTCGTCCCTTTTTAGAACCGCAAAATAATGGGAGTAGAAGCCCTTCCCTTCGTATGCAACAACAGTCACAAGTAAGTGCAATCTTGTTTTCATCATCGTGGCTTCTGTGCAGTCCCACATGAGAAGATTAGCAAGATCACTGAGTGAAGGAGGTGGGTGTGAAGATCTCAGAAGGAGACCACCAAGGGCCGCTTTATCAACAGTTATTTAGCGGCACAAATTGACCTTCACCCAGAACTCTCTTATACCAGAGCAGTAAACTCTGTGCAAGTGTCCCCACCAAATACATTTGGGATTATGGTAAAGGAAAAAAAAGAGCACTCTTTTGAAAGAGCCATCATACATACAGTGGTAATGAAGGACCATGCACTCAAAACAGTGTGATAGCATCAACTGACCCACAAGGATGGGTTGTGTGAGGACACTGACCATGCATTACATGAGGAGTAAGAGATAACCCTTAGTAGAGGATTCCAGCAGGACGTCACCTTTTGAAACTTCATGCATGGAGAGGGTACATGTTAGAACCCTATCCTAAATGAAGCACCATGTAAGTGTCAAAAATAAAACAAGTGGTTATACCCCACTTTTGTAACATGCTTAGTAATCCAACGAGGAAAAGATCAGAGAGGGGTGTTTGTTTTTTTCAAATCAGCTGTCAAAAACATTCAACAGCACAAGAAGCAGTGTCCAAACCTTGCTGCAGTTTCTATAGAGACTCTCCTCCCGAGACTTTCGGTTTCGGCGGAACGAATGGCGGCCACCTCTCGGGACGCTCCCGGAGTTGGTTAGCCCATGCGCGGTTGGGGGGGTCTTCGCATATGCGAAAGACCCTAGTGAGCCTTAGGCAAAGGCTCCGAACCGGGGGCGCTTGGGATGTAGCCTCTTTGCTGGCAAACAGCCGGGAAATTGAGGCTTTCTCCCCGCCCCAGTCGGCCCCGCTGCGTTGTGCCCGTATGGGAAGTAGCAACGCCACCGACTTCCAGGAGTGGAGAAGCAGCGGAATGAATTAAAATAAAAAGAAGAATCGGCAGCGAATTGTGAGTTGGGGATCTATTTTGAAGTGGCTAAATGTGCTCCCCCCCGTAAGCGTATAAGCGAATGGGAGGAGGAGGAATCCCCACCCCCTTTGAAAAACAGGACTGTTAAAGAAAGAGTGAAGGGGGGTGAAGCAAAAAAAGCAGTTTGGTGAAAGTACTTTTGGGGTTTTACTGAAGATTAAGAAGCTAGCCTATTCCCTGGGCGACACGGCACGAACTTTGTTAAAGTAAACAAACAAAAAATGTCGGGACAGAAAAAGGTCCCTGAGAAGCCGGTAAAGAAGGGGGAGGGACTTCCGGTCCTGGCAGCCTCCCCTAGAGGCAGCTGTCTATCAACAGAAAAGCGAGCCACTGCGCCCTCTGCTGGATCAAATGCAGAAAATCAGCGAAACCTTCTGTAACATGGAAAGTGTTCTCAACAGTCAACAAAAACAACTAACAGAAACAGCAAAGAAGATGGAGGAGATCGCACAGAAATGTCTGGTCTCAACGGAAGACACCAAGAAAATTAAGAAAAGGGTCAACAAATTAGAAAAACATCAAGATATGCAAGAAAAAAGAATTTTAATGCTTCAGATGGAGAAATCAAATCTGACTCTCCGTTTTCAGGGCATAAAGGAAGAAGAGAAAGAGGATCTCAGAGCTATACTGGCGAATGCCTTGGCACCCCTAACTGGCAGAGAAGCGCAAGAATTAAAAGATGAGATGGATATGGCCTATAGAGCCTATTCCAGCTTTACAAAGAAAAATAATCTGCCAGCAGAAGTGGTTGTCAAGTTTATCAAGCAGCGTACTAGAGATCAAATTTTGCGTGCGGTTTCAGCGGTGCCCTTGAAGATTGGAGAGCAGACTATCAGAACTTTAAAAGATGTTCCATATGAAATTCGTATGAAAAGGAAAGCATATAAAGGATTGACCACATTCCTACAAAGACATAAAACCATTTACAGATGGAGCTTTCCCAAAGGACTAACGTTCAAATTCAAGGATAAAAGAGAGAAGATTGACTCCGTCTTCAAAGCTCAAGAATTTCTGAAGAGACACGCCAGCTCAGAGGAAGATGCAGAACTCGCCAATTGGACAGAGTTCAGCAGTGAAGAGGACAGCGGCCCAGAGGAGGGAGGTGCCTGAGCAGGAGATAAGAAAGCAAAAGAGGGCCCATCATACAATCTGAAAGACTTAAAAAGAAGACACCCCAAGATATAACGATTGTCCGTGAGGCGGCAGAAGGGAGCTGATCAACATCTAACCCCAAAGGACTTTACTAATTATATTAATTTGTCAGCAGGAGTGAGAATAAGCAGATCTGCATGATGGTAATGAAGGCAGTGAAAAGAGGTGTGATGTGGCTAAAGAAAGGATGGACAAAATGCGCCACAAGGAAAAAAACTTGTGTAGTCTGCAGAGCAACCTGTGCAGCAATATAGGCAGAGAAAAAGGCATAAAAACAGGTTGCCTTTGTCAGGGATTAGAAGTGCATTCCTCAACGACAAGGTTATTGTCAGAAATGAAGCATAAAATGTTATTGGACTAAGATCCACAATGAGATACAAAAAATTCTGAAATGTACTTTTAAGAAAGACCCACAGATGTTATTGCTAGGTCTTAAAATGGAAGAAATAAATGTAGCCAAGAGAACACTATTATGGTACTTGATTACAGCAGCTAGACTGACTTTTGCTCAATGTTGGAAACAAGATAAAGTACCTGAAACATGGGAATGGATTAAAAAGACGTTGTTTATGGCAGAAATGGACAAACTAACAAGAAAGTTAAACAACGAAGAAGATGAAACTTTTTTTGAAGACTGGAAAGACTTTCAAGAATATCTGTTGAAAAATTGGGATATTAAACGTGGTTTGATTTGTTTTGATAGTTATTAAGAAGAAAATGAAAGAGAGTTAGTTTTTTGAATTGTTACCGTTATTAAGAGAATATAAGTTTAGAAATAATTGTAATAGAATAAGAGAGACATTAATGGGGTTGGAGCAGTGCGGGAAGCCTTGTTTGTGGGGGAGAGGGAGAAAGAAAAATGGATATGTAGTGATTTGTTTAAATTGTATGAACATGTGATATATCCAATAAAAACTGTATTAACAAAAAAAAAAGAAATGAAGCATAAAGGCCAGGGCCTGGAACGACATCCTGTGGGGCCACGCTAAGTAGCCCAGACCTCCAATCAGAATACCAGGGAACTGGTGTCTGCTAATCAGTTAAAACACAATTATAGTGCCTCCTTAACTCTGTGGAGCGTTTCCACTAAAACCAGAGACAAAGTAAATATGGCCATCATGTCAAGGTGCAGTACTGTCAAGACACTTAACATTGCAGAACATCAGGAGTTACTAGAAAAGGTTCCCACATATAGCAAAGTAGCCATCAGAAATGGCACTACTTCTAGAAGATCAAAGATAAAAGAAATGCTGAGAGAGAAAAGACTGTTCTGACACCACATGCATGATGCATAGTAGGTCTGTCACAGAAAGAAAGAAAACTAAGTCTGGGCATCCCATGAAGGGTAAAAGACTCAGCAAAACAACAGTCTTATTTAAGGTGTCACATACAGATATGTAAAAATGCCAGGAAATGCAGCAGTGGAACCTGAACAGAGCTGACAATCTTCATAAAATGGGGGGGGGAATTCAAGCAGGTTGCTTTGAAAAGGATCAATAAAGATCTATCAAAGTAGCAGGAAAAACTTAATATAGAAACTTCACATAGGCTATAATCTCTGCGCACATTGAGAGGCAGCTAAGTGAAAAGGAACATTGGAATTCTACCATGGGAAACTTCCCTCTTCAACAAGAGGGGTAATATCTGCAGGAACAGTAGAGAGGTCAAGACACAAGACCACCCAGCAAAAGACAGGTATTATAAGTCACCGGATCTGGACCTATCATAGGCTTCTCTTCAGGTGCTGCACTGAAGACATAAGAATAATTTGAAATCATGTCATTTTTCCTGTCCTAGGAGGGGGGTAGAATGTAACAGAGCCCCTCAAATCTGCCTTATAGTGGATCAGACCATTGGTTCATCAAGGTCAGTACTGTCCACTCAGACTTGGAGCAGCTCACTAAGGAGTCAGGCACAGAAAGGTCCTTCACATCACCTACTGCCAGATTGTTAACCGGAGGGCCTAGGACCTTCAGCATGTCAAGCAGTCGCTCTTCCACTGATCTATAAATCCTCCCCATTTATCACTAAATGGAATGATATAATCAATTGGAGACCGATAGACCTCATATAGAGGAGAAGAGGACAAATTGTTGGATCTAAGTCCACCAAGTGACATAAATGCACACAGAATTGAGGAAGCCTGGTGGACAAAACAGCAGAGGTGAAAGGATCTTGATCACCAGAGACTTTGTCAGTAGGAGATGCCAAGGATGGAACTTGGCCTCTTGACCATGAACAAAAGGTATGCAGAACCCTAAGACATCACGTTAAGTGAAGGTGGGAAAAAAACGTGACTCAGGGATCCAACAGCAAGCCTGTTATTGCCCCCAGAATGTTGTCCAACTTGTTGTTCAGTCGCACAGTCGAGTCCGACTCTTCGCGACCCCATGGACCAGATTATGCCAGGCCCTCCTGTCTTCCGCTGTCCGGTGAAGTTTGCTCAATTTCATGTTCGTTGCATCGATGACACTGTCTAACCATCTCATCCTTTGCCGTCCCCTACTTCTTTGACCTTCAATATTTCCCAGCATCAGGGTCTCTCAAGGGACTCTCAAGAGTCTTCTCCAGCACCATAGTTCAAAAGAATCTATTCTTCGGCGCTCGGCCTTCCTTATAGTCCAGCTCTCGCAGCCATACATTACTACGGGGAATACCATTGTTTGACCATGCGGACTTTTGTTGGCAAGGTGATGTCTCTGCTTTTTATCATGCTGTTTAGATTTGCCATCGCTTTCCTCCCAAGGAGCAGGCGTCTTTTAATTTCATGGCTGCAGTCACCATCTGCAGTGATCTGGGATCCTAGGAACGTGAAGTCTGTCACTACTTCTATGACTTCCCCTTCTATTTGCCAAGGAGTGATGGGGCCAGATGCCATGATCGTACTTTTTTTGATGTTGAGCTTCAAGCCCACTTTTGCGCTCTCCTCTTTCACCCTGAGCAAGAGGCTCTTTAGGTCCTCTTCACTTTCTGCCATCAAAGTGGTATCGTCTGCATATCTGAGGTTATTGATCTTTTCTCCAGCAATCTTAACTCCAGCTTGTGATTCATCCAGGCCAGCATTTCGCATGATGTACTCTGCATATAAATTAAATAAGGTGACAATATACATCCTTGTCATACTCCTTTTCCTATGCTAAACCAATCAGTTGTTCCGTATCCGGTTCTAACTGTTGCTTCTTGACCCTTATACAGGTTTCTCAGGAGACATGTGAGGTGGTCTGGTACTCCCATCTCTTTAAGAACCTGCCATAGACAGCAGTATTCACAGCATCTGTGAAGAGGTCATTTACTTTAATACTTTGTTTCGTTAGTTTTGCGTTCGTGTGTGCACTTGTTTATTTT
Organism: Gekko gecko; assembly: GCA_029375565.1. Lineage (NCBI taxonomy): Eukaryota > Metazoa > Chordata > Lepidosauria > Squamata > Gekkonidae > Gekko > Gekko gecko. The sequence goes on along the minus strand of JAPDNY010000003.1, from coordinate 101,244,573 downwards.
GTTTATATTAACTCCTCTCAGGGACTGGGTAGGGTAACATGAGTGATCTGAATTAAAGGAACAGATTTATCATACAGATCACCAGCATAGGCCTTGAGCCACAGTGCATTAAGATACGTTCAAACAGGCTGAGTTCAGACTGACAATTAGCTGTGGGAGCCAGTCACGGCAAAAAAGCCGACTGGTGCGGCTGTATATCGGGAGGAGGCATGCGGGAGCGTTCAGATGGCTGGCACGGAGGCGCCACTGTCAGCTGCTTTCCCCCGGTAAATCGATGATGCACACAAGTGCATCCGGCCGATTGGGGGTGGATCCCTTTGCACTGACACCGCATTGGGCAGTAGAGTAGAGCACAGCCAATCAAACCACTGCTGCCATCTGTCCCAATGCAGCTTGCTCCCGGCTTATTCGCCGAGCGTTCACATGGCCGGGAAGTGGAATGCCGTGGGATAAATGCGCTCGCCGGGATTTGCTACCACTTTAAAGAGGTATGTTTTCATCCCGGGAGTGAAGCGGAACAGCGCGTGTTGCCGATGGGTGTGGAACGCCAGGCAGATGTGCCTGTGTGAACGCCCCCTTTAATCCGCTTCTCAAATGTGGCTGAAAGGTTGCTATAGCGGAGCAAATTGCCAGTATGAACTCAGTCACAGAATAGTATAAGGGTCATAGTGACCTGTTGATTTATAAACTAATGAGAAAGTGCAGTATAGAACGAAAAAGAAACAAACTCCATCCCAACTGGGTTTATTTTAGATCACTAAAACTCTGCACGGATTAAATAAAGAGTAAATGGTATTTGACCTGTAGGCCAACAGGAATAATATGGATGACCCATGGAATCAAGAATACAATAATTGACTGCAGCAGAGGATGCAACAAGAGCCATTAATTATAGTTTGCCCATTGGACCTTTATCTATTAGGGCAGCTGTTTTGAAAAGAAAAAACATAAGCTCTTTTCTTAAAAGAGTAGTAAGGAGTTTTATCCTCAAAGAGTCTTGTAACTCCTTGTCTTTCTTTCTTATCCTCACTAGAACCCTGCCGGGTAGGGCACCATGAGAAGCTGTGAAGGTACAAGGTCAGGAAATTGTAATACAATTTGATATTTGAACTTCATTTCCTCGGGCCAGACCAACACTGAATTCACATATAACACTGGTTCTTGTGCATATGACACTGGTTCATAACAGTGACTTATGCCAGGTAAGGAATCCCTCAATTCATTGACGGTTCCGAAGGATACCATGGAACTGAGCGGAGTGGCAAACTACTTAGGCTTGCCTCCCAAAGCATACTTGCCAATTAATTCTGGGTTCCCCATGAAGATGGAAACAGTAAGCCTTGCCTGTGCTTGAAATAACACCTGCATTGAAAGCCCTGTAGGGCTAAGTATCAGTGCTGAAAGAATGCAGTAAGGCGGTGGATTGAGGCTGCTGTGTCAGAATGTCAGCCTCTTAAAACTAGATTTTAGGAATAGGGCTTGGAGCGGAACTCAGCAGCAGACTGGTTCTGACCTTGGAATCCAGGCAATCCCAATTGAGTGAGTGGTCAAAAACCACAGCAGGATTTAGGCATAAGTAGTCTGTTGTCCCAGGACATGGCTAACAACATGAAGGGGAAACTCCAGCCACTGCAGCCACTCTTCAAAACTACAGAAGCTGAAGAGGTCCAAACAACCCCAACTAAAGGGCGCAATAGCATTCTGACACATAATACCTCCCACAAAGGGGCATAGAGATTTAAAAGGCTGTGTGAACCCATGCCTCCAGAGATTCCACCGTGGACCTGAGGACAGCCAGGAAAAGGTTCCTTTGGTCAGGCACAGCAAAGGTTTAAAATGGGCCTTCATGAGGCCACACTTACAGGCTTCTGGTCAGAACTGACAGAAAGGCATAGAGGGGAAAGTTTTCTTCAGACAGGCAGCCTCTGCCGAGCCATGCCTCCAAGCTGCTTCACTGGAAGTGATTGGAGTGGCCAGAGAATTTTTCAGGCAGGCAGTCTCTCCAAGCACCTCCAAGCCTTTTCATTCGAAGGGAAAGGAGGGGCCCTCATTCAAGCAGCCTCTGCCAGGCCATGCCTCCCAGCCTCTCTCCCTTGGCACCAAGAGAAGGGAGGGGGGAGGGAAGGGCTTCTAGGTCGACGTCGAAGGCATAGAGGTCAGAGACCCTCAGGGAATGACTAGGCAGAAATGCTTCAACGTTGTGGGGGTTGTGACTTCAAGGCACGAAGAGCCCCTGAAAAGAGCTCTGTCTACAACACCTCAGCACCTCAGCAGAGTGGGGGGGGGGATTTGCATTCATCAGGCTGTTGGGCACACAGGCAACCTCTGAAGAGGGTTATTTAAGTCAGACTCTTTGTCCACCACACCTCAGCAGAGACGGGAATAGGCCTTCATCTGGCTGTTTACATACAGGCAACCTCCGAACAGGGCCGTTGCAGCCAGGCTCTCTGTCCACCATACCTCAGCAGAGGCGGGAATAGGCCTTCATCCGGCTAGGTGACCTCCAAAGAGGGCCATTGCAGCCAGGCTCTCTGTCCACCCCACCTCACCAGGGAGGGTGAAGCCTTTGAAGAAAGCTCTTCTGAGTCCAGCTGTTTCCATACATGCCTTCAGGGGAGATTGGTGACAGCAAGGGCAGGCAGCTCTGCTGTGTGAACCCCTAGGCAGCCAAAGCACAGAGAATGGCTGTTGAACAGCACCATTTTTAGTCATGATGACACTGTTAACAGAAAAAAATCTCAGCCTCAGGTGAGGAAAAAACACAGAGAACAGCAGTGGAGATCTTCTCTCAGCAGTGGCAAAAAGAGAACTGAGGGAGTAGCACCCCTCCTCCTGGTCATGTGAGCGTTTTGGCAGGAAAGCACCAGAGGGAGGAAGGGCGCTTCTAGTCTAGTAGAAAGCTTCGAAATCTTTTCTGTGGCTCGCCTGTGACTGTGACGATGAACAGCATATATGACTTTGAAGTCTGTCAGAGCAGTTTGCAAAAGCACCGGAGTCTGCCTGGAAGAACAGATTTGGCAACCACATTCATCTGTCCAATAAGCTTGTTGCTGTTTAATAAATGTGTGGATTGTATTACAGGTATTCCTTGGTTTGGACATTGATAGCTCCCTTGTACTTGTTACTGCCTTCAGGTATCCTCATCATGTGGTTCATACGGTAGGAAGAGTCTGAGAGGGTAGTCTAAACTATACACAGTTGTGTCCTGGCAAAGGTGAGGGAAAGGGTACAGTATTCCTGATCACTGTTGCTATTTTATCAGCCGTGTACCCTGCATAAAGGAGGACCAGGGAAGGATGGAGAATATTCCTTGCTTGGATGAAAAGGAATAGGTGGTGGTGGTAGTGAACACATGAATACAGTAGAGCAATAGTACATGGAAGACTGCTGACCAAAAGGATTCGGCTCATGGGGCAGCCAATCAATATAATCAGCCTGTCCCAAGCAATTGTGTTTGATGGTGCAAACCTCAATTGTACCTGGAGTGCCTTTCCGGAATGTCTGGTAACCATCCCAATACTGGAATTGAACTTGAGGCCTTGGGCATGTTATATCAGTACATTGCAACACTCTTCTTGACAGTCCTCTTTGCCCTAGTTTATATGGTTGGTGTTTCTGGGGCCTTTGAAATGTTCTAAAGTATGCTTATTTGTGTTTGTGGTTAGAGGAGTACTCTGAGTGTGTGAACTGTGTGTTCTAGTCCAGCCCTTCCTTCTGTTTTGCTGCTTTTGGGTTTGCTGCAGGCCAAAAGGTGAGCTTCTTGTCACCATTACCCTTAGCAGAATCCAAACTCATGGTTCTTGTTTGGCATACAGGTGCCTTTTTCCATTGAGCTATTGCAATGTTGACAAGAATGCCTTACATGTGTATTCTCTTGTTTGCTGCACTTGTGTCTGCATCCCTCATTTTTGGGGAAAGGATAGTATTCCTTAGACTCCCCCTACCCATTATGAGATCTGAACCCTTGTGCAGGAGTCAGGAGAGGTCTTGGACATTCTATCAAAGTTGTCTCTGTCAGGTGAAGTACAACTGGTAATAAGGAACATGGTTGGAAGAGTGGAATCAAACCCACATATGTGAAGCTCCATGGTTTGTTTGTTCCAGGGCTCTGACTAATCATACCAGGTCTTCTCTAGTGAAGGATGCTATGTTCTGTTTGTTCTCTCCCTTGTTGCGTACTTCATATGGTTGGTGGTGTGCTAATATCAGGGGAACATGGTAGTGTCTAGTTGGGTGCTTCAGTCTTTGGCTGCCACAGGGGGAAGTGTCAGTACAACCATTTCACAATTGCTGGGTTGCAATGGACTTGCCATGGACTACAGTGCAATTGCTATGATCTCTGCACACTGGAGTGGATCTTTACATATTGGATCTTTACATATTTCCCCTTTGCTGAGTGAGCACAGGATAAACCAGTATTGGGGTCTCAGGAAGAGTGCAATGTTAGAATAGTATAAGACCAATAAAATGAGAAATACTAACTATTTGAGCATTTAAGAGACGCAACCTGGCTTCTTCCATTATGTCAGCAAGTTGTTGAGGACTTCTATCAAACAAAAGATCGTTTTCACAGTCTGGACATTTAAATGTTCCAAGTATATGGGAATCTTCTTCCGCAGATAGCTGTGTAAAGAAAAAGAAACAAGAAATGTAGCCATACTGTAACCAAGTTTATATGGAAAAACCAACAGAAAGAGCTTAACTTTCACTTTATCATGTTCCACATTACGCACATAACACAAGCATGATACCGAAAAGCAAAAGCTCACTAAAAAAATCAATAAACATAAATTGTTCACAAAAATGCTGACTGGATTCAATCAAAAAGAAGGATTCCTTCCTTTCGAGCTGCAGACCCCATTCCTTTCTACTGAAACTAGATTTACACTGCATGTTTCATAAGACACACAGACAGAGAGAAAATTTCCCTTAATCCTCTTTTATAGCTCCTGGATCTACTGCCCATCAACTTCAAGTTCTAGTATTTTGGAAGAGAGAGAAAAAGTTATCTTTGGTCCTGGTCACATGTGCCAGATAACACCGGGGGGGGGCAGAGCGAGGCGCATAAAATCCACCCAGCATTTGTCCCTCTCACGCTGCTAAATCTGTGTGTGATCGGAACTTTTGGTCCCGGTCACACATGCCAGATAACATGAGGAGGAAGCGAGGCTATTTGCCCCGTAGTAATTTGACGTGCCACTGCACGATCAGACGCAATTTTTTGCTGCATGTTTCCAGTGCACTTCAATGAGAGATCACTGAAGCAAACAGAGCACGCCGGTGCAATCACACGGAGACCTCCATCTGCAGCCCGTCGCAAACCTGTTTGCTACTGTGCTTTCCCAGGTATTTTTTAACTCCGCTTCTTTGGAGGGGCAAGATGGGTTGGCGACAGGTGCGGAACGCTTGACAGATGTTCCCGTGTGATCGCACCCATAAAATCCGCTGTCATGTGTCCCTCTCGCACTGCTAAATCTGTGTGTGACCGGAGCCTTTGTTAACTTTCCACCCCATGCATAATTTTATAAACTTCTATGATGTCGTCCCCTCCCCTTAGTTGCCTCTTTTCTAAACTGAAAAGTCCTACACTTTTCAGCCTTTCTTCATATGGAAGGTGCTCCAAAACTAATAATCTTGGTCACCCTCTTCTGTACTTTTTTCAGATCTGCAATGTATTTTTTGAGATATGGTGACCAGAACTGTACACAGTATTCCAGATGAGGCCTCACCATAGATCTATGCAGGGACATTATAATATTGGCTGTTTTATTTTCATTCCCTTTCCTAATAATACCTAACATAGAGTTTCTCTTTTTCACTGCTGCAGCACAGTGGGTTGAAGCTTTCATTGAGCTATCCACTATGACGCCAAGATCTTTTTTTCTCTCAGTATTGGCAAGTTCGGACCCCATTAGCCTATACTTGAAGTTGGGATTTTTTGTCCCAATGTGCATCACCTTACTCTTACCAACAATGAATATTTGCCATGTTGTCACTCACTCACCCAGTTTGTGAAGATCCTCTTGGAACTCTTCACGGTCCGCCTCAGTTTTCACCATCCTGAATAATTTTATGTCATCTGCAAACTTGGCCACTATATTATTGACCCCTTGTTCCAGATCATTTATGAATAAATTAAATAGTACCAGCCCCAGTACTGATCCTTGTGGGATCCTACTGCTTTTTTCCCTCCATGATAAAATGGGATTGCACTTACATTTAACTGTTGTTCATCGAGTGGTCTTCAGTGCAGGCACATATGGGGGACTGTGCAGCTGTAGGCCAACCATGGAGAAGAGCTTCCAAAATTTAAAGAACTTTCCAGAACCTATGAGTGCTCCCCCTTCCCCTGTGTCTTGAGTGTATCCTTCTTCTCCTGACCAAAGGATCATGTGACAGGGGTGGGGTGAACACTCTCCCCTCAGTTCTCCTTTTGCTGCCATAAAGAGCTGCAGAAACTAGCAGAGCAGCCCACAGCGGGGAAAGGAGGGCCTGCACAGAAGACCATTCGATGAACAATGTTTACAGGTAAGTGCAAACCCATTTTTATCATTGTGCTTCTGTGCAGTCCCACATGGGACATTAGCAAGCAGACTTACTGAAGAGGCGAGTGTGGGTTGACCAGCGGAAGAATACATACACACAAACACACTGTGTGATCTAAAAGTTAAGGGAGGACTACTTTTTCCCTTTGGAACTTCAGCTCAGACCAGGTCACTGTAGAAAAGTGCTGAGCACACTGGCTGACACCCAGGAATTGACTCGCTGCTGTCATTGGGGTTTCTGCAGCTGAAAGGGACATAGGTATAACTCTTTATTATCTCTGCTTATATTGGCAATTCGTAAAGAATAAAACTGTTTTCCTTCTACCACTGATGTGTTCATTGCTTTTGAAATCCCTAGAGGAGAAAAAACCATTTGCCTCTTGGCAAAACACTTAGCTACTGGGTACCTTGGCTGAGGACCCACATTTTATACCCTCCTGATTGTGAACTCCTCTCCCCTGTTGGGGTTTGGATGTTAGGTGGTCTCAGGGCTCATAGCCACACAAGGGAGGTTGGGCCAGATGACAGGTTGTGTGAACAGCACTCCAGGGGATCAGGGGTCAGCAGGCTCAGGGGACTCGGTGAGATACTCCCTTACCCTCAGTTCTGCTGAATCTTCCACCACTGTATGCCTGGCATCCCCACTGCTGCTGTTCATTATTGAAAACCAGTCACAGGGCTTCTCCCTGGTTGGGCTCTTTGAGGCAGAGGTGCTGGGCTGAGGCTCCTCCTCCCTAGCCTTTTCCACACACTGTTCCTTCTGGCCATGTCTGTTGGCCTGTAGCTTCTGCACTTCATTGCAGACCTCACACTTCCACTGCAAGGACTCTGCATTCAGGAGAGCAAGGCTGCCTTATAACCAGGGGTTACAGATACAGGCCAATTGGTACTCCCCTTTATTGCAGAGAGGATCCAGCCTGGTAGGGATGTCCACCTGCAACCTCTCTGCCAAGGCCCTGACCCATGGGAGAACAGCAAGCTCTGGTGTGGAGGTCAGCACCCGGATAAGCCCTCAAATCAGGGGGATGACTTACCTTGGATGGCTGTATGGGCTCCCAGAACATTAGTGGTGTCCTGGAAGGGCTCAGGGCCATAGCTAGCAGTGAGGCTTTAGGGGCTGAGCCCCCTGTGATTAGGGCAGAGCCCCACTGCAGCTAAAGCTTCCCCCCCATCTTCACCAGCCAGTGAGATGGGATGTTAGCTCTCGGAGAGCCGAAGGCCTGACTTGCTGACTGGCACAGATGCAATGAGGTGTGTGGACAGGCCATTTTCTGATGGTCCAGCCAGGTGCCTCATGGCATCTGTGCCAACCAGTGAGCCTCAGAGAGCAGAAGCAGTGAGGCAGCTGGATGGGCCAGTATCTAAGAGACTTTCAAAGAGCTGATGGCCCATCTCACTTGCTGGTGAAGATGGGGAGGAGAATGACTTGTGGTGACATCACCAGTTACACTACCACGTGGGAGGCCATAATGTCCCCCCAAAGTCCAAAGCCCCTTCCCTGTGAGTCAGCTCTCCAAGGCTCACTGGCTGGTGCAGATTCAGTGAGGCACCTGGGTGCTTCACTGTGTCTGTGCCAGCCAGTGAGTCAGGCTGTCAACACTGTGAAACTCTTGGAAAGCCAATGGCCCATTTCACTGGCTGACAAAAATGGGGGAGGAGGAAAGCTTGAGCAGCTCAAGTTAAGCATGGCTGCCTCCTCTTTGGCTCTCCTCCTCCCTCTCTGAATGGAGAGGGGAGAGGAGAGTAACTCATGGTGATGTCTATTAGCTAAAATAGTTGTAAAGATATTATAATCTTGATTTAATAAAGAAATAGGATGGCAGTTAACAGGATTGCATGCATCTTTGCCCTCTTTATGTATATGGACAATAGTTGCCTCTAGCCAGGATGGAGGGATGGACCCTAGGGTTAAGATGCCATGACACACTTGGATCAAGTTTGGTACTAATATATTCTTAAATGCTTTATAGAACTCCACTGGGTATCCATCATGTACTGGGGAGGAATTTACTTTCAAGGAGTTTATCATTTCTAATACTTCTTCATTTGTTATTAACCTATCCAAAAACTCCCCGTCTTCTTTAGGTATCCCAGTACTTTTTTCCAAGTAACTATAAATCATGGTGGGGTATACAGTTTAGAATAAAAATCTAAAAATATTTTGGCTAGATCTTTTGAAGCTATTCTAGTGTTGCCTTGTGAAGATCTTTGATTTTTGTTTATAACATACTTTCCATGCTAATAATTTTAAAGATTTACAGGATTTATTCCAATATCTCTGTCATATATATCAGATTCCTCTGTATCTGGTTAGTATCTAATAAATCTTACAATTTGTGTTCTTCTATCAGCTGTCTATAAGCTTTTTGTGAACCAGTGTCTTTGTGTTTCCTCTCAAGTTGTTTAATATTGTTTACTATTATTTTTGTTTCTTCAGATTTGACGTTGAAGTGATCAATTTACCCCACATTACTGTCAAACATAAGGCTGAGGAGATGTCAGGGGAGTTATTCAGTTCAAATGCCCTTTCAAATCCTGCTCAATAAGCAACATGGTTTCCTCATTGTTCAATAGATTTTTATTAAAGGACCACATTTTATCGAAGGTGTCATGATTAAAAGCTGAAATATGACAATGAAGTCAAGCATGATCTGAAAGTATACATGGGCCTATCTCTGCAGAAAGGAGCCTATCTAGTAAAGATCTTGATACTACAATATAGTCTATTCTTGTAAATGTAGCATGTCTAGCAAAGTAATAAGTATAGTCTCGAGCATCTGGATAAAGATATCTCCAAACATCAAAGAGGTTGTAATCCTCCATCAATTTAGTGAGACCTGTAAGGTTTTTTTTGGCCCTTTTCTAAAGTGATTGGTACTATCCATTTTGATGATTGCTATTAAGTTAAAGTCCCCTCCCAGTATCAAATCACCTTCCAAGGTTTGTTTTAAGAATTGCAGCTGAGACATATTGGGGGCATAAAGGGTGGCCAAGGTGATCTTTTGATTTTCCACCTGCCATTTAATAAAAAGATCCCCGTAGGATCTTTCAGTTGCTGGTCTAATGTAAATCTAAAGGATGATGCCAATAAAATGGCTATGCCCCTCACCTTTGAAGAGCCATGGACTTTGTACTGTTGAGGAAATTTGGGGGATTTAACAACTGGATGAGCTTCGTCTCTAATATGGGCCTCCTGTACAAAGATTATATCAGAATTGTCTTTCTTTAAGTAAGATAAAAACCCAGAGCATTTAATTCTATTATTAAAACCTCTGATATTAATCAACATGATTTTAAATTTGTTCATTTTTTGAACCACTATATGCGCCTATATTGTAAAGGGGAAAAAACCCTACAATTACACAAAATAGAGCTATTGAACCCACCTAATAACCAAAACTGATCCGAAGGGGTTGTATTGCAAAATTGGGGGCTGTAACTTGCAACTATTACCCCCTCCCCAACTCCTCTCTCTGAAGCAGTTTCTGAAAATAGAAGACCCAAAACCCAGCCCTCTAACGAAGTCACAATAAATTCTCAGAACTGCTGCTACCTATGAAGAAAACAAGTTGGATATCCAAAGGGGGGGGATTATTCCCTATAAAACCCAAAGTCCACTCCATGTTCAGTCAAACTCAGACACTCCTTGTCTAAAACTTGATACTTAATATTTAATATTTAAAACATAGAACTGGCAGAGACTGACCAAGAGAGAGATCTTGGAGTCGTAGTAGATAACTCAATGAAAATGTCAAGACAGTGTGTGACTGCAATAAAAAGGCCAACACTATGCTGGGGATTATTAGGAAGGGAATTGAAAACAAATCAGACAGTATCATAATGCCCCTGTATAAATCATTGGTGTGACCTCATTTGGAATACTGTGTACAGTTCTGGTCGCCACACCTCAAAAAGGATATTATAGCATTGGAAAAAGGTGCAGAGTAGGGCAACTAGAATGATAAAAGGGTTGGAACACCTTCCCTATGAAGAAAGGTTAAAACGCTTGGGGCTCTTCAGCTTGGAGAAACGATGGCTGAGGGGTGACATGATCGAGGTTTATAAGATTATGAATGGGATTGAGCAGGTTGAGAAAGAAGAACTTTTCTCCCTTTCTCACAATACAAGAACTCATGGGCACTCCATGAAATTGCTGAGCCGTCGGGTTAGAACAGATAAAAGGAAGTACTTCTTCACCCAAAGAGTGATTAACATATGGAATTCACTGCCACAGGAGGTTGGACAGTTTCAAGAGGGAATTAGATAAACATATGGAGCAGAAGTCCATCAGTGGCTATTAGCCATAGGGTATAGATGGAAACTCTCAGTCTGGGGCAGGTGATGCACTCTATTCTTGGTGCTGGAGGGGGCAGCAGTGGGAGGGCTTCTAGTATCCTGGCCCCACTGCTGGACCTCCTGATGGCACCTGGTATATTTTGGCCGCTGTGTGACAGGGTATTGGACTAGATGGGCCATTGGCCTGATTCAACATTAGCTTCTCATGTTCTTATGTTACTATCAGCCCCACTAATTCCCAGATTGATATTTCATATGTCATATGTGTCATTCAACAACCTGTATCTTATTGAGATCTCCCTTTATATCTAAAAAAACCACAACTATTTTTCTTCAATAAAATATCTTTCAGCTCTTTTCTATCTCCCAAATTCTGTTCTTATAGGTTATTACTTATTTTAGGTTAACTCCTTGTTCTGTTGCATCTGTTGCTGTTGAAATAGGGTATTCCGAAGGTTGCATCTTGAATGGATTGCTTTCAGATATGCTGAACTGCTTAACTGTCAAACCTTGCTATGCTGTGCTTGCTTCAGTTGCCATAATGGTTGGGGAGAGGGCATTCCTGAGGGTGGGGTGAGTGTGTGCGGGAGTGAATGAGACCTTTGCTTTTAGATGATGTAACTTTCCACAAGACATTTTCTTCTCCTCTCCTCTCATTTTCCCAGGAGAAGTGGCCTTGAACACATTCTTGTTGTCAGGTTCAAAAACAAGTAAATCCAGTCATTCTTGCACAAAGAAAGGTTTATTTGGACTATCTTGCTAAAACCCACAGTAGGAGGTCATTGTCAGGAATGGGGGGCAAAGCAAAGCAAGCTAACTTATAGTATGATGCAATGAAGCGCCTAGCAAATGAAATTTGAGCACTCGCGCGGGAACTCCCGGCGGGAGAAATACTTCATGAACGGGAGACTACTCGCCCCCTCCCCTCGCCTTCTCAGGACTGGAAAATTCTCAGCTAAACAAGAATAGTCCAAAGCCTACATTCAAGGCCACCGTGATAAGACGAAGCGGCAGGGAAGAAGCTCCCACGTTTCTGCCTGCATAGCTACGCAAGCGCAAAGCAGGGTAGGGAACAGAAAACAATGGATTCAGTGAGAAACATCACAGGCATATTCTGACATTCTGCCCTTCCCAAAATACCACCCACCCACCACTCAGGAAGGAGAGAATGAAGGGCCCCCAGGCTTATTTGGGTATCGATTGTGAAATTCTTTCAGGTGATCGGGTGCGTTAATATCAGAGACTTTCACCCACTCCCTGTGGTGGGGCCCGAAGTGTACCCATTCCACAAGGTACAGAAGTTGTCCACGAAGAATCTTAGAGTCCAAAATGTCAGCGATTTCGTAGTGCTCCTCATCATCAACCATCAAAGGGGGGGGAGGTGCTGGACGCCCAGGATGCCATTTAGTTGGGGGTAATGCTGGCTTGAGGAGGCTGTAATGGAAAATTGGATGTATTGCTTTAAGAGATTTAGGCAAATCTAGTTGTACAGTTACTGGATTTATACATCTCAAAATTTTGAATGGACCAATATACTTCCAAGCCAGTTTCCGGGATTGTTGCGTTAATCTTAAGTTCTTGGTTGATAGGTAAACCGAGTCTCCCGGTTGCAATTTCCATCCACCCACCCTTTTTTTATCTGCCTGTTTTTTGTACTGCAGCTTGGCCTCATTCAATGTTTCTACAATTAGGGGCCAAGAGTCTTGGAAAGTCTTACACCATGCTGAGGCTTTCCCTTTAGTCTCACCGGGCTTCAAAAAGGGAAGAGGGGGGCTGTCATAGCCCATGGCAGCTTTGAAGGGAGACATATTCGTAGAAGCATGCCATGAGTTGTTGTATGCAAATTCCGCCAGTGGTAACAAATCCACCCAGTTGTCTTGTTGATAGTTAGAGAAACACCTCAAGTATTGTTCCAAAGTTTGGTTTACCCTCTCCGTTTGCCCATCGGTTTCAGGGTGATAGGCAGTACTGAGAGCACGTTCGATACCCATAAGACTCATCAATTCTGACCACAGCTTTGAGACAAACTGAACCCCCTGTCTGAGATTATCTTGATTGGTAACGTATGTAGTCTGGCAATGTGTTGCAGGAAGGCTTTGGCTAGGGCTTTGGCTGTTGGCAGCCTGGGAAACGGTATAAAATGAGCTTGTTTCGAGAACAGGTCTACTACCACCCAAATGACTGTCATATGCTTAGAGGGGGAAGATCTGTGATAAAGTCCATAGAGATTACTTCCCAGGGTCTGCTCGGGGTGGGTAGAGGCTGTAAAAGACCTGGAGGTTTCCCTGGTCTGGTTTTGCAATGATTGCACGTTGGACATGACTGTATATAAAGGGTTAAATCCCGTCTCATTCGGGGCCACCAGAAGCTGCGTTGTAGTAGGTGTAAGGTTTTTACATAGCCAAAATGCCCAGCAGACTTTGAATCATGGGCTGATTGGAGGACTTGGGATCTGGTAGCTTCAGGAACAAACATTTTATTGCCTCTATACCAACAGCCATTATTACTACATTTCACATCATCCCGAGCTTGTAATTCTGTTTTTTCTTGTGGGGTTATGTCAGTGGTAAACTGCTTTTCCCAGGTTATAGACTGGGCTGGGGGCAACAATTGTGTGCGACTGGCTTTTCGGGTTACCACTGCTCCAACCAACTGTTCAGGGGTGAACATAGACTCACTTATTTCAGTCTTCTTACACATATGTTGGGGAAGGCGGGAGAGAGCATCCGCCAGGTGATTGGATTTACCTGGAAAATGGTGAAGGGTGAATTGAAATTTAGAGAAAAACTCAGCCCACCGGAATTGTTTCGCATTTAGATTCCGTGGTTTCCTCAGAACCTCAAGGTTTTTGTGATCAGTCCAGATTTCAAAAGGTACTCGGGACCCTTCTAACCAGTGCCTCCAGGTGATCAGTGCTAAACGTATAGACGCTGCTTCTTTATCCCAAATGGGCCAAAATCTCTCCGTGTCATTAAACTTTTTGGACACATACGCAAGGGGTTGCAGTTGCCCCAGAGCATTTTCTTGCAATATCACCCCACCCATAGCGGTATCCAACGCGTCTACTTGGACCACAATTTTTTTTGTCTCATCAGGGTGTGCTAGTATGGGTTCAGACGTGAACAACTGTTTCAGTTGTTCAAAAGCTTCCTGGCACTGGGGAGTCCAGTTTAACGGGGCCCCGGGCATTGAAGCCTTAGTTCCCTTCCCCTTCGCCTTTAGCAGTTCTGTGAGGGGAAGGGCCACTTGGGCAAAATGTGGCAGGAATTGACGGTAAAAATTGGCGAAACCGAGAAAACTTTGGAGCTGCCGCCTGGTTTTGGGGGCTCCCACATCAAAACATCTTGGACCTTCTTTGGGTCCATTTCTAATCCTGCAGAGGATATGCGATATCCCAAAAAGTCAATGCACTCCTGGTGAAATTCACATTTTGACAGTTTAACAAACAGTTTATGTTCCAACAGCGTTTCTAATACTTTTCGCATAAGAGCAGTGTGAGATTCTTGATCTGGGGTGTAGACCAAGATATCATCCAAGTAAACAACCACCCCTTTGAATAGGTAGGGGTGTAACACCTCATTGATCAAATTCATGAAGACCCCTGGTGCCCCCTGTAATCCGAAGGGCATAACCCGATATTCGAATTGCCCCAGCGGGGTATTAAACGCAGTCTTATGTTCATCACCCCGTCTGATCCGGATCCGGAAATAGGCATCTCTTAAATCCAGCTTAGAAAACACTTTCCCCTTTGCCACCTCCGCCAACAAGTCTTTGATGAGGGGCATTGGGTAGGCATTGGTGGCAGAAACTGCATTTAGCCCCCGATAATCCGTGCAGAGTCTGAGCCCCCATCTTTCTTTTTACAAAATAATACGGGTGCTGCAAAAGGGGACGACGCTGGTCTGATAAATCCACGGGCCAGATTCTTATCAATAAAGCTGCGTAGTTCTTCCTTTTCATTGGGACTCATGGCATAAATTTTTCCTTTTGGCAACTTTTTGCCTGGAAGGATTTCAATCGCACAGTCAGAGTTACGGTGGGGAGGTAGTTCATCTGCTTCCTCCTCCTCAAACACCCTGGTGATATACCTGTAGTCCTTAGGGATGCGGTTAAGGTCCTCCGTGGCCAAACAAGCTCGTGGAGGTTCATTGCAAGGGGTTCTTCCCCACCCTGGGTCCCATTTGTGCTCTGCACACTTCGGGGAGATAAATTGTACGCTCCCTTCTTCCCATAAAATATACGGATCATGGCCATGTAACCATGGGCTGCCCAATACCAACGGGAACTGGGCTTGAGGGGCTATTACAAACGAGCGAAGCTCCCAGTGTTCACCAATGCCAACTCTTAAAGGAACTGTCTCAAATTGGCATGGTTCTTTCATTGGAGACCCATCCATTTGAGTAAACGTTATCGGGTCTTTCAACTTAATAACGGATGCCTCCAACCCCATAACCATAGATGGGTTTATCAGGTCCCTCCCACACCCCGAGTCAATGAGGGCTCTAACCCGAATATGGGTCATCATCGCTGGATTCATCACAAGTACAGTCACAAAGAAGAGAGAGGGGTAATTGCTCACCAGTTTAGGCGCCTCAGGTATGGGGTCCTGTTGTGTAGCGCCATTCACAAACAGGACCAGTTCATTTCCCTGCATCTCATTCTCTTCCTCCAGCATCATGGTGTCCGCCTGGTCGGGGCTGGCAAAAAGAGCCCGTGTATTGCGTGGTTTCGCTGTACCTCTTCTCGGGGTAGGAGTTGGCCACCGTCTAGGCTCCTCTTGTGGGGATTTATTGGGATCCCCTTTCGGGCAGGATGCCGCAAAATGCCCTTTCTCTCCACACCGCAGGCAGAGGCCCTGCCGCATACGCTGATCTCTCATTCCGCTTGACGTGGAGGCTGGTTTGGGTCTGGCCTGGCCCGCCGCGAGACTTGGCCGGTTGTTACCTAGAGATAGATCCAGTTTCATGACACGCAAGCGACTTTCCGCTTTTTCGGCTTCCTCCATCCAGCCCTGTAGAGTGCGAGGCTGCTGGGAGCTGAGGACATTATTGCGGACGTCTACTGCTAATCCCATTCGATATTGTTGAGCCAGCACCGCATCTGTCCAGTCCCGAATTTTCACTGCATGCCTTTGAAACTCTCTTGAATACTCCCGCACGGTGAGTTTGCCTTGTCTGAACGTGCGAAGGAAGGCTTCAGCTTTTTGGGCCGCCCCCGGGTCCTCGAAACAGTTTCTCAAGGCCCACATGAAGTCATCGACATTCCCCAATTCCGCCGCCTCCAGATCATGAAGGGCTACATACCAACTAGTAGCGCTCCCCTGGAACCTGGAAGCGATAAACTCCACTTGTTGCTCCTCGTCTGGGAACACATAGCCCCACCTCTGTACAAACTTCCCTACTTGCAATATGAAAAACGACACAGTTTCAGGGTCCCCATCAAACGTGATCTCCAACATGTCTTTGGGGCGGATTACTGGGGGGGCCAGGACCATGATTGGTGCTGGAACGGGTTGCGGGAGAGGTGCTGGAGCAGGAAGTTGAGGCGGGGGCAGAGCTGGTGGCTGGATAGGTCCTGGTTGCCCTGGCCCAGGTCCTGGTGCTGGGCCGGGAGATGGAGGTAGGACCGGTGCTGGCTGACTCCGGCCCTGGGGCCGGAAGAACAGGGAGGTGGCTGTCCCGGTGGCACCTGTGGTGCAGGTGCTGGTGCGGGTCTAGGTTGTGTCAGCGGGTGAGCTCGAATTGCTTGGTCCATCATCTGTGGTAGGGATTGCATTAGCTTACTCATGTCCCGTACCAGACGTCGGGTATCCTCTTGGATAGAATCCATGCGAGCCTCGGTATCTGCACCGGATCCTGTTCTGGGTGATCCTCGAGACATCCGTCCCTGGGGAAGTCCAAAACTACCTCTAGGATCCAAAAGGCTGTCCCGACTCTGGCTCCCCGGCATGGACCAAGTTGTCTGGGTAGTATCCAACAGGTTTTTAGTCCAATCGCGTGATCTGCGATAGGTCACACCTTTATCCCAGGGTGTTGGGACTCCCGGCACATAGGTTCGTGGTACCGCTCCCCCTTGACTCTGCGTTGGCCCGGCCGGGCTATAGATTGGGAGAGTGTATGCAGCACCCACTGTGCTGATCGATGGGGGTTACCAATCCCGCTGCCGATTGCGAGGTCGGCGCTGCCAAAACCGAAGTTGTAGTCACTGGAACAACGATGGTGGTCGGAAGGGTGACCACTGGAGTTGCCACGGTGGTAACTGGAACCGTGGTTCGCGGCGTAGTAGTAACTGGAACGGCGCCCGTGGCTCCCGGGGTAGTAGTCACTGGAACTGCACCTGTGGCTCCCGGAGTAGTAGTCACGGGGACTGCGCTCGTAGCGCCCCCGCAGCTCCGCTCATCGTGATAGACGGCGGAAACTGGCGGAGGCGGAATAATGGTGGATTCCTGACAATTTCTGTCAGGTTCAAAAACAAGTAAATCCAGTCATTCTTGCACAAAGAAAGGTTTATTTGGACTATCTTGCTAAAACCCACAGTAGGAGGTCATTGTCAGGAATGGGGGGCAAAGCAAAGCAAGCTAACTTATAGTATGATGCAATGAAGCGCCTAGCAAATGAAATTTGAGCACTCGCGCAGGAACTCCCGGCGGGAGAAATACTTCATGAACGGGAGACTACTCGCCCCCTCCCCTCGCCTTCTCAGGACTGGAAAATTCTCAGCTAAACAAGAATAGTCCAAAGCCTACATTCAAGGCCACCGTGATAAGACGAAGCGGCAGGGAAGAAGCTCCCACGTTTCTGCCTGCATAGCTACGCAAGCGCAAAGCAGGGTAGGGAACAGAAAACAATGGATTCAGTGAGAAACATCACAGGCATATTCTGACACTTGTATGATTTTGGACTCTAGATTACCAGGACATATATCTATCCTGATTGGCATGGCAATTAAGCGGAGTGTGGCTGTGACATATACTTGGGGGCTGGATGGGACCTGTTTGATTTTATATAATATGATTGTAACCACCAAACGACTTCAGTTCTAACACAGTGACTTTTGGATCTTGCATATGTTTTAATAAATTTATCACTGCCAAAGTGAGAGTTATTGAGTGTAACTGGATTGGAGTCTGACATTAACAGACTCTTGATGTAGCTGGATGTTGTTTATGTTCAATAGCTTAATCTTCAAGGTTTCCAATCTATTGGTAATCTGTAGTTGTTCTTCAGATGGAAGAGCTGAGAAGGAATTGAATAGATTCTCTTCAATGGAGTTTTCAAATAACAATTGATCCACAACTGTTTTTTCCTGATTGAATGGATTACTTTGCTGCATCTGCTAGTTTACAATCCCAGTATCTCCTTTGTATAAATTATCCTCAACCATTAAGGGACAAAGTTTTTGCTTTTGTGGAAACAAGGGCTTTACTATTAAGTCCTCAAAAACCCGGACTGGAAAAAATCCTTTAGTGTGCAAATATTCCTTTCTATGCAGCAATGTCCCTGGAATCCTAGGGCTTTCAAAAGTAAGTAGAATTCTTTGTACTTGACTCTGATTTATATGGGATTCTATAGAGTGTAATTCAGCAGGAAAAAACCTCTTTGAAAAGGGTTCTTAAATGTGAAATAATCTGTCTTCTTGAATTCCAAGAAATCTCTTGGCCTATATAAACCCACTTTACAAGGCTGTAGCCTTTGCTGGTGTTGATTCTGAAAGTTCCAAGAGTTAACTTTTTTGTTATGTATTTCCCCAGGAACAGGGGCTTTATATTTTTCATAGGGCCCAAAAGAATCAGGGCTGTCACTACAACACGTATGAGGCCTATGAAAACCTTGATCAATTTTGGCTTCAATTCCCTTTATCTTCCCTAGAATACAGTCCACAGTTTTTGCAATCAGGAAGACCAAGGGAGAAATTGATATTGTTGTTATCCATGTCTCTGGACTTGGACACCTTATATTCTCTCTGTCCCTCTTCGAACGGAGTAAAAGTATCCCCACTCTCTTCACCTCTCTCTTCTATAAAGTCAGTATCAGAGGTATAATTAGCGAGGGTGGCAAAGTGATTAGAAGTTGAGACCGTATATATCCTTGTAGGTGGGCTTTAATTAAAAAATCAAAAAAATCATCCATTTTAGTCTGCTTGCAAGCTGGAAGCGGTGGTAAATCATCTGTATCACGAGCCCTTTTGCCAGCACCCATTACTGTGGGGCCAAATACTATTCAAAAGCAAATTAACTGCTGTAAATTACCTTGACTGTATACACATCCAAAAGGTTCATTAAATGCATTGCATTACTTAGCAAACTTGAAAAACATTAAAAAACAGAATCCCATGTTCCGAGGTACTGTATCAGACCAAGTAAAATATACAAAAGGACTTATCTGCTGTTCTTTTAATCCTTTCAAATGGAGAGTCTGGTCAGCTGTTACAAATTCCCGGCTGTATTCAGTAGCACAAATCTTTTATCTGATTATTTCAAACTATTTTCTTCGATGTTCTTCAGTGTTGCCAAAATACCTTTGAATAATTTGTCTGTCTTATCTTTCTTTTCTTTTAAAACGGCAAGAATTTAAGTCAATTAGCCATGCTATGAGTGGTCACTCCCACTACATACAAACTTCCAGGGAGACGCCTGGAGAATAGGCAGAGCCAGTTAAAAGTATCTCAGACAGTCTGAAGACTAAAATCAAAGCAGTCAGGAGCTACCCAGCTTTTGTTTTAAAATCCAGGCTCCAGTGGCCTGGCCGGATGGGAGTGGCTTTTAACACTTTGTACTGCATAAAACATATTTTGTAGTATTGGGAGTATTCCTGAGAACTTGCTTCAAAAGCCACTCCTCTGCTTGCTTCAAAAGTCACTTCTCTACTTCCCTTGCTTGTGTGTGTGGCTAGGATGCCTGCCAAACTCTTGTGGGGTTTCTTTGGTAAGCCCCTGTCAGAACTCTAGGGAATGTTTACCTTTCTGCCATTCAGAACCTGCCTTTGGAGATTTGGGAGAGCTGCAAGCCTAAGGGGGATGTTTGCCTTGCTTCCAGTGTCTGGCTGGGGGGTGGGGTCTCCCTAGGTGAAGTTTCCCTGTGAGTTTGGTGCCACTTGTTCCTGAGCCATTCCATAGACTCCTGTAACTTCAACTGTCTTTCCCAGAAAGCATTGGGGTGATCTTTTGGGGGGATCTGTGAGTGGAACCGCAGAAATGTAATCCACCTCCAACTTGGAGAGATTGTAGAGGTTCATGCCCATCCCTGTCATCAGTGATAATATAACAAAACACAATTAAGAAATATGTCACTGTGTGTGTAAATTGCCATCAAGTCATAGTGAACGCATGGTGACCCCATAGGGTTTTCAAGGTAAGAGACTAACAGATGTGGTTTGTCATGACCTTTCTGTGCATAGTGACCCAGGAATTCTCCCATCCAAACACTAACCGGGGCTGACTGTGCTTAACATTTGAAACCTGATGAACTCCAGCTAGCCTGGGCCATCCAGGTCAGGGCAATAATTCCTTAAAAGACAGTTTTTGTTAACTGTGCTGTATGATTAATTATAGCATGAAATATAAGATATGTGTTTTATGCTTCCTTCACAACTAAAAGGAAATTGTGTCCATTTTGTTCATGTAACAGGCTAAAAAGAACTTGAGATAATTGTTTGTGCCTTTCTTGCAGTTACTGTGCAAATTACTCTATAATAATGTTTCATTATTAATAAATCAAATTGAGTTGCCTATCTGCTAACAAAATATGAGAGGGATGGAGATCTTAAATGATGCAATACTGTATCAAGTTGTCTCCACAAAATCATAAACTTAATAGTATAAATTTCTAGCATTATGAAATCCAACTCATCTATTTTGCTCTGCATAGCAGCAAAGTTGTGAATAGTCCTTTGTTTTATATATTTATAAATAATATTTTTCATAATAATATAATAATACTCACTGTATAAGGGTCATCAATTCTAATTGTTTCTTCAGCCATTGCCCAATTTGCATCAGCCAAATATCTGTCAAGTTTCAGCAATGAAAAGCTGTGTGCCTCCATTTGTCTGATACGCTGAACAGCGTTACTCATAGCCATACGCTTTGGAAGAGTAATATCACAAAGACCTATAGACACAGAGAATAAGGAAAATTCACCATTATTAAAACATATCTGAGGGCAATGACAGTCTATGAAACTGACAGGTGGAAGCTGGAAAGTTGCTGGTAACTTGCTAAAAGTAGCAAGGTTTGTTATCTGGGCTAAATTTGTTTTCTGGTCTTCTTGCAGGAACTTAGCCTGGGTACAGCTGGGTATAGGTGTAAGGCCAAGGGCAAGAGTCAGAACTCTTGGTCCTTGGCTCTTAGCCCGCAGCCTCTGACCTGTGTTAGCCAGCCCACTGAAAGAGAACCTTCCCTGAATGTGTTTTAGTTAAACTGTATTGTGTATGCTAGTTGTTTTGTATTTTGTAAATTTCTGTGAATTTGGATCCTTAGGGGGGAAAGGAAAATAAGATGACTACTGAAGAGTGACAATAGTAGGGGCATTGTCTTCATGGTCTTAAGCTAGAACAGCCATGCTATCATCACTTGCCCAGGAAAACTAGCAACTGCCCCTGAACAAAAATGTGAACACCAAAATGCTTCTGGACTTCTGTTGTTCAGTCACACAGTCGAGCCTGACTCTTCGCGACCCCATGGACCAGATCATGCCAGGCCCTCCTGTCTTCTTCTGTCCTCTGAAATTTGCTTCTGTACTACACTTGCTCTATTCTTCTAAGCACAGTGCAACTGCACTTGCACTTCTCCCTCTCTGCCTTACCTTGTAGCTTTAAATAAGGTTCTTTAGGACAAGAAGATAATAAAAACAGACCTATCTGTTGAGCCCTACAAAATAACACTGTGTTAAACATTATAACCACTACATGCACAACATTTCCTATTTTTTCTGTATAGTCTTAGCTCCTTATGTTTAGAAAAAAAGAACAAGAACCCAAATGTGTAATATCAACGGTCTTCTACACAGTTCGACCCAGTACAGTTTATGGAGGTAGAACTCTGAAACAGTCCTTTATGGGGATGAGTACAAAGCATGAAAGTGCAGTTCAGTTCATGGCATGCCGGGTTCACAAACCGCCATGAACTTTTAGGGGCCAAATGAACTGTTTCAATTTGTGAAGTTTGTGATTTGCTGGAACAGCTCCCCAGTGCTCTAGAGACACCAAACTCACAGGAGATATCTGGATGTCTCTCCTCTACCTGGCCTCCAAATTTGGTGTGGTTGGATTTATGGGGTCTCAATTATGGCCCCCAAAGAAGGCGCCCACCAAACTTCAAGGGCAGGTAGAGTCTGCAGGAGATCCCCTGTGAGTCTGATGTCTCTAGCTTGCATGGGATCCATTCTATAAACTCCTGAACCTCCCGAACCTGCTCCTGTCAAAATGACTGCCACAGGTCAACTTGCAGGGGTCCTCCCCTGGATGCTCTTCTACATGCCCACCAAGTTCCAAGCCCTCTATTGCTTTGAAATTCGGTAAACATTTAGATTGAGCAGAGACAGTGTGTCTGGAAATGTATCCGTTCATGAATGGGCACAAACTTCCATGGACAGCTTGAAAGCTCCTGGAAAGTTCGTGCTGATTGACTTGCCACAAACTTCACTTCATGAACCACAAACCAGTCAATATTCATCATGAACTTTAGTTCATGAGTTGGTTCATGCCTATCCCTAGTCCTTTAAGGTGTGAGGTAATGGAGATAAGGAAAGGACAATCAAGAACTTATAGACTGTTCAGCTAGAGCTACTGGCAGAATCCAGGAGTATTTATTTATTATTTATTTATTTATTTGTTTGTTTGTTTGTTAGGCTTGTATCCCGCCCTCCCGCCGAGGCGGCTCAGGGCGGCTCACAACAGTAGACTAATATACAATACAGCCACAAAATACATTAAAAATACATTATAATACATTTAAAATACATTAAATATATTAAATACATTTAAATACATTTAACATACATTAAAATATGGCGGCTTTCTTATGAAGTGCTGTAAGGGATGTTGGTGCCAATAGGCAAGCATATCAATGCCTGTGCTGGAGCTATTGCGGCAGTGCCAATGTGGCCGCATCTCAAAATGCTTGTCGGAAAAGCTCGGTTTTTACTGCTCTACGGAATTGTTGTAGATCACGTAGGGCCCAGATCTCAACCGGGAGCTTGTTCCATAACTTTGGTGCAGCTAACGAGAATGCCCTGGATCTTGTGGTTACTAGCCTGGCGTCTCGAGAGCCAGGAGGGACCAAGCAGTTTTGGGTCCCTGAACGCAGTGCTCTCGTGGGAACATGCGGGGAAAGGCGGTCCCTCAGGTAGACAGGCCCCAGACCATTTAGGGCTTTAAAGGTCAAAACCAGCACCTTGAAGTGTATCCGGAATGCTATTGGCAGCCAGTGCAGCTGCTTCAGCACAGGTTGGATGTGTTCCCGCATGGGAAGTCCCATCAGCAGCCTGGCTGCCGCATTCTGCACCAGCTGCAGCTTCCGGAGTTGCCCCAAGGGCAGCCCCATGTAGAGAGCATTACAGTAATCAAGCCTCGAGGTGACCAAAGCATGGATCACTGATGCCAGATCATTGCGTTCGAGGAAGGGGACCAACTGCCTGATTAGCCGAAGATGGAAAAAGGCTGCTTTGGCAGTGGCTGCTACCTGGGCCTCCATTGACAAGGAAGCATCCAGGAGCACTCCCAAACTCCTGACCCTCGGCGCTGGCACCAGAGGCGCCCCACCGAAGACCGGGAGAGGGACCCCTAACCCCGTACCGCTCCGATTCAGGCACAGGACCTCTGTCTTCGTCAGATTCAATTTCAGGCGACTCAGCCTAAGCCAGCCCGCTACGTCCCGCAACGCTCGGTCCAGGTCTTCCGGGTTAGAGCCAGACTGGCCGCCCAACAACAGATAGAGCTGGGTGTCATCCGCATATTGGTGACACCCTAGCCCATGCCTCCGTGCAATCTGGGCAAGGGGGCGCATATAGATGTTAAATAGCATTGGGGAGAGAACTGCTCCTTGGGGCACCCCACAAACCAGGGGGTGCCTTTGGGACAGCCTCTCCCCAAGCGCTACCCTTTGTCCCCAACCTTGGAGAAAAGAGACAAGCCATTGCAAGGCAAGGCCCCGAATCCCCACATCGGCGAGGCGGTGGGCAAGCAACTCATGGTCGACCATGTCGAACGCTGCCGACAGGTCCAACAACAGGAGCACCGCCGTCCCACCCCGATCCAGATGCCTACGGAGGTCATCCGTGAGGGCGACCAGTGCTGTCTCAGTCCCGTGGCCCGGGCGGAAGCCGGACTGGAACGGGTCTAGTGTGGAAGTGTCATCCAGGTAGGCCTGCAACTGTCTCGCCACCGCCCTCTCTATTAATTTGCCCAAATAGGGCAACTAGAGACCGGCCGGTAATTAGTCAATTCGGCCGGGTCCAAAGATGGTTTTTTTAAGAGAGGACGGACCATCGCTTCCTTGAGGGCCCCAGGGAAGCGTCCCTCGGATAGGGACCTGTTGACAATGTCTCTGAGGGCGCTTCGAAACCCCTCTCGGCCAGCTTTAATTAGCCAGGAGGGGCACGGATCAAGGTTGCAGGTGGTTGGGCGTACAGTTGAGATCAGCCTATCAACTTCCTCTAGGTTGAGGGGTCCGAAACGATCCAGAATGGGACCAGAAGACGTGCATGGAGCCTCAAGTTCAGACACTGTCTCAAGTGTGGCTGGGAGGTCGTGGCGAAGTGACAAGACTTTGTCTGCAAAATAGCTCGCAAAAGCCTCACAGCCAATATCCAATTCCCTCACATTTTGTCTGCTCTGCGGCAGGGTAGTTAATGACCGAATAATTCTATACACTTGTGCCGGGTGTGAGCTTGCAGACGCAATCTCAGCTGCGTAGAACTCCTTCTTTGCGGCCTTGACTGCCATCTCATACGACTTCATAAACGTTCGATAGGATGTTCTTGATACTTCGTCCCGAGCTCGCTGCCACTGTCTCTCTAGTCGTCTGAGCCCGCGCTTCATCAGCCTCAGCTCTTGGGTATACCAAGGAGCCAGCCTCCGTCGAGGGCGCAGAGGGCGTCTAGGAGCGATCTCAATGGCCGCTGAGAGTCGGTTGTTCCAGTCCTCGACTAGCCCATCCAGCGAGTCGCCAGGGGGCAATGGATCCCGGAGAGCCATCTGAAGCCGCAATGGGTCCATCTGGCTTCGCGGGCGAGCCAAAATCGGCTCACCGCCCAAATAGGGTTGGGGTGACACGTTCACCCGGGCCCTCAGGGCATAGTGGTCTGACCATGGTACTGCCGTAGCAGTAATCTAGTCCACTATAATCCCAGCCGCAAAGATCAGATCAAGCATGTGGCCGGCCGTCAATGCAGAACCAACAGATATGTTCCGGGTAAGAAAAGGTACTAGACAAGGTTGTCCCCTGTCACCATTGTTATTTATCTGGATTTTGGAGATTTTGCTACAAGCGGTTAGAGATGATGATAATATAAAAGGTTTGAATATTGGAGGTTTTTCATTTAAATTAAGAGCATTTGCGGATGATATCATGTTTATTGTTGAAGATCCTGTTAATAATATGCCTAAGGTATTTGAAAAAGTAAGAGAGTTTGGTGATCTTGCAGGGTTCTATGTCAACAAAAATAAATCTAAGATACTGTGTAAAAATATGACTGGTACAAAGCAACAAACGTTACAAAATGTGACAGAATGTGAAGTGGTTAAAAGGGTTAAGTATTTGGGAGTTGAAATTACAATGAAAAACATAGATTTGTTTAAGAATAATTATGAAAAACTGTGGGGTTCGATAAAGAGTGATTTAGAAAAATGGGAAAAACTAAGATTATCTCTTCTTGGAAAAATTGCCGTTATTAAAATGAATGTACTGCCCAGGTTAATGTTTTTGTTTCAGACAATACCAATTGTGAAAGATGGGAAAGTGTTGGTAAAATGGCAAAGAGAAATCTTTAAGTTTATCTGGGCTGGAAAGAAGCCAAGAATTAAAATGAAGATAATGTATGATACTAAAGACAGAGGTGGCTTCCAAGTCCCGAACTTGCGTTTGTATCATGAAACAGTATGTATGTCTTGGTTATCTGAATGGGTAAATTTGGAAAATAGAAAACTTTTAGCTCTTGAGGGGCACGATTGCAGATTTGGCTGGCATGCCTATCTTTGGTATGGGAAAAACAAAGTCGATTCTGTGTTTAAGCATCATTATGTAAGGAGGACATTGTTTGAAGCATGGACCAGGTATAAGAATACAATTTCGGATGAGAGGCCTCTGTGGATTGTTCCAGCTGCAGTTATACATCTGTTTTCAGAGCATAAAGGTAATGACTGGTTGAAATATCAGGAATTGTTGCAAAAAGAAGGGAAAAAATATGTTTTAAAACCAAATAATGAATTAGAATTTGAGTATGGTTGGCTACAATATTGTCAAATAAGGGACATCTATAAAAAAGATTGTAAAGAGTTTGGTTTTAGAGCTATGAATGATGATTTTGAGAATATATGGTTGAAAAAAGAGCGGAAAATGATATCAAAGATGTATAAAACTTTGTTGACTGTATATACTTTGGATGAAACTGTTAAAGAACAAATGATAAAGTGGGCCATAAATATTAACAAAGAAATTTCTATGGAATCATGGGAATTTTTGTGGAAAAGATCTTTTAAAATGTCTACCTGTATCAATGTAAAAGAAAACTGTTATAAGATGATGTATAGATGGTACATGACACCAAAAAAGATTGCCAATATTAGTATGGATAAGAACTTGAGTAATAAATGTTGGAAATGTAAAAAAGTAGAGGGTTCTTTTTACCATATGTGGTGGTCATGTGATAAAGTGAAAGCATACTGGTCTAATATACATTGTGTGATGCAGAAAATATTGAAAATCCCAATTGAGAGAAAGCCAGAACTTCTTCTCCTCGGTTTGACAATGGAAAAAATTCCACAAGAAAAAAGGACACTGTTATGGTACATGATTACGTCGGCGAGAATGGCCTTTGCTCAGCATTGGAAAATGGAGAAGGTGCCAGATATACATGACTGGTTGAGAAAACTGTTATTTTTAGCGGAAATGGACAAAATGACAAAGAAATTAAATGGACAAATGGCAGAACAGTACTTAAAAGACTGGGAAGGATTGAAATTGTATCTAGAAACTGAATATAGAATGAAGGGGAAAATATATAACTTGGATACGTATGGATATTGAACGAGAAGTGAAATGAATTTTGAACTGTATGTACTGTTATATATAATATGCTGAAATTGTAGAGGTTATATATAATTGAAATGTGTTACCTGGTTTGTCGATGTACTTAAGTCTAAGCTTGATTACCTTATAATTTTTCTGTTTGTTATTAGCAGTGTTGGAAGCCTATTAGGGGGGTGGGGGATTGGGACGGGGATCTTCTTTTTTGAAATTGTATTGGTAACGTGATTGGAAATGTTGAACGTATCCCAATAAAATTTTGTTTCAAAAAAAAAGCGTGTGGCCGGCCTGATGAGTGGGAACCGTTACATACTGGGAGAGTCCCAGCGCCGCCATGGACGATGCTAGGTCCACCGCTCGGGTGGCGGTCGCGTCGTCGGCGTGGACATTGAAGTCCTCCAAGACCAAAAGTCTGGGGTGTTCCAGCGCCCAGCCCGACACGGCCTCCACCAGAGATGGCAGGCTGTCCACCGGTGCGTTGGGCGGTCGGTACACCAGCCAGACAGCCAAACTCTCCCTGGCTTCCAAGACAAAGCCGGCACACTCAATGCCTGAGATCTTGGCGACTGGGAGTGCCCTGAAGGAGTAAGCCTCCCGAACAAACAAAGCCACTCCTCCCCCCCGCCCCAACGTCCGGGATTGGTGGAGGACCGAAAACCCAGGAGGAGCCATCTGGGAGAGAGCAACTGTCTCCCCATCTTGCACCCAGGTCTCGGTCATGCACGTCAGGTCCATATCTTGGTCCTGAAGGAAGTCTCGAAGGACTGCGGTCTTATTGTTTATGGACCTGGCGTTGCACAACACCAATGTCGGAGAGGGGTTTGTCCTCCTTGCCCCACTGTCTGTCACCCTTGGGGTGAGACGCAAACTGGAAGGTGGCCGAGCTTCCCTGTTTCTCTGCCCCCTTCCCTTTCCTCGTTGCCTGGTCCCACCGCTATACCTTCCCCTCCCCGAGTATGCAGTATGAGAAGTTTGTCATATTTCCTCTTTTCTGCAGAAGTAAAATTGCAATCAGTGACAAAGGTATAAGGTTTCACAAGAGAAATTCAATATAATTTAATGACATATCTATATATAATGAAACACAGCACAGTATAAAACTAAATAGTCAAGTGTCTAAGATGAAAGGATAAAATATTCAATATAAAGTTGGATAATACCACAAGAGCCTCCTATCATAAGATCAAAAAATAAACATATTCAATTATATCCAGTAATTAATATCTTATAGAAATTGTTGCAAGGATCGGTGCATTCCAATGGAAGTGCATAACCAAATTCTAAAACATAATTTGTCTTTCAAAGATGTTGAATCTGACACTTCTAGGACAGTCCCATCTTAACCAATGTTGTAGCATAGGAATTACTGTACTCTGCTAGCCCTGGTACTCAGCACTTAAAGGACCATCCATGGGCACCTCATCCTTTGCACAGCCAGGTTCAACTGTGGTGGATGCCACATCAGACCTCCAACCCTGACCTCCGTCTCCTCCTGGGCAGGCTCCAGGCTGGAGAGGGACTCATGAAGCAGGCTCCCATCAGCTGTAGGAAGGGGATCATGTCCCTGTTTCAACAGGATGCCATTCCTGGTTGGATGGCTGTGCAACAGCAGACTCCTCATCTGGTTGTTATGCTCCTACAACAGTTAGATTCAACTCCTGGACAGAAGGCCTGTCAATGGCAGTGTTGTGGCTGCTTTCCCTCAATGCTTTAAGCAGAGGTTGAGAAGGTTGAGAACCCAAAATGCCAAGCCCAGTAAACTAGGGAAATGCCAAAATGCTTACAGTATTCCCAGTGAGCTAAGAAGGTGGAAGTACACATACACATGGTCTGCTACACATACCAGTCCATACAACACAGCCCTGTACACCTTATCAAGAAGAGTATTGACTCCCCTACCCCCAATTACAATGAAGCAGGAGGATCAATACTGTCATGATGGCCTTAGTAATGGGCAGTCCCACTGCCACTGCTATTTTATTGGATATGTCATGGACAATTGGGCCCTGAATCCTCTTCTTAGAATGCTTCAATGAATTGTTCCACCTCTTCTGAATGGATGTCTCAATACAGAGACCATGGTGTTAGCAGTCAGACCACTCCTCTTGCTGAAGGGCAGATTATAAACAGAAAACCAATAAACACCATTCTTAATATATATCTTTCAGCTCCAATATCATATGCTGCAATGCACTGGCTGACCTAAAATGGACACAAAATGGATGCCAAACCAGGACAAGTCTGAAATATAGTTTAGATGTGTAAGAAAAGAGCAGCTGACTCGCTAACGACCTCTCCACCATCCTAAAAAGGTGCATAGCTTAAGACAATGGGTCTCCCAAAACAGATTGCCTCACCTGGATCTAATCACATCACATGTCCAGCCTCACTTCTACTTTTACCTATTTACCCTAATTATGCAACACTTAGCACTATTCACAAAACCTGGTAGTTTTCCTGTCCCATACACAGAGGATCATCAAGAAATATTAACACCTACAGTTGGCCTCAAGTAAACTCATCAATGTTTCCCAAGATCATTGTTCACCCCCGGAAAAGCCATCAAGTCATGTTTTGGGGGCAAACACATCAGACTGCCACAGGGAACATTTTTCCTATAATTGCAAGCATGCTGCTCCATAGTGGTGTGCGTGTTTCTGATAGCTACAGCACACACTCGACTTTGTGGGTTTCTTCTCTTTTCCCTGTGAAACACTGTCTATTTTGCTGCTACTTCTGTGGACC
This sequence comes from Gekko gecko, assembly GCA_029375565.1. Lineage (NCBI taxonomy): Eukaryota > Metazoa > Chordata > Lepidosauria > Squamata > Gekkonidae > Gekko > Gekko gecko. The sequence goes on along the minus strand of JAPDNY010000003.1, from coordinate 101,214,745 downwards.
TTTACAAGACTTGGTAATTATAGTCCCTTTTCCCTCAACTATTCCCGCTCCTCCTTTTTGTCTTAACAAGCTTGTATGTGTTTAAGTGTATTTGTGTGTGTGTTGCCCTATTTAAAACATTTTATTTTTTCAATTAAAATTACAAAACAGTATAACAAATAATTGTGAATACGTTAATAATAACCTTGCACTTTCTTAACAATGAGTTTCATAAAAGGTTAAAATGACACATCCTTAATAAAAAACAAAATCCATGTATTTTCTTGTAAATTACAGTATTCATCTGGATTTGACTTGATATATTAAAAAAAGGAAACAATTTTTCAATAAAATCATTTCTCTTTGATGGTACTTCAGCAATTACCAATTGCATTGCTATCTTATCCATTACTGCTAAATCCCAGATCTTTATGAAACATGGTTTTAATATGGAAATTTTACTTGATTTCCAATTCTGAGCTATACGAATTTTTACTGGTATTAATAATAAATATGTTAATTCTGATTTATATTTTGATAAATTTAAGTTAGGCCATAGTTAAGGAGCACTGATACAGTTGTAAATGGAATAGACTGATTTATAATTTTTCCTATCAGAAATAACCCCCCCCCAAAAAAAAACAAAACAAAACAAAACACCCTATAGATTTGAGGATAGGCCTACCAACAATGTTCAAAAGTTTCTTTGAGATCAAGAATCCTTCCAACAGTTTGGAGTGGAAATATTTTTTAAAAAATATAGCCTTATAGATGTGAGCTGCAGACTAGAAGGTCTATAGTTCGGCAGTTCGAGACCCTAGTGCTGCGTGACGGAGTTCAAAAGCAAGAAATTGCAAGTAGGAAGATAACAGCGTTCCGTGCGCCTCGGCATTTAGTCATGCTGAATACATGACCATGGAATCATCCTAGAACAGAGCTGGCTCTTTTCTTGGAAATTGAGATGAGCACTGTCCCCTAGAGTCAGATTCAACTAGCTTTCAAGCAAGGGAACCTTTACTGTCAGGTATCCCTGCCATAAGGCTGGGGGGGCGGATGAGACCGTAATTAATGTATCTGTGCTGTTGGTGTGGAATGTGGGGAGGTGCCGAGGTTGCCTGGGAGACCAGGCCATATCTCACCTCGGCAGGCCAGAGATGGCCTTGGGAGCCAGGCTGTTCGTCTCCTTTCGATTTCTAAAGACAACAGCTAGGCCTGGGAAATCTTGGGGTGGCGGGGGTATAGTAATTTAGTGCTTTATAGTTTCACCCCCCCGCGCGCTAAACAGCTATTGGTAGAATCGTAGGGGGCTCTTGCCCCCCTTAGAGTATAACCCCAATGCTTCATGTATTCAAGTTATTCTTAACAATGCTTCTGTTCTAGTGACCTAGTATTGCAGTCTAATAAATACTATCCTTGTTTCAATGAATAAGGCCTGGTGTTTGACTGACAGTTTGTTAAGAATCACTTTTAGTCGGGACTGGTCAGAAACCCGTGGCACCCAAAATGAGCGACGGTGAAGACGACACTCTCCCGATCAAAGATCCACCAGAGGACCAGAAACCGGAGGATAAGAAATCTCCTGTGACGACGGTGCCGAGCACCACAGCAGTCGTGCCCTTGGAAGTCCCGGGTACCTATGTGCCGGCGACGTGGGGCTTGGAATACGACTTAGGGGGGCCCTACAGGGACCCTTATGGAGCGGTGTATGGCGGGGTGACTACCCGACCCAAGCAGCGATGGGACTGGGTGAAGCCGCTCGCCGAGACACATGAGACGTGGTTCTTCACCTCGCGAGCGTCAGTGAGAGAGAGACGGTTTGAGAGATCGGTTCACTGACTGAGCACGGCTGAAGGGGCGGAAGACCTGCACAGGGAGACGAGAGACGTGGAAGGACCCGTGGTGAGTCGGAGATGGAGTGGCGACCCGAGCCAAGATCGCCTCTTCCGCTTGCTGGACGAGTCCCTCTCTCGCATACCCAAGATGATCTCGGACGGCATCCGGGAGGAAATGGACAGGAGGCAGAGAGAGGCGCCTCCCGATCAGCAACCCCCCGATTAAAGGATCGTGCTGGCGGGGCCGCCTGGGGGTGTCCCTGGGCAACCGGGGGCACCCCCAGACCAACCAGCGGGGCCCCCACTGCAGGGGCCGCCGGCGCCATGACCGCATCGACCCTGGGGGTTCCTCCCACCGAAACCGGCCGAACTCCTTGACACGGACTTTGATGGGACCCCGGAGAAGTTCTTTCTTCCTAGTGAGAACCGAAAAGTTCATCAAGAACTGGGGACACCTGTTCCAGAGCGAGGACCGCATGGTGGACGCTATAGCATCGCACCTGAAGGAGGCGGCGGCAGACTGGTATGTAGCCCTACACCAAGCAGACGGGCGGGAGTTGCGGGAAATCGACGCCTTTATGTAGGTCATGAAGGAGCAGTTCGAGGATGACAACGTGAACAAGACCGCCCGAGTTTTCTTACGCGCTTTCAAGCAAGGTTCCAAATCCGTGAGGGAGTATACCGCGGAATTCCGGAGGCAAGCCACGAAAGTCCGGGGATGGCCTGACGGAGTCCTGGCAGAACAATACCGCCTGGGGCTCAACTCGGAGATCCGCCGTACCGTGATGCGCGGACACGATCTGGAGACGTTGATGGGCTGGATGCAGGAGGCGATAGCCACGGAGACCCGCCTGAAAACTATCTGCCTAGATGACACGGCGGCGCTGGGGAAGGGAGGCCCATCGGGACCAACACCGGCACCCAGGGGGAAGACTCAACCGATGACTCCCCGACCCAAAGATGGCACAAGGGAGATCCAGATGAAGCAAGGGCTATGTCTGAAGTGCGGCGAAGTGGGCCACTTCGCGGCCAGCTGCCCCGGATCAACTACCCCACCCGGAGGGGCGAAAGGGGGCAAGAAGAAATTTGACACATCCACACCCAAGCCGGTGGCGAAACCGAGAGGAGCTAGAGCTCTGCAAATCAACCCGCTGAGCGAAACCTCCGACTCGTCGGAGGAAGAAGCCACGAAGGTGGGAAACGAGAAGGACCTGCTGTAAATAGTGCTGAACAGCAGGTCCCGGACTCGTAAGCGCTGAACCCGGTGAGCAGATCCTCCTCTCTCTTCTTTCTGTGATTTTAATGGACCCGGGTCTACAGACCCATGTGAGAGTGCGAGCTCTCATTGACTCTGGGTGTGGGAAAGACATCATTAGCCCCTCGCTAGTGACAGGGCTAGGGGTGAAAGTAGTCAAACTGGCCGAACCCTTAGTGTTTACACAAATGGATGGCTCAACGATGAAAGAGCCGTGTAAATACAAGACTGTGCCATTACGCCTGGGGATTGGGGACCACTGAGAGGTGAGATCTTTTGTTGTTACCCCAGCTGCCCGTTTCCCTCTGGTCCTGGGGAGTGCCTGGTTCTTTGACCACGACCCACACATTTTGTGGGAAGGGGGGAAAGTCAATTTCATCTCAGCAAAATGTAGGGACCATGTTTGGCAAGGGGACTGGGGATCCCTACGACTGGGAAGCGACCCTGTGCTGGTGGGGGTGGCGGAAGCAGAAGCGGAGGCGATCCCGCGAGAATACCGAGACCTAGCGGCGGTCTTTGGGGAAGATGAGGCAGACGAGTTACCCCCCCACAGAAACTCAGACTGTGCTATTGAAATCCTGCCAAACCAGAAGCTACCTAATGGCAAATTGTATTCCATGAGCCCGGCTGAGAAAGTGGAACTGAGAAAATTCATAGACAAAAACTTGGAGAGGGGGTTTATCCGACCCGCCTCTTCCCCGTTTGCCGCACCCGTTTTATTCTGGAAAAAGAAAGACGGGGGGTTGCGGCTATGCAAGGACTATCGTGGGCTTAACGCTGTTTCAGCCACCAATGCATACCCCTTGCCTCTGATCAAAGACCTCCTTGCTGCGGTTGCTGGGGGGAAGATTTTTTCTGAACTGGATCTCAGGGATGCCTACTTTCGGGTACGCATCAGGGAAGGAGATGAATTCAAAACTGCATTTAACACTCCCCTGGGGCAGTTTGAATACTTAGTTATGCCCTTCGGGCTACAGCGGGCGCCAGGAGTGTTCATGAACCTGATTAATGAAGTGTTGCACAAGTATTTGTTCAAGGGGTTCCTTGTTTACCTTGATGACATACTTCTGTATTCCCCCAACCACCGTTCACACGTGAAACTGGTGAGGGAGGTACTTCAAACATTACACAAGCACAAACTCTTCGCTAAACTGTCCAAATGTGAATTTCATAAGTCGGAAATCGCCTTTTTAGGCTACCGCATCTCACAAAAGGGGTTGAGATGGACCCTGACAAGGTTAAAGATGTGGTGGGGTGGGAACCCCCCAAGACGAGGAGACAGCTCCAAGCGTTCCTCGGATTCGCCAATTTTTACAGATCATTCCTTTCGAACTTTGTTCAGGTAGCCCTTCCCCTTACTGACCTACTAAAAACTAAGGGGAAAGCCCCTGACTGCACCCGGCCGGGTACACGCCTAAAGGCCGGGTGCACTCTATTCTTGGTGCTGTGGGGGGGGGTAGCAGTGGGAGGGCTTCTAGTGTCCTGGCCCAGCTGCTGGACCTCCTGATGGCACCTGGTATTTTTGGCCACTGTGTAACAGAGTGTTGGACTAGATGGGCCATTGGCCTGATTCAACATTGGCTTCTCTTATGTTCTTATCTAGTCTTCCCTTCTGGTGGGTAACAAAATCCCAGAGACATTTGAGCATCAGCATACTTTTAAACTTACAAGATGTATATTCTTACAACTATAAGCCAGTAATTCTGTGAAATCAATTTTGGAGGAATGTGTGTAGTTAAATATGACCTTATTAAAAAAATTGACTGAATTAAAACTTTCATACTCCCTAAATTTCTATTTTTATTTCAGAATCTACCTATTCCTGTTTCATTTAAGGATCTGCACGATTGGCAAGTTCTTATTTCATGGAGTGCCCACGAGTTCTTGTATTGTGAGAAAGGGAGAAAAGTACTTCTTTCTCAACCTGCTCTGTCCCATGCATAATCTTATAAACCTTGATCATGTCACCCCTCAGCCGTCGTTTCTCCAAGCTAAAGAGCCCCAAGCGTTTTAACCTTTCTTCATAGGGAAAGTGTTCCAACCCTTTGATCATTCTAGTTCCCTTCTCTGCACTTTTCCCAATGCTATAATATCCTTTTTGAGGTGTGGTGATCAGAACTGTACACAGTATTCCAAATGAGGTTGCACCAATGATTTATACAGGGGCATTATGATACTGGCTGATTTGTTTTCAATTCCCTTCCTAATAATCCCCAGCATAGATTATAGATTCACAGAGCTCAGCTGGGTCATTATAGATTATAGACTGGAGGGCCCCTGCAAGTTGACCTTGGATATTATAGATTGTTTATCTTCTTGTGTAATATAAATTGGATATATTTCAGATTTAGTATAATTAATTGTAAAGTGTGATATTTTACTAAATGTATCCAATTTTTTTATTAAATGTCTTAAAGAATTCCAGGGATTAGACAAATAAAATACTGCCCCATCTGCAAAAAGACTAAAATTAATCTGTATTCCTGTAATATCTGAGCCTTGCCTTATGGTATATGCAAGGGGTTCTAGGGAAATAGTAAAAAGAAAGGGTGATAAGCAACAACCCTGTCTCATCCCTCTAAATAGTTTTAATTTGTCTGATCTGTAGTTATTAATGTTAATTTGTGTGATTGGGTCTTGATAGACTGAAGCTACAGAGGTCAAGAAATTAGGTTCAAATCCCATGTATTTTAATACTGCTATAGATTTTCAGGGTTGTCTGGCCATGGTCTTGTCATTGCAGGACCTGATGTTTCGCCAGTAGCTCCTCTATTTGCATGTTCATAGCCTGGGGAACTCCTACAAGATAATGACTCAACCCCATGTTCCTGAGTAAATATAAATTACCTGCCTATCATTTTTCTTCTCACCTTGACACAGAGAGTACTCCATTCTTTCTTTCTGTGTTATACTTCTGCGGATGCCAGTAATAGCTACTGGTGAAATGTCAGGTCCTACAATGCCAAAGACCGTGGCCAGACAACCTGGAAAATCTACAGCAGCTAATGAACTCCGACCATGAAAGCCTTCGACAACATATTTTAATACTGTTTGTAAATAAGGAATTTCGACTTTGTTGAATGCTTTCTTGGCATAGGGAGCCAACAAAATGGAGTTTATATGGCTGTGTTTACAAGAATGAATTATATTCATTGACTCTCTAATGTTGTTATTGATCTTCCAGGTATAAAACCTGCTGGGTAATGATGTATATAATTTGCTATTATTTTGTTTAAACTAGTAGCCAGAACTATAGAAAATTTTTTGAAGTAGTGGTTTAAAATAGAAATTGGCCAATATGAAGCTGGATCTAGTTTATCTTTTCCACTTTTGGGAGTCACAGTTACTCTTGACTCCTTCCAAGTTTTAGAGATTACACCCTTGATCATAACATTTTCGCTGGTGTCAACTAGAGAATTTAAAATTGTATATAATTTTTTTTTATAAAAGTCAACCATCAGGCTATCTCTGCCTGGAGCTTTGTTGTTTCTGATTTTCATAAGTGAATCAGTTAGTTCAGAAAGAGTAATCAGGTGTTCCAAAAAACTGATATATTCTTTGGTTAGTTTAACATTAAATTTGATAGCTTTCAGGTAATCCAATATAGGTCCCTGTTGTGGTTGTTCAGATTGATAAAGATTTTGGACTTCCGGTTTTGGCGGCTTGCGAGTGGGTACGCTCCATCACAGCTCTGATGTGAGTGACCCGCGAACCATGCTGATGGGGAAGGGTTCGAGTTGATCTTGGACCCTCTCAACTCCTTGTAGGGGAGTCGTAGCCTGGGGCATGTGAAAGTTCTCTCCCAAGGCAGCCAGCCAAGGGATTGAGGCTCCTTTTGCCCCAATAGGTTCCCGTGGCACAGAACCAGCAATGGAACCAGAGGCGCACACCGGACAGAGCGTGCAAGAGATCCAAAGAAAGGTGGTCTTCCCTACCTTCTGAAGCATCATGAATAAAAATGTGAGTTGATCCATCTATAAACGAACAATTCACCGAATCGATAGTAGTAAAGTCACACTAAAGCCCAAATCAAGCGGAAAGGGGAGGGGAATACCCAATTCCGAAAAGACTGAGTTTAAAGTGGGGTCTGAGAATGTGGCTTGAAAGGAGTGTATATCCGATTTAGTGGGACAGAAGCAGCAAGAAACTGATAAATATACAGGCTATCAGAGACTATTAAAAACTTTTCTCTTAATATAAACAATGATGCAGCGAGCAGAAAAAATGGCGGCCAAAGGGAAATTTGCAGCAGGAACCGCCAGCACATCATCTCCGGCTATCAAACCGGAAGTAACCACAGACTTTCCTAAAATGATGGCTGCGGCTTTGTGCCCTCTACTGGACCAGATGACTAACTTCAACGAAAAGTTGGACATGTTGCAGAAAGAGCTCAAAGAAAATTCAACTAAGAATTTTAAACAGAACCACTCTCTACCAAGCTACAACCAACCCAACTCTCTCTCAGCTCCCACACTCCAGCTAGGAAGGCAAAGACAGGCAGAGCTGATTCAGCTGGGCTGAGGCAAGGAGTGGAGAGCACATGGTGGGTTGCTGGAGCATGTATCTGAGATATGACTGAGAGAATTCCAATACTGGTCAAGACCTCTGATCACTACCCGCTCCTGCTGATCCATGTGGGAACAAACGATATAGTCCAAAGAAACCTTGAAAGGATCTCCAAAGACTATGAGGCTCTGGGCAGGATGGCGAAAGATCTATGGGCACAGGCGGTGTTCTCCACTTTACCTGTTGAGGGCCATGGAGCTGGAAGGGAGAACAGGATACTGGAGGTGAATGGCTGGTTACATAGATGGTGCCGTCAAGAGGGATTTGGCTTCCTGGACCATGGTATGTACATCCAAGATGAAGGACTGTTGGTGACAGATGGGGTGCACCTTACAAAGAATGAGAGGAATGTCTTTGCTGCAAGACTTGCAAACCTGATCAAGAGGGCTTTAAACTGAAGACATCAGGGGTGGGAAGAAAAGGTCTGATGTTTTGCAGCATCCCCAACACTAAGTTTAAGAAGGGGAGTGACCAGAGAATAAATGAAAGAGAGAGAGGTGAGTTCAGTAATTTTCAGGTAAAATCAAAGGGACCTACGGTAGGAAAGGATATCTGTAATCTGAAATGTCTTTATACTAATGCACAGAGTATGGGAAATAAACAGGAGGAACTTGAACTTCAAATATTGGAAAATAATTATGATCTGATAGATATCACTGAGACTTGGTGGGATGAGTCTCATATATGGAGCACAGCAATTGAAGGATATACCTTATTTAAATGGAACAGAATAAACAAAAAAGGTGGCAGGGTGGCACTATATGTCAAGAATGAATACACTTGCACTGAAATTCAGGATTTTGACAGTTGCCCTGTTGAAAGTGTGTGGATAAGGATAGAGCAGGGGGGAAAGAAGGGGATATTATTGTGGGGTTATACTACAGACCTATGAACAAATTGGAGGAACGGGATGATGATTTTGTACAACAGCTTGCTAACCTTTACAGAGACAGGATGTAGTGGTTATGGGAGATTTCAACTATCCAGATATTTGCTGGAAATCTAACTCTGCTAGACATGGGGCATCCCACAGATTCTTGAACAGTCTTGTGAACAACTTCATCTCTCAGAAGGTGGAGGTGGGAACCAGAGGATCTGCTATCCTAGTATTAATTCTGACTAACAGGGAAGAACTGGTTGATGAGGTGAATGTTGTAGGATCCTTGGGGAATAGTGACTATGTCAGCTTGGAATTTGATATAGTGAGGGATGTGAAACCAGGCCATAGTAGAACTCGTATCCTGGATGTCAGTAAGGCTAACTTCAAAAAACTCAGAGAAATATTAGGTAGGGTCCCGTGGCTGGAAATGCTGAGGGGGAAATCTGCACAGGAAAGATGGGAGATGCTGAAAAATGAAGTGCTTAAGGCACAATTGCATACTGTTCCGGTAAGAAAGAAAGGTGGGAGACGGGTAATGAAGCCGAGGTGGTTGAACAAGGAACTCTCTGAAGAGCTGAGACTGAAAAAGGGAAATATACAGGAAATGGAAGGAGAGCCAAATTAATGAGGGTGAGTACAAGAAGCAGGCTCAAATCTGTAGGGATGGTGTCAGAAAGGCTAAAGTGCAGATGGAGCTGAGGCTTGCGAGGGATGCTAAAAATAACAAGAAAAATTTCTATGCCTATGTTCGGAGCAAAAAGAAGAACAGGGATGGGGTAAGCTCATTGCTAGAGGAAGACAGTTAAGTCTTAACAAGGGATGAAGACAAAGCAGAATTACTCAACTCTCACTTTGCATCAGTCTTTAACCGTAAGGCGAGCTGTATACAAACGAAGAATGCAGGGCATATGAAGGAAGGAGGAACTGCCAGTCCAGAGCAAGTAAGGAAATGGTTAGAGAGCATCTAGCTGCCTTAAATACTTTCAAATCTCCAGGGCCGGATTGCTTGCATCCCAGGGTGCTAAAGGAAATTGCAGATGTTATTTCAGAGCCTCTGGCTCTAATCTTTCAGATGTCCTGGAGTACTGGTGCTGTGCTGGAAGACTGGAGAAGAGCGGGAAATTACAGGCCTGTAAGCTTGACATCAATACTTGGAAAAATTCTAGAGCAGATTATCAAACGCTCTGTCTGTGAGCACCTTGAACGGAATGAGTTAATTGGTAATAGCCAGCATGGCTTTATCAAGAATAAGTGATGCAAGACCAACCTTATCTCCTTTTTTGACAGAATTACTAAAATGGTTGACTCTGGCAATGTTGTGGATTTAGTGTATCTAGATTTCAGTAAAGCATTTGACAAAGTTTCTCATGATATCCTTGAGGATAAGCTGGTTAAGTGTGGGCTGGATGGAGCAACCGTTGGATGGATCCATGGTTGGTTGAAAAATCGTACTCAACAAGTGCTCGTAAATGGCTCTGTGTCTACGTGGAGGGAAGTCTCGAGTGGAGTGCCACAGGGCTCGGTCCTGAGCTCAGTGTTGTTCAATGTTTTTATAAATGACCTGGAGGAGGACATGGGATGCTTATCAAATTTGCAGATGACACAAAGCTGGGTGGGATTGCTAATTCTGAAGAAGACAGAGTCAGGATTCAAAATGATCTAGATAGGCTGGAACAGTGGGCTGAGGGAAATAAAATGAAATTCGATAGAGATAAGTGCAAAGTCCTACACCTGGGCACAAAAAATCAAAGGCACAAATATAGAATGGGAGGGACATGGCTTGACAGCAGCACATGTGAGAGGGATCTAGGTGTTCTGGTTGATCACAAGCTCAACATGAGCCTGCAGTGCAATATGGCTGTGAAGAAAGCTAATGCAATCTTAGGATGCATTAACAGAAGCATTGTGTCCTGATCACGGGAGGTGGTAGTTCCGCTCTATTCTGCTATGGTCAGGCCTCACCTGGAGTACTGTGTCCAGTTTTGGGCATCACACATTAGGAAGGATATTGACAAGCTTGAGCGTGTCCAGAAGAGGGCAACCTGGATGGTGAGAGGGTTTGAATCCAAGTCTTATGAGGAAAGGCTGAAAGAGTTGGGTATGTTTAGTCTGGGAAAGAGAAGACTTAGAGGGGATGTGATTGCAGTCTTCAAGTATTTGAAGGGCTGTCATGTAAAAGATGGAGCAGATCTATTCTCTCTTGCTCCAGATTGCAAGACTAGATCTAATGGGTGTAAATTACAAGGGAGTCGTTACCGGCTAGATATCAGGAGAAACTTCCTAACTGTAAGAGTCGTTGAGCAGTGGAACAGTCTGCCTTGGGAGATGGTGGATGCTCCTTCCCTGGATGTTTTCAGGGGGAGGCTGGACGACCATCTTTCGGGTATGTTGTAGGTATGTAGGGCTATCTTTTGGCTATGCTCCTGTAGAGTGCAGGGAGTTGGACTAGATGACCTGCAAGGTCCCTTCCAACTCTAACATTCTATGATTCTATGAGGAAGGATAGCTCCCACAACAGTTCAACAAACTCAGCAGAATCATCCAATTTGGAAGCAGAATTAGGGGCTGCAGCTCCTAAACCTCTAAAAGTTAAATTGGACTTTGATAAAAAAAAAAAACTTAGAGGAAAGAAAAAAGCAAAATAGTCTAATTTTGATTGCCTGTTATACACTTAAAGCTAAGAAGTACACACTACTTTGGAAAGAGACTGGGATTGTTTGTTTTATATTTTATACTTTATATTTTTATAACTCACTTTTGTAACTTATAACTCATTCACTTTTTATTACTTGGGCAAGAGGGAAACAAAAAAATGTTAAATGTTTATAACAAGATCCTTGCTACTCTTTATTTTAGTTTGTATCCTTTCCCCTGACCCTGTAGGATTGTAGATTAGAAAAGCAAAATAATAATAATGAAAAAAGATTTATAAAGATTTTGAAAAAAATTATAAAAAGTAGATGCAATTTCCGTAGAGGTTGTCTGGATTTTCCCTTGCAGAATATGAAAGGCATGAATAAGGCTGGAGGAGTTTTTATGGATAACTCTTTGCTTAAGCATTTTTTACATTACATTTCATTACATTACATTTGCAACTTATATACCGCTCTCTCCGTACGGCTCAAAGCGGTTTACAGAGCACATAGGGTTTTTTTTAATCTATACTAGGGGCACAGTGATAAGGGGGGGTGTATGCCTAACACAACACCCGACAGCAGGATCTATTGGCTTCAGTGGTAGATTCTCTCTCTTTTTGGGCGAAGACATCTCAATGCTGAGGCACAGATCTTCTTGTGATAGTGACTTCTTCTGGAAATGGCCCCTCAGTGCGTGATTGCAGAACTCGGCTTCTCGTCCAATCGGCTCCAGCCTCGCTGTGCCGCCACGCCTCTCCGGGACCAGTCTCCGCGCTCGCACTCGCCACTCATCATTCGCTGCTGTTGCTGCCGCCATCTTTGCCTGCTTCAGCCACTGCTAACACTGATCCCAAGGGAGGGAGGGAAGGGTGCCCCCCGCTCGTAAGGAGCAGGTACCCATTTATCTACTTGCCCGTACGGGCTTTCGAACCGCTGGGTGGGCGGGAGCTGGGACAATGGGCTGGGAGCTCACCCCGGCCACGGTGGGACTCAAAACAGCCGTTGGTTGTTCGGCTAGATAACCTTGTAGGCTTTAATGCCTTGCGCCACCGCCTTATACTTCATATGCCTTTTTTCTAGAGTTGTAATTTTGGTCTGAAGTTCTAATGTTATTTGTTGCCTTTCTTTCTTATAGGAAAATGCAATGGAAAGAAGTTTCCCTCTTAAGACTGTCTTAAAGGCATCCCAAATGGTTTCCTGAGAGACACCACAGATTGCATTACATTTGAAATATTCCTCTATATTTTTAGTTATTTCTTTGCGTATACTCTCTTTTTGTAAAAGTAATTTATTTAATGTCTGATTTGGGCCTTTTCCATCAGTATCCTGTTTGGCAAAAAGACGTTACCCAGAAATGATCAGATATTGTCTGTGTTCCAATATCAGAAGTTACAATGTGGTTTAATAAAGATTTTGTCACTAAAACATATTCAATATGTGCGTATATTTTGTGGGCAGATGAATAATAAGTATATTGCCTGGTACCTGGATTAAGAGTGTGCCAGATATCTCCCAAATTATAAAAGTCTAAATTCTGTTAGGTTATGTCATTGCTTTCTGGAATTTTACGTTGTGTGTGTTTTGTCCAAATTTGGGTCAAATACAAAATTCAGATTGCAGCCCACTATTACTTCACCTATTTGGAAATTTGTCAATTCTTTAAAAGCATCCTATATAAAAGACTGCTGATTTAAATTAGGGGCATAAATCAAAGCAATAGTAAGTGGAGATTCAGTCTATAACAAAGACAAACCTGCCTCTTGGATCTACTTTTGTCTGTTGACACTAAAAAGGTACATTCTTTGAAATCAAAACAGCCACCCCCCTTGCCTTCGATGATCCAGGGGCCTGAAAGTATTGTGTAAACCATTTAGTTTTTACAATTTGTGCTATGTTTTTTTTTTAAATGGGATTCTTGAAGGCAAAGAAAATTAGGACATTCTTTAGACACTACATTTGAGATCCTCCTAAACTTAATAGGATTATTTAATCCCCTACAGATCCAAGTGTTAACTTTGTAAAGATGTGTAATTGTAACTGCTTATACAATTCCAATAGAATTCTATGTTTCTATTCTAACCAAAGTGCAAGCGCTAATAAGATTCCTGAACCTTAATTAAATTGGCTACCGTCATAGCTAAACCTTTTTAACTCTAATTGTTTCCTCAAACTCCTAAATCTTCTATCTAAAAAACTTATCTAAAATAATTAACTAACTTAATATAAACTTAATATAAGGCTCCTTTCTAAGATGGGCTGGGTTCCAGATCCCCTCTTCCCTTTCTAGAAACCTTTCTAAACTAAACATGGAAGGAATTAAATTATAAAAGACTCTTTTTTAACAGTATTATCCTCTCTCTCTCTTATATTTTGATTATTATTGCAGACAATGCCTTAAATTAACTGTTTCATGCATTCCATTCAATCCATACTAACTGAAAAAGTTTTCTTAATCTACAGCATTAAATTTAAAATGTTTTAATTCAAAATAGCCCTATTATAATTACCTATAAATAGCAATACAATTATTCTACTATTGAAGTTAATTGTAAACATTCAACTTTAATATCATAACACACTATATTGTTTTAACCAATTTGACCTAATAACATTTTTAAGATTATGTTCTCTCTAATAAATCATGCAATGTTTTAACTCTAAGTGTCTAATAAGATTTTTAAACCTCAAGGTATACCAACTAAACTACCCCCCCTAATTGATAATTAAATGAATGAATTAACAGGCAAACAGTATTAATTATTTAACTGGTACAAAGCTATAAACTCACAATCAATTTTAAATAAAGATTTTTTTTACTAGATCTCATAATTAAACTAGGTGTGCATTTTCCAAATATTAATAAATAGAACTAAGATCAACCAAGTTACTATAGAACCTTGCCAGGGCTTAATTTGCATCAGGTTGGTTTGGGTTCTTTCTAGGTCAGCTTGCATATTGTAGAGCCTCCTCTTCCTCTGGAGTAAGCCGCAGTTGAAGTGCAGCAAGTAGTGCCTTTCCTGAAGTGACATCTGCAGATTGAAGTAAAGAGCCATTTCTGTAGACAAGTATATCCAATGTTGGGCTCCATCGAAAACAGATATTTATCCCAAAGAATTTATCTGCAAAGACTTTAGTAATCTTCTTTTTTCAAACGCTTATGGTGGCAGGTCCAGTAGAATCAAACTTTCTTTTCATTGTAGAGTAGAGCACCCTTCTGCTGAGCCTCATGTAAAACTTTGTCACATGACCTGGGGTAAACAAATTGTGCCACTATGTCCCTTGGATGACTATCCTGTGCTGCCACCATGAACCTACTCAGTATGCTCTTGCTATGGCTGGTGCAACCCCCTCCTCCAAATTCGTAGCCTTTGCCAACCACGAAGAAACAAAGGACATCATGTCCATCTTATCTTCCACTCTTCTATGCCCTGAATTTTCAAATTATGCAGTCTCCAGCAGCTTCCCAAGCCTAGTATACTGTTTGACATAGATATCTCTGTTCCTTGGAGCACTTTGACCTCTTCTTGTATTGTCGTGGCTAGTTTAGCTGCGTTTTCCGCCACCTTTGAAGTACCTTTTATTTCTGTAGTGAGGTCATTGAGATTGCAATGCACTGGTTGCAAGAGTTCCACCACGGGGGGTCTTAAAATATTGGCAAAGATCTTCTTTCAACTCTAATATATCTTTTTTGCGGAGAGGGGCTTCATTATTTTTGGAATCAGGTTTTGTCGTTTTGTTGTCAGGCACCATTTTGGGCTTTGGAGATGGAGTTAAGGCTAAGGGCTTTGAGGGATCTCTTGCTTTGAAAAAAAATTACCATCTCAGATTCTCTGAGACTTGGCTTGGTTTTTGCTCTGGTCAACTTTCCTATAGTCTTCAGCATTTTGTCTGCATCATTCCAATAGAGTTAGGGAGAGAGCAGGGGATAGGAGCTCACTTAAAGTGTGTCCATCATCTTGCAGCAACACTCCACCCTCCATGTGTTGCCCTTTTTATTTCTCTTTTAATAAAAAGCCTTTCTGGTTGAACATCTGCCTGGTTTATTTGAGAGTTCTCTCAAAGGGGAAAAATCTTGGCATACATTGGTGGAGATCCCAGTTACCTGCCTCTCGCTCTATCACCTTAAGCTAATTACCCCAATTAAATAGGAGACTGCCTCTTTGGGTAATAATGGTCTAGCATGGAGAGTATTTCTGCTGCCATGTGCCCAAACAGGTATTCATGCAAGATTATCCTCCTGTCCTTGGAGGTCCCAATCCATACAGGATTCCAGCCTGTAATCAAGAGTGGTGGGTGCAGGGCCACAGGTCAAAGGGAAAATCCCTTTAAGATATCCATGAATCAAAGGGAAAGGCCCCCTCCCACACCTTTCTCTCCAATGGGGGCCCAAAGTGGCTTACATCATTCTCCTCACCTCCATTTTATCCCCACAACAACCCCATAAGGTAGGTTAGCCTGAGAGTATGTGACTGGCCCAGGATCACCCAGCAAGCTTCCATGAAAGAGCAGGGATTTGAATCTGGGTCTCCCAGATCATAGTTTGAAACTCTAACCACTATTCCACACTGGCTGTCAGATCTCCAGTAGCTGATCCCAAAGGTGCTGTGATGAATTAAAATCTTACAAGTCTTATAAGAATTATAAGAAATAAAATCTTATAAAATCTTTAAAATCTTATAAGTACTGTGTAAACAGGTAATGGACTGTAAGATCCCTCCTTACAGAGGGATTCCTTACAGAGCCAGAGAGCCTTACGTGACAGGCTGCTCCAAGGAATTTGATCAGTTAGCATCAGTTGAGAAGAGAAAGACTTGAGAACTGAATGCTGAGGAGAGGGCAGTCTGAATTCAGCCCTGACTGAGAAGAATTTAGTACCAATGAGTCTGAGTCTAGCCATGACAGAGAAGGGTTTAGTGCTGAGTTTATATTTCACCATGACTGAGAGCAGTTTAACACAGATGGAGTACTGGGAAGGTTGGCAGAAATGAGTAGTTAGGTGAAGACTCCCATGCAGGCCAGAAAGAGGGGATAGATCTTCTAGTGAGAGAAGAATGTCCCTACCCAGATAAAACAGGGAGTTCTGAAGAATGGAGAGATCCCTGATGGGTTTAGAAACTCCTTTTTTAAATTCTGAAGAGTCAGTTAAAACTCAAGAAAGTGTACTGGTGTGTTTAGTGAAGGAGTTTAGGTACTGGACAGAGTATCCCTGCCTTTTGGAAACCAAAAGAGTCAAATACGCTAAGAACGTATACTGGAGTGTTTAGTACACATTGAAACAAAAGCTTCTCATCTCAAAGATTCTTAGACTGGAACCAGCTGTTCCTCTTAGGTGTAGTACAAAGTGAATGCAGAGCAGAGTACTTAGGAGAAGGCTTCAAAGCTGAGTTTCTATTGCCAGGCCATTGAGAAGCTGCTGATACTGAAGGAGTCCACAATAGGGCAGCAGGATCTGTCATTTTTTCAAATTCCATCAGGATCTTTTCCAAAGAGTAGCTCATAAACTAAACGCCCAGTTTCAATGTGCATGATTAGTACACTTTTGGCAATATACAAAGATATAAACTTCCTGTTGCTCTCCTAGGCAGAGGAGGCAAGGATTGTGGACTGTCCAACTTTCACCCACTGTTGGCATTTAAAGAATGTCTTCTGCGCTACAGGCAGCTAAGTGACAGTCAATGGGGGGAAAACATAAATAAGTATCTAACTACTATGACCAATTACATATATTACAAAAAAACCCTCTTTACAATTTTTGAAAATAAACAACAAAGAATGAATTATACTCTTTTCTAAATCTGCCCAACTCTGGACTGGACCCACAATGGAACACATGAACTTGCGTTATACTGAATTAGACCCTTGGCCCACCCAAGTCAGTATTGTATACTCAGACTGGCAGTAGGATCTCAGGCAGAGGTCTTTCACATCACCTACTCCAAGGATCTCAGGCAGAGGTCTTTCATATCACCTATTGCCTGGTCCTTTTTAACTGGAGATGATGGGGACTGAACCTGGGGCCTTCTGCATGCAAAGCAGATGCTCTACCACTGAGCTATGGCCTCTAGAATTGCATGGAGAAAGTTCCCAGTTGGTGCTACCACTGTGGCAGATGAAACAGAAGTAAGCAGGAAGGTGTGACTCCTTCCCCTTGGGCATGTGCAGTGCAAGACACATCTCTGAGGGCCATACTAGACATTCCTTGTGACATAGGGGACCATCCCAACAAACTGAAGAATTGTGCAGGTTGCAATAAAATTGCTCCACCAGGCTGCAGAGTGCTTTGAGGGAAGGAGGAGCTTCCAGCTTCTCTCCTATGCTGTTTTTGTCAGTGGAAATGGCTTTGGGGGCTCTGCTTGCTCCTTTCTCTGATTCCAACATATGGAACCACAGCAAGGGACAAACAGCCCCCTCAGTGGCCTTTTCCATTAGCAAAAATGGTTCAGGAGAGAAGCCAGAAGCCCCTCTCTACCTAAAAGCCTCCACAGAGCAACTGAACAATTTTAAGGTAACTTGCACAGTTCTTTGTTTTGACAGTGAGTTGGGATGGCCAACTGTTGTGTTCTTACATAAACCATGCACGTGGTTGGGTCCTAACGCAGCCATGCGAATGGCTTAAACTTTGCTCTCAAAGGAAATTGCCAACATGGATCCTAGAATGCACCCAATCTGGCAGTCAGGATCCTAAAGTGACCTATAAAATGCATATGCACTGTAAATAATCCTATCACGGGTGTGGGTGTGTTTTTGGGTGTGGTTCACTATGGGAATATAAGCATGCCTCCAGTCCTGCTTTCCTTGTCTTGTTTTCCCGAGCTGAAATAAACTATGAGCTGTTTCACTTATCGACACGTCTAGACCCAGTACTTTACACTGGCGACGGAGGTGGGATCCTGATGAGTGAGCCGGATTCTTCCTCCCGCCAAGCATGAACACCGATCCATCGGAAGCCGCCACACCCTGCATTGCTCACAAGCAGCACTGCACAGCGCATCACTCCCCAGGACACTGCTCCCCGCTTTGCTCAAGAGTCATGGCTGCCGCATCGGGATGCCTTGAGGTCTTTGACCCCACAAAACCTGAGTTCTGGGAAGCATGGGTGGAGCTGCTCACCACCTTCTTCGAATATCAGGAAGTCACCGACACTGGCAAGAAACGAGCTCTACTCCTCAGCACGTGTGCAGTGATCACAATTTGCCTGTCCCAGGGCCTCCTTGCTCCAAAAAAAATTGGCTGAGACCATGTATTTGCCCACAAAATCAACCACCCAGGTGAATAGTGCCAGCTGCTGGGAAGACCACAAGCATTGGTTCTGCCAATTCAGCGACGCAGTCTGCCAGACCTGTGGGAAAGCCAGCCATCTGGCATGAGTTTGTCTGTCCAGAGGAGTGCAATGAAGATCGTTGGCCTAACAACAAGAAGCAACAGACCTCCACACGCTGACCACCAACTGAGAGCATCAGGGACTGAATTTGCCCTGGGATGCCCCCAACAAAGTAAGGGTCATGGTCCACATAGAGGGGTCCCCATGTGAGATGGAGTTGGACAAAGGTTCCATCATTTCAGCGGAGATGCTTAAATGGCTCTGCCCCCACGGGGAACCCCTCCTCCAGAAATCGGGTGGCTTAATGTTATGGGACTTTCAGAAGAACCTGGTAACTATAAAGGGGCGGGGCAAATTCAGAGTCCAGTACAAGGACTTTGACAGTGTGCTAGAACTGTTGGTTGTGGAAGGCAGGCTCACCAGTCTCCTGGGACTATCATGGTTCGGTCCCCTGGGGTTTGGAGTTACTGGGGTTCACCAGGTACAGTCACAGGACTTTAACTCTGTGTGTAATGAATTCCCGACCGTATTTGATAGGATGCTCAGCCCTTCGGTCTCCCTTGACCTCAACCCCGTGGTACAGCCCATTTGCATGAAAGCCTGCTGGGCCCCGTTTGCACTAAGGCCAAAAATAGATGAAGAACTAGACCGGCTGGTGGAACAGGGGGTGTTAGAACCAGTGTCGCACACCAGGTGGGAGATCCCATCGTCACGCCAATCAAGCCCAACAGGGATGTCTGGATATGCACAGACTATAAGTGTACAATTAATAAAGCCCTGCAGAATCATGCATATCCGGTCCCCATCATCAGCCATGTCCTCACATCCTTGGCGGGCATGAAAATCTTTGGCAAACTAGATCTGGCACAGGTCTATCAGCAGTTGCCAGTAGATGAGGCTACTACGGAAGCTCAAACTATTGTAACTCATAGAGAGGCATTCAAGGTCAGGTGGCTACAGTTTGGGGTGAGTGTGGCTCTGGGGATACTTCAGAATTTAATGGACTGTTTGCTTAAAGGTATCCCCAGAGTCCAACCATTTTTTGACTGTTCTAATAGCGGCACCTGACGCTGAGACCTTCGCAACACGTCTCTGGGAGGTCGTGTTAGAACCAGTGATGCCAGCCTGACGGTCAAGAGGGAGAAATGCCTGCTCAGGGAACCATGGGTGGAATTCCTGGGGTTCGTGGTGGATGCACAAGGCATCCATCCCACAGGACAAAATTTGGGCCATTGTCCAAGCCCCCACCCCGTCCTCAAAGGCTGAACTGCAGGCATTCCTCAGCTCTTTGAACTTTTATCATTTGTTCCTGCCACACAAGGCCATGGTGGCGGAACCCTTGCATCGCCTCCTGGATAAACATGCCCCTTGGGCCTGGGGACCCTGACATGCCACCGCATTCCAGGCGGTGAAAGATTTGCTAACCTTCAATGCAGTTTTGGCCCACTTTGATGGGTGGTCCTGGCATGCAACACTTCTCTGTATGGGGTCAGGGCAGTCCTGGGGCACCAGCTGGTGGATGGGTGGGAGGTTCCCATCACATATTACTTGCACACTCTTTCTGCAGCCGAGCACAATTATGCGCAAATAGACAAGGAGGCCTTGGCAATTTTGGCTGGAATAAAGAAATTCCATGATTACCTGTATGGCCGGCCTTTTACAGTGGTCATAAACCACAAACTGCTCCTGGGTCTGCTCGCCCCGGACCACCAGACCCCCCAGGTGTTGTCTCCCCAGGTTCTCCACTGGTCGATCTTCTTGGCCGGGTACTGGTATGCGCTTGTCCACCGCCCCGGTAAAGCAATAGGTCACACAGATGCGCTCAGCCACCTCCTGCTCCTGTCATGCAACCCCGACCCGACCCCAGCACACTGCATCACCTTGCTGGAGGACCTGCCAGACCACCTGGTACTGGTCACCAAGGTCTCCCATCACACCACTCATGATCATGTCCTCACCCGGGTCTTGGACTGAGTGAGGAGAAGGTGGCCCAGCCAGGTGAGCCTGGAATTTGCCACCTTCTCATATCAGTGGGATGAACCGTCCTCCCACAAAGGCTGTCTACTCTGGGGAAGTCGAGTAGTAAAATCCCCCTGCGCCGAGTACTCACAGAGCTTCATGACATGCATCCCGGAATCATACACATGAGGGCACTAGTGAGGAGCTATGTATGGTGGCCAGGATTGGACGGGGAGATCGGGGACCGAAGCCGTCAACAGATGGGTGACCGAACTCTCAAAACAGAGTTCGAAGACACTGGAGGGGAATGGACCATTCGTTGTCCGATGAGGCAGAACGACTCAACCGGTCTGCATCGACATTCCGATCCCCGGGAATATGGATCGCCAAGAGCGTGATGGAGTGATCGAGGCACCAGGACCAGAGGTCTATTGCTAAGTTGCAGAGACGAACAGAGGCAGTGCCGCCCTGTTTGTTGACATAATAAACAGCTGTGGAGCTGTCGGAAGCCACTTGGACGACACGGCCTCGAAGGGTCGGAAGAAATGACCGAAGGGCCAGATAAATTGCGTGCAACTCCAGGTAATTTATGTGACGAGTTGCATCTCGAGCAGACCAAACCCCCTGAGCATCGAACGTTCCGCACTGGGCTCCCCAACCCCAGAGGGAAGCGTCCGTGGTCAACAACAGGTCGGGAGGAGGAGGTTGGAAGGCCATTCCGGAGAGGAGGTGGATGGATTGAGACCACCATTCGAGAGAGTCGAGGACGCTCTGCGGGATCGACAGAATCGTGTGCCAAGAACTCCGTAGAGGATCAAAGGTGCGGAGAAGCCACAGCTGAAGTGGCCGCATTCTGAGCCGTGCATGGCGGACTACGAACACCATAGAGGCAAAGTGACCGAGGAACCTCATCACAGAACGAGCGGATTCTTGAGGGAACATCTGAAATGAGGACACCATCGCTCGAATGTCGGAAGCCCTCGACTCCGGGAGGAAAGCCGCTTCGAGGTTGGTGTCGAGCCGAGCCCCGAGGAATCGAAGGGGTTGGAGGGGCTGAAGGGAGGACTTGGCGACGTTGACGCAGAGTCCGAGAGCACGGAGGAGGGAAAGAGTCTCCTGAGTGTCGTGGAGCAACTGACCTGGCATCGGAGCTACGAGAAGCCAGTCGTCGATGTAAGAACAAAGAGTGACTCCCCGTCGATGGAGCTCGGCCACCACCACAGCCATCAGCTAGGTGAACACCCGCGGAGCGGTAGAAAGGCTGAAGGGAAGCACCTTGTATTGGTAGTGTGCATCTCCAACAGCGAATCGGAAAAACCGACAGTGCTGGGGACGGATTGTGACATGGAAGTATGCGTCTTGGAGGTCGACTGACACGAGCCACACTGCCCGTGGAATCAGGGGAAGGATCGACTGCAAAGTGACCATCCGGAATTTCTGATACCGAATGTAACGTTTGAGATCTCGAAGATCCATAATTGGTCTGAATCCGCCGTCCCTCTTGGGAACCAGGAAATATTTCGAGCAGAAGCCGCGAGTTCGTTGCGCCTCTGGGACGACTTCGATGGCTCCCTTGGCAAGGAGAGTGGAAACCTCAAGATCGAGGAGGGGGTCTGGAGGCATGACGACAAAGTGTAGGAGGATCGGAGGCAAAACGAACTCTATGGCGTACCCGACCCATAGAATGGTGAGGACCCAGGAGTCGGTGGAAATTTCTTCCCAGGCTGGTAGAAAGGGGAAGAGACGGGGGAGGGAGACGGTGGAGACAGTCAAACAGACTGTTTAGGCTGTGGCGGCTTTTTGGTAGGTTGGGAACGGTGTTTGGAAGGAGGACGAGAGTCATAAGGCTTCCTTCTCCATTGGGAGTTAGATGCTGGAGACGGGTATCGTCTGGAGTGGGGAGGCTTCCAAGGACAGTTCTGAGGTCGGTAAGGGGCAGCAGAGACTCTGAGATTTTGAGCCTGCTTTCGACTGTCATCGACAGCTTTCAAAACTTCATCGGTGGTGGAGTGGAAGAGGCCATCGCTGTCAAAGGGAAGATCTTCAATACGGAATTTGACGTCAGGTTGTAAAGAGGTGCCCCGGAGCCAAGCATGACGCCGGAGAGTGACGGAAGAGACCAGAGCTTTGAGGAACAATTAACAGCATGACGAACCGAATTGATCTGCTGCTTCGATATGGCACAAACCTCAGACAAGGCAACCGAGAGAGTGGGACGATGCTCCTCTGGAACGAATTCCAAGATAGGACGGACTGCATTCGCAACGTTGAAGGCGTACGCTGACAGATAGGAGAGGTAAGTATCGACGCGAGGATTCATGGAGGCCAGAGAGTACATCTTCTTGGCCAGAAGGTCCAGCTTGCGACCCTCGCAGTCAGGAGGCACAGACTGGCGAACGGGCTGCTTCGATCTCGAGGAGGAGTGGACAACCATCGAGTTAGGTGGTGGCTGACAAATGAGGAATTTGCCTGTATTCTGTTGAATCTTGTAGAGGTCGTCATAGTGCCTTGAAACCGGGGGGATCGAAGCTGGGTGCTCCCAAAACTCTTTCAAGATCGAAAGGTACACAGGAAGCAAGGGTAGGACGGTGGACGGAGGAAGGTCGGCTTGCACCAGTCTGTGAACCACGTCGGTCACAGCTGGGGATTCTGTAGAGCTCTGGACTTGAAGGGCAGTTGCCATCCTAGTAACGAGCTCTAAATATGCTTTAGGGCCCTCAGTTGGTGAAATAGATCCGGAACGTCGAGGCTCGTCCTCGATCCGAGTGACTTCGGGATCGAACTCCACTGAATCCGACCTGTCCGAGATTGACATGGGAGAGGAGGATCGTGGTTGAACCAGATTGATAACTGGGTGATCGACGGAAGGACTGTACCGAGGTTCCACTGGGGAACTATTCGGGGCATCTTGACTTCTGGAGGGTTCGGAAGGCTGTTCCCGAGGAAGGGAACGGGCCGAGGCAACAGATGTGGAGCGCCGAGAGCGGTCAGGGACATGGGTCCGATCCACACATTCGGAGTGCCGGATACGATCATAATGGTGCCTCTCCGGTGTCGGGGACCTGGAGTAATAGTAGGCCGCATCCGGGCGTTCTCGACGCTCCTTGAAAGACCAACATTGGTTGTCAGAAGGGGAACCGGATGACGATGGATACTGCCTACGGATCAGTCTTCTCTGGTCGTATCATGATCGGGACCGCGAATGGCAGTGCACCACAACAGGGCCCTCATCCAAAGTGTGGACCAGGGTACCAGAACGCCTCGATGGAGACCGGGAACGTCTTCGAGAGGACAATTGTGGAGGCAATCTCGTCGACTGGCCCAAAGGGATCAAACCCGAAGGCGACGAGTGGGTATGCTGCGGGGTTGCTGGCCGTACCGCAGACTGCTGAGAGGTAGAGGCCAGGTTCGGCATCGACGTCGTCAACCGGGTCACGACGATGGAGTCCACCCTCGAAACCGTAGCGGATGGCGGGGCCTTCGACTTCGAAGGGGTCTTATCTTCAGCCCGCTTAGGTTTCTGTTTCGGTGCCTTAGAGGAGGTGTCCGATTTTTTAGCCGCAGAGGCCTGGGAAGCCGCTGAGGACATTGTAGGACATAGAGCCGATTCTAAAAGAAGAGCCCTGAGCCTAGCCTCTCCATTACGTCGAGCCTGACGAGTGAAACTCATGCAGTGAGGACAAGTATCCACTCTATGGGCCTCTCCCAAACAAGTTAGACAAAGGTCGTGCCTGTCATTAGATGGAATCTTGATGGGGCAACGACGACAGACCTTGAAAAACCTGGTTTTTCCCATACAAAGTCCCTACCCACCCTCCAAAGAAAGGGGGGGGAGAGAAAAAGAGAAAGACTATTTTTTTTTTAAGATAGAAGAAGACAAAAAGGGGAAGGAAACGAAGCGAAAGAGAAGAAAAAGATACACTCAGCTGAGGCAACAATATGGAGGAACAACAGGAACAAGATGTGAACGCGAAGGCGGTCGAAGAAGAACTGAGTGGGAGATGGCTCTCTTTCCCACTCTGGGCATGCGCAGTGCATGTCTCCTCCCCAGGGCGGGAAGAGAGCCTGCCAAAAGCTCTTCTGAGGTAAAGCTCTAGAAGATTCTCCGAACGAGGTCGTGCGCAGGCGCCCAACCCATGTGTGGGACTGCACAGAGGCCATGACAAAGATTCTTTAATTTCTTTTTGGAGTTCTTGTTTCGTTGATTCATCTAATAATAAATTTTTGTTGAACACCCACGTGTGAATTGATTTGTTGCCTGTTCCAAGTTTCAGGGTACAATTAACAGGGGTGTGATTGGACCATCGAATGCTTCCAATGTCTGATGACGAAATAAGAGGGAGAGTAGCTTTGGACACAAATATATAATCTATTCTGGAATAAACCTTATGTTTTGCGGAGTAGTACATGTAGTCTTTCTCTTCTCTGTGTTGTAATTGCCACACATCTTTGAGATCTAAGTTGTCTTTTAGAATTTGCATCGGACCTGGCGTGACTCTTAGTTTTTTTAATAATGGATGATTTGTCTAGTCTTTTGTTAAACAGATAATTAAAATCTCCTCCAATGATGACGTGGCCTTTGCTAAACTGCTGAAGTTTTGTAAGTGTGGATTTTAAAAAATCAATTTGGCTTTTGTTGGGTGCACAAATTGATGCCAGCGTGACTGAGCACCCCTGTAAGGAACCTCTTAGGAATATATCTACCTTCTGTGTCCCGCTCAGTCACTTCGGCCTGAAACATAACATTCTTAGCTAACAGGATAGCTATACCTCGGGCTTTTGATGTTCCATGAGTGAGGTGCTGTGATGTATACCAATTTGAGCTTAAAGCTAGGGACCCTTTTTTAATATAAGTTTCCTGCAAGAGTGCTATACTAGCTTTCTGTTTTTCCAGTTCAGTGGCTATACGCTTGGCTTTGATTTTGTTATTTAATCCTCTACAGTTAAGAGAGGTGATTTTGAGTTCCATTAAAGCCATTTTAAAGAGGTAATCATGTTTGGACTAAAGCTGACCCTGTAAAGTGGCCTTATACTAAAAAGAGTGATATAATTTGTGTCTTTCTTAGCAAGTTCAAGCTTTGTAGATCTGGACCAGAAAAGCATGGGGTGCATCAACCATAGAAATTGTACCTTGAATCTAGCCATATTTATATAAATAAAGAACAGTGTTCCTGGAACAATCTTACACAACCAAAATACTTTCTAAGATCACTGTTTCTTTAAAGGTAAGATTGTGTGCAGTCATCATGAGTTGTACTGTAGCAGTTCCTGGATTAAGCAAATGCTCCTGGATTGCAAAACCTAAGATCAGGTAACCTTTTAGGTATAGAGGCATATATAAACAGTAACAAACATGGGTAAACCAAGTCCCCTTCCCTCCCTCCCCCCTTTCCCCCCCAAATCCCCCCTTTCCCCGACTGACTAAGTGAGACCAGCACATGTTAATTATTCCATAACAATATAATGTATTTGTGCCAGTGCCTACTTGAACTTCAGTGGCCTTTTGTGTGCAGGGAGTAATCCCACAGAGCAGAAACTGCTCTTCCATCAGGCCAATGAATAAAAACAGCACTATTATCCCGGCCCTCAGGCCACTCTTCTTTTGTTGGTGCTTCATGACTGAGTTAACCCACTCACCCCCCCTTCCCCGCCAGTACTTAACTTACTATTAGCATTTAAAGGAAACAATTACAAAAACTTGATGCCTGTTTGGAAAGATAAGCAGAACAACTTAGCCAAGCAGTTCAGTAGCATTCTAGGATGTCATTCTGGATCTCGTTGGGATTCTGCTCCACCTCTTTGGGGTTCCTGATGACTCCCTTTTCCTTTTTTTTGACTGAGACGTGTCCATTTCCTCTGTGGGTTCAATGCCGATTGCTCTCAGTAGAACTATTCCTGTGTCGAGGTCGTCTGCTATTTGAGTTGATCCTCAGTGCCGAACTTGCAGGTATCCGGTTGACAGCTATCTGTATTTTACTTTTGCTTTGATTAGACTCTTGGTGATCGGTTTAAGTGCTTTGCAGAATTGGAGTGCTTCAGGGGCTACATCTGGAAAAATGTGGCTCTCTTGTTGGTTGTGTTTAAAGATACCAACTTTTTTAGCTTCTTGAAGAATTTGATTTTTGACTCTGAGGTCAAGGAATTCCGCTAGGATGTCTCTCGGGCCCCTTTTAGAATCAGGTGTTAGTGGGCCCATTCTGTAGGCTCTTATTATCATCGGGGCAGTGTTGTCTTCAAACTTGATGGTAGACGAAATGAAGACAGCCAGGTCAGTACTCCCCTACGATTTTTCTTCAAAGCCTTGTAATTTGAGAAAACTTTCTCTGGAGCGGTGTTCAAGTAGTAGGATTCGCTCTTGCACCCATGTTTCATTTTTTTGTAAGTCTTGAATCTGTTCTTGGTTTGTGACTGCTGTCTCTAGTGCTGTTATCTGCAGCTTGGGAGATTTTTTGTATTGATTCATGCATTGCTTCCAGTCGATCTGACATAGGCTTTAATATTTCATTGATATTAGTCAGCATCTCAGACTTGAAGGAGCGCAGCATGTCTGTAAAGTCTTGCTTCATTAAAGCAGAAGGCTGCGCGCCACTGGAGGTTGATACGGTCACCATTTTAAGATCAAAGGCCCGGTTCCCACTCTCTCGTTCTCATGCTGCTCCTTCACTACCGATTTTTTTTCGAAGTTGGGATACCAATATTGCCATGGTGACCGCCAGATTTTCCCATGCCAAGACTTGGAGGTTGTTTCCTTTAATTTATTGATTGAGGCAAAAAAGGGAGGGGTCGTTCTGAGCTCAATCAAATGGCACCTGCCATCATAGATCCGATGCCCCACCTCCATCTTCAGTACTCATGGTATCCCGGACTCTCTGGTAATGGACAATGGGACAGCTTTTACTTCCAGAGTTCCAGGAGTTTGTGGAGTACTATGGAATCTGGCACAACTGCTCCGCTCCATTCCACTCTGCTACCAACAGCCAGGCAGAGAAGATGGTATGTAACACCAAGGAATTGCTACAGTGCACGGGCTCCGGGGAGTGGGACTACAAACTGACCTCTTTCCTGTTTGGTCAGCAACTCACACCACACACTGCCACCAGATGCAGCCCAGCCAAACTGTTGATGGAAGTCGTCCCACAACAAGACTCAACCACCTGCACCCAGAATGGGCACCTGAGCACAGTGCCACTCCGAAGACTCAGGACTGTGGTCCTACAAAGTAACAACAGAAGATGGCCAGCTCCTGAGACAGCATGTTGATCAGCTCAGGAGGCAGCTTCTGCCCCCAGATGAGGAAGTTCCAGACAACAGCGAGGATGAGACCGCCAGCCCTGAGCTCCGAGAGATGGAAGAACCCGAGACTCTGACACAGGCACAACTGCGACCAAGCGCTTCTCCGGAGGGGGCTGGTGGTGACAACCTGGACCAAGGCAGCAGCCCTGGTAGCAGCATCTGACTGGTCCCAACCACACCACAGAAGGTACTCTGGAATGCCCCAGGCCAGCCCCAGAACATACAGCCCAGACCCCAGAACTGCACCATTCAACCCGGGAACAGCAAAGACCCATATATCTCCAAGACTTTGTATGCTAGGGAAAATTCTGAACCATGGGGGGAAGGGTGTTGTGTTCTTACATAGACCGCACACGCAGTTGGGTCCTAACGTCCTAACGCAGTCATGCGAACGGCTTAAGCTTCGCTCTCAAAGACAATAGCCAACATGGATCCTAGAATGCACCCAATCAGGCAGTCAGGATCCTAAAGTAACCTATAAAATGCATGTGTACTGTAAATAATCCCATCAGGATGTGGGTGTGTTTTTGGGTGTGGTTCACTATGGGAATATAAGCAGGCCTCCAGTTCTCCTTTCCTTGTCTTGTTTTTCCGAGCTGAAATAAACTATGAGCTGTTTCACTTATCAACACGTCTGGACCCAGTGCTTTACAGCAGCCATGTCTCAACTCGTGTCACAAGGGAATGTCTAGTATGGATCTCAATATGCCAACGACACCCAGCTATTTCTGTTGATGGATGGCCAGCCGGATGCCATTCCCAGGAATTTAGCCAAGGATTTGGAAGCTGTGGTGAGGTGTTTAAAGCAGAGTCGGCTGATACTGAATCCAGGTAAGATGAAGGTTCTGTGGCTGGGTGGGGGAAGGGGAGCCTCGGTTGGGTTGCCAACTCCCGCTTCTTGAGGGTGTGCCTCTATCACCAGCACAGAGCGCCAAGAGTCTGGGCGTGACTCTGGATCCCTCCTTGTCTATGGAGACCCAGGTTGCAAAGGTTGCCAGGCTGGCATTTTTCCAAATGTGCCAGGTTAGGCAATTGGTTCCCTACCTGTCTTGCCTTGACCTAGCCATGGTAATCCAGATAGACCACTGTAATTCGCTCTACGCAGGCCTACCTTTATGCCTGACCTGGAAGCTCCAACTGATCCAGAACGCAGCAGCACAGGTCCTTCCTGGGACCCCCCAGACAGCACACATCCAACCTGTGCTGCGAGAGCTGCACTGGCTTCCAATGGAGCACCAGATCAGGTTCAAGGTTTTGGTCCTGACCTTTAAGGCTCTTATTTTATTTTTATTCATTTGGATTTGTATTCTGCCCTCCCCACAAGTGGGCTCAAAGCAGATTACATCATAAATAGATAAAAACTTACACTAATAAATAAAACAATATTTAAAACAATTAAGTAATACAATTTAAAACAGCTGTGTATAAACACAAACACAGTTTCAACTGGAGTGGTTGGGTCCAGAGATCTTCTTAATCTGGGCTGAATAATGATGACAGATTTCATTGAGGGAGGCGGACTTCATTGGACGCCCTCTGCCTCAACCATAGGCCTAGCAGAACAGCTTCATCTTACAGGCCCTACAGAATGATAATAATTCCCACAGGGCCCTGATCTCAAGTCAAGGCTAAATGGATGTCCCTTGGGCTGGGGACTACCAGCAGATGCTGATCCATTGACTGCAATGCTCTCCAGGGCACATATGGAGTCAGGACCTACATACTTTTGGGACTGCCTCTCTCAGTATGCCCTTAGAAGAGTGTTATGCTCAGAGAATAAGAACCTCCTGGTGGTTCCTGGCTCAAGACAGATTTGGCTGTCCTCAAACAGGTCCAGGGCTTTTTTGGCCCTAGGCCCTGCCTGGTGGAACTCTCTGCCAGAAGACAACCATACCTTGTGGGAATTGTCACCTTTCTGCAGGGCATGCAAGGCGGAGATGTTCTACCATTCAGTTGAGGACAGTGACAAGCAGGGCCGGCCCTAGGGTTCTTTGCGCTCTAGGCGGGGCTACCTTCTGGCACCACCACCCCCGAGCATCAAGGGTGCCGAGAGCTGAGCCGCGGCTTGGGAGTGCCATGGGGAGGGAACCTGTTCTCTGCCCGGAGGAGGGCTTGGGAGGGCCGTCGAGGGGGGGAGAAGCTGCACCGCCAGCCTGCCCCGCAGCCCAGAGAAGAAACCCCAGCCCCGCGCCCAGCGGTGGGCTTGGGAGGGCCATCAGGGGGGAGAGAAACCGTGCCACCGCCGCCTGCCCACCCTGCGACCCAGCCCAGAAACGCCAGCCCCGTGCCCAGTGGTGGGCTTGGGAGGGCCGTCGGGGAGGGGGGAGAAGCTGCGCCACCACCGCCCGCCCAACCCGTGGCCCAGCCCAGAAACCCCAGCCCCGTGCCCAGTGGTGGGCTTGGGAGGGCCGTCGGGGGGGGGAGAGAAGCTGCGCCACCACCGCCCGCCCAACCCGCAGCCCAGCCCAGAAACCCCAGCCCCGCATCCAGTGGTGGGCTTGGGAGGGCCGTCAGGGGGGAGAGAAGCCGCGCCGCTGCCACCTGCCCGCCCCGTGGCCCAGCGGTGGGCTTGGGAGGGCCGTCGGGGGGAGAAGAAGCCGCGCCACCGCCGCCTGCCCCATGGCCCAGCCCGGGAACCTCCCCTCTGCCCGGAGCCCGCCTCTTCCCTTTCAGTGCTGGATTTTGAGTGCCCGCTAGGGGGCTTTTCACTGGCAGCACCAGCCACCCCCCTGCCTCCTCTCCCCTCCCAGGGCTTTGGGGAGAGAGCAGGCAAGCTCTGCTGCCACCTCCTGAGCCCCGGCGGGGCGCTCGGGGAAGCAGCGGGAGCGGCGGAGGGGCTTTCGCGGGAGGGGCCAGGGTTCAGTTTGGCGCCCCTGCGGCCGGTGTGCCCTAGGTGAGCGCCTAGCTCGCCTAGTGGGCGAGCCAGCCCTGGTGACAGGAACAGTATGACACCTGGCACTCTCATATACTTCCCCATCCCTCGCAATCCCCTCCCCTCTAAAGAGGCTGGGGAACTGAATTTTCCCCCCACCATCTTAGATATGTATATTGTTCTTCCTACTGATCTATTTTTACATGGTTTTAATGTTGATTTTAACTTAAAGAATATTTTATACTATTTTGTTGTGAGCCGACCTGAGCCCTACTTGTAGGGAAGGAAGGAAGGAAGGAAGGAAGGAAGGAAGGAAGGAAGGAAGGAAGGAAGGAAGGAAGGAAGGAAGGAAGGAAGGATCATATACATTAGATAAGGACAGCTTGAGAGAACTGGGCCATAAGTCAGAAAATTGATCAACCTAAAGAGTTGCCAATGGCAAGACAGAAATCAGGTCAAACAAGAACCTGACTTTAGGAGATGCTATACCTAGGGTAGGGGCTGCGGTGGCTCAGTGGTTAAGACACTGAACTGCAGACTGAAAGTTCGGAAGTTCAGCAGTTCGAGACCCGAGTGCTGCATGACGGAGTGAGCTCCCATCTCTGGTCCCAGCTCTTGCCGACCTAGCAGTTTGAAAGCAAGAAATTGCAAGTAAATAAATAGGTACTGCTTCAGTGGGAAGGTAACAGTGTTCCATGCGCCTTGGCATCTAGTCATACCGGCCATATGACCATGGAGAAGTCTTTGGACAGTGATGGCTCTTCGGTTTGGAAACGGAGATGAGCACCACACCCTAGAGTCAGATTTGACTGGCTTTTGAGCAAGGGAAACCTTTACTTTATGCCTAGGGCCAAGTCAAGGAGAATCTACAGGAGAGAGAGAGAGGGAGAATGCAGCATGTTTCCTTTCTGGGCTTTGGGAACCTGTGTGGCCACATCAAATGTGCCAGAATATCCTATATCAAATAGTTTATATAGAACAAATACTTCTTAAAAATGGTGCATTAAACACATTACCTAAAGCCACAGCTAACTTTTTCACAGTGGTAGAATTAATCATCAATGTCAATAAAGATGCTGTTCCTGCATGCAACAATACCTGAAAGACAGATTTGAGCAATTAGGGTCTCCTATCATCAGTAAAAGTAGTAATACAACATTAAACGTTACGTTTAATTCTACTTTAGAGAGTCAATATAAAGTACTACAGAGACGTCAGAACTTACATACTACACTACACTCTTATGTTTTAAAATCCCATTGGCCTCATAGTAAATAGAGGCAAAAGAATTATGGGTTTGCATCTCCCAATTAGAGCGAAAGTGTCTGGGGAGGAAAGTTGCGGAGGAAAAGTAGTGAAGAAGCAAAATATCGTAGAACTTTCTTACTGCAATTTCACTCTTCTTATACTATTTTGCAGAGAAGAAATGGCCTTTAGGATTTTAGCAAAAAAGAGGAGAGACTTCTGTAAGAAACCACGAAAGTTACTGAGTCCCAGAGACCATAAAAAGAAAAGAAAAAAAGCAAGTGTCTTTAATTGTGCAAAAATTGTAATTATATACAGCCCAAAGAATCCCAGTAAAGAGTTCCAATTTTTGAATGTCCTGATAACGAATACATTGCAAACAAATAAATTGCAACCCATCCCAGTAATGTCCACAGGACATTCAGAAATTGTTATATGTTACTGGGATTCTTTGCACTGTCTATAATAACAATTTGTTTTTACACAGTTAAGGACAACT
Organism: Gekko gecko; assembly: GCA_029375565.1. NCBI lineage: Eukaryota > Metazoa > Chordata > Lepidosauria > Squamata > Gekkonidae > Gekko > Gekko gecko. The sequence continues at coordinate 101,182,408 of JAPDNY010000003.1, read as the reverse complement.
GCTTTTTTTCCTTTCCTTTTTCTGCTCTTTGGGATTTTAGTACACAGGGAGTTATGCAACGTGTAATTTCAGTCACAGAATTAAGTTAGGCCAAATCTGTGTCCATATCCCTTACCAGCTAGGAAGCTAACTGGGCAATTTTGCGCCAGTTGCCATTTTTCATGTCAGTTTACCCCATGGGATAAAATAAAGCCATGCAACTCTGAGTTCCTTGGAGGAAGGGCAGGATATAAAAACACGACGAATAAAAACAGGTTGCTTACCTGTAACTGATGATCTTCGAGTGGTCATCTGTGCAGTCACACCCATGGGATTATGCGCCTGCGCTGATCAGAATCAGTGGTATGCAAAACTCACAAAGGGATTTTTGCACCTCCCTCCCAGGCATCCACAGGAACCACACTGCGCATGCTCAGGAGGCGGGGCGCGGACATCCTGACAGTTCCTTCTGACCGCTGTCATGTCAATAACAAGAGAAAAGTAGTGAAGCGACAGCAGTGGGGAAGGATGGGCAGGTGGTGTTACTGCACAGATGACCACTCGAAGATCATCAGATACCTGTTTATCTTCTTCGTGGCCTCTGTGCAACACACCCATGGGAGATTGAAAAGCAGTGGCTCACCTGGAGGAGGTCGCAAATTCAATGCTCTGCTGACAAAAGGACTAGGCGACCAAGGTCCAGTCCATTCTGAGGTGCTCACAAACATCGACAGTGTAGTGCTTGATGAAAGTGTTCAGAGTAGACCATGTCGCAGCCCCACAGATCGCCGACAGGGAAGCACCCCTCAAGAAGGCTGTAGACATAGCCATGGATCTTGTGGAGTGCGCTCGCACAGGCAAGGGCAACGGCCGTTTAGCCAAATGGTAGAAAAGCTTAATAGTCTCGACAATCCATTTGCTGATATCTTTTTGCCCGTGGAGTGACTGGAGTAGGAGACAAATAAGTTCTTGTCCTTCCTACTGGAACGTGTCCTATACAGGTAAAAAAGCAGCACCCTCTTTACATCTAGAGTGTGGAAGAGACATTGCTGTTCATCTTTAGGGTTAGGAAAGAAGTTTGGTAAGAAGATCTCCGAGCTGAGGTGGAACTCGGAGACCACTTTTGGGAGAAAGGACAAGTCCGGTACCAATCTCACACCATCCGGTAGGAAAACAAGGAAAGGTGGGTCATAATGCAGGGCCGCGAGTTCGCCCACCCTCCTGGCCAAGGTGATGGCAACGAGAAAGGCTGTCTTCCATGTGGCATATTTCAGTTTGCAAGTTGCCATAGGTTCAAAGGGTTTTCCCATCAGGTGGCAGAGCACCAGTGGCAAGTCCCACAAAGGCACCGGCAAATGGATTGGCAGATACAAGTGAAGGAGACCTTTAAGGAATCTCTTGGAGACCGGGTGAGAGAAGACAGAGAAGCCCTCAAACCCGGAATGGTAGGCAGAAATGGCCGACAAGTAGACTCTGATTGAGGAGTGCAAGAGGCCCTTCTCAGCCAACGACAGCAAAAATTCTAGAATCCGGTCAAGCGTGACAGAAGCTGGAGACACATCTGAGGGCTGTAAAAAGCCAAGAAATGAGACCATTTCTCGCTGTAGGAACATCTCGTAGAGTCCTTCTTGGCATTGAGCAACACCGTAGTGACTCTATGTAAAAAGGTTAGTTGTCCACAAGATAGGCTGTGAGCTTGAGCTTGTGGACCTCATGGAGCAGAAGAGCTCCTCCCTCCACCAGAAGCAGATCTGGCCTTTGTGGGAGAGGATGGCGAGCCTTGGTCAGTAAAAGGAGGTTGGCAAACCAAGCAGGCCTGTAGCTAACAACTTTTTGCTCAGGGGGCCCATGTTTTTCTCAGGGGGCCCACCACCAATGTTCCCTGTAAGCTGTGGAGTTTTGTGAGCAAAACTTCTGCTTTGTGAGCTACTGCCATTAAAGTTGTGAGAGAGCCATTTGGCTGCCGCATAAATTAGTTTGCTCTGGAGCCATCCTTCCTGAGCTAAGACAAAAATCTGCGGGGGAGGTTAAAAAACTGTGAACTAGCTCACACTAACTCTGCTTAAAGGGAACACTGCCCACCACTATATGTTTGTGTGGTACTACCATGACATGTTCATACTTCTAAATAATTTCACACCATGGCCCAGCAGGTCACATTTTGTCTTGCTTGGCCCTGCTAAGAAAGGGGGAGAAGGCGGCTTTGCAGGGGCCCGTGCTTCAGCGCAGCCCTGCAAAGACTGGGGACCGGGGGGGGGAGAAGAAGGCTTTGCAGGGGCCCGTGCTTCAGCGTGGCCCTGCAAAGACAGGGGGACGGAGGGTTTTGCAGGGGCTATGGGACTGGGACAGTCACAGGAGATGGGCAGGAGGTGGAGGCCGAGAAAAGGGCACAGCGCGCGCAGTCAGCAGCCACTCACCTCGTCGTGGGTTCCTTCCAACAAGGGCTGCTGCAGCAGGAGGAAAGCTTCGCTCACGTGCAGTCCTTTAGGTGCGAAGGGCAGCGTACATGTGGGCGGGTCAGGAGCAGAGGCGGAGCGGATGTCTAACCCCACCTTATGAGTGCTGGGAGGGGTGGAGGGGCAGAGCAGCGGAGGCAGACCGGAGGTCTAACCTCCCTTATTAGAGTGCTCCATGGAGGGGGAGGGGGCCAGGGGAGGAGGGGGGAGCAGAGGATGGGTGAGGGGGCCCGCAAAACCCACGGGGGAGCGGGCCCCCAGGGCCCCACGCAGGCTACGCACCTGAAACCAAGGTTGTCTCGGACACCAGGGGGCAATCAGGATGCACTTTGTGTGGACCCTCATGAGTCTTTGGACCGTCCACAGCAGCAGTGGCAGAGAAGGGAACATGTACAGGAAGCTGTTGTCCCATGGGTAAAGGAGCCCTTCTCCCAAAGGCTTGAGATCTTGTGCTCCCCGGCAGCAAAACAGATCGCACTTTGCATTATACCTGATGGCAAAGATGTCGATGTGAGGTGTACCCCAGTTGTTGAATATGGGACATAGGTAGGTCCAGTTCAGCTCCCAGTCGTGGTGCTGAGAGAGACCCCTGCTGAGCAGGTCTGCATGCACATTGCAACTGCCGGTGATGTGTGAGGCAATGGGAAAGATGTGCAGAGGCTGACAGGTCCAGAGCCAGAGAACAGAGACTGCAGGAGACCGTCCCTCCCTACCTGTTGATGTAGCTGAGGGCTGTTGTATTGTCGGTCAATACAGTCATGTATTTCCCCGTGAGAAGAGGCTGGAAACATTGGAGGGCCAGTTTGACTGCCAAAAGTTCCAGAAAGTTTATGTGATGCCTTGAGGTTGAGGCATCTCATTTGTAACCTACAGAGAGGCCACTGAGATGGGCTCCCCAGCCCCATAATGAGGCAATGGTCGTGAGGGTGAGACCAGGAGAGAGGGGATGGAAATGGACACCCTGTGTCAGGTTGTCTGCCCATGTCCACCAGAGAAGGGAGTTGTGTGCCTCCTGTGGCAGAGAGAGACGATTAGGACATCTGTAAGGGCTTGAAGCACCATATGAACCAGAGCTGGAGTGGATGCATTTGCAGTCTTGCAAAGCAAAGGACGGCCATTGTGGCTGCCATCAGACCTAGAAGGCGTTGATTCTGGGAAGCAGATGATGTATCCTGGAGTCAGATTTATTCTGCAAGGGCAGTTAGGGTTAGGGCCCTGTCCTAGGGCAGGGAAGCTTTGCCTTCCCTGGAGTTGAGTATCGCCCCATGAACTGCACTCTCTGGGAAGGAACGAACTGTGACTTTTTGTGGTTGACCTGGAGACCGAGGCAACGAAAGAGACTGAGGGCTTCGGAGACGTGTTGAGTAAGCTGGTCCCTGGAAGGTGCGACCAGAAGCCAGTCGTTCAGATACGGGAACACCGTCAAGCCACAGAGGCAGAGATGTGCCACAATGACCACCATCGTCTTGGTGAAGACCCGCAGTGCTGTGCTGAGACCAAATGGTAGACTTCTGTATTAGTAGTGGCTGCCTCCTATCGCAAACTGGAGGTATTTTCTATGGGAGGGGTGGATGGTTTTATGGAAATACGCATCCTCGAGGTCAAGAGTGGCCATCCAGCAACCCTGGACAGAAGAGGCAGAATGACTGGTAGGGATGTCATCTTTAATTTCCGGTATTGTATATAGGTGTTGAGGCCTCAAAGGTCTAGGATCGGCCTCTGTCCGCTGTACCTTTTGGGCACTACATAAGAACATAGGAGAAGCCAATGTTGAATCAGGCCAATGGCCCATCCAGTCCAACACTCTGTCACACAGTGGCCAAAAATACAGGTGCCATCAGGAGGTCCAGCAGTGAGGCCAGGACACTGGAAGCCCTCCCACTGCTGCCCCCTCCAGCACCAAGAATAGAGTGCATCACCTGCCCCAGACTGAGAGTTCCTATCTATACCCTGTAGCTAATAGCCACTGATGGACTTCTGCTCCATATGTTTATCTAATTCCCTCTTGAAACTGTCCAACCTCCTGTGGCAGTGAATTCCATATGTTAATCACTCTTTGGGTGAAGAAATACTTCCTTTTATCTGTTCTAACCCGACTGCTCAGCAATTTCATGGAGTGTCCATGAGTTCTTGTATTGTGAGAAAGGGAGAAAAGTTCTTCTTTCTCAACCTGCTCAATCCCATTCATAATCTTATAAACCTCGATCATGTCACCCCTCAGCCATCGTTTCTCCAAGCTGAAGAGCCCCAAGCGTTTTAACCTTTCTTCATAGGGAAGGTGTTCCAACCCTTTTATCATTCTAGTTGCCCTACTCTGCACCTTTTTCCAATGCTATAATATCTTTTTTGAGGTGTGGCGACCAGAACTGTACACAGTATTCCAAATGAGGTCACACCAATGATTTTTACAGGGGCATTATGATACTGTCTGATTTGTTTTCAATTCCCTTCCTAATAATCCCCAGCATAGCGTTGGCCTTCTTTATTGCAGTTACACACTGTCTAGACATTTTCATTGAGTTATCTACTACGACTCCAAGATCTCTCTCTTGGTCAGTCTCTGCCAGTTCAGACCCCATCAATGTGTATTTATATTTAGGATTTTTGGCTCCAATGTGCATCACTTTGAACTTGGCCACATTGAACCCCATTTGCCACTACAAAGTAATGGGAATAAAACCCGAGTCCCTGGTGATCTAGAGGCACGGCTTCTATAGCACCCTTCAACAGTAGTATGGCAACTTCTTCGAGAAGGAATGACGATGGGGGAGTGATGACGACGACAGGAAGAGGTGGGAGTTCCAGGAATTTGATGGAATAGCCATTGGCCAAGATGGAAAGGTCCCATTGGTCTGACGTAATGGTGGTCCAGACATGGAGATAGGGATGGAGACGGGTAGAATTGGAAGAGGAAGACAGGCGGAAGTCAAAGGCCCTGATTGCCGGGTTTGGGTTGCTTAGGTCTGAGAGGTTGATGCCCAGAACTCCATCTCTGCCTGGTCAGGTACTGCTGCCTTTTTGCAGACAGAGACCGAAATGGTCTGTAGCCCTCCTTTGGTGACGGTTTACCATATGGATGCCTGGAGCCATAATGAGACTCTAAGATCGAGGACGAAAGGATTTAGAAGGGGCAGACACTGCTGGCAACCTTGAGGCTCTTATCCACGTCCTGGAGTGTGGAGTCAGTGGACGCATGGAAGAGACCTTGGCCATCGAACGGTAAGTCCTCTATGTATGCCCTGGTATCAGCAGGGAGTAAGGTGGTCCTAAGCCAGGAATGCCTACGGAGGGCAACCGCAGACGACATTGTTTTCGAAAACATGTCCAAAGCATGTTTTGAATAATTGATGATTTTTTTTAGAAAGGAGCAACCCTTCCTTTTGCAACTTCCTTGCTTCCTGATGTTTGTCCTCAGACACTGAGGTCAGAAGGTCGGTAAAGTGCTCCCAGAGCAAGTACTGGTAAAAACAGGTTGCTTACCTGTAACTGATGATCCGAGTGGTAATCTGTGCCAAAGGGGGTGGGGCGCGGACATCCTGCCAGTTCCTTCTGACCACTAACAACCAAAGTTGTGTGAGAGAACAACTGAGGATGACAGCAGTGGGGAAGGACAGGCGGGTGGTGTGACTGCACAGATGACCACTCAAAGATCATCAGTTACAGGCAAGCAACCTGTTTATTTTCTTCGTGGTCTCTGTGCATTACACCTATGGGAGATTGAAAAACAGTGGCTCACCTGGAGGTGGGCGCTGTCAGACTCAGTGCACTGCAGAGAACAGGACCAAATGACCCACATCGCCCTTATGCTGCGCATGAATGTCCAGTGCATAATGTCTGATAAACATGGTTGGCGTGGACCACTTGGCAGATCTGCAGATAGAGGACAGTGATGCGTCCTTCAGGAAAGCAGTCGAAGTTGCCATGGATCTGGTGGAGTGTGCCCTCAAGTGAGCAGGGAAAGGGTGCTTTGCTAAGGAATAGCGCAACCTAATTGGCCCGACAATCCATTTGGACAGGCATTGAGTAGAGATCTGCGATCCTAAGGAGGTGATGGAGTAAGAAAGGAACAAGGTGTTGTCCGTTCTAGTGGGCTGAGTCCTGTTCAAGTAGAAAAGGAGCGCCCTCTTGACAGCCGGAGAATGAAGCAGACATTGTTCTTCCCCTTCAGGATGTGGGAAGAAATTAGGCAGGAAAATGTCGGAGTTTAAGTGGAACTCTGAGACGATTTTTGGTAAAAAAGAGATGTCTGGCACCAGATGAACTCCACTTGGCAAGAAGACTAGGTATAGAGGGTCATGTCATAGAGCAATCAGTTCACTGACCCTCCTGGCCAATGTAATTGTGACTAAGAAGGCTCCTTGTGAGGTGGTGGAGCACTAACAGCAAATCCCACAGTTCCGTTGGAGCACTTATAGGGGTATGCAGCCGAATGAGACTCCAGAGGAACTTCTTTGAAGTAGGATGGGAAAAAACAGAGTAGCTGTCTAGACCATTGTGGTATGCAGAAATGGCCGCCAAGTAGACCTGATCCGTGAGTGACAGAAGAAATTCAAGGATCCTGTCGAGCCCTACATACGTTGGTGAAGTAGTCGACGTCTGTAGGAAGGAAAGGAACTTAAGCCACTTCCTGTGGTATGAAAGATGGGTGGATGCCTTCCTGGCATTGAGCAGTACTTCTGAGATGCGATTGGAGAAGGTTATTGCCCTATCCGCCAAGCTGTCAGTTTCAGGTTGTCCACTTCAGCATGGAGAAGCATTCCTTCCTCCGCTAGAAGGAGATCCGGCAACCTGGGGAAGTAGTGGTACCTGCCTCTCACGAGTTGAAGCAGAGTGGTGAACCATGGTTGTCTGGGCCACCATGGAGCCACTAGGATGCAGTCAGCCATGATTTGGGCTAGTTTCTGAATGACCCGTAAGAGGAAGGGTAGAGGAAGAAACATGTATAGGAACGTCTGTCCCCATGGGTGGAGGAGACCGTCTCCTAGAGAGAGAGGATCCTCTCTCCCCCGACTGCAGAATAAAGGGCATTTTGTGTTCTTTCTGGAGGCAAAGATATGTAGCTCCAGAGTGCCCCATTTCTGAAAGAGGGGACGAAGGTAAGACCAATTCAGCTCCCACTCATGATGCTGTGTGAGACCCCTGCTGAGGAGGTCGGCCTTCACACTGCAGGTTCCTGGAATGTGAGTGGACACAGGGAAGATGTTGTTGCCTACACACCATTCCCACAGGCTGATTGCCAGGTGGCAAAGGCTATGGGACACCATCCCTCCTTGACGGTTGACATAGCTGAGAGCAGTAGTATTGTCCATCAGCACAGCTATGCAATGTCCCCAAAGAATGGGCTCGAATGACCTCAATGCCAGCTTTATTGCAAGTAGTTCCAGATAGTTGATGTGCTTGGTAGCATTGAGAGTGTCCCACTGGTACCCGATGATTATGCCATTGAGATGGGCTCCCCGTCCCCACAGGGAGGCATCAGTGGTCAGTGTGAGACATGGGTTTGGTAGGTGAAAAGGTGCACCCTGGGTCAGATTGGGTGTTACTGTCCACCACAGAACAGAGTCCCACAAAGTTGGTGGATGTTGGAGATGGATAGATTGTCCCATCTTGACCGGTTTGAAGTGGCGTAGGAACCAAATCTGTAGAGGCCTCATGTGCAGCTTGGCTAATGACAGCATGGCCGTGGTAGCCGACATGTGACTCAGCAAACATTGAATTTGGAAGGCAGATGTTTGGACATTTCTCGCAAGAGACGAGACAGGGTTGTTGCCCTGTCTGCAGGAAGGTAGGCCCTGCATGTTATAGAGTCCAGTACCGCACCTATGAATTGCACCCTCTGCGATGGCTGCAGATGGGACTTCCAATGATTAACCTGAAGGCCCAGGGAGGACAGGAGATGAAGCGTCTGAGAAATGTGGTCCTCCAGGAACACTGATAAATCCGCCACTAAAAACCAAACGTCTATGCAGGGAAAGATGGCAATCCCCTGTAAACGAACACAGGCCACCACCACTGTTTTGGTGAAGACCCTTGGTGCCATGCAGAGGCCAAACAGAAGACACTTGTACTGGAAGTGGAAGTCCCCTATGGCGAAACGGAGGTACTTCCGTTGGGACAGATGGAAGTTGAGATGAAAGTAGGCATCCTGGAGGTCGATGGTTGCCATCCAGGACCCCTGAGTCAGAAGAGGGAGGATTATTTTCAGTGATGTCATTTTGAATTTGTGGTATTGCACAAAAATGTTGAGGCCCCACAGATCTAATATTGGGCACAAAGCCCCATCTCATTTGGGAAGAGCAAAGTAATGAGAGTAAAAGCCTGTCCTTTCATATGCCCTTGGCATGTGCTCTATTGCATCCTTCTCCAAGAGGGAACTGACCTCTTGGAGAAGAAGGGAAGAGGGAGGGGTGGCAATGAAAACAGGTAGTGACGGCAAGTCCACAAATTCTATTGTGTATCCATGGGTTAAGAATGGATAAACCCCAACTGTCCATAGTAATCACCCACCAGGCAGCAAGGAATGGGGAAAGGCGGGTGGATTCCTCTGCGACAAGCTGGGGAAAGTCAAAGGCCCTGCTTGGTAGTCTTTTGACCCTTCGCCCTAGGATTTTGCTGCTGGGAACCATATCTGGACTTCGCAGGGTACTGGTACTTCTGGCGCTGTCCCGTGGGTGACTGGCGAGGCCTCTAGGAACTCTCTGGGGATGGCTTCGTAAAATAAGGGCGTTTGGAGCCGTAACAGGACCAGGAACGTTGGTGATATGGCTTGGATGGAGCAGAGATGCCCAAAGATCTAGAGGCTTTAATGCTCTTATCCATCTCTTGGAAGGCCGAGTCAGTAGAAGAGTGGAACAGCCCTCCCTGTCAAAAGGAAGATCTTCTATGTAAGCCCTGGTATCGGGGGGGGCAAAGAAGTTGTTTGAAACCAGGAGTGCTGGTGAAGTGCAACCGCCGAAGACATTGTCGTGGAGAATGTGTCTAGCTTGTGCTTAGCAGTATTGAGAAGCTGCTTCGCTAGGACCATGCCCTCCTTTTGCAGAGCCCAGGCTGCCTGACTTTTGTCATCTGGGAGAAAGGGTAGGAGATCTGCCATTTGTTGCCACAGTGTACATGCATGCTACAGAGTTTGATGCTTTGATACCTAGGGCACCCGCAAAATAAAAATGCCTTCCAAAAGCATCCAGCTTCTTGCTTTCCTTGTCTGATGGGGCAACATTGGTGCATCTATTCTTTGAAGAGGACAAGACCACCATGGAGTTCGGCTTCGGATGCATATTGAGGAACCCTGCTCCCTCTTCCTACACCCGGTACATGTGATCCAGCCTCCTGGTTGATACTGGTGCAGATAATGGTTTCTCCCAAGGAGTTTTCACCACCTGAAGGAGGACCTTCGACATCGGCAAGGAGATTGGTGTCGATGTGTCCATCTGGATCACATTATAAACCTTGTCCAACATCGATGGCTGTGGTTGAATGATTGAAAGACCCAAGGAATAAGCCATTCTCTTAATTAGATCGCCGTAGGACAACATGTCTTCCGACGGAGAGATCGGGAGGTCATCAGAGACCTTTTGTTTCAAGGAGACATCACCAGGTGAGGTTTCATTGTCAGAATGGTCCATTTTGGATAAGCTCTGAGAGGTCTCCAAATGCGACCCAGGTCCTTGGGTTGGTGTGAGTACAGAGGGCTTTCTTGGCGATAATGGAGGCAAGGGGAGCTCTCTCAGCAGTGAGGGAGGCAGAGTTTTGGAGAGCGTCGCGGATGGTGGAGGGCGACGCGGAGAACGGGACTGAGCGCGCATGATTATTGTTGTAGATCACTGAAATGATTGCACTTTTAATTTCGTTGTACTATGTACAATGACAATAAAGTATATTATTATTAAATTGAGAGCAACAACTGTCCCAGTCATGTTGTCCCTTAGATAACAGCCATGGCATTGAAGAGAACCAGCATGACCTATCACCCAGTCTGTATCAGCTGTCGCGATCAGAGCAACCGCTAGCCCATGAAGTAGGTGGCAGAGAGCAAAGACTGACGGCTTGTGCCTCCGAAATCAAGTCATCCTCGGCCTCAGAAGCCAATAAGGATGGAGGATGGTGAGCCAGATTCATCTCCAACACCGGAGGGGTTAGCTGCCTGGTAGGAGAATCAAGTATCTCAACTGGGGTTCCGACTGTATTTTAGGCAGCTCCGGTGTGGACTGGCGTGCTGATAGGGAATGCGACTGAGAACTGACTGGCAGTGCAGAGCCCTTGGGGAGTGCCATGCTGCTCAACTCGTGAGACTTCTGCGGGTCCCCTAACTTATGCGAGGTATGCCTCAGCGACTTGTCCTTCTTAGGTTTCTTCACTGGTGTCGAGACGGAAGAGACTGATTTCAAAGGATGCTTCTTCGAGGGGGCAGGCCCCATATCAGAAGAAATTTTGCCCGGCCAGGGTGGCTTCGGTGTCGATGGTACGGTCTCCAGCCTCGGTATCGATGCTGGCAGTCGAGGTGGAGCCGACAATGCAGAAGACTTAGGAGGTGGCCCTGTTGACATTGTAGACACAGGAGGGGCAAGAGCCAATTCCCAAAAGTCAACTTTCAGTCTCGCGGTTCTATTTTTGCGTGTTTGGTTTGAAAATTTGGCACAAAGCACATAACCCTCCGGTCGATGACCTTCACCCAAACAGATTATACAGAGAGTTTGCTTGTTTCATGGAGCTATACTTCTACATGAAGCACACCTCTTGTAGCACCCCCACTTTTTATCCATAAACAGGATCCTCTGCGTAAGGGAGGGAAAGGGTGTGGAGGGGGCGAAGGTCCAAAGACCATGGAAAGTTCTCACCCCGAAAATTCCCCCTTTTGTTCCGTAAGGCAAAAGTCCAAAAATAATAGAAGAAAAATCCAAAGACCAAAAACTAATAAGAATCAAGTCCCGATGTGAGGAAAAAAACTGGCAATCCCTAACTGACAAAAAAGCTGTTAACAGCGCAGCGGTCAGAAGAGAACTGGCAGGATGTCCACACCCCACCCCCTTGGGCATGCGCAGTAGGAGTTCCTGTGCAGGCTCAGGGCGGAGCGCAAAAATCCCTTTATGAGCTTTGTACGTCACCAATCAGATCAGCACAGGTGCACTAGATCCGATAGGTGTGATGCACAGAGACCATTAAGAAGATCGGCTCATACAAGCAATATAATTAGCTGTCTTGATACCAAGAGCTCCGGCTGAGTAGAAATGGTGACCAATTGAATCTAACTTCTTGCTCTCCTTATCAGGAGTAGCGAGGGTCCGTTTGCTTTTTGAGGCAGACAACACAACTATGGAGTTGGGTTTAGGGTGGATATGGAGGAATTCAGCCTCCATTTCTTGGATCCGATACATATGATCGAGACGTCTAGAAGATACCGGAGCAGAAGACGGTTTATCCCACAGAGCCTTTGCTGTCTGTAGTAGGACGGTCGACATCGGGAGGGTGATCGACGTGGAGGTATCTAGCTGTATAACATCAAAGACAGCGTCCAACACCGAAGGTTGGGGTTTGACTGTCGACAGGCCCAGGGAATGTGCCATCCTCTTGACCAAATCTCCGTACGAAGAAAGATCCTCCGAAGGAGAGATTGGCAGATTGTCTGACACCGTAGGCTTTGCTGAAGGATCCTCAGGCAACCCAGGCCATTCAGAACTATCGGTGCTGGAATCAGAGGCGGAAGATCTGGAAGATGATACCTGTACTGTAAGGGTATCCAGTATTGGGGCGGTTTGCGGTGGTAAAGCAGGGGCGGAACGGAGAGGTGAGGGTGGATGACGAGGTTCTTCCGGAGGTTTGGAGAAAGACGCGGAAGGTTTGGATTTGCGGTGGGGAGAGCATGAACGGTGAGACCGACATTCCCATTCCAAATGAGGTCTAGGCATGAGCCATGGCATAGATGTTGACACCGGATACGAGGTGAACCAATAAGGCATGTGCTGCCGATGGTCCCATGGAGGACGTACTGGTGGATCAAAATAGGTTGGGGAGTGTGGTCTCAACTCCTGTCTAGGTGAGTAGGAGAGCCTGGGTCTGGAATGATGATACTCATAGCACTCCTCAGATTGATATTGAAGTCCCTCGAGTCTGGGGGATCAGGACAGATGGTATCGAGAGTCCGGTCCAGACTTATTGCTTGCTCAAGAAACAGCCAACGGGGAACGATCTCTACGAGATCAACACAGGACAAGCTCCTTGACTTCCAACAGCGAGGCCGACATTGGTCCGGTGTCGACTGAGACCTCCAATACCAGGGGGTTCAGTTGCCAGATAGGTGAGTCCAATAACTCAATCATAGACAGTTCCGGTACAGGAGTGTCATCGATGTCGGGTTGTGCCCACTGAAGAGGGGACAATGCAGAGCCCGTTTGAACTCTCTCACCGCTCAGACTCTGAGACTTACACACAGTGCCAGTAAGAGAAGACTTCCCCTTCTCGTGCTTCTCTTTGTTCTACTACGCCAGTTTGCTATGTGGACTCTAATCTGGGAGAACTGGGTTTGATTCCCCACTCCTCCACTTGCACCTGTTGATGTGACCTTGGGTCAGTCACAAACTCTGGCATAGCTGTTCCTGCAAAAGCAGTTTGTGATAGAGTTCTCTCAGCCCCACCTACCTCACAGGGTGTCTGTTGTGGAGAGGGGAAGGGAAAGGAGTTTGTAAGCTGCTCTGAGACTCAAAAGTGAAGGGCGGGGAATAAATCCAATCTCTTCCTCTCTTCTTCTTCTTCTTGACCGGCATAGAGGGGGAAGAAGCCTCATTCAATGCCGAATGCTTAGAAGACGGTCCCCTGTCCGATGCTGACTTTGCACGGGGAGGGGATTCGATATCGGTGCACCTTCTGACATCAACAGAGGTGCCCTCTGCTGAGATTCCGAAGGGGCTCCAGCAGACATCTCTCCGGTAGGTAAGGGGGTCAATGCAGACTCCCAAAGTGCTACACGAAGTCTCGTGGCCCTGTTTTTGCGGGTCTGGTTAGAGAACTTCGCGCAATGACGGCAAGCGTCTGGGCGATGAGTCTCCCCATGACAGGGGATACAAAGTGTGTGGCTGTCACGGGGGCAAGTTTACTGCCACAGCTGACACACTGTTTAAAACACCCCCACTTTTTGGCCATAAAAAAATAAAATGGCACAAAAAGAAAAAAGACCTCAGATGAGGTGAAATAAAAATTACCTCAGAGGAGATGGGGGAAGGGGTTGGCAGGAAGCTGCCTGAGGCAGCAGCAATCCTCAAAGAAAAGTCTTTTTGTTTTGTTTAGTAAAGAATAAAATAGATGTAGGACGAACAAAAAGAGAATGATTTAAGCAATCCCTCGTGAGAGGAAAAAACGAACAAACACTTCTTCACCGACCAGCAGAAACAAGCTGTTAACAGCGTGGTGGTCAGAAGAGAACTGGTAGGATGTCTGCGCCCCACCCCTTGAGCATGCGCAGTGGGGTTCCCATGCATGCCTAGGAGGGAGGCGTGAAAATCCCTTTGTGAGCTTTGCATACCACTGATTCAGATCAGAACAGGCACATAATCCCATGGGTGTGATGCACAGAGACCACGAAGAAGATAATATACCTCTGTTGATGATTGTTATAAAATCCAGCAATTTGTTAATTACAAATTGATTTTCTTTTACTAAACTCCCCCCCCCCAGGGTTATTTTGGTTCAGAAAAGACTGGTATCCACAAGCATAACTAAACCAATTCATTGAACAACCCAATTACTTGCAGAGATCCACCCAAGATTTTATATACACAAATATTGAAATTGTCACAGTAGATAATATTTCTTCTAACTCAGTGGTTCTTAACCTTTTTAAAGTTATGGACTCCTTTGAGAATCTAATGAAACCTATGCAACCCTCCCCAGAAAGATGCATATACATACATACACATAAAATTCTGCATAAAGTTTGTTTTAATTAATGCCCACTTCCAGAAAAAGTAAAACCCAAATTGTGCAAATAAAACAGAAAATAAACTTTAATTCATGTTGTATAATAAAGATGTTTTATTTTTTCTGAAAGAAAATGTTCAAAGTAGCAGGAACAGAAAACCTTGTGGCCAGTTCACAGATCCTCTGAAGCCTGTCAATCCATGGATCATATGTTAAGGACCATGCACACCTGTGACCTGGTGGCCCCCATGGCTATTGCCAGAAGGTGGCCTGGTCCCCTCAGCCATTCTGGTTTTCACATTGCATAGGATCCTCTGAAAAGGGGACGGGATGACAGTGACTACAGATCTAGAAATTTCCACCAGGTGAGACAGTTCAGGTCCAGGTATAAATCCAATCTCTTTTCTCTCTTCTAAACATACAAGATGCCTCTTTGTCATGCAGTGAAATATTAGGCCATGTACAGATTGTGATTCTTAAATTTATTGACACAGATTTGTTTTAATCTTCAATATAATATTTCAAGGTAAGAAATTTAACCATGGGTTCTCATTTGATTTATTTTACAAAATCAAAATTAAACAAATATATTTGATTTACCTTATGCAGTATGCTGTTTATACTTTCACAGAAGAATTAGTGAAATATATGTGTGCTCATATATATAAATACAAGTACAAAATGTGCAAATACAGTGTAGACTTACTAACCAGTTTCTATCACACAGGTCAGAGATGTATATAATTTTTTAATACTGATTTATAATTACCATGTTCTTCCATTGCTGTTTATCTAGACCTTCTGCTTGACCTATTGCAAGAGCCATATTCAAAGTAAATGTGCCTCTCATTCCACTCCAAACAATAACAGCTCCCCAACGCCAATTAAATCCATAGCCAAGACGACTCAATAAAGGGCTCAGTGCAAAAACAATTAAACCCCTGGATAAATGAAATAAAAATAATTAGTTAAAATATACTTAAAATATTGAAAAACAGGATGGTTACCTGTAACTGATGATCTTCGAGTGGTCATCTGTGCAGTACCACACATGGGTTGGGCGCCTGCGCACGACCTCGATCGGAGAAACTTCTAGAGCTTTACCTCAGAAGAGTTTTTGGCGGGCTCTCTTCCCGCCCTGGGGGAGGAGACATGCACTGCGCATGCCCAGAGCAGGAGAGAAAGCCGCCTCCCACTCAGTTCCTTTGATGGCCACCAGCAAGGCCAAGCTATCTAAAGAAGGAAATCTGGAGATGCCAGCAGGGGGGAAGTCCGGGTGGGATTGTGGTACTGCACAGATGACCACTCGAAGATCATCAGTTACAGGTAAGCAACCTGTTTATCTTTGTCGTGGTCTCTGTGCAGTCCCACACATGGGTGATTACAAGAGCTGAACCAGTTGGAGGAGGGAGCTGGCAGCTGCAAAAGACACAAAAATACTGGTTAAGACACAGCATCATCATCAAAACAAGTCACCCATGGTACTACCTGAGGGTGCAGCAGGATCAGGCGAAGAGAGATCGCAGCACCATCTGACCGAAGGCAGCATCCCATCGGGCTCGGACGTCAAGGGCATAGTGGGTCACGAAGGTTGATGTCAAGGACCACGTAGCAGCCACACAGACGTCTTCCAACGGGACACCCGCCAGGAAAGCGGTGGATGTCGATACTGCCTGTGTGGAATGGGCAGTGACACAGCTAGGAACAGGTTGACGTGCCAGCTAATAGCAAAGGGCTATGGTGGAAGTCACCCATTTAGAGAGTTGTTGAGAAGAGACTGGTTCCCCACATAAGCTAGGAACAGCTGAGGAGATTTACGTATGGGCTGTGTCCTATGCAGATAGAAAGAGAGTGCTCTGTGAACATCGAGACAGTGCAAGGCTCTCTGAGAGGCATCAGTCGAGTTCGGAAAGAAAGTAGGCAGGACAGACGACTGAGAGAGATGAAAGGCAGAGATGACTTTAGGGAGGAAGGAAGGATCTGGTCTCAGGACAACCTTCTCCCTATGAAAAATTGTATAGGGGGGATCGGCCCTAAAGACAGCTAGCTCCCCTACTCTACGAGCAGTGGTAATGGCGACAAGAAACACCATTTCCCATAAAACTAACCTGAGGTCAGTGGTAGCCATAGGTTCGAACGGTTTAGACATGAGTTGAGAAAGGACCAGTGACAAGCTCCACGAAGGCACCAATGGTTTCCTAGGAGGGCACATCCGAAGGAGGCCCTTGAGGAACGCTTTGGTGAGACGATGTGAGAACACTGAAGATCCTTGTATCAGGGGATGATTGGCGGAGATTGCCGCCAGATGAACCCGCAAGGACGAGTATGCCAGGCCAGTAACCTTTAAGTTTACGATGTAGGAGAAAATCTCACAGAGAGATGATTGAAGGAGTGATCAGAAGCGTAGGATTGGAATCTGTTCCACTTGAACCGATAGGAACGTTGAGTAGAAGGCTTCCTAGAATTCAGAAGGATTTCAGAAACTTGAGGCGAGAAGTCTAAGGTTGGATCTTCCAGGCCATCAATCTGAAAAATCCTGGATTGGGATGGAGGATTCTCCCTCGGGCCTGAGAGAGGAGATCTGGGACGACAGGGAGAGGGCGGAAGGAACGACGGGAGAGTTGGAGCAGGTGAGGAAACCAAACCTGGCGCGGCCACCACGGAGTGACTAGTAAGCAGGGGGTGCCATCTGCGCGGATCTTCTGAATGACCCGGGAGATGAGAGGGAACGGAGGAAAAAAGTAAAACAGGGTTCCGGTCCACTTGTGAAGGAAGGTATCCCTGAGCGACCAAGCAGACGGGGGACCCCTGCTGAAAAACAGGCGACATAGAGCATTGTCGGCGGTTGCGAAGCCGTCGACAGATGGGTGACCGAACTCTAGAAATAGAGGTCGAAGGTACCGGAGGGGAATGGACGATTCATTGTCCGAGGAGGCAGAGCGACTCAACCGGTCTGCATCGACATTTCGATCTCCGGGAATGTGTATCACCGAGAGCGTGATGGAGTGACCGAGGCACCAGGACCAGAGGTCGATCGCCAAGTTGCAGAGACGAACAGAGGCAGTGCCGCCCTGTTTGTTGACGTAATAAACAGCGGTGGAGCTGTCGGAAGCCACTTGGACGATACGGCCCCGAAGGGTCGGAAGAAATGACCGAAGGGCCAGATAAATTGCTCGCAACTCCAGGTAATTTATGTGATGAGTTGCATCTCGAGCAGGCCAAGCCCCTTGAGCAGCGAGCGTTCCGCACTGGGCTCTCCAACCCCAGAGAGAAGCATCTGTGGTCAACAACAGGTCGGGAGGAGGAGGTCAAAAGGAAAGGAGGTGGACGGGTTGAGACCACCATTGGAGAGAGTCGAGGACATTCCGTGGAATCAACAAAATAGTGTGCCAAGGACTCCGTAGAGGATCGAAGGTGTGAAGAAGCCACAACTGAAGCGGCCGCATTCTCAAAAATGCATGGCGGACTACGAACACCGTGGAGGCAAAGTGACCAAGTAGCCTCATCACAGAACGGGTGGATTGTTGAGGGAACACCTGAAAGGAGGACACCATTGCCAGAATGTCGGAAGCCCTCGACTCCGGGAGGGAAGCCGCTTCAAGGTTGGTGTCGAGACGAGCCCCGAGGAATCGAAGAACTTGAAGGGGCTGAAGGGAGGACTTAGCGATGTTGACGCAGAGTCTGAGAGCATGGAGGAGGGAAAGAGTCTCCTTAGTGTTCTGGAGCAACTGACTTGGCGTAGGAGCTAAGAGAAGCCAGTTGTTGATGTAAGGATAAAGAGTGACTCCCCGTCGATGAAGGTCGGCCACCACCACAGCCATCAGCTTGGTGAACACCCACGGGGCGGTAGAAAGACTGAAGGGAAGCACCCTGTACTGGTAGTGTGCATCTCCAATGGCAAATCGGAGAAAACGACGGTGCTGGGGACAGATCGTGACATGGAAGTATGCGTCTTGGAGATCGACTGACGCAAGCCACGCCACCCGTGGTATCAGGGGAAGGATCGACTGCAGAGTGACCATCCGGAACTTTTGATACCGAATGTAACGGTTGAGATCTCGAAGATCCATAATCGGTCAGAAGCCGCTGTCTCTCTTGGGAACCAGGAAATATTTCGAGTAGAAGCCGCAAGTCCATTGCACCTCCGGGACGACCTCGATGGCTCCCTTGGCAAGGAGGGTGGAAACCTCGAGATCGAGAAGAGGGTCTGGAGGCGTGACGACAAAGTGTGGAAGGACTGGAGGCGAAATGAACTCTATGGCGTACCCGACCCATAGAATGGTGAGGACCCAGGAGTCGGTGGAAATTTCTTCCCAGGCTGGTAGAAAGGGGAAGAGACGGGTCTGGATGGGAGGAGTATACAACGTCGGGGAGGGCAGGTGGTGGAGATAGTCAAACAGACTCTTTAGGCTGTGGCGGCTTTTGGGTAGGTTGGGAACGGTGCTTGGAGGGAGGACAGGAGTCATAAGGCTTCCTTCTCCATTGGGGATTGGATGCCGGAGACGGGTATCGTCTGGAGGCAAGAGGCTTCCACGGACGGTTCCAAGGTCGGTAAGAAGCAGCAGAGACTCCGAGATTTCGAGCCTGCTTCCGACTATCATTGACAGCTTTCAAAACCTCGTTGGTGATAGAGTGGAAGAGGCCATCACCATCAAATGGAAGATCCTCTATACGGAACTTGACGTCAGGTTGTAAAGAGGTTCCCCACAGCCAAGCATGACACCAGAGAGCGACAGAAGAGACCAGAATCTTGGAAGAACAGTTAACAGCATGACGGACAAAATTGAACTGCTGTTTCGATATGGCACAAACTTCCGACAAGGCACCCGAGAGAGTGGGGCAATGCTCCTCTGGGACAAAATCCAAGATAGGACGAACAGCATTTGAGACGTTGAAGGCGTACGCCGACAGATAGGAGAGATAAGTATCAATGCGAATATTCATAGAGGCCAGAGAATACATCTTTTTGGCCAAAAGGTCCAGCTTGCGACCCTCGCGGTCGGGAGGCGCAGACTTGCGCATGGGCTGCTTAGATCTCAACGATGAATGGACGACTATCGAATTCGGTGGCAGTTGACAAAGAAGGAACTTGCCGGGATTTCGCTGGATCTTGTACAGCCCGTCATAGCGCCTCGAGACCGGGGGGATCGATGCCGGGTGCTCCCAAGATTCCTTCAAGAGCAAAAGGTGGACCAGAAGCAAGGGCAGGACGGTAGAAGGAGGAAGGTCAGCTTGAACCAGTCTGTGAACCCCTTCGGTCACAGCTGGGGATTCTGTAGAGCCCTGGACTTGAAGGGCAGCTGCCATCCGAGTGACGAGCTCCAAATACGCCTTAGGACCCTCAGTGGGCAATATAGATCCAGAGCGCCGAGGCTCATCCTTGATTCGAGTGACCTCGGGGTCAAGCTCCGCCGAATCTGACCGGTCCAAGATCGATATTGGAGAGGAGGATCGTAGTGGTTGAACCAGATCAATAACTGGGAGGTTGACAGAAGGACGGTACCAAGGTTCTAATGGAGAACTCTTCGGGGCATCCCTAACTTTGGAGGCTGTTCCCAAGGAAGCGAACGGGCCAAGGCCACCGATGTGGAGCGCCGAGGGCGGTCAGAGACACGGCCCCGATCCGTACGCTCAGAGTGACGGACACGATCATAATGATGCCGATCCGGTGTCAGGGATCTGGAATAATAATAAGCTGCATCCGGGCGTTCTCAATGTTCCTCGAAAGACCAAGATTGGTCATCAGGAGAACCAGACGACGATAGAGACTGCCGACGGATCGGTCTTCTCCGGTCATATCGGGATCGGGACCATGAGTGACGGTGTAGCAAAACAGGCCCCTCGTCCAAAGTGTGGACCGGGATACCAGAACGCCTCGACTGAGACCGGGAACATCGACGAGGGGACAACGGTGGAGGCGACCTCGTTGACTGTCCCAGAGGGGTCAAACCTGAAGGCAACGAGTGTGTATGCTGTGGGGTTGTCGGGTGCACCGCAGGCCTTTGAGAGGTAGAGGCCAAAACAGGCATCGACGTCGATAATCCGGTAACGACAACAGGCTCCACTCTCGAGACCGAAGCAGTCGGCGGGACCTTTGATTTCGAAAAGGTCAGCCCGCTTAGGTTTCTGTTTCGGTGCCTTCGAGGAGGTGTCCGACTTTTTAGCCGCAGAGGCATGGGAAGCCGCTGAGGACATTGTAGGGCGTAAAGCCGATTCTAAAAGGAGAGCTCTAAGCCTAACCTCCCGATTATGTCAAGCCTGCCGAGTAAAACTCGCACAGTGAGGACAAGTATCGACTTTATGGGCCTCTCCCAAACAAATTAAACAAAAGTCGTGCCCGTCATTAGAAGGAATCTTGGCAGGGCAACGACGACACACTTTGAAAAACCTAGTTTTTCCCATACAAAGCCCCCACCCACCCTCCAAATAAAAGGGGGGGGGGAGAAAAGAGAAAAAGAGAAAATCTTTTTTTATATATAAGATAGAATAGGACAAGAAAGGAAGAAGAAAGACAAAGCGAAATACAAGAAGTGGAGATATACTCAGCTGAGGTAACGATATGGAGGAAAAACAACAATGACGTGTGAACGCGAAGGCGGTCGAAGAACTGAGTGGGAGGCGGGTCTCTCTCCCGCTCTGGGCATGCGCAGTGCATGTCTCCTCCACAGGGCGGGAAGAGAGCCCGCCAAAAGCTCTTCTGAGGTAAAGCTCTAGAAGTTTCTCCAAACGAGGTCGTGCACAGGCGCCCAACCCATGTGTGGGACTGCACAGAGACCACGACGAAGATCAATGTGTTACAAAGTAGGTCAAAGAAAAAATAATATACCCTTGTTAGGGTATATTAAATTTGTTGCACCTTGCATAAGACAATAGATGTTATCAAAAAAGGAATTCCTCATTTTAAAGGTTTCTAGGATCATAGCTGATACTATTGGAACCGCATAGAAAGGCACTGCACTCAAATGGTCTGCCATGCAGAGCTCCTTCCTCCAGATATATAATTCAAAGAGGGAACAAATCCACTAGCCTTATCTATACAGAATATTTTTGTTTTCCATTTTTTGTTTTAAATGCTTTAAAAATGGCTTTAGTGCTCTATTATTACGTACTTGCATTGAAACTTCTAGAGCTTTGCCTCAGAGAGCTTTTGGTGGGCTCTCTTCCCGCCCTGGGGAGCAGGCATGCACTGCGCATGCCTAGAGCAGGGGAGAGAACTGCCTCCCACTCAGTTCCTTCGACCGCCACAGTTAAGTCCCATCAAACCAAAGGAAGGAGATCAGGAAATGCCAGCAGCGGGGAAGACCGGGTGGGATTGTGTGCACAGATGACCACTCGAAGATCATCAATTACAGGTAAGCAACCTGTTTATCTTCGTCGTGGTCTCTGTGCAGTCCCTCACACGGGTGATTACAAGAGCTGAACCAGTTGGAGGAGGGAGCTGGCAGCTGAAAGAAACAAAACTACTGGTTAAGACACAGCATTATCAGTGAAAAATCACCCAATGGTCCTACCTGAGGAAGCAGCAGGATCAAGCGAAAAGAGATTGCAGCACCGACTGACTGAAGGCAGCATCCTGTCAAGCTCGTACGTTGAGTGTGTAGTGGGTCATGAAGGTCGATGCCGAGGACCACATAGCAGCTGCACAGACGTCTTCCAACGGGACACCAGCCAGGAAAGTGATAGATGTTGATACCGCCCATGTGGAATGGGCAGTGACACAAGTAGGGACAGGTTAACGGGCAAGCTCATAGCAAAGGGTTATGGTGGAAGTTACCCATTTAGACAAACGTTGAGAGGAAATTGGCTCCCCCGCATGAGGGGGGCCATAAGCTAGGAACAGCCGAGGAGACTTATGGATAGGCTGAGTCCTATGTAAATAAAAAGAGAGCGCTCTGCACACGTAAAGGTAGTGCAAGGCTCTCTGAGGGGCATCAGCCGGGTCCGGAAAGAAAGTTGGTAAGACAGACTGAGACAGGTGAAAGGTGGAAATGACTTTAGGCAGGAAAGAAGGATCTGGTCTAAGGACAACCTTCTACCTATGAAAAATTGTATAGGGGGGATCAGCCCTAAAGGCAGCTAGTTCCTCTACCCTGCGAGCAGTAGTAATTGCTATGAGGAAGGCGGTCTTCCAGGAGAGTAACTGGAGATTGGCTGTAGCCATAGGCTCGAAGCGCTTGGATGTAAGTTGAGTGAGAACAAGTGACAAACCCCACGAAGGCACCAGAGGCTTCCTAGGGGGACAAAGCCGGAGGAGACCCTTGAGGAATGACTTAGTGAGGTGGTGCGAAAAAAACTGTGGATCCCTGTATCAAGGGATGGTAAGCGGAGATGGCCGCTAAATGGACCTTTAAAGACAAGTATGCCAGGCCATTATTTTTTAAAGAGACAATGTAGGAAAAAATCTCATGGAGAGACTGGACTGGATCGAAGGAGTAATCAGAGGCATAGGACTGGAACCTCCTCCACTTCAAACGATAAGTGACATGAGTAGAGGGCTTCCTGGCATTCAGGAGGACTTCGGACACCTCAGGCTGGAAATCTAGTGCAGGATCTTCCAGGCCGTCAACCAGAAGAAGCCAGGATCTGGGTGCAGGATCCTCCCTCGGGCCCGAGAGAGGAGATCGGGGATGACAGGCAGCGGCCAGAACTTCTGATTGGAAAGACGGAGGAGGTGCAGAAACCAGACTTGGCACAGCCACCAGGGAGTGACAAGGATGCACAACATGGCATCAGCCACAATCTTCTGAACGACACAAGAGATGAGAGGGAATGGAGGGAAGAAGTAGAATAGGGTCCCCTTTCAGGTGTGGAGGAAGGCATCTCCCAGCAACCGAGCAGACAGCGGACACCTGCTGAAAAAGAGGTGACACCAGGCATTATCTGCAGTTGCAAAGCCGTTGATGACAGGGTGACCGAATTTAACAAAGACAGGTCTCAGATATCGAAGGTGGATGGACCATTCGTTGTCCAACGACTGGGAACGGCTCAATTGATTGGCATTGATGTTTTGAATGCCCCGAATGTGTATCGCAGAGAGCATGGTGGAATGACGGAGGCACCAACTCCAGAGATTGATGGTGGACTTGCAGAGATGGAGGGAGGCAGTCCTGCCCTGCTTGTTTAAGTAGTAAACAGTGGTGGTATTGTCAGAAGCAACCTGAACAACCCAGCCTCAAAGCACTGAAAGGAAAGAGTGGAGAGCGAGATGAACGGCACGCAGCTCCAGGACATTGATATGAAGAGTGGCCTTGTGATGAGACCAGATCACCTGTGCTGAAAGCATCCCACACTGGGCTCTCCAACCCCAGAGAGATGCATTGGTGGACAGCGGTACCTGCGGAGGAGGATGCCGAAAGGGAATGACAGAGAGGAGGTGCTGAGGATGAAACCACCATGTGAGGGAGTCAAGAACAAGGGGAGGGATCGACAGGATTTTGTGCCATGGACTGTGGAGAGGGTCAAAGGCACGAAGAAACCATAGCTGAAGGGGACATATCCTCAATCTGGCATGACGGACAACAAAGACAGTAGACACAAAGTGCCCCAGGAGTCTCATGACGGATCACGCTGACTGCCAGGGAAAGGCCTGGAACTGTGATACCAACAAGAGTATGTCGAAAGCCCTCAAGTTTGGGAGAAATGTGGTCTCAAGGTTGGTATCGAGCACCTAGAAATTGAAGGACCTGGACAGGCCGGAGAGATGACTTGGGTAGATTGACACAAAGTCCAAGGGCACAAAAGAAAGAGAGGGTCGTGTGGACGTCTTGCAGGAGCTGGTCTTGCGTAGCAGTCATGAGAAACCACTCGATGATATAGGGATACAGAGCAATCCCTCGACGATGAAGGTCCTCAGCCACCACAGCCATCAGCTTGGTAAAAACCCTCGGGGCAGTGCAGAGTCTCAGTACTGGGAGGACTCGGTATTGGTACTGTGCGTTTCCCACAGCGAAACAGAGGAACTTTCGATGTTGGGGACAGATGATGACGTGAAAATACACATCTTGGAGATTGACTGACACTAGCCATGCAGCCTTGGGAATCAGTGGAAGAATGGACTGTAAGGTGACCATTCGGAACTTGTGGCATCAGATGTATCGATTCAGATCCCGAAGATCCATAATCGCTCTGAAGCTACCATCCCTCTTCAGTACGAGGAAATACTTAGAGTAGAAGCCTAGGGTTCGTTGCACCTCCAGGACAACCTTGATGGCACCATTGGCGAGAAGCGCAGAAACCCTGAAATCGAGGAGAGGAACCGGGGGCGTGATGACAAAGTGAGGTAGGTCAGGAGGCAAAAAGAACTCTATGGCGTACCCGACCCGTAGGATGGTAAGGACCCAGGAATCAGTGGAAATGGCTTCCCATGTTGGAAGAAAGGGGAAGAGTCAGGCCCAGACAGGAGGGGTGTATGACGGAGGAGACAGCAAGCGATGGAAGCGGTTAAACGGACTGCTTGGGCTGCTGGGGCTTTTTAGGAGCCTGTTGGCATGGCCTATTCAAGGGATGGGAGT
This sequence comes from Gekko gecko, assembly GCA_029375565.1. NCBI lineage: Eukaryota > Metazoa > Chordata > Lepidosauria > Squamata > Gekkonidae > Gekko > Gekko gecko. The sequence goes on along the minus strand of JAPDNY010000003.1, from coordinate 101,157,555 downwards.
CATAGGGCTGCTTTCTCCACTGGGAAGCAGACGCTGGAGACGGCTGGTGCCTTGAAAAGTATGGCTTCCAAAAGCAGTACCGAGATCGAGGTGTCGAGGTCAAGACACCCAGGTTTCAAGCCTGCTTCCAGCAATCATCAATGGATTCAAGGCCTCATCAGTGGTGGAGTGGAAGAGACCTTCGTCATCGAACGGGAGGTCCTCAATACAAAATTTCACATCAGGCTGTAGAGAGATGCGTCTTAGCAAAGCGTGACAATGGAGGGCAACAGAGGAGACAAGGACCTTTGAGGAGCAGGTGACAGCATGACGGATTGAGTTGATCTGCTGTTTCGAGATCATACAAATTTCCGACAAAGTCCCTGACAACGTGGAACCGTGTTCCTTTGGAACAGACTCCAACACAGGATGCACGGCATTAGCTACATTGAAAACATAAGCTGACAGGTATGACAGGTAGGTCTCAATATGGAGACCCATGAAGGCGAAGGAATACATCTTCCTCATGAAACTATTTACTTTACGACCCTCGAGATTGGGTGGTGCTGAGTGCCAGACAGGCTGCTTTAATTTCGCCGAAGAGTGTACCACCATCGAATTCGGCGGAGGGTGACAGAAGAGAAACTTCCCTGAGTTCTCTTGGACGTTGTAGAGATCATTGTACCGTCTGGAGACCGGGGGAATCGAAGCCAGGTGGTCCCACGACTCTTTGAGGGCAGAAAGGTAGCAGAGGCAGGACCGTAGACAGTGGGAGGTCAGCCTGAACCAGCTTATGAATGATATCGGTCACAGCAGGGGACTCAGTCGAACCCTGGACCTGAAGCGCAGAGGCCATCCTCGTCACATGCTCTAAATAAGCTTTCGGGCCCTCAGTGGGGGAAATAGAACCCGAGTGCCGGGGCTCATCATCGACGTGGGAAACATCAGGATCGAGGTCTCCCAACTCCGAGTGGTCAGAAATTGATATGGGAGAGGAAGATCTCAGTGGCTGCGAGAGATCAGCCACGTCTGGTCATCAGCAGGGGGTCGATACCGCGGTTCTAAGGGAGAACTCTTTGGGGCATCCCTAGATCTCGAGAGCTCAGGAGGCGGGTTAGAAGCCACAGAGCAAGCCAAAGCCATGGAACAAGAACGTCTGGAGTAACCCGGTATGCGCCGTTGGTCAGTACGTTCAGAGTGACGGAGCTGATCATAATGGTGCCGCTCCAGGGTAGGAGACCTCAAATAGTAGTAGGAACAATCTGGAGGTCAACAGCATTCATCAGGTGACCAGAATTGGTCATCAGAAGGCAATCCCGAAGGGGAAGGTGACGGGCGACGAATAAGACACTTCCAATGATATCGAGATCGAGAATGCTGGTCCAGAGAATGCTCTCTGCCGTCCAAAGCATGGATCGGGGTATAGGAGTGTCGAGATGGAGATCGAGAGTCCCGATCAGAGGACAATTCGGGAGGCGATCTCATAGACTGACTCAGTGGAATAAGGCCAGACGCTGAAGACAACGTAGGCGGTGGTGTCGGAGGCCACAAACTGGACTTCTGGGAAACAACTGCTACTGCAGGAGTCTAAGTCATCAAACCAGTAATGATGACTGGATCGGCAGCAGAAATAAATGCTGATGTCGAGGGCTTGACTTTCGATTTCGAAGTAGGCTTATCCTTGGGTCTCTTAGGGTTAAGCTTCAGTGCCTTCGAAGTCCCATCCAATCTTTGAGGGAGGGAAGAGTGAGAAGTGGCCAAAGACATCGTAGGGCGTAATGCTGCCTCTAAAAGTGCAGCCCTAAGCCTAGCCTCCCTGTTACGTCTAGCTTGCCTAGTAAAATGGGCGCAGCTATCGGCCTGATGGGATTCACCCAGACAGAGGAGGCAAAAATCATGACCATCATTCCAAGGTATCTTCACTGGGCAATGACAACACACCTTAAAAAACTTTGGTTTTCCCATACAACCGCAACCCCACCCACCAAATGGGGGGTGGGCCAAAGAAAGAAAGCAAAGTGAAGAAAAAAGGTTCCTTTTTTTGTAGAAGAAGTAGAGAAGAAAGAAAAACAAAGGAAAGAAGACCGAAAGGCAGATGAACAAATATACTCAGCTGAGGCAAATATGGAGTAACAGGAACAAGATGTGAACACGGAGGCAGTCAAAGAACTGAGTGGGAGGTGGTTCTCTCCCCTGCTCCAGGCATGCGCAGTGCGTGCCTGGTCCCCAGGGCGGGAAGAGAGCCCGCTAAAAGCTCTCTGAGGCAAAGCTCTAGAAGTTTCTCTGGTCAAGGTCATACGCAGGCGCAAGGACTGCACAGAGACCATGACGAAGATCTATAATATTCCTTCGTTGACAATGATGACACTTTCTTCCTTAAGCTGGAGTGAGGCAAGGATGTCCTCCATACTGTCAGGTAGAAGGCACAATCACCATAAGTCCAATACATCATTTGAACTCAGAGGAGGATTGCATCCTTGACAGATGGGATGTCTAAAAAGTAATACGCTCATCCAGACAGGACTGGCGGACAATCAAGCAGACCTATATACTGCCTGACAAATGTTTAGGTAGGTAACCATATTGCTGCCTTAGAAATGTATTCAGCAGAAGGGTTCGTGTAATGCTTGGACATAGGTGCATTTCTGATGGAATGGGCCAATATACCTTCCACCCCTGCACTTCATATGCAATACTGACACATTCCAAGATCCAAATTCTCAGCAATACCTTGGACACTTTTTTCCTCTTTACAGGAAAATACTAAAGAAGACTGGATTTTCATTAACTAGCCGTCTTACATATGGAGATGCATAAAGCTCTATATTGTTTTTGGTGTACCAGGACTTTTCTCTCTGATGGAAAGGCCAATGGGCAGAAAGTTAACATCAAACCAACCTTGTTGTCATGGAAGGTGTACAGACCTAAACAAAGTGTAAGTCTCTTAGCTCAGACCCTCCTGGCAGAGGTAATAAGAAGGTTTAGCATCAACAGGAGTATTACACTTAGGCTCAAATGGATGTTGAGTTCGTTTGAAGAATGCCATGCAACCTGCAAGAGGCAAAACAATGCACCTCTGTTGGCTTTATGCCAAGACCTCCCAGTAAAGTAAGTGCCTGTACACAGCAATGCTGTCTGCTAGAAGCAGAACCATTGCCAAGGGTTGTCCATGCACTATATTGAGTCATAACATATGAAAGCTCTTGTGGCCGTGATACATTTCCTTCTATTTGTTGTTGTTCAGACGCACAGTCGAGTCTGACTCTTTCCTTCTATACCACCTTATAAAAGGTCTCTTGGTTATACACACAACTAATGAACATACAGAAGAAAATAGCTTGCTGAAAAGGAAGCTGAGGTAAAATGACACTTCACACTAGGTATCTCTGTAAAGGTTTACCATTTTAAAAAGTGAATGTTGGATTTGCACTGTGAATGCTCAGAGCCTGACATAAAGTCACCCTGGGTAGGTACCAGAAGGAAGTTTAATAAATTAGGAAAAGGACTAAAATAGGAATGGGAAGAATAAATGGACAGTTCTCACAATGGAGGGAAGTAAGCAGTTGGGTCCCACAAAGATCAGTATTGGGGATGATACTATTTAATTTATTCATAAATGATCTGGAACGAGGGGTGAGTAGTGTGGTGCCCAAGTTTGCAGATGGCACAATTATTCAGGATGGTGAAAACCAAGACTGTGAAGAGCTCCAAAAGGACTTCCACAAACTGAGTGAGTGCACAACTATGTGGCAAATGAAGTTCAATGTTGGTAAGTGTAAGGTGATATACATTGGAACAAAAAATCCCAACTTCAAGTATAAGCTAATGGGGTCTGAACTTGCTGAAACTGAAAGGGGAAAAGATCTTGGGGATCTGGTGGATAGCTCAATCAAAGTGTCAGACCAGTGCACTGCAGCACTGAAAAAGGGAAACTCTACGTTAGGGATTATTAGGAAAAGGGCTGAAAATAAAACAGCCAATATTGTAACGTCCCTGTACAGTTCTATGTTGCAGTCTCATTTGGAATACTGTGTATAGTTCTGGTCACAGTATCTCCAAAAGGACATTGCAGCTGGAAAAAGTACAGAGGAAGACAACCAAGATGATTAGGGGGCTGGAGCACCTTCCCTGTGAGGAAAGGCCGAAGAGTCTGGGACTTTACAGTTTAAGAAAGAGGCAAGTAAGGGGGGACATGAAAAAGGTGTCAGCTTCCCAGGTCTCCCCCTGGAGGCTACTGCCATACACCATGGTGCCCACCATGAAGAGGAGCTGCTGGGACCTCAGAATGTTGGAGAGAGATCTTGGCCAGCTGGCCGTAGGCACGCCTTGCAGCTTCTCTCTAGGTTCTCTCTCTCTCTAGTGCACTGGTCTCAGCTCTCCTCCCGCTCGATTCCAGCGGTTACTCCCTTTATACAGCACAACCCATCTGTTCCACCACCCGCATCCCTTGGGATTGCTTCCGTCCCGTCCCTCGCTTCCTGCCCCACTCCCACTGGGCTGGCCTGGTTGGCCTTGTAAGCCCTTACTACCACCTTCTGCTGACTCTACCCAAGGTGGGGTCGGTGTGTGCTGGCTGCCTGCCATCGCAGCCATTCTGCCAGCCTCCTCCTGTGCAGCTTCCTTCACTGCCACCTCCAGCCTCCTAGAGCTCTCCCGTGTCTGCTGCTGTGCTGGTCCTGATCCTAGGACTTTGTGCTAATTCGCGGTCTCTACCCCTTCTAGCTGGTATGGTCCTTCCTTCCTGGCTTCCCTGTATGTGCCACCCTGAGGGTCCCCAGCATGTCCACCGCCACCTCCATTGCTGCGCCACTACAACCCAGAGCCAGCAGCCTCAACAGCTGTTTATCCCCTGGGGCTCCTCTGGTGGGGCTCCTGCCCCCACTGAGTCTCATGCCTTGCCCCTCTTCACGTTGTCCCAGCCCAGTAAGTCTGTATTCGAATAAGAGGTTTATAAAATTATGCATGGGATGGAGAGAGTTGACAAAGAGAATTTCTTCTCCCTCTCCCAAAATACTAGAACTGGAGGGCATCCAATGAAGCAAATGGGCAGTAGGTTCAGGATGGACAAAAGGAAATACCGCTTTGCAGTGATTCACTGCCAGAGGATGTAGTGACGGCCACAGGAATAAACAGCTTTAAAAGTGGATTAGATAGATTCACAGAGAACAAGTCTATCAATGGCTACTGGCCATGGTGACTGAGGGGAACCTCCACATTCAGAGTCTCTAAATGTCTGAATCCCAGAGCCAGGCCTCGGCCTCTATGTCCTGTTGTTCGCCCTACAGAGGAATTGGTTGGCCACTGTGTGAGACAGGATGCTGGATCAGACAGACTATTGGTCTGCTCCAGCAGGGCTTTTCTTATGTTTTTAAGATCAGTCCTCCTTAGCTGGACTTTTTTCCAGCTACTGTTTGAGGTAATTCACTTACATACTCTTCTCTCTGTAATAATTGCCGTTGCTTTTCTACTCTACAGAAAAAAGGATGTTTTTCTTCCTTTCACAAAAAGCAATATATTCATAGTGAGTGCGTGGAGTGAGGTGGCATATGCTACGTATCTTGATTTTTAAGTGATATTAACAAACTGCCCAGTTTTAAGGTATTCCTACTACAATTTCAAGGAGCTGCGGTGGCTCAAGTGGTTAAGACACTGAACTGCAGGCTGTGGAAGGTCAGTAGTTCAGCAGTTCGAGACCCGGGTGCCGCATGATGGGGTGAGCTCCCGTCTCTAGTTCCAGCTCCTGCCAACCTAGCAGTTCGAAAGCAAGAAATTGCAAGTAGATGAATAGGTACCACTTCGGTGGGAAGGTAACAGCGTTCCGTGCACCTTGGTGTTTAGTCATGCCGGCCACATGACCACGGAAACGTCTTTGGACAGCGCTGGCTCTTTGGCTTTGAAACGGAGATGAGCACCGCAACCCTAGAGTCGGATTCAACTGGCTTTCGAGCAAGGGAACCTTTACCTTTACCTTTACTACAATTTCAAGGCCAAACACACTGAAGTTGACACAATCCTTGTCAGTTTCGCTACATCTTTTCCACCTTCAGACTGTAATGGAACTTACTCCAGTTTCAACTATATATCATACCAGAGGATGACAGTTTAGCATAAGTCACAGTGGAGGGGCAGTTAGATAATGATTAATGGAGAAGAGCAGTGTTACTACCACCGAACATATTTTCAAAGTTGCACATGAATAAATTAGCTGAGGTGGGAGCCACTGGATTGCCCAAAGAAACCCTCTGAATTTGAAAATAAAATTGATCTTGAAATATATATTTTTTTTCACTACGACAATTTCAATGAGTTACATCAAAAAAGAGGTAGGAAGAGACAAATTTTTCCTCTTCTGAAGAAAAAATTCTGTAACAGAAAGGGCCTCTTCATGTAGTATATTAGTGTACAATGAACTGATACCCATGGTGACCAAAAGATCATCTTTTATCAAAAGAAAAGTTTTCAATCTTGAGAATAAAGTCTGCAATATATCTGATATATTATTTCATAGTGGGAACAAAATATATAATTTATACATATTGTGGGAACAAAATATATTATATACGTAACATATTATCAAAAGACTCATAAGTCTACTAAGAACAACAGGATCAAAAAAGAATAAATTCTCACCGTGTAAGATTTATTGAAAGGTAGACTGTCACAACGTAAAATAAAATACGGGTATTCATATATAGAAATGTTTTTTGAGTTATCACAAGTCCTGTGATAAAGTATATCATAAGGTGAGCCAAAAATGTCATCATTGACCAGAACCTGTATAACAAAAAGCATGTTATATAAATGATTAAAAGTGTTATTAATATGTAATGGGCAGAAATAGCCAAGCTCAGGGGTGTCAAACATGCGATTCGAGGGCCGGATCAGCCCAGAGGGCTTCCATCAGGCCTGCAGTGGAACTGGCCATCTCTTGCTTCCAATTCTGCTGCTGCATCATAGCTTGCTTTAGCAGATTCTCTTAATCACTCAGCCATTTCATGTTTTAACCTGGGTCCGAGACTCAGAACTCTGAGCATGAGATTTCTGTGGTGAATGTCAATAAACCAAAAGTAGGTTTGCAGTTTACAGAGCTAATGTTTTAAGCATGTTTTTATTTTAAATTTAAAAAATTGTTTGTGTCCTTTATAAAGTTTATATCTCTGCTACCTGGCATTACATTTTATGACACACCCGGCCCGGCCCAACAAGGTCTCATTTATGTCAGTTCCACACCCCTGGACTAGCTAAAGTACAGAAGAGCTTCCCCTTCAAAGGTCAAATCTGCATTTGCATTTTTAAATCAGTTTTGTGCTCCATTTGATAAGCCACACAAGAAGTGTGTTTTAATTTTCATATTGATTACAGAAGAGATGGGAATAGTAGTAGTCTGGTTGTAAAAACAAGAATTAAGGAAGACGCAGTTTGCTCTATGTGCATGGGAAGTAAATAATGACAGTTTGCTCTATGTGCATGGGAAGTAAATAATGACACAGTATGTGTTATGTAGTAAGTTCTAGAGGAGTAGCTTTATCAGCATATTGTAAAATAAGGACAAATCTTGAAAGATGCTAAATATTATCCATTCTGTGATATATGCTTTTGTTGATTAGAGACTGCTTTGTCAAATGAATGACGTATTGCTCTCAGCATGCAGATTAATCATACAAAGATGTATGGTAATACATACAAACAGATGCACAAGCACTGGTACAGAAAGCTACAAAACTAGGGCCGAAAGGCACAAAATGTGTATTGCAGCTCCAGCTTTTAAGTGGAGGGGAGAGGTCCTGCTGACATCTATCGCCAACCCAGGGTCACAGAAACAGGCACACACCAGATTTGGAGAATATTTGTGGAATAAAATGGCCACAACTTTATTGGTTACAGCTGTGAGAAGCACTGGCACAGCAAGGGCCGCCGGATCCAGAGCATTGGCTAGCCCAGCACCAGTCAATGTACCCATCACACCCAGCCAGTTGGCTTGGGTGGAGAACTGTGGGATGGCAGGTTGCAAGAGCCCACATGGAAGACTGCTCCTCAGTGGTCTCCCCTGCCATCTGCTTATGAGGGCAAGTGCTGGCAGTCCCAGAACTGTCTTGCTCCCATAAACCCTCACGCCAAGACCCCTTAAAGGAGTCCCCACATCTGGGAAATGGCATGCAGGCCAATTTCTGTAAACAGATCTGGCCCGATGCTGTTACCACCAAAATTGTGACTTGAACTAGACCATAGAAAGAGCAGCAAACAACATAACTTGGGTAACAATTGTAAACTATGAACAACATTCAAAATCACATTATCCTGGGACAGCTACCTACTATTCATACGGTACTGCTGTAGGAACACTCTATAGGGAGGGATGGGGGTGGGCAAACTGCTGCTTGGCTGGACAAAAAAAAGGGGGCCGAAGGGGCAAACCTCTTCCCCTTGAGATAACCCTCCCCCCCAGACTACACTGGGGCATTACAATTAATCCACGGGGAAAGTTCAATTTTCCCACTGCTCCTCATCACGTCACATTTCTATTCAAAACCCAACTGTATATCAGAAAAGAGGGCAATGAATTCTCAACAGCAGTCACTAGTTATACATTTGCACATCAGGAAAAACAGCTTTGAAGAAAGCCAAACCTGAAGTCAGAAAAAAATCCCTGATCTTGACTAAGTCTACAATATAATAAACTGTGGTTAGATGTTTGCACAACTTGCTTTTAAAACATGATGTTGCTTGAGATTAAGACTGGTGCACAGATTTTTAGAAAACTTTCAAAAGATGATACAGGATTCAGGACAAGAAGATTCCCAATACTGTCAACCCCCATCTTCTCTGATAGTTCCCCTTCAACACAATTTAAATGCTCCTTTGAAGTCCACAGAGCAAATACCACAGAGAATGAGGCTTTCACTGTCCAGATGACAGACAGATGGAAATTTTGGGTAGCATGATGGGTCTGAGTGGTAAACTTTCTGCCTCAGATCTGCTCTTTTGAATGCTATTACATGCCCCAGTGCCTCTCTGTTCATCAAAAAACATGCTAGCAGACACATTTGATCTGGCCTGAATGAGATAATGTCTAGAGAAGGTTAGAACTCATGCTGATCCTTGAGGAGTTCCTTCCCCTGGGCCCAATGACATCCCTGTAGCAACAACAACCTGGAAAAACAGGTCGCTTACCTGTAACTGATGATCTTCGAGTGGTCATCTGTGCAGTACCACACATGGGTCGGGCGCCTGCGCATGACCTCGTTTGGAGAAACTTCTAGAGCTTTACCTAAGAAGAGCTTTGGCAGGCTCTCCTCCCGCCCTGGGGAGGAGGCATACATCGCGCATGCCCAGAGCGGGGGAGAGAGCCGCCTCCCACTCAGTTCCTTCAACCGCCACCGGTAAGTCCAAGCAATCTAAAGAAGGAGATCTGGAGATGCCAGCAGCGGGGAAGGCCGGGTGGGATTGTGGTACTGCACAGATGACCACTCGAAGATCATCAGTTACAGGTAAGCAACCTGTTTATCTTCGTCGTGGTCTCTGTGCAGTCCCACACATAGGTGATTACAAGAGCTGAACCAGTTGGAGGAGGGAGCTGGCAGCTGAAAAAGACACAAGCAGACTGGTTAAGACACAGCAACATCATCAAAACAAATCACCCAAGGGTCCTGTAAGGGATGAGAGAAATGAGTTATAAATTGACAAACCCAGTGATTAGGAAAGGGTGTAAGTTCGGGCAGGATTCTATCTTAGGGAGAGAGGCTGCGTGCCATGGTAATTACTAGCAGCTGTAAGGTCCGGTATCAAAACAGGAGTTTCAGAGATAGGGTATTCTTACAGGGATCCAGGGGAGTTTGTTTGGTGGCGGTGTGATGGATAGTTCTGGAAGACAGCCCAGATAGCCAGCCGAGGCAGACAGAATCACACAAGGTGCTGCAACGAATGATTGGGAAGAGGGCTGCAGCTTCCTTTTATGAATGCTCATTTTACCTTTGTAAGTTACATTTTTATTGTCGACGACTTCAATGAGGGCTGTTTTCTGCTCTGCATACAGCCCGTGAGTACAAAGACTGTTTTATCTATTAAATGAACTGTTTTTAGTAAAGATTCTTTTGCTGCTGAGAGTTGCTTCTGTGGACATACTGTTAATTTACGAGCTGAAGCGAACCCTTAAGGTCCGTCCGACCTGACAGGTCCTACCTGAGGGTGCAGCAGGATCAAGCAAAGAGAGATCGTAGCACCGTCTGACCGAAGGCAGCATCCCGTCGGGCTCGGACATCTAGTGCGTAGTGGGTTACGAAGGTCGATGTCGAGGACCACGTAGCAGCCGCACAGACATCTTCCAACGGGACACCCGCAAGGAAAGCGGTGGACATCGATACCGCCCGTGTGGAATGGGCAGTGACTCAGGTAGGAACAGGTTGACATGCCAGCTCATAGCAAAGGGTTATGGTGGAAGTCACCCATTTAGAGAGTCGTTGAGAAGAAATCGGCTCCCCCAGACGCGGGGGACCATAAACTAGGAACAGCTGAGGAGATTTACGTATGGACTGTGTCCTATGCAGGTAGAAAAAGAGCGCTCTGCGAACATCGAGACAGTGCAAGGCTCTCTGAGAGGCATCAGTCCGGTTCGGAAAGAAGGTAGGCAGGACAGACGACTGAGAGAGATGAAAGGCAGAGATGACTTTAGGGAGGAAGGAAGGATCTGGTCTCAGGACAACCTTCTCCCTATGAAAAATTGTATAGGGGGGATCAGACCTAAAGGCTGTTAGCTCCCCTACTCTACGTGCGGTACTAATGGCTACTAGGAAGGCCATCTTCCAGGAAATTAGCCTGAGATCGGCAGTAGCCATAGGTTCTAATGGTTTGGACGTGAGTTGAGAAAGGACCAGGGACAACCTCCACGAAGGTACCAAAGGTTTCCTAAGAGGGCAAAACCGAAGGAGACCCTTGAGGAACGTTTTGGTGAGACGATGAGAGAATACCAAGGAGTGTATCAAGGGGTGATAAGCGGAGATTGCCACCAAATGAACCCGCAAGGATGAGTATGCGAGGCCAGTATTCTTCAAGTGGACGATGTAGGAAAAAATCTCATGGAGAGATGACCGAGCTGGATCGAAGGAGTGATCAGAGGCATAGGACTCGAATCTCTTCCACTTGAATCAATAGGAACGTTGAGTAGAAGGCTTCCGAGCGTTCAGAAGGATTTCAGAGACTTGCGGAGGGAAGTTTAGGGCCGGATCCCCCAGGCCGTCAATCTGAAAAATCCCGGATCGGGATGCAGGATTCTCCCTCGAGCCTGAGAAAGGAGATCAGGGACGACAGGGAGAGGGCGGAAGGTATAATGGGAAAGTTGGAGCAGATGGGGAAACCAGACCTGGTGCGGCCACCACGGAGTGACTAGTATGCATGACGTGCCATCCTCGAGGATCTTCTGAACGACCCGGGAGATGAGAGGGAATGGAGGAAAAAAAGTAAAACAGGGTTCCGGACCACTTGTGAAGAAAGGCATCCCCAAGCGACCGAGCAGACGGGGGACCCCTGCTGAAAAACAGGCGACATCGAGCATTGTCAGCGGTCGCGAAACCGTCGACAGAGGGGCGGCCGAACTCAAGAAAGAAAGGCCGAAGATACCGGATGGGAATGGACTAGTCGTTGTCCGACGAGGCAGAGTGACTCAACTGATCTGCATCGACATTTTGAGCTCCGGGAATATGTATTGCTGACAGCGTGATAGAGTGATCGAGGCACCAGGACCAGAGGTCTATCGCCAAGTTGCAAAGACGAACAGAGGCAGTGCCGCCCTGCTTGTTAATGTAGTAAACCGCAGTGGCATTGTCGGAAGCCACCTGGATGACACGACCCTGAAGGATCGGAAGAAACAACCGAAGGGCGAGATGAACCGCTCGCAACTCTAGGAGGTTTATGTGACGAGTCGCTTCGTGAGCAGACCAAACCCCCTGCGTAGAAAGCGTTCCGCACTGGGCTCCCCAACCCCAGAGGGAAGCGTCCGTGGTCAGCAACAACTAGGGAGGAGGAGGCCGAAAGGGCATGCCGGAAAGGAGGTGGAGGGGGTGAGACCACCAGTCGAGAGAGTCGAGGACGCTCTGTGGGATCGACAAAATCGTGTGCCAAGGACTCCGTAGAGGATCGAAGGCGCGGAGCTGAAGTGGCCGCATTCTCAACCGGGCATGACGGACTACAAACTCCGTGGAGGCAAAGTGACCAAGGAGCCTCATCACAGTTCGAGCGGATTGTTGAGGAACAGTCCGAAAGGAGGACACCAGCACCAGAATGTCGGAAGCCCTCGATTCCGGAAGAAAGGCCCATTCGAGGTTGGTGTTGAGACGGGCTCCGAGAAACTGAAGGACCTGGAGGGGCTGAAGGGAGGACTTGGCGACATTGACACAAAGACCGAGGACACGGAGGAGAGAAAAAGTCTCTCGAGTATTGTGGAGCAACTGAGCTTGCGTCAGAGCTACGAGAAGCCAGTCGTCGATGTAGGGATAAAGTGTGATCCCTCGTCGATGAAGTTCGGCCACCACCACAGCCATCAGTTTGGAAAAAACCCTTGGGGTGGTGGAAAGACCGAATGGAAGGACTCTGTACTGGTAGTGAGCATTTCCAATGGCAAACCGAAGGAATCGACGGTGTTGAGGACTGATAGTGACATGGAAGTATGCATCTTGGAGATTGACCGATGCAAGCCATGCCGCCCGTGGAATCAGGGGAAGGATCGACTGCAAAGTAACCATCCGGAATTTTTGATACCGAATGGTTGAGATCTCGAAGATCCATAATCGGTCAGAAGCCGTCGTCATTCTTGGGAACCAGGAAATACTTTGAGTAGATGTCGCGAGTCCGTTGCGCCTCCGGGACCACCTCGATGGCTCCCTTGGCAAGAAGGGTGAAAATCTCGAGATCAAGAAGAGGGTCTGGGGTCGTGAGGACAAAGTGTGGAAGGACTGGAGGCGAAATGAACTCTATGGCATACCCGACCTATAGAATGGTGAGGACCCAGGAGTCGGTGGAAATTTCTTCCCAGGCTGGTAGGAAGAGGAAGAGACGGGTCCGGACGGAAGGGATATATGACATCGGAAAGGACAGGAGGTGGAGACAGTCAAACAGACTGTTTGGACTGCGGCGGCTTCTTCGAAGGCTGAGTTCGATGTTTGGAGGGAGGTCGAGAGTCATAAGGCTTCCTCCTCCATTGGGGATTGGATGCCGGTGACAAATATTGTCTGGAACCAGAAGGCTTCCAAGGACGGTTGCAAGGACGGTAAGAAGAGGCGGAGACCCCGAGGTTTCGAGCCTGCTTCCGACTTTCATCGACAGCTTTTAAAGCCTCATCGGTAGTAGAGTGGAAGAGGCCATCACCATCGAATGGAAGATCCTCTATGCGGAACTTAACATCAGGTTGTGAGGAGGTGCCCCGCAGCCAAGCATGGTGCCTGAGAGCGACGGAAGAGACCAGAAGCTTCGAAGAGCAACCAACGGCATGACGGACTGAGTTAATCTGCTGTTTCGATATGGAGCAGATTTCCGACAAGGCACCCGACAGAGTAGCATGATGTTCCTCAGGAACAAAGTCCAAGACAGGACGGACAGCATTTGCGACGTTGAAGGCATATGCCGACAGATAAGAGAGATAGGTGTTAGATTCATGGAGGCAAAAGAATACATCTTTTTGGCAAGAAGGTCAGGTTTGCAACCCTCACTATCAATACCTATAGATGTTAACTTAATGACATTAGGAACCTTAAAGATCGAGAGAATAGAAAGCACATATCAAGAGGTAGTTAAGGCAACGATACTAGCTGGAAAGGCAGTCATAGCATTAGGATGGAAAGACAAGAATAAGTGGACAATGGAGAATTGGAATAACTATCTGTTTGAATATATTCAATCAGATATAGTGACCCTGACAACGGAAGAGAACACCTGGGAGGAAAAGAAGACGCAAACAAGCAAGAAATGGTCATCGTATTTCGATTACATCAAGGAGAACGAAGCCATGAAGGATGCCTACTGGAAACTTCGGATTCTGTGCCCGTGGCTGAAGCAATGAAGAAAGAAGAGCAGGGGAAGGGACTGAGGGGAGGGGGGTGGGGGGGGGAAATCTTGTATCACGGTAGTGGGAAGATTATATGTGTGAAAGCCTGTTGAAATAAAGAGAGGTTAAAAAAAAAAAGTTTGCAACCCTCACAGTCAGGGGGTGCAGACTGTCGTACAGGCTGCTTCAATCTTGACGATGAATGTACGACCATCGAATTCGGCGGTGGTTGAGAGAGGAGGAACTTGCAGAAATTCTGCTGGATCTTGTAAAGAGCATCATACTGCCTAGAGACCGGGGGGGGGTGTCGATGCGAGGTGCTCCCAAGATTCCTTCAAAACCAAAAAGTGGACCGGAAGGGCAATACGGTAGAAGGAGGAACGTCAGCTTGGACCAGCTTGTGAACCACATCGGTCACAGCAGGCGACTCCATGGAATCCTGGACTTGAAGGGCGGTGGCCATTCGAGTAATGAGCTCCTAGTAAGCCTTAGGACCCTCAGTGGGAGAAATAGAACCCAAGCATCGAGGCTCATCATCAACTCGAGTGGCATCAGGATCAAGCTCCGCAGAGTCTGAACGGTCAGATATCGACATCGGAGAGTAGGACCTCAATGGCTGAGCAAGATCAATAGTCGCATGGTCGTCAGGAGGAGGATGATACCGAGGTTCTAAGGGAGAACTCTTCAGGGCATCCCTAATCCTCAAGGGTTCAGTAGGTTGGTCTCGAGGAACCAAATGCGCCGAGGCCACCGATGTGGAGCGGCGTGGGCAGCCAGAGACATGACTCCGATCAGTACGTTCGGAGTGTCGGATCCAATTATAATGGTGACGCTCAGGCGTCGGGGACCTCGAGTAGTAGTAGGCACAGTGTGGACATTCTCGGCTCTCATCGAAAGACCAGCATTGATCGTCGGAAGGTGAGCCCGATGAAGACGGAGACTGTCGACAGATCAGCCTCCTTCGGTCATAACAGGAACAAGACCATGAGTGTCGAATGCATCAAAACAGGCCTCTCATCCAAATTGTGGACGGGGAGATCGGAATGCCTCGAAGGAGACCGGGAACGTCGGCGAAGAGACAACGGTGGTGGCGACCTCGTTGACTGACTCAGAGGAATTAAGCCCGAAGCCGACGACAAAGTATGCTGCGGTGTTGTAGGCTGTACTACAGATCTTTGAGAGGTAGAGGCCAACACGGGCATCGAAGTCGAGAAGCCAGTAATGACGACAGGCTCAACCACCGAAACCGATGCAGATGGTTTAGGCTTCGGTTTCGAAAGGGTCTTTTCGTCAGCCCTCTTCGGTTTTGGTTTCGGTGCCTTCGAAGAGGTGTCCGATTTTTTAGCTGCAGAGGCATGAGAAGCCGTGGAAGACATTGTGGGGCATAAGGCTAACTCTAAAAGGAGAGCCCTAAGTCTAACCTCTCGATTACAATGAGCCTGTCAAGTAAAATTCGCACAATGTGGGCAACTATCAACCTTATGGGCTTCTCCCAAACAAATTAAACTAAAGTCGTGCCCGTCATCCGAGGAAATCTTGGCAGGGCAACGACTGCATACTTTGAAAAACTTAGTTTTTCCCATACACAGTGAAACCCACCCACCGAAGAAAGCGGGGGGGGGGAGAACAATAGAAAAGAGAAAAAGAGGAAAAAAATGTTTTTTATAAGAAGGAAAGAAGAAGAAATATGAGGAAAAAGAAACAGAAAGAGAAAAAGAGTAGATAAAATACTCAGCTGAGGTAACGAACGGAGGAAAAACAACGAGGTGTGAACGCAAAGGCGATCGAAGAAGAACTGAGTGGGAGGCGGCTCACTCCCCCGCTCTGGGCATGCGCGGTGCGTGCCTCCTCCCCAGGGCGGGAAGAGAGCCTGCCAAAGCTCTTCTTAGATAAAGCTCTAGAAGTCTCTCCGAACAAGGTCGTGCGCAGGCGCCCAACCCATGTGTGGGACTGCACAGAGACCACGATAAAGATCACCAGGGAACTGGAGAGAGACTTTAACACTGTGTGCCCCATCAGTTTCTTAGCCACCCTGCAACCAAGGAATATCAGTCATATTCCACCTGAAATCATCTTTTTTGCATTGTGTTAAATGTATTATAAGCCATCAAACATCAATGGATTGAAAGTCAAGGTATAAATATTTACTATAAAGAAATAAATGCCAGAAAGTAGTAGTGCCACTTTGAGACAATACCAATCCTAAGTAAGCTCAACAGTCATGGGATAAAAGGACAAGTCCTCCTGTGGATCAAAAACTAGCTAAGTAATAGGAAAGAGAGAGAGAAAATAAATGGGAAATTTTCTCAGTGAAGGACGGTAAGCAGCAGGGTACCACAGGGATCAGTACTGGGTATGATGCTTTTTAACTTGTTCATTAATGATTTGGAGTTGGGAGTGAGCAGTACAGTGGCTAAATTTGCAGATGACACGAAATTGTTCAGGGTGGTGAAAACCAGGGAGGATTGTGAGGCACTCCAAAAGGATCTGTCAAGGATGGATGAGTGGGTGAAAACGTGGCAAATGGGGTTCAATGTGGCCAAGTGCAAAGTGATGCACATTGGGGCCAAAAATCCTAACTATAAATACATGGGTCCGAACTGGCAGAAACTGACCAAGAGAGAGATCATGGAGTCATAGTAGACAACTCACTGAAAATGAGATTCAGGTCTTTCAAGGTTGCTGGTTCAGTTCCCATACATAAGAGCCCTAAGTCAGTCCAGTCATATATAGGTTTTGTTCCCCCAAAGTGGAAGATTTGTCTCCACTTACTGTGAAGCTTCCTTCTCAGTGGTCCAGAGCGGGGCAGTCCTTCAGACTCCTTAACTCCTGGGAAGCTCCTCCCTCCTCCGGAAGCAGGGCCGGCAGACTCTTCGGACACGGAAGGGGAGGGGCTTATCCCCTTGGAACCCAGTCGTTCTCCAAACCACCTTTCCCCAAACTCTAAAAAATAACTGACAACAGGCCACTCCCAACGGGGAGAGAACCATCCAAACAGAGAAAAAACACAACTCTGTACATCAGAATCCTCAGGTAAGTACCCTCTACCGTACCCGGACCTGACCCTGTGTCCAACAACTGTCCGTTGAGGAAACGGCACCTCAAACCGGGTGGAAAGGACTGCCCCACTCTGGAGCACCGAGAAGGAAGCTTCACGGTAAGTGGAGACAAATCTTCCATTCTCTGGTGGGCCAGGAGTCAGGCAGTCCTTCAGACTCTTTAACTCCTGGGACATGAAAAAGCAGTACCCTCCAGGGTGGGTCCAGCCGCTTCCCCAACTACAGGGTATGTTGCAAGACCCTACGGCCAAACACAGCATCTGCTGATGCCAACTTGTCTGTCCTTTAGTGTCGGGTGAAAGAGTGCACTGACCTCCATGTGGCCGCCTTGCACACTACATCCAGGGACGGGAACACCCTGTAGGCCATGGAAGTGGCCATCCCCCTGCTTAGCGTATTCTATGTTCTTAGCAATTTCGTGTGAGAATAGGATGTTCAACTGATGTTGTAAATAGGTTATTCTGGTTTTTATTGTGTCAGATCCCGGGGATGTCTTCAAGTTATGTTCTTCCCATTTGATTTTATTAGATACTGTGTCAAATTTTTTCCTTCTTTGTTTCACCTTCCAGGCATTCTGACTAATAAACCATCCTCTCAAAAAGGTTTTAAAAGCATCCCATACCGTGTCCATAGATATTCCTGGCTGTATATTTCTTTTCAAGAATTCTTGTATTTCAGTTTTTGTTTTTGCCACCATTTTGCGATCTCTTAAAAGTGTTGTATACAACCTCCACCTAGCCCTTTTTTATGTGAATACAGCATCAACAAAAGCAGGTTATGATCCGCAAAAGTGCTTGGTAGGATTTCTACTTCCTTTAAATCTCTTATCATTGACGATGTTATCCAAGCCATATTTATCCTAGACCAGGATTTGTGTCTATGTGAATAAAAAGTGTAATCCTTACTCTCAAGGTTTCTTGTCCTCCACGCATCTACCATGGTATATTCATCTGCCATTTGCAGGAAAACTTTTGGTAAGATAGAACCTGTTTTTTTGTTGCTACGCTGGTTCTATCTACTTTTGGATCAAAAACTGCGTTGAAGTCCCCTTCTATCTTCTTTTTGACCAAAATATTACTAATCTCTATAAAAACCTTTCTTGATTTTGATTAGGAGCGTAGATGTTCATTAGTATCATTTCTTTCCCATCTTTCCTTAGTTTTACCGCTACTATTCTTCCATCATCTGATCTAAAAAAAAGTTCCAGATGCAGAAGCTCTTCACAAACATTGCTACCCCTCTTATCTTTTTGACATCTGCTGCTATGAAAACTTCTCCTATTTTTTTATTTATTAAGTATTTTACATCGTTTTCCCTGATATGGGTTTCTTGCAGACATATTATGTCTGATTGTGATTTTGATATTTGATGAAAAACCCTTTTTCTTTTCTGTGGGCTGTTAAGCCCATTAACATTAACAGATAATATCTTCAGTTGTTTAGTTGCCATTGTTTGTTTCTGAATTTTCTGTGTTTCTGTTTCTGTACTGGAACCTAGTTACTACCTGTGAAGGTGTTGTTCTTTTAGCACTATGTCCTTTTTTCCCTCTGGTATTTTTGGGTTTCTCCTTTTTGTGTGCCATGTCCTCCTTTTCTGCAAATAATTCTTCATCCTCTTCCTCATCTTCTTGTTGCCAACCAAGGTCTTCTCCATACCTCTCTATAAAATTTTCCACCTTAAAGACCAAATTTATTCTCTGTCTTCTATCCTTAAAATTAAACAGCAACCCTTCTGGTATTAACCATCTATATGATATCCCATTTTCTCTCAGAAGAGCGGTCAGTGTGGCGTAGTTTTGCCTTTTCTTGTGGACTCTCCACAGAATTTGACCTCTGTTTCTTTTATTATCATTTTTTTTTGTTGGAAGCCTTGATTATTTTGTCTCTGGTCTCTCTTTTATAGAATTTTATATGAACCTCCCTCAGAGTCTTAGTTCTTTTTGCATAAGCCGAATTTCTCCTATATACACTATTTCGGCTAACATCTCTTCCTTTGTTCCTACTTTAAGCTGTTCTGCAATATTGTTGGCTAGGTCTTCCTTCAGATTTTTATCCCATTCTTCCGTTATATTCTGGCACCTTAATACTAAGTTTGCCTTATCCATTTCTATACTAATAATTGTTTCCTCCATTCGGTCACTTTTTATTTTCAGATCTTGTAACTCTTGGTTTAAATCTTGAACTGTATCTTCTAGTTTATCTGTGGTCGCTGTAACCTTGGTAATTTCTAGCTTATTTTCTGCAATTTGTTTTTTTATTTCCTGTCTCACTTTTTATTTGTTTGGAAATCTCTTCCATTTTTTCCTGTAAGGGGATTATTTCTTTTTTGATTAATGCAGGAAGCATGGTTTCTGATGTCTGCAGAATCACTTCTTGAATAAGAGCCTTTAAAACTTTTATTGTCATCTGGCCAACACTCATTTTTAAATGGGTAGGTATTCCTGACTGCCCTGGAGATGGTAAGGAGCCCTTTCTGCCCGAACCTGATGCCATGAAATCTACTGTCTATTATCCAAATGCTTGTTTGAGTGCTTGGCTTTTATATAGCAGCTTACACAACTTTCTAATTCTTTCCTTCAAAATATCTGTCAGGTAAACATTGTTTCTAATTTAATTCCCCTTCGAAATTCTTAGCTAAGAAGGAAGAGGGTATTTTTCTGTTTTGTGCCTGCAACTACTTCATTATACGCCCAGTTTCCCTGTATTCTGTTCTACCCCTTGCAGTCTCTTAATTTCAGTTAGTGTCCCTTTAAGAGCTCCAACTTGCTCCGCTTTCCCCATCCACATCACTCTCTGGTGCCCTCCTTTCGCCTCGTCACCTCGGCTTCTCTCCTCGCAAATGCCTCGTCACTGTGGGTCAGGTCCAACTTTCTCTTAAAGAACCCGGGTAGACTTGCTCCACTTTCCCAGTCATGGCTGCTGCTCCATGTCACTCGCTGGCACCCTCCTTTCACCTTGTCGCCTCGGCTTCTCTCCTCGCCTCGAAAACACCTCATCACTGTGGGTCAGATCCGACTTCTTCTTAAAGAACCCATGCAGACCTCATCAGAACAAAGAGAAAAAGAATGAAAGCATCAGAGCTCATCACAGGTCTTACCCTAATGGTCTTTCCTTATAACTAAGCTCCTCTGTTTTGCCTGCAACTTGGTATTTTCTGGGCTTGGTTATTTTCGTAGCCGCTATGCATGCACTTGTTTACGCATGTCTCCGACAGCCCCCCTTTCGCTTTCTATTTTTTTCTTTTTAATCATTACTTGCCCATATTGCTTTCCCACCCCCTGGAGAAGATTGAGTTTTACTTAGTTTCGTTTGTTGATAGTAATGTAGTTGGCTATAAGTTCGTTGAAGTGGACCCCTTCAGCTCGGCTAGTGCATACACGGTTGAATTCTCATCGTATCAGCGTCCTGTAGGCTTCCCACTTTTGAAACTGACCATATATGCTAGGCTGGCTGCCGCCCTTACCAGCACTGGATACTAAGTTTCTTGCAAATTCTTTCCCTCCAGGAGAGTATTTTGGCTGAAGAAATTGCCAGTAAGAAGTCTTTAGGATTAGCAGCACACACAGAGTCCCTCCGCACGCGTCTGCTCTCGTTGAGCTCCGCCCCCGGATTCCCACCATCTGGAATTTTTTGTTGATCACTCTCTTGTTCAGCCACTTCAGGTCTAGCATTGCCCTCATGTGTCCGTTCTTCTTCGGAACGGTGAAGAACACTAAGTAAATCCCTTGACCCCTCTCATGGGATGGAACCGGTTCTATCACTCCGATCTCAATCAGATGTGCTATGGCTCCTTCCAATTGTTTGTGCTTCGTTCTGGATCTGTTCCGTGGAAGTTCCAGAAAACGTGAAGGAGGAAGGGAGCGGAATTCCAGAGAGTAACCTCTTGTAACAGTATCCTTTACCCACCTGTC
This sequence comes from Gekko gecko, assembly GCA_029375565.1. NCBI lineage: Eukaryota > Metazoa > Chordata > Lepidosauria > Squamata > Gekkonidae > Gekko > Gekko gecko. The sequence continues at coordinate 101,136,575 of JAPDNY010000003.1, read as the reverse complement.
GGAAATTGACCTTTTCCAGGCATGTGCAAACTCCTGAAGACGGACCCCGACTCCATTTGGCATCCTTATCCCAGCATAGTCATGCCTGGGGTCCTTTCTTAGCGGATTTTCCATCAATGGGATGTTTTGCAGTGAAACTGGATGATTTTCCTTCTTTGTATTTGGGTTTCCATCTTCCTTTATATGGTCTACTAGTTCCAGTTTTCATATCTTTCCTGGAGTCACGAAAGGACTGCTGATATCGCCTTGGTTTCCCTTCCCTCTTTTTTGAAAGAAGCACCTTCTTCTTATCTTTATCTTCTATAAGATAACGATGCAAATCGTCTCCAAAGAGCTTGGAACCTTTAAAGGGAACTGCTGCCACCTTTGCTCGTGCGGAAGGGTCCACATCCCAGCTTTTGAGCCACGTATTCCGTCTTGCTGTAATATTACATGCCATGCTCCTTGCAGACTGTTGCACTGCATCCAGCGTCGCATCTGCAGCAAAGGCCGTGGCTAGTGCAATCTTCTTGAGTTCGTCCTTCAATTCCATAGGAACTCCACTGTCTGTCTTGGCCAGATCAGAGGACCACATATAGGACGCCCTGGCAAACAATGATCCTGTAACAGAAGCACTAAGTGAGTTAGCAGATGCCTCAAAGTCTCTATGCAGCGCTTGCTCTGTTTGCTTATCGCTTATCTCCTCAGGGAGGCCATCCGCCCCCACGGGGAGGAACGATGTAGAAGCCAGACTATTAATAGGGTCATCCACTACTGGTAATTTCAGCTTTTTTGAAGCTTCAGGTATTAATGAATAAAGTTTTCCAAAAACCTGGGTAGTCACTTTAGGCTTGGCTGGGTTTTCCCACTCTGCTTTCATTATCTTGTAAAAAGAAGCAGGAAGTGGAACACCTATAGCTTTAGTACTAGGTTTAGGTATGGCTCTATCTGACCCAACAGGAAAACTTGTATCTTCTTCTTCTGTCTCCTTGGGAGTGTAGCTCAACTCCAGAGTTCTGATGACTTTAGGAAGCAACCTATGATATAGCTCCTAAGGAAAAAAACTCATTTGAGATGTAGGTACCACCTCTGCCTCTTCCTCTGAAAGCTCTCCCTCTTCCTTGGGTGATGTGGATGAAGAACATGATGAATCAGATTCTTGCCCCTCTAATAAAGGACTATGTTCCCCTGTAGTTGTTTTTCTTCTTTTCCTATCAGGAACTTCAGATTCCCTATCTCTAGGTCTATGTCTTTTGCATTGCTGGTGAGTGGAAGAAAGCTCTCTAGACTCCTGGCACATGGTTCTAAATTCCTTTTGCATTTCTGTATGTAGCCAGGATAGAAAAGCATCAGGATTTTCTACCCCCACTGGTGAACTTTGTGTTTGGGTGAGAGGAGACTTTGGGGACTCAGTCAATGTAAAGGTACAGGGCTCCATTTCCTGAGAAGTGGAAGCTTTGTCCTCCATTTTGAACTCACCATAAGCCACCCTTCCCCCCACACTCCCTTGTCTTATAGTTGAGTGGGAAGTGGAGGAAAAAAGGATAGGAAAGGGAAATAGAGCCAGCTCTCAACTGTCCATCCCATTTGTCTCAGAAGTCCCAACCCCCTTTTCTAACCATTAACCAAGGTGAAGAAAAAAGCAGTGGGTGGCGCCGCTGGGAAAATAAGACCCTCCATTGGGAGTTTTCTCACCTACCACACCGTTGATGGGCGCTCCTTCCAGCCTCCCATGCTGTGTGTCAGACAGGGACTTGGCTGTGCAGAAAAACGGCTTCTGATGGACGTTGGATGCACACTGTATCACTGTTGGAGACCCCGCTGCTGTTCTCGTTGCTCCCTGTTGAAGAGAGTGAAGATGTGGTGTGCCAGTCCCTCTCCTCTGGGGACACCGCAGGGGACTCAGCGGTGCCGTGGTTCCCCGGGGTTTTCCCAGGTCCGTCAGCACGTTCCCGGAGCTGCTCTTTCCTGTAGCAGCTCCCGATTAAGAGAGGGAGTGGAGGGGTTGAGTAGTCAGGGAATCCGATTTTCTACCTGCTGCTCCCGTCCGTAGACTTCCGTGCCTTCTTTCTTCTAAGTTTTGTCTCTTTTTTCTGCACTGTCAGAGTGCTTGCTACCATGTCTTGCTCGAAAGCAGGGCTGGAGAGACTGGGTTCCAAGGGGATAAGCCCCTCCCCTTCCGTGTCCGAAGAATCCGCTGGCCCTGCTTCCGAAGGAGGGAGGAGCTTCCCAGGAGTTAAGGAGTCCGAAGGACTGCCCCACTCCTGGACCACTGGAGAATGTCATCATGTTCACCTCAGCACATTTTCCACTCCAAGCATTCCCCTCCCCAGACAAGCTACGTGGCTTAGCAGATGCCAGCAGTGAGATATGGGACTACACATAGCTAAAGTTAGTAAAGCAGAGGTTAGCAGGAGGTAGGGACAAAGGATTTGAATTCAGCATTTCGGAGCCAAGTTAATACTCGAATCATACCTTTTTGGCATGTTTCAGGCTTTAGTTAGGCCGAATCAGATTCTCTGATCTGATTTGGGTTACTGATAAGAGAATCCTGAATTAATTTAGGAATCCTGAATTTTTCAGCTCCATTATACCCCATGAGGCCTTTGTAGTCAATGGTAAATCTCCTAGGGTATATTCAGTCGGTGGGGGGCAGGGGTTTGAGGTAGAGGCACCAAATTTGCAGTGTAGCTGCTGGAGCTTCTCCCCAAAAGCACCCCGAAGTTTCAAAAAGATTGGACCAGGGAGTCTAATTCTATGGGCAGTGTCTCCAACAGTGGGAAAAGAGCAAGGCAGGCACAGAAGTAGCCCAGCAGATTCTCCCAGAGAATCTCTGCAGTAGAAAGTGAAGTCTGGGGAAGGGGCATGTTTGCAAGGCTAGCAGCAGAACCAGTGCAATGTGCCCAGCATAACCAGTGCCAAACCCCAAAAGGGCTAAGGTCAAATCTCAGTATCTCCATTGTGTCTAGTGGTGGGGAAACGAAACATTGGACTTACCTGAAGATTTCTTCTCTTCAGTGTAGTGAAGGCATCCAAACTGGTTAGGTCACACCTCTACTCACTCCAAGCAGGGCTATGCAAATTTTTGTATGCCTTCCTTGGTCCCAGCAAGGGCACCCTTTCAGACAGAGAATAGCCTAACTCAACAAAGTAATAAAACTTGCCTGGGTCATGAAATTTTAACCGAACAAACTTTAAATGTATTTTTTTTAAAAAAAAAATAAACTTCAAACTGAATGAGAACAAGAACCCCACTGGCAAAAAACATTCTCATAAGACATCCATTAAAAACATAAGGCAAGTCCTCCCCTTACAGTACTCAGTATCAGATTCAGTGGGAGGGGAAAAATGGATGCCTTCACCCCACTGAAGAGAAGAAACCTTCGGGTAAGTCCAATGTTTCACCCTCCTTCAGTTGGGGAAGGTATCCAAACTGGTTATACTGGGTGGGATAAAAAACTTCAGCGTTAGACATCCAACACCTTCTGAAGATCCCATCTTCCAAAAGCTGCTTCTATAGAATATTGCTGACCTATTGTATAATGTCTAACAAAGGTGGTAAAAACAGACCATGTAGCTGCCTCACAAATTTCATCAATAGAAGCCCTAGTGGAAAAGGCCGCTGATGTTGCAGCCACCCTAATTGAGTAAGTGGTGATCCCAACCAGAACCTTGAGACCCCCCCACTTCATATGCTTCATGAATACACATCCCAGAAAGCTACAGTAGATTTTGACACCTTCTTACCCAAATTATGTGGCCCATATAAAACAAACAGAATCTGACTCTCTAAAGGATGCTGTCCCCTTAATGTAAATGTGGAAGGCCCTCCGGACATCTAACTTGTGCCATTTTTTTTTCTTTACTGTGAACTGGCTTTGGGCAAAAGGATAGCAGTACAACTTATTGACTTTTGGAATGAAGGATGGATCAGTTCTCAGAATCACAGCATCTTTCTGGAACACACACAACTCCTTGCTCACCAATACTCTCCTAGCTGATGTAATAGCCACAGGGAAAACTACCTTCCAGGGTAGATGCTTCAAGCTTACTTGGTGTAGTGATCCAAAGGGGCCCTTGTAAGTGCTTGCAACACCTTGGATAAGCTCCAAGATGGAAATCTATGCTACACTGGAGATGCCAACTGCATTATGCTCCTAAGGTACCTCTTTATGTATTTATCTTTGACAATATGACTCATGCCCCTATTGCCAAGTACCACTGCAATCTCAACTGTCTCTTCAAAGTATTTGGGTGCAGGCCCTTTTCCATCCTGAGTGTATAAATCTGGTATCTTGCCTAGTAGATTTTAGGAAATATATCCCGATCAACAGCCCATTTACAGAATGCTCTCCAAGTATAACTGTAAATGCGCCTAGTGGCTGGTCGTCTGGCCTGAAACATAATCTCAGTTGTGTCCTTGGGTAGATCTGCTAACATCAAGTCCTTCCTTTCAGTCTCCATGCCATCAATTTTAGCCACATGGGGTCCGGATGTAGTATCGACCCCTGATTCAAGAGATCTTTTCTGTCTGGTAATCTCCAGGCTTCCATGTTGACAGTTGTATCAGTTCAAAGAACCAAGACCTCCTTGGCCATTAGGGAGCCACTAGTATGCTATTCGCCCCTTCCCTCCTGATCTTTCTCAGTACCCTGCTGAGGACAGGTGTCAGAGGAAAGGCATACAGTGCTTCTTTCGGCCAGGGGAATTACAGGGCATCCACATCCTCTGCTTCCTTTTCATGGAATCATGACAGAAACCTGCGTACTTTCCTATCCTTTTGTGTTGCAAAGAGGCCAAGTATTGGTTTTCCAAATCTCCTTGTCACCTCACAGAAGATTTGCTCATTCAATGATCATTCCGCTTGGCTGACATCTTGCTGTCCTAGCCAGTCAGCTTGAAGATTCAATGTTCCCTTGATACGTTGGGCCTTATACTCTGTAGATGACTCTCCACCCAGTCAAGTATCTGTACTGACTTCTGATGTAGCAGCAGTGCCTTTGTCCCCCCTTGCCAATTTATGTGTGCCTTTATCATGATGTTGTCTGTATGGATCAGCACCGCCCTGTCCTGGAGGTTTTGAAATGCTCTGAGGGCAAGTTTTACTGCCCTGAGTTCTAACAGGTTTATGCTGTGTTGAACGACTTTCGGAGACCACCTCCCCTGAACCACCCTGTCTAGGCAGTGGGCTCCCCAGCTCCTGAGGCTCGCATTGTTACTATTGTTTGGGGAGGCTAGGACAGTGGAACTCCTTGGATGACATTCTTCATGTACGTCTTTTTTGAGAGCTCCTTTTCAGTTGAAAGGTTGGATTATGTCAGGGTCTACTTTCCATTGTTTAATGCAGAGATTATGTTCAATCACTGTTTTAGCTGCCTGAGCTCTTGCAGCATACTGCATACTATCTTGTGAAGCATCTGCAGCAAATTGGTCTGCCCGTTGAATCTTTAGCAGGGTTCTTTTGAGTGTTAGTGGGTCTGGATCCTCTTGTTGCAGGAGATTGTCCACCCGTATCACAATGGCTCTTGTGAAGTTCGAAAGTACTGCTGGACAGAGAGTTGGCCTCATGGGACTTGTTCAGTAGGGATTCATTCTTTTTTATCTATGGGATACTTAAGAGCATTATCTCTGTCCTTTGATAGAACAGCTCCTGAGTGCAGTGCAACCACTAATACATTGACTAATGGGATCTTTAATTCTTGCATAATCTCTTCTGGTAACACACAGAATTTTTTGGCAACCAACTGCAGTGAGGTCCCATAACCTGGTACATCCCATTCAGCTTGCAGTACCTCCTTAAAGGATCTAGGAAAGGGACACCCCCATCAGTTTCTCAAGGGGTTTCTTAAAACCTCTCTCATCAAGGTTCTCTGATACTGCTGTTGTGGGTTTGTCCAGTTTTTTCAAGGAATAATTTAGAGTAGTAACCACTTTCTTGAGCAGCCACTGAAAATGATCTGCTTGAAACAGTCTGGTGGAATTGTCTGCCTTGTCTGACTCCTCCCCCGGCTATTCTTCTTCTTCTTTGGCAGATGTTTTTGTCACTGAAGAGACAACAAAGTATCCTCTTGTTCCTCAGCTGAAACATGCAAGCCACAATAACTTCTGTGTACTGTTCTTGGCTTCTTGGCAGGAGGCAATCTAACTGATGACTCCTCTCCGTCCTACCTTGGTCTGATAATGGGAGATCTATGGTCTGTTGCTAATCTGTCCCTTTGCTTCCTAGGAGGGACCCGGTCCATGTCACCCAATGATGAAGAGTCTGAAGAGGAGTGATCTGTAAAAGTGCACTTCTACATTGCCTCTGCTGTCTTGTCTCCCCCTCTGAAGAGGAGCAAGGGCTGACCAATCACTCCCTGGTATGTTCCAAGCCCTCCTTGTCTGAGGCCTGGGGTGGGGCTAGATATGGTGGCTGGTAATAAGGAAATCATTGGTTCCAGATGTGCTGGGTTCAATCAGGAGGCAGCTGATGATACAGCATGGGGGGGGAATGCTGGCTCCTATGTTCTGCATACCAGTGCTAGCCACTACCCCTGAAATGGCCATCAGGATCATCAGGTAGAGGGTGGGTCCCATTGCATCATTCCTGTCTGCAGTCCTGCCATGATTAAAGGGAAGGGAGGGGGTTGTTGCTGGAATACAGTTGTTTGACTCACCCCTTGGAGCACCCGAAGGACCTGCGACGAGCCATGGATCGCTGCCAGCCATGGCTGTTTCCTCATCGCAGGAACACTCCTGCCCTGCTGTGACTGGTTGGCTTACAGCTTCCTGCTGCTCTCACATAGACATCACTGGAGCCACCAAAGTTGCTGCCACTGAGAGGTGTTCTGCGGCTTCAGACATGCCCACTTCTCTTCCCTGTGGCCGTCAGGATGAGCGAGGTGGCCTGCTGTCCTTCCCCTTTGTCTGTTTTCTTAGGCGGGTAGGACTTATCCTGCTTCTTGTCCCTTTTTCCCACAGACAAAGAGCCTTGGACCTTTTTGTGGGCTGAGGTATCCACCTCTAAACTTCTCCACGCAGAGAGTTCAGATAAGTTTTCTCCTTAGTTTTTTCCTTTTGTTTTCTTTAGTTTTTGTAGTTGCCTTAGGTGACAGCCTGGCTCTGGCTTCCTTCTGGAGCGGCAGGGCTGGGACCAAGGAAGGCATACAAAAATTTGCATAGCCCTGCCTGGAGTGAGTAGAGGTGTGATCTAACCACTTTAGATACCTTCTCCCACTGAAGGGGAAAGGGAGGCATACAAGAAGCCCAGCAGATTCTCCTAGAGACTCTCTGCTGTAGAAAGTGAGGTGTGGGGAGGGGGCATATTTGCAAGACCAGCAGCAGAACCAGTACAATGTGGCCAGCAGAACCAGTGCCACTCTGGCAGTGCCAAAACCCAACAGGACTAAGGTCAAATCTGTTGGGTTTTGGCACTGCCAGAGTGGCACTGGTTCTGCTGGGCACACTGCACTGGTTCTGCTGCTGGCCTTGCATACATTCCCCCTCCCCACATCACATTTTCTAATGCAGAGAATTTCTGGGAGAATCCGCTGGGCTTGTTGTATGCCTACCTTGCTTTTTTCCCACCACTGAAAACAATGGAGATTCTCAGATTTGACTTTAGTCCTCTTGGGGTTTGGCACTGGTTCTGCTGAGCATATTGCATTGCTGTGGCCCTCCTCCTCAGTCCCCATCCTCCAGTCACCATCTTCACCAGGAGGGCTGGGGCTTGAGGTGGTCAGGGCTTTTTCTCTGGGGGAATGTGCTGGAACGGAGTTCCAGAACCACTTCAACAAAATTCTTTTAAAAATGTTCAAAAGTTCATGAGTTTTCAATATACAGATCTTCCTTCACCGAGCTGTCCTCCGTGTAGGCCTGGCCCCCCTTGGCCAGGCTGGGACTCCTGGGAGCCTCTGAAGGTGGGCACAGCTTCACCTGGCCCACATTAGCCTCCTTCATCCTGTGGTGTGTTTTCCCCAGCACTGGGCCGGGATCAGTCATGGCTGAGCCTGACTGCAGGACAGTGGGGGAACTTCAGGGAGCTTGCTGTGCTGTCAGCTACTGGGGGACCCTCTTCCCTGGCTGGCCTCTTCAGGATCCGACTGGCCCCTGGGGTGAGGGTCGATGTCTCCGGCCAGGGTGGGCTATAGTTGGCCATGGTCCAACAACTGGTTCTGCTGCTGGCCTTGCAGACATGCCCCCTCCCCACACTTCACTTTCTACTGCAGAGATTCTCTCAGAGAATCTACTGGGCTTCTTGTATGCCTGCCTTGCTTTTCCCCCACCATTTGAAGCAATGGAGGATGGGGGCACTCTCTTTAGGTGCCCATAGAATTAGACCCCCTGGACCAATCTTTTTGAAACACTGGGGTTACTTAGGAGAGATGCTCCAGGAGCTACACTGCAAATTTGGTGCCTCTACCTCAAACCCCTCTCCCGCAGCCCACTGAATATATCCTAGATTTGCCACTGACTACAAAGGCCTCATAGGGTATAATAGAGCCAAAAAATTGGGATTCACAAATTTTACCTGAATTCCAATACAATACTGATATTGAAATCCAGGTTTTCAAGGCAATACCAAAATGTTAAAGGTCCAAAAATCCCAAATCTGAAAAATACGATTTTTTTTCTTGCACACCTGTAGTAGGGATTGAGCCTCAACTGTCAAAACCTAGTAACACAGAAACATAGTTATAGATCACTTTGGACATTAATGAAGAGCAGCAGGAAAATTTGAAAGAAGTCTGATAAGTGAAGTTGCTCATTCCAAGAAAAAGAAGGAAAAGGAGGAGAGGAGGAAGAGGAGATTGAATTTATAACCTGCTCTTCACTACCTGAAGGATTCTCAGAGAAGCTTATAACCCCTTTCCCTTCCCCTCCCCACAACAGACACCCTGTGAGGTAGGTGAGGCTGAGAACTGTGCTTGAGAGAACAGCTCTGAGAGCCATGACTGACCCAAAGTCACACCAGCAGCTGCACGTGGAAATGTAAGGAATCAAACTCAGTTCTCCCAGATTAGAGTACGTGCTCCTAACCACTACACCAAAGGTCACATGTCTCTGGAAGATGCATTGACAGACAACAGATAGATCGGTAGAGCTGTCCCAATCACTGCATGACTGTGTGAAAGACAGCTGTTTCAACCACAGTGTCTGAACAGCTCAAGATGGTGCAAGGGCTGGACCAGAACACATAAGATGGCAACCCCACAGCAAGGCAGTGAGATACATGTTGCCACTGCCGCCTGTGGCCATGCTGTTGGTTCAACAGGTGATATGTACCATATTGGGAATGTCATCTTTCCAGCTTTTCACCCTCTAGAGTTGCTGCCTCTACAGTAGCCAAAGACATGAGCAGTAATGAGTAATATAGCACATCAACAGCACAAAGGAATTAACTAATAGAATTGTCCATGATGTGCTCCACTGGGGTCTGCAGTTCCCCAATCCACCTCAGACAGGATCTTCCTAAGCTCTACAACTCCTGTTGGGAGACAGGGCATAACCATACAAAAACAGGTTGCTTATGTGTAACTGATGGTCTTCGAGTGGTTACCTGTGCAGTCACAAACTTAGGTTTTGGGCCTGCTCACGAACCCAACCTTGGAGATCTAGAAGAACTAGCCTCTGGGTTTTGGCAGGCATTTTTCCTCTGCTCTGGGGAGCACACTCCTACTGAGCATGCCTGGAACTGAGGACAAAGCTCTATCCATGATCAAGTTTCTTCCAGCTGCTGCTAGCAATGCCATCCAAAGGTAAGTAGATGGAAAAACCAGCAGTGGGGAAGGCTGGGTGGGCATGTTGTGACTGCACAGGTGACCACTTGATGATCATCAGTTACCGGTAAGCAGCCTGTTTATCTTCTTCGTGGTCCCTGTGCAGTCCCACAGTTGGGCAATTAGTGAGCTAAATGTCTTGGAAGGAGGATGCTGACGTAGATAAGCAAGAATAATCACACTCAAGTAACATTTAATTTAACCATCCATGTTGTTACCTTTACAGGCTCGCCTGGTATCTCACAATGGGAAACTCAATGGAAAACCAACTTCAGTACCAAGTGACCAAAAGATACAGCTCTCTGCATCCGAACATCGAGGGCGTAGTGCATCACAAACGTGGAGGAAGTAGACCACGTCGCCACAGTGTAGACATCTTCCAGAGACACACCACTGAGGAAAGCCAAAGATGTGGCCACAGCTATGGTGGAATGAGCATGAAGCAATTCAGATAAAGGCTCCTTAGTGAGCTCATAGCCAAATGTTGCAAAGTGATCCTGTGACCTTTGTGAGGGTTGCTGTAAAGCATGAACAACTGAGGGTTTTTACAGAATGGGCAAGTTCTAGATAGGCAGAAAGAGAGTGCCCGTCAAACGTCCAAAGTGTGGAGTGTCCGCTGACCTTCGTCAAAAGGGGTTGCACAAAAAGTTGGCAAAATTGTCAGTTGAGAAAGGTGGAATGACAGAACCACTTTAGGCGAGAAAAAAGGGTACAGTTGAAGGACAACTTTAGTTCTGTGAAAGATGGTATAGGGAAGCAAAACGCACAAATGTCATGTGACCATTTAGCGGTAATAATTGCAACAAGGAAAGCTATCTTCCATGACAGAAGATGAAGAGGTACAGTTCCCAAAAGCTCAGGCCTCCCCATCAATTTAGACAGTACCAAGGAGAGACTCCACAACGGCACCAAAGGTTTGATGGGCGGATGGAGTCAAATTATGCCCTTCAGAAAGGATTTAGAGGTACAGTGAGAAAAGGGGTCAACAGTGATGGCTTCCAACAGCAGAGCCGTGCAGTCGCACCCAACTCAGCCTCCATGTGTCAGCCTCCCACAAAAGAATTTTTTTAAAAAAAACAGGCTGCAATTTAACCACCACAGCTTTATCAAGACAATGGGGAAGAACAGCGGAGCAAAAGGAGAAAAAAATATCTCCAAAACAATGCCTAGAGCTATCCAAGATAATCAAAATTCTTCGGAAGAGGATTCTCCTCCCCATTTGAAATGGAAGTGATAGCAGCTCAAGCAAGTCGAAGCAAAAGGAAGAGAGAGGACTCCTTAACTAAGCAACAATTACAGGAAATGCTGTTACTATGAAACAAGAACTAAAGGAGGAGATTAGAAACAGCACGACTCTTATTATGCACAAACTGGACGAAGTTAACAAAAAGCTCCAGGAAACACACGAGAAGGCAGAGGTTGCAGTTGCAGGTATGCAAAAGAATTCTAAAGATATAACTGAACTTAAAATTTTTGAAGGATGGGCAAAAAGCAAACTAATGTTATTAGAAATGAAATCAAGGGAAACTAAAGTGACATTTCGAGGAATCTCTCTGAATTTTGAACTAAATAAGGACCTCACTGTCGCTTTAAACCAGTGGTTACAAGGAATTATACAGCTTCCGGGGCCAGTGGTAAACAATGCTTTTCATGTAAACCCTCCCCTAATGGGCTCACCTGCATTGATACCGGACATTGTGGCAGAGCTTAAAAACACAAAGATTAAGAGAAACCTCTTAGAAATCGCAAGGAAAAACAGAGGTCTGAAGCTGGAGGACACTCTGGTTCAGCTTTATCCAGACATCCCATTTGAAATATTAAACGCTAGGAAAAATATGTGCCCAATAGCACAAAAGCTTGCTGAGAAGAACTTTAGATATCGATGGCTTCCGCTCGGACATTTATCAGTCTCGTTCCAAGAGAAAATATTAATAGCCCATGATTTAACATCCGGTGAAGAGCTATTGAAGATGTTGGAAGCTAATTCAGGCTAGGAGTTCAAGAGCCAGCAAGCAAAAGGAGACGGATATACCAGAAGATTATAAAGACCCATGCGAGATGAGACTGCAACTACAGAGAGGTTTTTTATTATTATTATTATTATGGTTTTGTATTGTCCTTTATATCTTGTTTGCTTGTTCTGTTTCATTTCTCTTCTCTTTTTTTCTCTCTCTCCCTCTGCTTTATATATTTTCCCCTAAGTAAACCAGCCTTGAAGACAAAGTGGGAGGGAGTACGCAGGTAGGAAGATTGGGTTGCACCCCCCCATCCCTCTCCATTGGGCAAGACTCCCAGTGTGAGTCTTCTCTGGAATAGTTCCAGAGTCCCAGGAGAGGCAATGCCGATTAGAAGAGCTCCAGTTTGAAGAAGAATACAATTTAGTAAAGACTTAATAGAACTGACTCAAGAAATGGAGAAATATATTGTTAACTTGTACTTCCTTTTTTTCTTCCTTTTCTTGTGTTTTATCTTAACATAACGACTCAGAAATGAAATATATATAGATCACATGGCCACCAAACAAGAAGATTTAATGGGAAATTAAGGCAGACAGAGTAGACAAGGGTATAAGTACTGGAGCAATTTTGAGAGGCAGTAATATTAATATAAGCATGCCAATTCTACTGGAATAATAAAAACTTATGATTTATTAATGAAGTAATAGCAGAATAGGATTGGCAGTTTGTGGAAGATTACTATTAAAATGTCAGATTTACCATTTGGTTGTGAAACAATTGTAAATAACTTGTAAGAATTCGAAAATCAATAAAATTTAAATGGGGAAAAAAACCAGTGATGGCTTCCCAAAGAGATAGGAACAGATAAACCCTGGTGCCCCACAGTGGAGTGGTGATGGGAGGCAGAGGAAATTTCAGAAGCTGAATGAAGTCAAAGAGACTGCTTAGTCTAGGTAAACAGTCTTTTAGGTTGTTGAGGCTTCGACTTGGGCTGGAAGGTCGAGTGCTTTGGCTTCCAAGAGTCAGAGGAGCGTGGAGATCATTGGCACCCTTGAAAGTTCAGGGACCACTGGCAAGGTTTGAACTGCTTTTGAGAAGGAGCTTGAGTGACACCGAGGCGCTTGGACCGTTTGCAGCTGTCATCAATAGTGGAGAGTATTGGTCGGTCATAGAATGGAACAGTCCCTCTCTGTCAAAGGGGAGATCCTCAACCTTGGCCTTCACAGCAGTCTGGAGGGATTTAGTCCTGAGCCAAGCCCAAAGTGTCAATCTTACTATCTTCCCAGTAAGGGGGTGCAAAATGGCGAACTTGTTGAGGCTTGGAGGCCGACTGCACAGTAACAGAGTTAGGTGCTGGGTGAGAACATGAACTTCACTTCACACAGTTGAATTCGGTATAATCAAAATGCTTAGGTTGCAGCAGGATAGATGTTGGTTTGTCCCAAGCCTCTTTTAAAGTGTCCAAATGAACAGGAAGCATCAGGAGCAAAGTGCCAGGTAGTAGCTCCACTTGAACTAACTTGTGAACCAAGTCAGTGACTTTAGGAGCATCACTCGTCAATTGGATGTAAAGAGCTTCAGACATCTTGGTTATAAGTTTAAGATAAGACTTAGGAGCCTCCGAAAGTGAGAGAGAGCCGGGGTGCCCCACATCAGATTCTGGAGAGGTGTGCAATGGGTCCTTCATGTTCCAAATCTGAAACCTTGGATTTGCGGCAGGATGATCCTGAGGTAGAATGGAATGGTTTCGAAAGATCATCAGGCATGCAGACAGGAACCTCCGACAGTATGGAAAGCGGAGATGAGTCAAGGGGCACCTAAGGCGGCCAAAGCAAGTTGTATTGAAGATATGAGGAGCAGATGGTGCAGAAGGCAGATGCACAGATGGATTTGAAGAATAGGGGGAAGATTTATCACTGCAGTCACAACATCGAATGAAGTATGAGTCATGATAGTGAGGACGATGGTAGCAGTCCATGTGTGAAAACCTTGAAGGCAAACAAGAATGGTGCTGACCAGTATAATATTGTTTCTCATAGGTCTGCAGAGAAGGAGATCTCAAATCTGACGAACATTGGGTTTAATGTCACTGTCGACCTCGATGGTTTTGATGAATAGAAGGAGAACTGGACCTGCTGAGAAGCCACCCAACCCTACAGCGAGATCAACTCTGGGAGTGGTGAAGTAATACTGGCATCTGAGTGTCAATAAACTAATTTCCACAGTCTTGCAGGCGTTGGTTTAAACAAGCAGAGTCAAAGTCTAGAAAGTTGGATGGTAGATGGCTGTAGGTCGATGGCAAATGGGATGAAATAGTGATGACCTGAGCCGGCAGTGGTTGGGAATTCACAGACAGCTTGCCAGGTCATGACAGTAAGAAGCAGGTCACAGTCAAGCTGGGTCAGAACCGAGACAGGTGTCGCCGTGGTGATCAAGATCAAAGGGACTGTCAAAGTTGAGAGGGTTGGGCCAGAGCCTGATTTTTTTTTAAGACATCAATTTTAACAAATCAGAGGACAATTCTGATGGCTGCTTCCCACTTTGTTTGACTTACATTTTGTCATCAGGGGAGTTGTCGATGCTGTTGACTCTGAAGGATGTTTTCCCCTTTTGTCAAACTTATACTTCAATTTTGGAAGAGCTGCTGACATAGCCGAATCTCCCCTCTCAGATGGGGGAGGCAGCAAGGTCTGAACAGTTGTAGATTGAGACATCAGAGGGTGAAGAGAGGCCTCAATGAGATGAGCCTGTAAACAGACAGCATGATTTTTCCTGGCCTGCTTACTGAAGTTGCTACAATGAGCACAGGAATCAACCCAGTGGCTTTCCACCATGCAAAAAAGACACAGTGAATGGTTGTCTATCAAGGGCAACTTCATCCCACACTGTCAACAACTTTTTAAAAAGATTTTCCCTTTAGACTCCACCAGGTTGGGGAGGGGGGTAAGATAAGGAGAAAAAGCAACACTCATGAAGGGTCCTTTTTTTTTTTTATAAGAATCGACAAAATAGCAGAAAGAAGTCCAACAAGAGTCAAAGAAGATAAAAGTTCAGATTCTGAGGCACTGAAGAGCACATACAGCGAGGTCTAGACAAGGTGGCGGTAAAACTGAGTAGGGGTGGAGCTTTCTCCTCAGCTCCAGGCATGCTCAATAGTAGCCTGCTTCCCAGAGCAGAGGAAAAAAGTGCACCAAAACTCTTTTAGATCTTCAAGGTCAGGTTCGTGAGCACAGGGCCTCTGAAAGGGGGGGCCAGCAGGGCCATTTGGCCTGAGCCTCACATTCTCGGGGCCCCTCAAATTTACACTTTTGGTGTTAACTCTTAACTTGGTTATAGTTACAGACAGAAATACTAGCCTTCCCAACCTCCTGTTTTCAGTGAGGGTCCTCAAAAATGGAAGTAGCCCAGGCCTCTCTTCACCTCTGTGAGGGCCTGCATGGGTAGGCCCAAAATCCAAGTGTGGGACTGCACAGGGACCACAAAGAAGACCCAACACTTACACATCATGGTTTGTTGCAACAGAATTGTAGGGGTGAAAACTAGTCAGAGGGTCAAAAATACTGATTTTACTGACCAAAATTGCAAAAAACCTGACCAAATACTGACAAATTACTGAACAATTTAATGTCAGCCTTTTAAATGTAAAATTAGGACTTCATTAAAAATGATTATTATCTGGCCTCCATCCCCCATAGCCAGCCTCATAGTTTGCTGTGACCCAGATAAAAGAATTGCACACCTTTTATTCATTCTTTTAATGAATAGAGGACAATGTTTTCATCACAGCACAAAATTTAAGGCAAAAAAGATTCCCTTTTAAAAATAATAACATACTGCAGATTTATTATCTGCAGCAAAACAGCAAAAACATATTAAAAACCAAATATAAAGTAATTATTATGATAACAAAGCATAATTACTGTAAGGTAAGTCTTATCTTTGCTTTTACTTTATCTTTGTTTTTTTTGATGAAAAAAGAACTGGCCAGTCGCCTTGCCATCCCTGGTGGAGGCCATGTCGGGCTGGGCACTGAACACCCTTGACTGATTGTTCTGCGTGATTTCAATGTCCATGCAGACAATGTGGCCTCCACTCAGGCAATGGACCTAGTGTCATCCGTGGTGGTGCTGGGACTCTCCCAATATGTAACTCCCACTCAGCGGGCCGGACACACGCTCAATCTGATCTTCAGGACAGGGGTCACAGTGAATGAGGTCACTGCCTCAGCAGTGCCATAGTTGGACCACCATGCCCTGAAGGACCATCTGAATGTTTCACCCCAACCCTGTTTGGGCACTGAGCAGATTTCAGCTCACCCGCAGTGCCAAACAGACCCTATGTGGCTTCAAATGGCCCTGTGGGATCCGATGCCCCCTGGCAGCTCATTAGATGAGCTTGTGGAGGATTGGCACAGCTGACTCTTGGCAGCCATCAATGAGATCGCTCCCCAACGCTCTCTGTGCCCTCACTCTAGGCTGGCTCCTTGGTTTACCCAGGAGTTGTGGTTGATGAAGTGAAGGCTAAGATGGCTAGAGTGATAGTAGCGGTGTCCCTGCGACGATGCCACAAGAACACCTTATAGGATGTTTATGAGATCCTGAGGTGGCAGTCAAAGCTGCTGAGTGTATTATGAGGCCACAATTGCATCTGCGAGCTCATGCCCAGCCCATTTATTTAGAATAATTTGGTCTATGACTGTTCTGCCACAAGGCAGACCAAATGTTATGGAATTGGACACTGGCTGTGAGGCCTTTGTGAGTTACTTTGCAGACAAAGTCCTGTGGCTCTGCTGTAACCTCCCTGCCACAGTTGAGACAGTAAGTGAACTCAAGGCTCCATGCATGTCTTCTAGTCAGGTTATGGACTATTTCAGTCCGCTCAGCCTGGAGGAAGTTGACAAACTGCTCTTAAATGTACACCCTACCACATGCTGCCTTGACCCGTGCCCATCACGGCTAATTTAAGCTGGCCATGATGGGTTTCAAGATGCCCTAAGGGAGATTATCAACAAGTCCCTCTCAGGACAGTTCCCTAGGGCACTCAAGGAAGCTGTGGTTTGTTCCCTCTTGAAAAAGCCATCTCTGGATCTGGCCGAACTGGCTAATTACCAGTCGGTCTCCAATCTGCCCTATCTGGGCAAAATAATTGAGAGGGCCGTGGCAATTCAGCTACAGAGCTTTTTGGATGACACTTCCATTCTAGATCCTTTCCAGTCCAATTTCTGTCCAGGCCACAGGACGGAGATGGCACTGGTTGCCCTCACAGATGACCTGCAGAGGCATCTGGATCGGGGCGAATTGGCAGTGATGTTGCTGTTGGACCTGTCAGCAGTGTTCAACACGGTCGACCATCAGTTACTGATCCACCACCTCACCGACACTGGAGTCCAGGGGCCTGCCTTGCAATGGCTGGCTTCCTTTCTTCAGGGTCAGGGACAAAGGGTGGCACTAGGGACCTTTTACTGTTCTGCAGGGCCTGCAAGATGGAGCTCTTTCACCAGGCCTTTGACCAAGGAGCCGCAACATCAAATAACTGGGAAGTGACAGTGCCCTGGTCCTTGGCTTACCACCAACAGCCTGTGCTGTTGCCTAAATATAGAGACCAGTTTGGTGTAGTGGTTAAGTGCATGGACTCTAGTCTGGGAGAACCAGGTTTGATTCCCCACTCCTCCATTTGCACCTGCTGGATGACCTTGGGCAAGCCATAGTTCTGCCACAGCTGTTCTTGAAAAAGAACAGTTTCTGTCAGAGCTCTCTCAGCCCCACCTACCTCACACGGTGTCTGTTCTGGGGAGGGGAAGGGAAAGGAGTTTGTAAGCCACTCTGAGACTCCCTTGGGTAGTGAAGGGCGGGGTATAAATCCAATTTCTTCTTCTAGGGAGCAGCTATCCCAAAGGCACCCACTGATTTGTGGAGTGCCCCAAGGGGTGGTGCTGTTCCCAATGTTATTTAACATCTACATGCACCCCCTTGCCCAGATTGCCTGGAGGCATGGGCTGGGATGTTACCAGTATGGGGATGACACACAGGTCTATCTGTTGTTGGGAGGCCAGTCTGACTCTACACCGGAAGATCTGGATCACGTGTTGCAAGCCATGGCTGGTTGGCTCAGAATGAGCCAACTGAAATTGAATCTGACGAAGACGGAGGTCCTGTGCCTGAGTCAGGGCAGCCCGAGGGTAGGGATCCTATTTCCAACCTTCAATGGGGCACCACTGGTGCCAGTGCCAAAGGTTAGGAGCTTGGGAGTGCTTTTGGATGCCTCACTAACAATGGAAGCCCAGGTAGCAGCCACTGCCAAATCAGCCTTTAACCACCTCCGGCTGATTAGGCAATTGGTTCCCTTCCTTGAATGCAATGACTTGGCAACAGTGATCCATGCGATGGTCACCTAGAGACTGGACTACTGTAATGCTCTCTACATGGGGCTGCCCTTGACCCAAGTCCAGAAGCTACAGCTAGTGCAAAATCCTGCAGCCAGGCTTCTGATGGGCCTCCCTATGTGGGAGCACATCCAGCCTGTGCCGAAAGCACTGCATTGGCTGTCAATAGCATACCAAATTCACTTCAAGGTGCTGGTACTTACCTTTAAAGCCGTTTATGGTCAGGGGCCCACATACTTGAGGGAACACCTTTCCTCACACATTTCCCAGAGAGCACTGTGCTCAAGGTCACAAAATCGATTGACCTCCCAGGTCCTAAAGATACCCGGCTGGCCACAACCAGGGCCAGGGCCTTCTCAGTGGTGGCTCCGTACTGGTGGAATGAGCTCCCAGAAGAGATCAGGGCCCTCGGGGCTTTTTACAGTTCTGCAGGGCCTGCAAGATGGAGCTCTTTCACCAGGCCTTTGACTAAGGAGCCGCACCAAATAACATCAAATAACTGAGAAGTGACAGTGCCCTGGTCCTTGGCTTACCACCAACAGCCTGTGCTGTTGCCTAAATATAGAGACCAAGACAAGCCAACCACCAATACAGATCATCCGATTACAACACTAGTATTGGTTCCACCTTCTGTAAGTATTGTTATAAGTACCTGATCACTTACTAGCACTTTACGATAATGTAGAGTTTTATTATTTAAGATTGTATATAATTTATTACCTATACGTTTCATCTCTTTGTTAGCCACCCTGAGCCTGCTCCAGCAGGGAGGGCAAGGTATAAATTGAATAAATAAATAAATATATTCACGAACTCTTTTGTTTCTCAACAGTTTTCTGCACTGCATCCACAAGCGTTTTTTCCCCTTGTCCTCTTCTTCCATTGCTTTCTCAGCTCCTTCCAGCATGAGCTGTGCCATGCTGAATCCCACAATATCCATCACCTCTACTTTCATTGTCTCATGTTTTAAGAGATTAATTATGTTTCTATACTTTGTGGAAGACTTCACCAAATCACTTTTACTCTTAGGAACAAAGTCCTTAAAGTACTTCATAACCAAACTGAAAACAATCTGTCTTCTCACTGGGAAGTCATCATGTCCCCCAAAAACGCAGAAATGTAAACGGAAAAACACAAACTGCATTCACAAAAATCAAAGAAATACTGACTTTACTGACCAATTTTTTAAAAACCTGACAAATTACTGACCAAGATGAAAAAATGGACTTTTACTGATTTTACTGAACATTTTCCACCCCTAGAATTGTCTCTGCTCCACCTGATGGGGCTGCTCTATGAGGCTCTGATCTGCAAGCTAATTACTGCTTGAGTGTTTGGCCAGCAGTTCCACAGAACATGGTGGAGTGGGTGCCACTGTCCTTCCTGTGTCCCCCAATGGCAAGGGAGTGGTGCCCTGGCATGAAAATTATGCCAACAGCCCTGCACTGGGCTTCCAAGCATCCCTGCCACTTCAGCACCATACACACTTACTGTTAGCTTCAGGAGTTAGCATTGCTGGAGAAAAACCTAGAGTAGGTGTGGTGAGGGAGAGATGGTTGCAGACATCCAGTCTGAGGTCACTATTTCCCCACCTCTGCCGACCTGTATGAGGAGCCCACACAGACACACCATTGGTGGTGTGGCATTTCCCCTTCAGTGTGAGTCTCCAGAGATGAAGCATCTGTAAGGACAAACACTCCAAAAATGTTTTCCCTCTCCCCTGAGTGTTTGAGCTTTGCACGCTCTCTGTGCATTCCCCACCAACAATGTCCAAGTGTACACTATAGGGGCCTGGCTGATAAAGCTCCCTGCTGTGCACCCTACTGTACAAGTTATGCATGTCCTGTATGGGGCTTATTTAGTGTGGGTGCCTGAAGGTATGATTGCCTGAAAACTTAGCTGGCATCCTAAAATACAGTGGGGTTTAGGGGTGGGGCTGCAGCAATGGGGAGGTCACTTGGATTTGCCCTTTGCTTGGGTGCCTATGGACTATGCCACAGTTTTAGCCAGCATAACTTTATGCCAGCTTCTGGGGTAGAACAAGACTTGGAAAGACTTAAGGAGATCACTGCTTCCCTCATGGCATACCCTAGCATCTCCTATTTCTACACCACCATAACAGCTACATTTGGACCCCTACCTGTGCCATATTGTTGGGGCTGGCTGCTGGGATAACTCCAGATAACTTGGAGATACATTGGTGTAAGTCCTGGATACACTGATGCAGGGCTTAGTAGTCACACTTAACTCTGTGCTAAGACTGTGGTGTACTATTCCAAAAGTATTATTGAAAATCATTAATGATTTGATTGCTCAATTACATCTTCTGTCTCCCTCATACCTGTCAATACTTTTGTATCTTCTGTCATTTCTTAAATAACAGCTTGGTTGAACTTCCGTGTCCTGAACATTCTATATTATAAGCTGATCAAATTAGTCAGACCTGTTTTCTACAACTACTGCACTCTTATAAAGTATAATTCCTTTCATGACAGGTTAAAGGGGAGAATTTATTTAAAATGATTTTTTTCCAAAATGGTTCAAACAAATTTTTAAAAGATAAAACACTTACTTATAAAGAAATATGTCTGTTCCTGGACTAAAGCTTACAGAATCTAAAAGAAGACCCAAAATACTAGTAGAAATAACTCCAGACATTCCAGCCCATTCAGCTAAAAAAAAGAATAGAACAGATATTACTCTTGCATTTGTATATAAGTACAGCCGAAAAATTTCCTGTGCTACTCAGAAATAAATTACATTTTATGTCTCCCTCCCCGAAAAGCATTCTTATGATTGCAGCTAAAGTGTATCAATAGTTTGCAATACCTATGGGTTTTCCTTAAATTTAAACAATATAAAGGAAATGTATGCCATATTGTCTATAAATTTCTACATGCAATATTCCAATAACGTTATTTCCCACATACTTCTTGGAATTTTTTACATACATACATACATACATACATACATACACACACTATACTATACTATACTATACTATACTATACTATACTATACTATACTATACTATACTATACTATACTATACTTGATTTCCCCCCTAATCAAATATTTCATTTCAAGTATTTGCTGCTATTAGGCCATAAAAATAACATGGGGTAATTTTACTACTTCTTTATTAAATGTTTACTAAAATGACCTAAATTAGATCACACTCCATTTAGGGCATCAGATCATTTTTTGGTTCTAATTTTTTTTGGAAAACCCTATCACTGCTGATTGGATATGCTTACTTAAAAGTCTATGCTATGCATAGCTACCTTACCAAGAAAGAAAATTATGTATGCCATTGAGAAGCTTAAAATTATTTCAACTATTCCATCATTGAATATGTGCTTCAACCAAAACATAACAACTCTTGAAGACAAAAATCCAAATATAACACTTGCAAAAAATTTTAATGTTAATTTTAAAAAAATCTCTGTAGCTGTAAAAGGAAAAAGAAAGAAAAATTATGCTTTGAAACTTGCATTACAATAATTAATTTACAATTATTTAGTTGCATAACTAATTAATTCCTATATCCACCTTTCATTCTCAGAACACAGAATTTTATTATTTAGCATATCTCTATATCAGGATAGCATGTACAACTCTATCTGTGCCCTGCATTTTATCTCGCTTTTCCTCCAAGGAGCTCAGAGAAACATACATGGTTCTCCCTTCTATGTTTTATACTTCTAAAAATCCTGCGAGAGAGAGAGTGTGACTGATTCAAAGTTACCTTGCAAGCATCATGGCAGACCAGGGATCTGAACATAGATTCCCAGATCCGAGTCCAACATTTTTAATCCCTACCCCACTGATTCCCAAACATTTTAGAATACAACCCACTATCTAAACTTATTTTACTATTCAGGACCCACATATAAATACACTGTACTTTTCAGGACCCTCTTGAGAAGTAACTCCATGCTACTTTCCACCTTTCCAATACAAAATACAAAAAATGTACCTCAGTTAACACTGAGCAACTATATATTCTATTATTTATTTTCAGTACTTATACAGTACTTATAAATACAAATGGCATCACTGAGCAATGATCAAGAAATAGTTACTATATGAACTAAGTATTACAAATCAGTTGTGCTTTCTTATCATATGAATGCAGTAAGATACAACCAGTTCTAGCCATCAGAAATGACCTTAGGAGAATTACAGGCAAGACACAGAGATCAAGAAGGGAAGCAGAGGGAAGTTAAATACAGCAAATACATTTCAGCCCTGTGTCATAAACACTCCAAGCAAAACAAAGTTGCACTTACCTGTAACCGATATTCATTGACGTCTTCCGTGTACACACACATTGGGCCTGTGCTTCAACAGGCTTGCCCTAGATAGGTTTTTTCCTAGTTCAATATTATTGGAAAGGGAGCCCCTTCCCCTCAGAACTGATGCAATAGCATTTTTGTACCCAAACCATTACATGCTCCAAGGGGGGGGCACCCCCCTCAACCTCAGTTCCTGTGAAGCCACTGCAAAACTCTCAAAAGAACAGGAAGAACCCTGGAGAGCTCACAAAGGGGCAGGAGGGAGGGAACGTGTGTCTGCACAGAAGATGTTGATGAACATTGGTTACATGTAAATACAACTTTGTTTTCATCTTCAGTCTTCAGTAAAGCCCAACATTGGGATTTTAGTGAGCTACTTACCAAGCAGGAGGGGTGATGCGCTCACTGAAACAACAATTGGAGAACCACCTTGCCAGCTTCTGCTTACTTCCTTGCTTGCAGGTATAGTGTGTAGTGCTTGACAAATGTGTTCTCAGCTGCCCACATCATAGCCTTACAGATGTCCACAATGGGCACTCTGCAATGGAAAGCTGCTAAGGACCCTTGAACCCTCATGGAGTGAGCCTTAACTTCAAATGAACAGGGTGTGTTAGAAACCTCATAACAGGACCTGACAGCTGCCGCAACCCACCTAGAGGACTGCAAAGTAGCTGCCCTACCCTTCCTAGAACCTGCATAACAGACAAATAGACTCTTCCCTACTAGGAAAGCTCTTGTCTTGTCAAGAAAATATAGCAGGGATCATAGAATCATAGAATGTCAGAGTTGGAAGGGACCTTGCAGGTCATCTAGTCCAACCCCCTGCACTCTGCAGGAGCATAGACAAAAGATAGCCCTACATACTTACAACATACCCGAAAGATGGTCGTCCAGCCTCCGCTTGAAAACGTCCAGAGAAGGAGCATCCACCACCTCCTGAGGCAGATTGTTCCACTGCTCAACCACTCTTACAGTTAGGAAGTTTCTCCTGATATCTAGCCGGTAACGACTCCCTTGTAATTTCCACCCATTAGATCTAGTCTTGCAATCCGGAGCAAGAGAGAAGAGATCTGCTCCATCATTTACATGACAGCCCTTCAAATACTTGAAGGCTGCAATCATGTCCCCTCTAAGTCTTCTCTTTCCCAGGCTAAACATACCCAACTCTTTCAGCCTTTCCTCATAAGACTTGGATTCAAACCCTCTCACCATCCTGGTTGCCCTCTTCTGGACCTCCTGACATCTAAGGAATGTAAAGCTTTTCCCATCTTGGAAGTAGGGGATGGGGAAAAGACTGGCAAGATGAACCTTCCTGAGCAAGGTGGAACTTAGAGGCCACCTTTGGCAAAATCTCTAAACTAGGGTGTAACATTATCTTCTCACTGAAGATCTTCAGGAAAGGTGCGTCTACTCTGAGAGCCACCAACTCACTCATCCTCCTAGCACATTTGACTGCTACCAGAAATGCCACCTTCCTGGACAGCAAAGCCAATGAGCAAAAGGCCAAAGGCTCGATGGGGGAACCTCAGGGACTTGCCACAACCAAAGAGAGAGACCACTGTAGAACTATATTAGAAACCAGAGAAAAAAACCTTGAGGAAGCGTCAGGGCAGCTTATGAACAAACGAAGAACCTTCAACCAGATCATAATATGCAGAAATGACTGCTAAGTCTTCCTTAATAGAGGACACTGCCAAGCCCCTCTGTGCTAACAGTAATAAATATTCAAAAATTAGTGGCACTAGGCTGGTGAAAGGCGAGACGTCCTTATTGCTGGCCTATTCCTTAAATAGTGACTACTTCCTAGAGTAGGAGTATCTTGCAGAGAGCCTCCTAGCCTGAATCAATATGTTATAGACCTCAGGGGCAAAAATGGAGCCCTGGGCTTAATTCTCCAGACCATCAGATGTGAGTGTTCTGCATTGTGGTGTAATAAGTATTCCAGGGAATCTGGAACACATCTCCTAAGGATGCAGGATTGCTGCCTGCCAGGGAGCAGAAAATTGGGACTTTTCTGGATTCGTATGTAGTAAACAGGTCCACCTGAGGGAATCCCCATCTATTGAACACCAGGACCAAATACTTGGTCTAGATAGACCACTTGTAGTTTGTGAGGTAGACTCAGCTGGTCGGCAGCAGAGTTGAGAGAACCTGCTATATGAATGGCCCTGATGGAAATATGAATTTTGACAGCCACTTCATAAGAACATAAGAACATAAGAGAAGCCAATGTTGAATCAGGCCAATGGCCCATCTAGGCCAAAATATACCAGGTGCCATCAGGAGGTCCAGCAGTGGGGCCAGGACACTAGAAGCCCTCCCACTGCTGCCCCCTCCAGCAACAAGAATAGAGTGCATCACCTGCCCCAGACTGAGAGTTCCCATCTATACCCTGTGGCTAATAGCCACTGGTGGACTTCTGCTCCATGTGTTTATCTAATTCCCTCTTGAAACTGTCCATGCTTGCAGCTGCCACAACCTCCTGTGGCAGTGAATTCCTAGGCAGTGACGGCTTCCACACACAGAGTCTTTGCTCCTGCCCCTCCTTGCTTGTTCAACTAGAACATGGAGGTAGTATTGTCTGAATTAAGATCTTCTTGCTCTGAAGGATATCTATAAGGGAGGTATGGGTAAAGAAAACTGCTCAGAGCTCAAGAATGTTAATGTGAAGCTCTCTATTCAGTGAAGACCATCTACCCTGCACGGAAAGGCCCTCACAATGGGCTCCCCATCCTGTCAAGAATGCATGCGTGGTGGTGGTTTCGGTTTCGGCGTCGCGAATGGCGGCCGCTTCTCGGGACGCTCCCGGAGGCGGTTAGCCCACGCGCAGTTAGGGGGGGTCTTCGCATGTGCGAAAGACCCTAGTGAGCCTTAGGTAAAGGCTCCGAACCGGGGGCGCTTGGGGAGTAGTCTCTTTGCCAGCAGACAGCCGGGAAATTGAGGCTTTCTCCCCGCCCCAATTGGCCCCGCTGCGGCGTGCCCGTAATGGGACTTAGCGGCGCCACCGAATTCCAGGAGTGAAGACAGCGCTATGGCTTAAAATAAAAAGAAGAAGTAGCATCGAATCGTGAGTTGGAGATCTATTTTGAAGCGTAAATCGGAGCCCCCTGCATGCGTATAAGCGTTGGGAAGAGGGAGGAGTTCCCACCCCCTTTGAGAAGCAAGATCCACAAAGGGAGCGCGAAGGGGGGCTGAGAGAAGAAAAAGTGTTGGTGAAAGTACCATTGGGGTTGCATGGAAGATTTTGATTATCTTAGCTTCCTGGGGGATGCGGCACGAACTTTTTAAAAGTAAACAAAAAAACAAAATGTCGATACTGGAAAAAGTCCTGCAGACACCGGAAGAGAAGAGAGGAGGGACTTCCGGTCCAGACAGCCCCCCCCAAGAGCTTGCTGTCAATCAACAGGAAAAGGAGATGCTGTGCCCCCTGCTGGAACAATTGCAGAAAATCAACGAAACTCTGTCTAAAATGGATAGTGTTCTCATCAGTCGACAGAAACAGATATCGGAAACAACTAGAAAGATTATAGAGATTGAACAGAAATCGAATTTGATTCTAGGTTTCCAGGGCGTTAAAGAAGAAGAGAAAGAAGATCTCGGATTTACCTTGACAAATGTCTTGGCACCCCTAACTGGCAGTGAAGCGATAAAATTAAAAGAAGAGGTGGATGAGGCTCCCAAAGCCTATTCCGCTTTTATAAAAGAGAATACTCTGCCAGTAGAAGGGGATGTTGAGCATAGCAAGCGACAAACTGGAGATCTAATTTCATCTGAAGAGTTTGTGGAGCCCAGGAAGCCTGAAAGCCAGAAGTTTAAGGAAAAAGAGAAAAGAAAGAAGAAGGATTTCATCTTTAAAGTACAGAAACTTCTGAAGAGACACGCCAGCAGGGAGGAAGATGCAGTATTCCAAACTGGGACAAGCGAAGAAGACAGCAGCCCAGGGGAAAGTGGTGATGGAACGGAAGACTTCAAAGTTAAAATGGACTCAATCCACAACTGGAAGAGATTTAAAAAGAAGATATTTTGAGGACTCTTCGTGTAACATCTGGAAGGAGCTGTTTAATTACTAACCCCAATGGACTTTACTAACTGCATTAACAGAGTGATTTTGGACTTCGCAATAGTTAAAAAGAAGATCTTCTAACCACGATAGATGCCAAAACTGGTATTGGTTATTAACCTAAACTAACCCTCACTAACAGGAAAATTTCACTCCATCTTTTTCTTTCTCCATCTGTCTACCCTTCCTGTTTCTTATAAAAAGAATAAAATTCTCTCTTTTTTAAGAGAGTTTTACAAAAAAAAAAAGAATGCATGCGTGGTAAAGGTGGTATCTGGCACCCCAAACCCAAAATGGACCCCTTTAAACAGGTTATCATCCTACATCCATTAAGCCAGGGATCTGATGATGGACCTGGGGATAGTGAAGCAATGTTCTGCAGACTGTCTCATAGGGTCAAACCTCCTGACGAACCAGTTCTGTAGTTCCTGCATATGGAGTCTAGCTGAGGGAATGACCACAGCAGTAGACACTATCAGCCCCAGGAGGCACTGAATTACCTTAACAGATTGCCACCTCTTTCTCATAAAGCATGGTATCAATGTTCTGACGCATCTTGCCCAGTCCTGTGGCAGGAGGGCCTTGGCTTTGTCAGAATCAAGGGGGACCCAATAAACTGTATTAAACATGAGGGCTCCAACCTGGATTTCTCTCTATTGACAACTAGACCTAGCTTCTGGCAGGTTACCAAGACCCAGAGGGAGCTACAATGAGCCAGTCATCCAACTAGGGAAAGATAGCACACCCCTTAGTTCTCAAAATGTGTTACAAACGCTGTTATGCATTTGGTAAAAACCCAAGGTGCTATGGTCAGACCAAATGGGACAGAAGAATATTGGACGATCTTAGAACCGTACCTAAAGTGGAGGTACCTCATACGGGTGGGGTGGATGGTGATGTAGAAATAGGCATCTTTCAAAGTCTATTACACCAAACTAAGAGCCAGGAGTAAGGAATTCCATAACTTATGAAAAAGAGACCATTCTGAACTTTGAAACTTTCAGAAACTTGTTTAATTTTTTCAAATCAAAAATGGGCCTCCAGTCCCCATTCTTTTTGTGTACAAGGAAGAATCTAGAGTGAAAGGCCAGAAGGGATGCTTTCAACTGCCCTTTTCTGTAAGAAAAAGGAATTGTAATGGAAAAGTTACCTACAAGTGAAAAATAGAAAAGGAAAATAGTGAAAGTTAAGATCTGATTATCGAATATGAACTGAATGTAAGAATGTAAGAAAATATTGATAGAAATGTTAACGGGGGTGGAACATCGCTGGAAGCCGGGGGAAGGGGGGATAAAAATTTCAAAAAAAGGATATGTAATGAATTCGTTGTTAAATATGGAACATGTTATTATATCCTGTTAATAAATTTTCTTTAAAAAAAAAACTGCCCTTTTCTGTAACAGCTTCTGTAGTTGCATCTGGAGCTTAGGGAATGGGTTATCTACTGCTGCTGATGCTGGGGAACACGAGGACTCCAAAACAAACTCTAAAAAATGTCCACTGAAAACTATGGACAAAACCCAACTATCAGAACAAATACACTGCCACTCTATCCAGAAACAGGTGAGCCAATCCCAACCTTGGGCTTGGACCTTTAGTCAGAACTTCTGTTGCTGCTGACTCTGTTCCCTCAGGAGAGCCTGGTGGCTTCCTGGTCTGGGCCAAAACGAGCTCTTCCTCTTCTGAAAAGAAGAAGACTGGTACTGGTGATGAGGATAGTGGGGGGCACTTTGATGTTGCTGTCATTGGCCATGATAGAAGGGATAGCAAACCCTTGTTGATGCAGGGTACAGCACTGCTTTGGAGTTGACAAAGAGAAGATGCCTAAGGATCCGGCTGTCTGCTTGTTTTTCTTAACGGTAGAATGGAACTCGTCAGTATCTTGTGAGAACAGGCTAGAACCTTCAAAGGGCAAGTCCTCTACTCTGGAGGAAGCACAGTTCTGCGTAGCATCATCTTAGCATAATAGCTGATGCCATTGACCTTGCTGATGAGTCTAAGACATGTTTTCCTGTATGTATCTCTTGTTTAGAGACCTTTATGGTTTCCACCTGCATAAGCTTGGCTAATGACTTGGATTAATCCAGAAGCTTGTCTAGATGTTGGGATAAGTTCTCCCACAGGAATAGCTGATTGCTCCCCAGGACAATTTTACAACTGCTGAAAAATGGAGCTTGTGTCCTAGGGAGTCTAGACACCTGCTCTCCTTGTCTGATGGGGATGAGTGTTGCCTCTGACATGTCTGCATCTCCAGGGTGATGAGGAAGGATGGTGGAAGATGATTGACCAGGAACTTGCAAGAGTCCTGCTTGATTTTGTAGAGTGTTTCTACCCATTGTGAGGTTGCTGGAATGGAAGTAGGCTTCTGCTACACCTGGGATGTAAGATCTGCCAGGCCTTCTGGAGAGAATCTGGATAGACTGTTCAAGATTTTGTCTTTTGGCCTGTTATCCGATGTGGCTACATCTATATCCAGTGCCTTGGCTATGCTTAACATTTGTTTGCCATGGAGGCATAAATCTTCATTTGAAGAGATGGGAATGGGGTCCCCCACCATTTCATTTGGGGAGGTTTCTTGTTGACTCCCTGAACTAAAGTATGAAACAACAGTCCCCTCTTCCTCAAGTTCAGACTCCCGTGAAGCTGAAAGCATCATATGGTATTGAGACTTCTGTCAATCAAAAGTCTCCATGAGGGGACTATAACCTGGTGGATCAGAGTGAGGATGCTGAGAGTAACTATCAGGCCACTGTTATAAATAGGCTGGAGACACATAGCATGGGTGCTACTGTGTGTGGGGGAGCATGACTGCATTTTCAAAGTGAGTCTTGATGGTTCCAACCTGATAGATAGTGGATTCTCACATGGAAGGCTGGCTCTTTCTCCTTCACTCTGTGATATATGCACATCCAAGAAGGACAAATGGGACAATGGGGTGCATGAACAAACCAAAATGGCATCAAATCCCAAAGGGGATCTAGGCAGGGCTGACTGTTTCCTACGATTTCTAGATGAACAGGATCTCTTCTCCTTATGCTTGCTTTTCTCACCTTCTTCAAAGGGGGTTCTGACAAATTGGGAGCCAGAACCAAATGTGAAGGTGAGAGATAGACTGGGTGCTTCGGAGCCAAGGATGGGACCATGGACATAAGCCTCTTCGACTGTGAGGCTTAGGAGCAGACAGGCCCATCAGAACTAAGTGTACAGGCAGGCGGCCAGAACAGGGCTATGGAATGGGAATGAAGGGGACTGACCACACAGAGAATTGGGCCTTTGTCAGATCTAAATTATGACCTGATCTAGACAGTCCAGGGGAGGTGAGAGCCTTCTCCCAGAGTGCTGCTTTAAGCTGAAAAGCTCTGTCAGAGCATGCCTTCGGTGAAAACCCCTGGCAGAATTTTGCAGGAGATCTCCCAAACACATCAAACAGAGTTCATATTCATCACTGCAGGTCATCTTCGTTGCATACTTGGTGCATTTTTTAAACAGAGCTTTGAAAGCCATTGATGACTCAAAGGGGAGATGTCAGCTGATCTACAGAATAAGAGAAGGGGTAGGTCAGAGAGACCCACCTCACCCCACAACAAACACATCCCTCGACGATCCTAGCAGGACTAAGCGCCCAGAAATACAAAGAGAGTAGGACGTTTCCCAGTCGGAAAATGAGCAAGCTAAGGAATGATCACTAGAAGAACCTATCTACACGGCAGCAGAAAAGGAACTGAGGGTGAGGGGGCACCCCCCTCAAAACACTTGACTATTTGGGCACAAAAATGCTGTTGCGTTGGCTCCAAAGGGGAGGAACTCCCCCCTTTGAAAGTATTGAGTTTAAAAAACCCATCTGAGGCAGGCCTGTACAGGCACAGTCCTGATGTGGGGCTGCACTGAAGACAAAAGATGAAAGTGTCCTTTCCCAAGTGTCCTTTCCTTACATCCCTTGGGCACCCATAAACCCCATCAAGGACATGCAGATGTAGGATCATGGCTCTTTTTAAAAAGAAAGTATAACTCATAAGTGGCAGCCTATATGGGTGAGTGAGGGGGGATAAAAATGCCATTCCCCATCCCCACCCCATATCCCAAATTCTCTCCTCCCCAGCCTCTTCTGTCTCCAACTAAATCTTTTCATCCCTGATCAGCTGGACAGCACTGTGGGGGGAGCAGGCTCTCCTGCTACTGCCATCAGCTTGCTGATGGCATGGTCAGAATTGAGACAAGTGAATCCCTGAACTCTTGATGCAGGAGAATTGGAAAGGAGATAAATTTGCATCAGTGGCTGGAAGGGAGAGTCAGGGATCTGATGTACCTTCTTGTGATACATTTTTTTGGGGGGGCAAAGCCATATAAGGGATGGTATGTGCCCCATCTCCTTCTCTTTTTGACCATCAACAAGGGAGACATCCTCCCTCCCTTTGATTCAGAGTGGACATTTGCAGGTTACCCACTGGGGGGCTGAGTAGGACTTTTTCCCCACACAGCAGATTGGCACTAGCCTGGGTAGGTTTTTTGTCTATTGTACTCTAAAATTGGCAATGTATCTTCCTCTGGTTTTGGTGATACATAGCCATTGGTTGATGGCAGCAATGTGGCTCAGTACAGCTTAGGTGAACACCCTGGGACATCATTTGGGTGAAGGGTTAACCCTCAGACCAGACCTGGGGCCTTGGTGTCATTATCCTTGATCAATAGACCCTGCAGCTAAGGGGGCAGGAAATGGCACACCTCCCTCAAGCATTGTGAAGGCTGGGCAAGGAGAACCCTGAGCTGTATGTCTATGATGGCTCACGGCTCAGAGCCAGAGTGGGCTCACCCATAAATCCAGGATTGTGCAAAGAGGAGGAGGCCTGAGTCTTCTGCATCCCACCAATATCCCACACTGAGTCTGGGTTGGAATGGGGTTTTGGCCAGTAGGTGCTACATATTCCCTTTGATCAGTGTCAGCTAGGGATGAGAATGAACCAGTTCATGAGCCAAAATATGGACAGAATTTTGGCCAGATTGGGACTCTGAACATGACATTCAGCATTCATATGGTCTCCAAAGAAGTATCTGAGCTTTTGAGCACAGCTCAGGACAGCTCAGAAAAATGAAACCCACTCAGGGAAAACTGGCATGGAAATGTTAGGCAACAGTGGGATGGTGCTACAAGCCTTGGAAACACCAACAGGGACTCTCCAAACGTTCACAGGCAATGCTGCCTGCCAGTAACTGCGGTCCCATTCATTGTAATGTATGCTATAAAAGTCTGAGAAAGCGCACATGTTCTCTGTTGGGTTTTGGTCAGAGATGGGAGAGGGAGGGACAATGTGGGGGAGGGATTGTACTCGGTCAAGGGTCAGGGGCATTTGCTTTGCCCTGGGTTCCTTGGCCATTCATCGTTTGTTTGTTTGCTGTGAAGGGGGAAAGAATCGGAATTGTTCCTGCTGTAGGTCCCCCCCCATTTTATTTCACACCATCACTTTGAAGTTTGGGAGGAACACTAGATTTTAGCAACAAGGTTGAAGAGTTTTGCTAGTCGAGGGGGGATTCAGGGAGCTTTGTTTTGCCCTGGGTTCCTTGGCCATTTTTTTGTTTGCTGTGAAGGATGGGGGATCAGGATTGTTCTCTCATTTCACATGGGTTTTGTTTAGGGAGCTTTTCCTGCTGCCTTCCTTTTTTTCCACTTAATTTCATACTCCTGCTTTGGGTTGCAGTTAAGCCTTGACAGATGTCACCATTATTTTGGGGCATTTGGGGGGGGGTTCTTTGTCATTTTTTTACCCACACACTGGGGTGAACTTAAGAACATAAGAGAAGACAATGTTGGATCAGGCCAATGGCCCATCCAGTCCAACACTCTGTCACACAGTGGCCAAAAATACCAGGTGGTCCAGCAGTGGGGCCAGGACACTAGAAGCCCTCCCACTGTTTCTTTTCCTTTTGGGACAATCTATGCCTGTCTGCCTGGTTTCTGACACACACCCTGCCCTGTGGGAATCGTTCCATTCTCAGGGCGGTGACTTTACTGCCCAGCTCTCCATGCCAATTTCCAACCTCCCCCACTGAGACGCTTCTCCTTTTGAAGGTCTCCTGCTTTCGTACACACATTCTTCCTTGGGGGAATCATTCCAGTCTCTGGGAGTGGGATGACTTTACTGCCCAGTTTTCAATACCGATTTCCACCCCCACCCCCGAACTACTTCTCCTTTTGGGGATCTGCCGGCCTGCTTTCCCACACACACCCTGCCTTGGGGGAATCTGAAAAGTACTGAGACTGACGAGTGATTTCAGCTCTCACATACTTTATTAGTTGAAGAACAAGACAACTAAGCTGGCTCACAGGCCGGCTTTTTATCCCCCGTGAGCCCACACCCCAAAACACACAACATCCAGTGATTCGCTATTTACATTGATTGAGTTAACTCCTGCTCCTCAATTGGAGGGGAGCCAGGATCCTCTAGTCCATTGTCTTTCGGGGCGAAGCTCAGGCCCTTCGCCTGGTCACATGGTGGACCGGTTAGAACCGGTCCCAGCACATGACTGTCCTAAGCCCATGTCCTCAAGTGGATACATTACACCCCTCCCCCCTTGGTCAGAGATACACCCGCACACAAAGTTCTTTAAGTAAGTCGAAGGCTTTCGTTCCCGGGTTAAGCGCCGGGGGGGCCAGGACAGGAGGAGACGCAGGTGCTGGTGTCCTGGCCAGGGAGCCGACCGGTGCTGGCGGAAGAGACCTGGCCGGCGGGGCATCGTCAGCTGTGGTCGAGGCTTCAGTAGACGGGGCGAGGGGGGTCGTGGCTGTGCTTTCCGCCGGGCTGTGTTCCTGCGGAGAAGATCGTGGCTCCTCTGCCTCCTGAGGTTCGGGGTCCTCGAAGTCATCCGGCTCCCATGGCGGAGTTGGTCGATGTGGCGGTGGAGCACGGTACCATCTTTGCAGGAGACCTCATACGAACGGGGGGCCCTGACCCGGACCACCCGGGCCGGAACCCAGGGTGGACCCTTGGTGTTGTTTCGGGCGTACACCGGGTCCTCTGGGAAGAACCCCCTAGCCGCTTCATGGGACTCAGTGACCGGTGCCTTTTCTGCAGCGCGATCGGGATGTAGACGGTCTAGCCGGGTCATCAGGCGACGGCCTAGGAGGAGTTCGGCTGGACTACACCCTGTTGTGGTGTGGGGAGTGATCCACTGGCCAAAGAGGAATGCTGCCAGCTTGTAGTCCCAGTCCTTTGAGTCCAAGCGCCGGAGTGCATCTTTGGTCGTCCTGACCATTCGTTCCGCTTGGCCGTTGGTCGCGAGGTGGAAAGGGGCGGACCGGACATGGCGTATTCCGTAGTAACGGGTGAAGTCCATGAATTCGCTGGACGTAAAGGCTGTCCCGTTGTCTGTGACTAGTGTGTCGGGAATGCCCTGGGCACTGAATATCTGCCACATGGCTCGGATAGCAGCTTTGGAAGAGGTGGAGGGTACTGGGACCACCTCTAACCACTTGCTATATGCATCCACTAGGATGAAGAACAGCTGTCCCTGGAACGGGCCCGCAAAGTCCAAGTGCAGCCGGGACCAGGGGCGGTGTGAGGATTCCCAGGCACGCTCAGGGGCCCTGGGTGGTTCCGGGAGGGATGACTGGCATGGTTGGCATCTCCAGACCATGTCTTCTATGTCTTTGTCAAGCCCCGGCCACCATATGTAACTCCTAGCCAGGGCTTTCATCCAAACCACCCCTGGGTGTGCCTCGTGGAGGGCAGCTAGGACCCGTTCCCTTAGTGGCGCGGGAATGACCACCCAGCTTCCCCACATCACGCAGCCTTTGTGAGTGGACAACTCTTCCTTCCTGGAGGTGAAAGCTGTGAAGTCTGGGCCTGCCTGGCCTGCGGGCCACCCCCTTACCACCCAGTCGCGAACGCGGCTGAGGACCTTGTCCTTTGCGGTGAGGCGCGCCACCTCCCCAACGTGCACTGGCTGGTCCGGGAGCGCCTCCAGGAGGGCGACTTGGTAGGCCGGGGCTGGGTTGGGGTCTGTGGCCGGCAGTGGAAGGCGGCTCAGGGCATCCGCATGACCCATCGCCTTGCCTGGCCGGTGAACGAGGGAGTATGAATAACCAGACAAAAACACAGACCACCGGATGACTCGTGGCGACGTCATTTGGGGGGTCTGGTGGTCCGAGGCCAGGAGACCGAGAAGAGGCTTATGGTCAGTCAGGATCGTGAAAGGCCGGCCATACAGGTAATGGTGAAATTTTTTCACCCCGGCCACTATTGCAAGTGCCTCCTTGTCAATTTGTGAATAGTTTCGCTCCGCCGGTGACAAGGTCCTGGAATAATAGGCCACCGGGACCTCCTGGCCGTCCGGCAGTTGGTGGCCCAGAACTGCCCCAACCCCATATGGTGAGGCTTCACATGCCAATACCACGGGAAGCTGTTCATTAAAATGCGAGAGCACTGTGTTAGAGGTTAACAAGTCCTTGACTGCTTGGAACACGGCGGCGTGTGTCGGCCCCCAAACCCAAAGAGCCTTCTTGTCAAGCAGGCGGTGGAGCGGCTCCGCCACCGCCGCCTTGAGAGGGAGAAAAGAATGATAAAAGTTCAAGAGGCCCAGGAAGGCCTGTAGCTCCTGTTTGGATGAGGGCGGGGGGGCTTGTGTGACTGCCTTGACTTTGTCCTCCGTGGGATGGAGGCCATGTGCGTCAACCGCAAAGCCCAGAAATTCTATGCGCAGCACCCCGAGGAGGCATTTCTCCCTCTTCACCTTGAGCCCTGCCGAGTCAAACCTTCGCAGCACCGCCCGGAGCCGGTCTGCGAATGAGGATGAGTCTGGAGCCGCAATGATCACGTCATCCAGGAATGGTTGGACCCTGGGAATCCCCTTCAGGAGGGAGTCCATGAAGGACTGGAAAATCCCTGGCGCGACGGACACCCCGAAATGGAGCCAGTGGACTTTAAAAGCTCCTTTATGAGTGGCTATCGTTTGGGCTTCGGCGGTGGCGGCATCAACGGGTAGCTGTTGATACGCCTGGGCGAGGTCTAGTTTGCCAAAGTCCCGGGCCCCTGCTAGTGCCGCCAAAACATGGCCGACCACGGGTACTGGGTACGCGTGGTCCTGGAGGGCTTTATTTAAAGTGCATTTGTAGTCTGCACAAATGCGAACATCACTGTTTGGCTTTACAGGGGTGACTATGGGGGTTTCCCAGCGTGCTGACGCAACCGGTTCCAGCACCCCCTGTTCCACAAGGCGGTCGAGCTCGGCCTCAATCTTAGGCTTCATCACAATTGGGGGCTGGCGGGCCTTGATGCGTATGGGCTGGACGCTGGGATCGAGATCCAGTGAAATGGGGTCCCCAGTGTACCACCCCAGTGTGCCGTCAAAAACCCGGGGAAATTCGTCACAGACCTTAGCAAAGTCCGGCACCCGCACATGATTCACCCCTGTAACCGTGAGTCCTAGGGGCCTGAACCATGAAAGTCCCAGCAGACTCGAAAGATGTCCCTCCACCACCAGTAGATCCAGGATCCTGTCAAAGTCCTTAAACTGTACCCGGAACTTGCCCCAGCCCCGGACCGCCACGGGGTTCTTGTTAAAGTCCTGTAAGGTCAAACCCCATGGCTTTTGCAGGGGGGCCCCCCCCGTGGACAAATCTTGTGGAGCGTGTCCGCGGAAATTATGGAGAATGACAAACCCGTATCGATCTCCATTGAACAGGGGAACCCCTCAATAAGCACTGTCACGTGTAATTTGTTGGGGCCGTCCGGGGGCAAGTTACATACCAGGTGCGGCTGCTGGGTGGATGCGAGGGTGTGGAGGCTTGACGGTCGATCCGTTTCGGTCGGGCGGGGTGGAGAAGACCTCAGGCGCTTACCCCGATGTGACCCGTCTTTTTGCAAACTCGGCAGACAGCAGTCCTGAAGTGGCACGACCGTCGATCATGTGGGTCACCACAGCTAGCGCAAGGGGCTGGTGAAGCGGCACGATGCTGGCGAGGCATGTTGCTTACGGAGATCGATGCTTGCGAAGAGGGCTGCTTTCGAGGGGCGGCTGCCATTGCAGGGTGGTTGAAACATGGAGCGGTGGCGGCAGATGAGTGTGGCGTCTGACGGTGCTGCGCCCGGAGTCCGCGAGGTGATGCGCAGTGCAAGGCAGGCGGCCCTTGGGGATGCGGCACGTAGTGGGGCCGTGTGGTGAGCGGCAGGAGATGTGGCACGAGGCTGGGTGGCGTGCGGTGATCACGGCGCTGCGGAAGAAACGGCTGCGGTGGTGGTGAGCGGTGCGGTGCTGCTCTCGGGGTCAGCGATGCGATGCTCTGGAGCGTTGGTGGCTTCGGTTGCGGTGAGCGGTGCGTTGCTGCTCTCAGGGTCAGCAGTGCGATGCTCGGGAGCGTTGGCAGCTTCGGTTGCGGTGAGCGGTGCGTTGCTGCTCTCGGGGTCAGCGGTTCGATGCTCGGGAGTGGTGCGATGAGCAGCTGGCCTCGATGCGATGCTCTTCGTCGTGGTCGTTGTTCAGGGAGGGAGTTGGCATCCCACCTTCGTCACCAGTGAAAAGTACTGAGACTGACGAGTGCTTTCAGCTCTCACATACTTTATTAGTTGAAGAACAAGACAACTAAGCCGGCTCACAGGCCGGCTTTTTATCCCCCGTGAGCCCACACCCCAAAACACACAACACCCAGTGATTCGCTATTTACATTGATTGAGTTAACTCCTGCTCCTCAATTGGAGGGGAGCCAGGATCCTCTAGTCCATTGTCTTTCGGGGCGAAGCTCAGGCCCTTCGCCTGGCCACATGGTGGACCGGTTAGAACCGGTCCCAGCACATGGCTGTCCTAAGCC
This sequence comes from Gekko gecko, assembly GCA_029375565.1. Classification (NCBI taxonomy): domain Eukaryota; kingdom Metazoa; phylum Chordata; class Lepidosauria; order Squamata; family Gekkonidae; genus Gekko; species Gekko gecko. Next base: position 101,099,343 of record JAPDNY010000003.1, on the reverse strand, counting down.
CATGTCCTCAAGTGGATACATTACAGAATCGTTCCAGTCTCAGAGAGCCAAAGTGACTTTACTACCTAGCCCTCCATGCTGATTTCCACCCACCCCCCACACACAACAAGCTGCTTCTCATTTTAGGTCATGCTGCATTTGCATTTTTAATCAATTTCGTGCTGCTGTGACATCTTTCTCCGTGCTTGACGGCGTCACAGCAGCACAAAACTGATTTAAAAATGCAAATACAGATTTGACCTTAGGGTCTACCTGCGCACACACACCCTGCCTTGGAGTAATTGTCCCAGTCTCAGGGAGGTGAGGTGACTTTTCTGCCCAGCTCTCCACACCAATTTCCATCCCCCCTCAGCTGCTTCTCCTTTTGGGGTCTGCCTCCCTGCTTTCCTATGTACACCCTGCCTTTTGGGTATTGTTCCAGTCTTGGACAGCTGAGGTGTCTTTCCTACCCCACTCTCCACATGTATTTAACCCCCACCCCACTGAGCTGCTTCTTGTTTTGGAATCATTGCTCTGGCTGCCTGCCTGTTTCTGCCACCTTTTTTGATGTCATGCTCACAGGAATGCCACCAATGCCAGGAAGAAGGGCAAAAGAGTAGGTTCAGGGAAAAAATCACTCACTTTGTCAGAAAGATGACTGCTGAGGATGGCCAACTATTATCCCTTGTGGAGGATGTAGCCTTTCACAGGCTGCCGCACCACCTGGCTCCCTGATACACCCTCCCCTCCAAGAGGACCATGATCCAGCAAGTGTTGCCCTCCATGCACCACTCCGCTGTTGAGCTGGTTAAGGTCCAGCTCTCCAAAACAAGGGGCCAAACTGTCCACCTGATGACAGACCTCTGGAGTGGCAGGCACCATGGATACCTCTCTCTCACTGTCCACTGGTGGCAACCCAAGGAACCCTGGAGTGGGACCATGGACATACCCCAGGAGAGGTGAGGCATGCTGCCACCTGGCTACAAGATGGTTCTCCTCCACACACAAGGCATGGATGCAGACCACACTGCAGCAAACATTGCTGCAACAATACAGAGTAACCTGAGGGAATGGCTCAGCAGCAGAAATATCACTCGTGGCTACCTGGTCACGGATGCTGGTGCCAATAAGCAGGCAGCAGTGAGAAGTGCATGCTTTAAAAATATCATTTGCCCAGTGCACAGGCTACACCTGGTGGCAAGAGATACTCTGGGGCTGGGGATTACAAAGAAAATCTGGGATGCCAGCACCCTTGAGATTAGGTCCCTGCTGGAGACCTCGGGGTGGCTGGCTGGCCACTTATTGCACAGCATCCAGGCTGCATGTTTGTTGTGACAGAGGCAGGGGAAGGAGCCTCAACACTGTGTACACCATGATTGCGCTTTTGATGGAGCAAAAGAGCATGGTGCAGGATGTCATCTCCTCCGTGACCATCCTGCACAGCAAAGGGAAGCTCAGCATCAGTTCCAATGATTGGCTGACCTTCTCCCAAATGGAGCATATTCTAAAATCATTCCAGGACACCACCGATGTGCTCTACGCCCGTATGGCCAATCTGGGGCAACTAATCCCCCTCATTCAAGGGCTAGAATGGATGCTGGACTCCATGGTCCAGCCAGGCCCTGAGGGGATGCTAGTTCTTCCATGGGTCAGGGCCTTGGTTGCATCCCCTCTGCAATGAAGGGTAAAAACTGGCCTGCATGTGTGACCCCTGGATCAAGAGCAGCATCACATTCCATAATGCATGGCTCATTGAGTGGAAGCATGAGCTCTACAAGGAGGCGTGGAGGTTTCAGAACAGCAGAGGCAACAGCAGGGGGAAGGAACAATGAAGGTGGAGGAGGGGGGGAAGGGGGTGTGCAGCCCTCTGAAAGACAGGTGAGCAAGAAGCCCCAGTTCTGGCTGTCAGTGGTGAAATGGGAGGTCAGCAGCAGCACTGGGGTGCCAGGCATGAAATGGTGGAGGATTCGATCAAGGTGATGGTCAGGGAGTACTTTGCAGAGTCCCCAGAGCCTGCAACTCTGGCCCCCTTGAGTACTGGTCACTCAAGAACATCATCTGGTTGGACCTTGCTAGCATGGCCACGAATCTCCTCTCATGCTCTCCCACCAGTGTCCAGAACGTCAGGTGTTCTTCCATTTGAGAGACATCCTCAGCCCACACTGACCCAGCCAAGGTGGATGAGTTGGCCTCCCCTGCTGGGCTGCCCTACAGTAGATCTGGTAGACAGATCAAGGCTTCCAGTCATCCTCCTGCATGTCCCACCACTCCTCTCTGGGTGATCCCAGCATGTGGCCCCCAGGTCACACCCAGGACACTTGGGTGGGAGGATGGCCACCTCTGCTGGGCTGGGTTGGGCTTGCCTCTGTCTTGCAGTCCCATTGTCTGTGGTGGGAGGGTGGGCCGCGGCAGATGCAGCCACCCGCAATCATGAGCAGAGCAGGAGAGTTGGCCTTGCCCCATAATCACACTGTCCATACTCAGAGGGAGGGTGGGCCTGAAAAGATGCAGCCACCCGCAAACTTGTGGGTGGCTCCCGGGCCCAGGTGGGGCAGAGCAAGAGGGTTGGCTCTGCCCTGTAATCACGCTGTCTGTCCACTGAGGGAGGGTGGGCCCGGGGAGACAATGCCACCCACAGGGTTGGCCCTGCCCAGTAATCATTTTGGCCGTGGAGGGAGGGTGGACCTGGGGAGAGACAGCCACCCGCAACTGTGTGGGTGGTTCCCAGACTGGGGCAGGGCAAAGGTAGAGAGGGTGAGCCCAGATAGGTACACATCCATTGACAACAGCGCCGGCAACATTTCTCTCCTGCCCACTTCCAGGGGATGAGGGAGTTGTCTACCCAGGGAGGTCCACTGCAAAACTGATGCCTCTGCTAGGTCCCATAGGGTCCATCCTGTCCATTTAACAGTCCAGAACCCATGCTTGATTTCCCCAGAAAGCACTTTCCTAGGAGCATTTTCTTGGGGGGGGGGCGTAACTCGGACTCCCAAGTCAGGTCATGTTCCTCCTAGGTCCTGAGGCTCTGTTGATGGGGGAGGGTTGAACTGACTGGCAGCTGACTCCTTGTTGCCTGCTCAGGACTGCGGGACTGAGGGGCCAATGTACTGGTACCTGGCTGAAGATCTATGCCTGGCCCCTCACAGACTACCTCCTCCTGCAGCGCATCGGCCACTGGCTGTAGGTTGGGGTCAGGTCATCTGACTGCCTCCTCCTCAGAGAAGTGTTCAGCATCTCATTTCTCTGCTGAGCTTGGCTGGACATAGGATGCATTCATACAATTTTCCCTGTTTTTACCATAGCCACTTTGAATGTGGAGGGTTTTTTCAAGTTTTTTTTAATGGTGATGCCATATAGCTATAGATCAACAGGATATGTCGATTATGTATATTTTTTTAAGTATGAAAGGAATGGTAGCTGCAGGTAACTGACAAAAGGAAAATGGGTTGAACCTCTTGTATACCTAGCATAATATGCTAATAGAGTGGATTTTTTTCACCTTCCCCCTTTTCCAGAACCCATCCGTAAGCTTCAAAAAAGCAATTCCAGAGGTTAAGGAATCCATGTGAATGAAAGCAACATAGCATGGATAGCTGTACTGACAAGGGAAAAGAGTGAAATTACCACTTCTTTCCTGTTCGGCCAACAGCACTTCAATTTGCACAAAAGGCTAAATTGACAGAAAAACACATTCAAACATGTGTTTAAATTGACCGGTTTTACTAAACAAATAAAATACTCCTTACAGGAGGATCAGCTGTAGTAAAAATATTCAGAACACTATACACTTTTCTTCTGCCCATACTATGACTATACAGGACTGCAGCCTGTGTTCAGACACCCAAGATTTAACAATCTCTCAGTCTCATGCCAAGTTATCTGAAGATATTTCTATTATACTTGTTTTTCAGCCTTATAACCTAAGCTTATACATTATATGAGTAATATTCTCATGTAAGATCAGGGAACAATGGACTTACCTATCTCTCTGTGGACATTGTCCACAAGGTCACTATACAGATCAAAAAGAATTGACGTGGTAGCATCATTACACAAAGACTCTCCTGTAATCATGTTGATTACTATTTTTGAAAGCCCTAAAGAAAAACACAGAAAATAGCAAACAAAATTAATTTCCTTTTTAAATTTGACAAAAATAAAGATGATTTACTCCAAAAGTGAGGTCACTGAAAAAGCTGGATGCATTTACACAAGTGGCTTCAACATTTAACATTTATGATTTGCTCAAAAGCTGTAGTGAAAGGGGTGGCCCATGATTTTTTACGTGCACATCCCTTTAGCACTTCAAAATAAGACTATATACAGTAGACAAAACTAAACAACATGCAGCAACTGAGCAGCCCCACCCTAAGACCCTGATGCTAGTGGCATACTGATGCTGGAATGGCTTCATACCACTAGTCGGCATCCTGTATCTATTTCGTGGAGTAAAAATACGATACAGCTATGGGCCACTGACATCACGTGCACTGACCTACATACAGTGCAACAAATGACAGGGACAATGGTCAGCCCCTTCACATTCCAAGGAGCCTGGTGCCGTAAGCAGCAGGAGCCCTGGAGGTGACAAACCCCAGGAAGCTCTGCAAGTGGCACTGAATCCCCACCCACAATCAAGTCCATACCCTTTTTTTTGCAAGGGAGACACACAAGGGAGGAACCCTGCACTATCCAACCACAGTATTTCACAGTGCTATAGCTCACTCAGCAGTGATAGCAACTGTGGCAACCAAATACCCCTCCCACCAAAGTTCAGATCCTGGCCTGAGTAGGACTTGAAGATGCTAACCTTTTGCCAGGCAAGTGAACAGTGGGGCAAAAACACAGGAGCACACAACTGCACCTTACACAAAGACAATCCTGCCACCCCCAAATAGTTCACTGGGGGAAAATACCCAAGTGGTAAATCGTAGGCATGGTTCAGTTCCCAGGAACGGGGATGCTGGAACAAGTCAGAGTTCCAATTTTGCCCATCAACAGGCACAGCTACAAGCAGGGCAGAAGCAAAACAGGAGGCAGAGACCTGATTAGACCCCATGCCTCACCTCCCTACCCACTCACCCAACTGAGCACAAAAGAACACAGCAGATAGCTCTGGTATAGACATCTCAACAGGAGAGAGAGAGAGGAGTGAAGAGAAAGGCATAGCACAGTTGAAATGGAGTGATTCACCATTTCCTTCTCAGGGTTCTTCCAGGGGACTGTTCTCCACCCCCTGGTGGCCCCTGCTCTTGCAGGAACTCCTCCTGCAATGTCAACTGGCCCACTTTCTCCCTGGCATTGACAGCCGTTGCCACCACTAGCCAGGGAGACATTACCACCAGAATCTCCCCCAATTGGCTAAGCAGCTTGCTGCAGGGTGGCTCAGCCTCTTCCTACCACATCTTTGGACCTTTCCCAAACCACAGGTAAGGCACAGGTGTTCCCCAACAACTTTGATATTTCCCAGGTAGCAGGAAAACCACATGGTACCTGATGAGCAGAGGGAGAAGTTTGGGCAGGAAACCATGCAGCACCCAATGGGCAGGTGGAGAATTTTGGGGCGGTCATCAACTCTGGACATCCCCATCCCTCAAGAAACCTCACTAATTTATGTAAAAGAAGAGAAGTTACAAGAAAATTCTAAACCACAAGGTGAAAGGGCTGGATCAAGCCATTTATGCCCTAGTGAAACAAGTCTCCCCTAAACATTTGTTACTAAAATTTTAATGGGTCCTAGACCAGTAACAACACTTTTTAAAGCTAAATTCCTTGTTCAAGCCATAGGAGCTTGGGCAACTTTTGACAAGGCACCTTCTCTAATAAAGTATAGCCCAGGGGTGTCAAAATAATTTGTTATGAGGGCTGGATTTGATATAAATTGGACTTTGTAGGGCCAGGCCATGTGTGTCATAAAATGTAATGCCAGGTAGCAGAGATATAAACTTTATTAAAACACACAGACAAACACAATTACAAATATTATATTCCACTAGAGTTCACATTAGGAGGGGGTGTATGTTAAAACTAATATTTCTCTGCAAAAATGAAGTTCCTTGAATTTGTTGAAATCTATATTTTAACTGTGGTTAGTCCCAAACCTCCCCCCCAACATAAACTACAAATAAACAAATCGGCTGAGCCTAGGACCCAGGGGAAGAACATGAAATGGCTGAGCATTGCAAGCTCCCCCACCCCATCTACTCAGAATGGCAGTAGCTCTCTAGGGTCTCAGGGTTTGTTTTTTTAACAGGGTAGTTTGAGATAATAATTTTGGGTGCCCTCTTCAGCACTTGTTCTGCTATTATTCCATTGGAGCTCCACATCAGGAGGATGTGTGTGTTAAAACTAATATTTCTCTGCAAAACTGGAGTCCCTTGAGTTTGCAGAACTCTACACTTTAACCCTTGCTGGTTCTAAACCTTCCTCCCTCCAGAAATATAAACTACAAATATAAATGGTCTGAGCCTAGGACCCAGGGGAAGAACATGAAACGGCTGAGTATTGCAAGCTTCTCTCCCCCGCCCTCCAGGTCTACTCAGAGTGGCAGTGGCTCTCCAGGGTCTCAGGGGTTTTTTTACAGGGTGGTTTGAAATAATTTTGTCAGCATTTGTCCTGCTATTATTCCATTGAAGTGCCAAATTAGGAAGGTGTGTGTGTTAAAACTAGCAGAAGAACCCCCACCCCCAGCTCCCCACCCCCAGCTCCTACCTGTCATGAGGACTACAGAGGCTGAGAGCAGTGGCTGAGAAGTTTGGCAGCCCCAAGGCTGCCCTTTATCACCATTACTATATATATTCGCACTGGAGATATTAAACAAAGCGGTAAGAAATGACAAAAAGATTAGGGGGTTGACAATAAGTGGTGAAGAATATAAACTTTTGGCTTTTGCGGATCCACTCTCCTCAATCTCTGAGTTGAATAGGGCACTTTGGGAGTATGGCCAGATGGAAGGGCTGAATGCAGTTTCAGCAACAAAAGCATACCCCATGCCCCTGATCAAGGATCTCCTTGCTGAGGTAGCACAAGGCAAAATCTTTTCCAAGTTAGATTTCAGGGATGCTTATTTTCGTGTGCGCATTCAGCAGGGAGACGAATATAAGACTGTGTTTAACACTCCCATAGGACAATTTGAATACCGGGTGATGCCATTCGGGCTCCAGGGGGCTCCGGGAGTGTTCATGAACCTAATCAATGAAGTATTGCACCCCCACCTGTTTAAGGGCGTGGTTGTTTACTTGGATGACATTTTACTGTACTCACTTGATTTAGACTCGCATGTTCAGCTGGTAAGGCAGGTGCTCTCCCAGGGGTCTAGAGATGGATCCCAAAAAGGTACAAGGTGTACTGAACTGGGAGCTCCAGAGTTTCATTGGTTTCACGAACTTTTACCGCCAATTTTTGCCCCACTTTGCTCAAGTGACCCTGCCACTTACTGACCTCTTAAAGACTAAAGGGAAGGGGCCGGGAGCTCTTCAACCCGGACCAAGAAAAATCCATTCAAGTCTACTGCGGGCAACTCGCTGCTGAAACACACTCAGCTTCTGCTGTAGACTGTACCACAACAGCTTTCTACTAGTCCGGTGTATTAGTCCATCTCCACAGAAGAATAGATATCCACTTGTTGACTTGAAATTGTTCGATTCTTCTCCCCAGTAAGTGTCGATATATTCGACTAGTCTTGGCCCTTCAGATGGTGCAATCTTCAGTTCTAAGTCTATTGTTCCTTTCAGATACTTTGCTAGTTTCTTTACTGCACTCCAATCGTGTTGGTTAGGCAAACTCACTTTTCTGCATAAGATGTCAACTGCTGCTGTGATGTCAGGCCTTGTGGTTTTGCTAAAGTAGAGAAGTTCGTGAATACAGAGAAGCAGTTGGGAAATGTGTTTGAGAGGTGTTCCATTCTTTTCCTTTAGATATCCAGGTTCAAGTGGTATGGATGATTCTTTGCAGTTTTTCATACCAATAGATTCTATAAAGTCCATAATTTTTCGTTTCTGGCACAGAAGAAAGGTTCCATCCTCGAGTCTTTCAACTTGTATTCCGAGGTAGTGTTTTATGTCTCCAAGCTGTTTGACTTCTACTTCCTTGTTCAGAGCATCAGCTATTTCTTTAATATCCTCTGTTTTGGCAAGACACTATCAAGTCATCAACGTTAACAAAAACGTACTGGTATTGTCCATTTTAATTCTGGTGTACAGGCAAAGTTCAGTTTTCCCTTGCTCAAAGCCTTGCTTCTGCAATAGTCCTGTAATTTTGTCATACCAAGCCTTTGTTTTAGTCCATAGAGTCCATTGTTGAGTCTGTAAATGTAATTTTTTTGTTCTTTGACTTTGAAACCCTCAGGTTGTTCCATAAATATTTCCTCAGATAGTTCTCCATTGAGGAATGCAGTCTTTATATCCAGATACTCTACAATCATATCTCTTGATGCTGCGACTCGAAGAAGAGTTCTGAATGTTGCTTGATTGATAACTGGAGCAAAAGTCTCAAAGTAGTCAGTCCCATATTCTTGTGAATGGCCTTTAGCTACTAGGCGTGCTTTGTATAATTCTACAGTTCCGTCATCTTTATATTTGATTTTGAAGACCCATTTGCTCCCAACAGGCTTTCTGCCTGGAGGTAACTTTGTAAGAGTCAATGCTTCTTTCTCATATATGAATAGTATTTCCTGTTCCATTGCTTCAATCCATCTGTCTCTTTCACTCACAGATAAGTTGCATACTTCTTTCCAGTTCTTAGGTTCTTTTGCAGATTGTACAGTTTCACAAAATCCATATTTCTTTGGTGGTTATCCTTTAGTGCTTCTTTCTGATCATCTCACACTGGTTGTGGGTTCTGTCTTGGGTTCTGCTGCCTCCTCTAGTGTGGTTTCCGTTCTGGTAGTTTCTTCAGAAGGTAGACCTGCTGGTTCCCCAGTGGTCACCACAGGTAACCATGCAACCAATTCTTCAGGAGCAATCTCAGAACTTTTTGGATCAGTTGCACTGGAAGCACATGGCAAATTGCTTTCATCTACATACACAACATTGCGTTCCCCAACTGTTTAATTGGTGGTTGTATATCCTATATCCTTTTCCACCAATAGGATACCCAACTACAAGTCCAATTTCAGATCTGGGGTCAAGTCTTCCCCTTTTCCCCTTTGGTATGTGAGCATACCCTTTGGAACCAAAAGTTCTGATGTGCTTTAGTCCAGGCTTCTTTCCAATCCAAGCCTCAAATGGAGTGGTTACAGTTACCTTTGAGGGTACTCTATTGTGTAAATGCACTGCTGTGTTGACAGCTTCACCCCATAGGGTATTTGGTAAACCAGAATGTATTAGCATAGCCCTACATATGTCCTGAATTGTTCTTTTCAGCCTTTCACAAAACCCATTTTGTTGAGGCGAGTATGGGATAGACACTTTGTATTTGATCCCTTCATGTTCTAGAGATCTTTTAAATTCTGCATTGCAATATTCTCCACCTCCATTGGTGCGTAAGCTTTGGGGTGCTGGGCCAAACTTGTTTTTAATTGTGGCCACGTAGCATTTGAATTTATTGAGTGTCTCATCCTTGCTCTTCATCATATACACAAAAATATATTTTGTTTTGCTTTCAGTAGAAGTCACAAAGTATTTGTTCCCGCCACACGATGGCCTAGTGGGCCAACAAGATCACTATACATAGACTCTAGGAACTTCTCATTGTGAGTAGTGGACTTGCCAGTGTACTTTGGAGCAGTTCACTTTGCTTTGAGACATGTGTTGCATCTCTCCTTTACGTTGTCACAACTTACAGCAGAGATTCCACATTCTTTTAACAACTTTTCAACACTCTGCATTCCACAATGTGCAAACTTCAAATGCCATGCATACAAGCAATACTGATGACTACAAGAACCATTGCCAGTTTGATAAACTTGTCTCTCATCAGCATCAACAACTTCTGAGTCTCCACTAACATCCACAAGATAATGAAATCCATTTCTCTCCTCCACTTCAAATTCAATTGCAGACATTTCAGCAACAATCTTACTTCCTTTCCTTCTCTTAAGCAAAACTCTATGATTACTCTCCTTAAGTCTTTTGGTTGAAAACAAATTATCAGCTGCTTCAGGAATCAGAGCCACATTCTTTAATTTGACATCCATCACTTCTCCAGTTGTAATGAGGAGTTTGAATGGCACTGTCCCAACACCCTCTACATTAAGTGGTTCCTTATTAGCTTGCTATACTTCAGGTCTATTGTTAGTATCAAGTTTACAAAACATGTCTTTATATCTGCATATGTGTGTACAGGATCCAGAGTCTACTAAAAATACTCTTATTTTCATCATCACCATCATCATAGTCATCATCATCACAGATTCTAAAAGCATGACCTCTGCTGGCTGCATTAAAATTTCCCTTTGTCTTTGTCTGTGGTTGCTATAATTTCCTCTTCCACCAGGTGTCACTCTTTCAGTTTAGACACGTGCACCAGTGGACTTTTGTCTGGCATCCCTTTTAAATTCACAATTTCTGGCATTTTTAAATTCACAGTCTCTGGCCAGATGATTTTCACCACGTATAAAATACTCAATTTTCTTTTCCTTTTTAAATCTGTGTGTATGTTTCAAACTCAAAACAGACATCTCATTAAAGCATCCTGACTAGTTCTGGAGTCATATTCTTCCTTTAAAACCATCAACAAACCATCAAGCGTTAGATCCTTTTGGTGTCTTAAAGACATTGCTAGCTCTTTGTAACTTGTAGGGAATCCATTCAGTACAGCAGCAATCATGTCAACTTGAGAGGAGTCTTCCCAAGTTCTTTCAATTGACTGTAAGTCCCCATTAGCTTCTTTAATTGATCAGGTAAAGAGTCACTTTCCTTTACTCGAAAGTCAAAGATCTGAGCCTTCAAGTAATAAATCTTACTGGTTGTCTCCCCTCCATACTTGTCTTTCAGGTGTTTAATCATTAATTTAGAAGTTTCTATTATATGCAGGCCAAACACATCATGGCAATTAACTAAACCCATAATCAAGGACTTGGCATAGCCATCTAGTCTTCTGAAGGCACTTTCCTCTGGCTCACTTGTAGGGACTTCCTTTGTTAAAATATCTTCAGCCCCATATATTTACAGTCTATTCTTTAGGGAGCTAAGTCACCAATTAAAATTATGCTGGGTCAACTTGAGTGGATCTAACCCGCCTGGGTTGAGATCTCCGGCTTGGAACATACTCACATCTGCAGCTGATCCAGAAGATGTGCTTGGATCATTCATTCTGATCTGCAGGCTTTAGCAGGGACTCAGAGTTAATCTCCTCTTCAGAGTAAGGATACAAGGGTGGCTGAAGTAATCAATCAGCTCCTATTGTTTTCTCCTGGCTCCAGTCCCTCCGGAGGTGTGGGTTTCAAATGCACAGAAATACTTCAAAAAGGAATAGTTCTCAGCTGCTTCTCTTTAGCACATACAAGCTGGGTAGGTGAGATTTCTTAAATCAAAGGTGAATCTAGGTTGTCACCTCTTCACAGCTGCAGTATGCTTAGTAGGGAAAGCAGGGGAAAAAACCTTGCAGAGAAAAAAAGTGGTCATTTCGCCTGCTAATTAGTTCCTAGCCTTTCCCTCTCGATTTAGTGAGCATTTAAAAATTTGCTTTGACTTAAGCATAACAGGCAACCAAGTAACCATCAAACTCTGCTACCAGAATATGTTGGAACATTGGTAAAAATAATTAAATATTCAGAAACTGCAATGGATCTTTCCTTCACTGGAGAGGAGGCATTTTCTTCTATGTAAAAATCTTTATTTCTAAGGGAAGGGTTCACAGGAAATCTACAAAACAACAAAGACACCTAAGACTACATCTTTACACTTTGACCACACAGTCTGCAACAGTGGAGATTCTTCTTCTTCTTCTTGACCCCTAGAAGGAAATCACCTGAATGCATTAACCAATCATTGTTAGTAAACAGGCTTCTGTTTCCCGGGCTTTCTTCCCACTGGCTTTCTGCCAGGTTCCCTTCCAGGTTCCCTGCCAGGTTCTGCCAGTCTAAACAATAGTTAGGTTCCCTGCCAGGTTCTGCCAGTCTAAACAATAGCACACAAGGTAAACACACATTAACCCTATAATGGCTGAATTTTAAACCCTGCAACACACATATTTCCAACAATAAGAACATAAGAGAAGCCAATGTTGGGTTACTGTCATCTGCAGTGACTCTCCATCATCACTCTTGGCTTCGTACTGTTTCTTCAGAATGATACCCAGGCCTATATAAAAGATTTACACTTTGATGGCCAAGATCTATTTCATTCCATCACTGAACTGTCCTGCAGGACATGGCTGAGTCTGAAGGCCTCTTGAAACTTGGGCATCTCAAAGACCTAAAACATGATCTCACTCCAATAAACGCACATATGGCAGGCAGTCTCCAGATGACTCCTGGAAATCCAGACACTCCCAATGCTTGTCTAGATCCAACTAAACACCAAGACCAAAGTTCCAGCAGGTGTTGCAATCAGGCAACTTCAAGACAGCCAAAAACACCAAGCAGGGCCTTTGACTTTTTAACCATGTGCCCACTATAAGCCTCCTTTTCCCACCTTCCCTTGTTTCCTGTGGTTACCTGCCTTGGCTTCTTCTACCCTGCGTGGAGTCTAATAACATCGGACACTTGGGTGCTTTCCATCATCACCCAAGACTATGCGATAGAATTTTAAAAGACGCCTTCTCAGGGCTCATTTCTTGCAGGAGTGCACAGGAGCAGAGCTCCGGCAGTAAGGAGCCCAGGGGGTGGACACATGCAGCAAGCCCCACCCCTGCTCCCAGAAGCCCCCTTGCCTTTCCCGGCCCACTGGCTGACACATTGGAGCGCTGCCACGAGCTGGCCCTTGAGCTGCTCTGCCACTGCTGTGAGCTGGCCCTTGAGCTGCTCGTCCTCATGCCGGCCCTGGCATGGCGCCTCTGCAAGGTGGGCCTCAGCTAATCCCGTGAGGCCCGTGAGGAGCTTTGCCCTGGCCTCCTGCACCTCTGCCCCGCCACCACCCTGGCCCCCTACCTGCTCGAGGCTGTGTGTCCTCCATGCCGCCATCTTCAACCCATGAGCTGCCACGCACTTTCCTGCGCTTGCCATCCATCCAAGAGTCCATTGGCACCTGCGCACCCCCCCCACCACCAGCTAGCACTCCAAAAGAGTCCAGTGGCACTTTTAAGACCATGGTCTTATTTAGGTACAAGCTCTTCCTCCTCTCTGAGGGCAGATCTACACGTCCCCTTCCCCCCATAGCTAGCAATCCAAGAGTCCAGTGGCACCTTTAAGACCAAGGTTTATTCAGATACACGGTCTCCTTCCTCTGCAAGGGCAGACATGCGTGTGTCCCCCCAATAGCTAGCAATCCAAAACAGTCCAGTGGAGCCTGAGTGGTGGGTGTTGCCTTCTGACACACTTCCAGTGATGTCAGGGGGTGTGGCATATGCAAATGAGTTATGCTAAGTAGTTATGCTAATGAGCTCCTGCGCCTCTTTTTCTACGAAATGACCCCTGCACCTCCTACTCCTGTGTTTGTAGGAACCACAACATTGTTGGCTCTCCATCAGAAAGTTCAGCAATTGTTGATGAAACAGGCCATAGAGTTGGTTCATCCTCCAGAGCAAGGACGGGGCTTTTACTCTCGATACTTCATGGTTCCGAAAAAGGATGGGGGCCTTTGCCCAATTCTGAATCTCAGGGCTCTGAATGAGTATGTCAGATATCGCAAGTTCAGAATCACATCTCTTCAGAACATACTGCCTCTCGGAGCTCATGGTGTGGATGGCCATGATCGATCTACAAGATGCCTATTTCCATCTCGACATCTTTCTTTCTCACAGAGGCTTTCTCTGCTTTGCTGTTGGGGGGAACCATTACCAATACAAGGTCCTACCATTTAGTCTCTTAACCAAACCCAGGGTCTTCACAAAGACAATGGTGGTAGTGGCGGCTTACCTGAGGCTTCAAGGGGCAATGGTTTTCAGAAAGTGTTGGAACTGAAAAAGAAAGTCTAACTATAATTTTTTTTAGAAAGCGAAGACTGAAAGGTAAAGAAGAGAAAGAAAAAGACTAAAGAAACACTTTCCCTCACAAAAGAAGTTCCCAGACAAAAGCAAATCAAGTGATCAATGCAGCAGTCAAAAGAGAAATGAGTGATAGGCGTTCCCGCACATGGTGGGAGGAGGAGCTCCAGATCCTTTCTGAGCTTGATAGACATTTCCCAAATTGGAGCCGGTGCAGGCGCCTCAACCCATAGGTGTGATGCATGGAGACCATGGTGAAGATCAGTATTAACTTAAAGAACAATAATTCATCTAATAGCTCCAAACTTCGGGCAATCCATATCTCAGATTCTGACTGAATCTTTGAAAGACTAAACTGCTTCATAGCCAGTGCTGAGAGGGAAGAAATGCAGAGGGAACACATTGCAAACTCCCCTCCATGACAGGCCACCCTGCTGAATTGCAGCTTTTCATATATTATCTTGTTCATTAGCTGAAGGGACAAGAGTCAGGACACAAGGTTTGTACCTGGCATATCCTTGCCACCACTGGCACACTACCGTAAACATACATAGGGCCAGCAGTAAGTGGCATGCACTGGGCTGGGAGGAATAGCTACCATCCTGGGTGGGTTGTGGCTGGCCATCCCTCTATGCTGCCATCACTCCATGGATCAAAGCCAACTCCTGGCCCACCCTCACTTCCTCCCTTCCCCTACGCCTGATCCAAACTTCTTCTTGTGTCTTCTCCTGCTCCCTCATCTCTCTTGGCTCCCTTTCCTCTTCTTGTCCCATTCAAGAGCCAGTTTGGTGTAATGGTTACGTGCACGGACTCTAATCTGGGAGAACCAGGTTTGATTCCCCACTCCTCCCCTTGCACTTGCTGGGTGACCTTGGGCAAGCCATAGTTCTGGCACAGCTGTTCTTGAAAGAGCAGTTTCTCTCAGAGCTCTCTCAGCTCACCTACTTCACAGGATGTCTGCTGTGGGGAGGGGAAGGAAAAGGAGTTTGTAAGCCGCTCTGAGACTCCGAGTGAAGGGTGGGGTATAAACCCAATATCTTCTCTTCTTCTTCCCCTTTCTGCCCCTGCCACTCTCTTAGCTCCATCCCCACTCCTAGCTCCTTCCCATCTTCTACCCTGTCCTGCCTCTCTGTAACACCTGCCTTTCCAGCACCCTCAGTCCTTACCCTACCCTCTTGCGCCTCTCACCTTTGTTCCAGGTAAGCTGCACAGTAGCAACAAAGTTGCCAGCATGAGGCCATCAGAATGAGATTCTGCTGTTGTGGGCCATCAGGCCAGGAACATGGTCTACTTTGCACAACTACTGCAAGCCCATCCCATGAGAGGCCCCAACCGGCTGGTCATCTGCCCAGGAAGTAATGGAGAAGGAAATGGAGCCCACCACAGACTGTGAAAATCACCCCTGCTGGAATGAATTTCCTCAGTCTCTTCAAGATGGGAAGGTTTTAAATACTAGACACTCTGTTCTAAGCCAACTTGGAAAACAAAACTGCACCAACAGCTGAAGAAGAGTTGGTTTTTATACCCTGCTTTTCTCTACTTCAAGGAGTCTCCAAGCTGCTTACAATTGCCTTCCCTTCCCCTCAACACAACAATCACCTTGTGAAGTAGGTGGGGCTGAGAGAGTTCTGAGAGAACTGTGTCTGACCCAAGGTCACCCAGCAGGCTTCATGTGGAGGAATGGGAAATCAAACCTAGACCACTGACCACTCACAGTTAAGTCTCTATGATGTGCATCCCATACTGAGCAGAATGCATCTGTAAAAATTTGCATATCATAAAGAGACGGCCCCAATAGAACCCCTTTGAGGAGGTGTGATGGATCAGTCCATCATTGCAAAGAGGTCCTGATTATATGATCTTTTGGGCAGGAAACTTCAAGAAGCTCTCCAAGGGAAAGGAGCACTCCTGGGAGCCTAGAATTTTCTTTAAATAGCATGTTAGCTCCTCTTTGTGGTAGGCCTGCTGAACTGCAGTCCCATGTGGGACTGCACAGAAGCCACAATTATGAACAAATTAGTTCGACTTCTGTTCTATTTACAATATATACAATTATATACCAGTGGAACTAATTACTAAGAACAACCACTTTTTAAAACGAAGAAAGAGTTAGCTTTGTGGGGAGAAAAGCTCTCCAGAGAAGCTCTCCAGTGTTATACACTGGTCTTTTCCCTCACTTTCACCATCCATCACTGCCGGGTTTTTTTGGTCATTCTGCATCCCACCCCCCGGTCACCGTGCATGTCCATCAAGTTTTCTTTTTCATTCTGCACTCCTCCCCCCATTCAGTGCTCAGATCACTTTCCACTTTGGCATTTCACTTGACTCAATTTTCTTGTTGGAGAAGCAACAAGCTGATAGCGTGTTGTGCCAGAGATTGTTGTATATTGAGAGACAAACTCTGTACTTGTTAAGGAGGAAGTAACCCCAAACACCCTTCATATAATATCATTCCAAATAAATATTAAACCTAAATACACTGCCTGGCCCAGAAATGACCCCAAAAAGGAATTCCAGTCAGAAGACAAGCCTGGGAAGTTATTTGGAAATGAATCCAGGGACTGAATTGCAAACAAATCTCTCCCATTCCAAAGGTAATGCACAATTTATAACAGTAGGTTTCTAAGGAAAGCAGCACCCCACTTTGAAATAACCTCTTTCATCCCTGATACTGGCTCCCCCTTGGAACGTACACCCTTGTTAGCATATCCATAACACCTGGAAGTGTCATCCATCCTGTATTTTGGGTCATCAATAGTCGTATCCTAGCTCCAGGAGAGCTATCCAGCTCCATTCACTTCTTTGACCCCCTCCAGGAGAACCATCAACAATTTGTCCAAGTCTTTGGGAAACTTCCTATAAAAACTTTTAAACTATTCTTTTAGGGGCAAACCTGTCATATTGCCTCAAGACCCACTCTGGGAGAACCATCAACCATTTCTCCAAGTCTCTGGGAACCTTCCTATAAACACTTTTAAACTGTTGTTTTAGGGGCAAACCTGTCATATTACAGGCACATTTTTCTATAAAACCATGAACTCATTTCCAATACTTACGCTCTCTTCTTGGTGTCAACAACACACTCAGTGAAGCGTCGCTCGCTTCCCTCTCACTGCAGACCTGAATCTTCCAGATGGGTAAATATTGCCTATCCTAAACTTGTATTTCCCCTGCAACTTCCTTTTCTTTTTCTTGGTTAGGTCTTCTATGCTTGTTGTACAGTGTGCTATTACATGTGTTTTCAATTCTTTATTGTTTTCAATTAAAAAACCTACTAGCTGAAAATCAGCCTAGTTTATTTGAGAGTCCTCTAAAAGAAGGATCCCCATATACATAGCTGGAGATCTCATGTTACCCACCGCTTGCTAGCTAAACTCCCCAAACCAATTAATTATTAGACCAATTCAGGTAAAAACAGGTTGCTTACCTGTAACTGATGATCTTCGAGTGGTCATCTGTGCAGTACCACATATGGGTTGGGCGCCTGCGCACAACCTCGTTCGGAGAAACTTCTAGAGCTTTACCTCAGAAGAGTTTTTGGCAGGCTCTCTTCCCACCCTGGGGAGGAGACATGCACTGTGCATGCCCAGAGCAGGGGAGAGAGCCGCCTCCCACTCAGTTCCTTCAACCGCCACTGTCAAAACCAAAGAATCCAAAGAAGGAAATCTGGAGATGCCAGCAGCGGGGAAGGCCGGGTGGGATTGTGGTACTGCACAGATGACCACTCGAAGATCATCAGTTACAGGTAAGCAACCTGTTTATCTTCGTCGTGGTCTCTGTGCAGTCCCACACATGGGTGATTACAAGAGCTGAACCAGTTAAAGGAGGGAGCTGGCAGCTGCAAAGGACACAAAAATACTGGTTAAGACACAGCATCATCATCAAAACAAGTCACCCACGGGTCCTATCTGAGGGTGCAGGAGGATCAAGCGAAGAGAGATCGTAGCACCGTCTGACCGAAGGCAGCATCCCGTCGGGCTTGGACGTCAAGGGCATAGTGGGTCACAAAGGTCGATGCCGAGGACCACGTAGCAGCCACACAGACGTCTTCCAACGGGACACCCGCCAGGAAAGCGGTGGACATCGATACCGCCCGTGTGGAATGGGCAGTGAGACAGGTAGGAACAAGTTGACGCGCCAGCTCATAGCAGAGGGCTATGGTGGAAGTCACCCATTTAGAGAGACGTTGAGAAGAGACTGGTTCCCCCAGCCGCGGGGGACCATAAGCTAGGAAAAGCCGAGGAGATTTACGCATGGGCTGTATCCTATGCAGGTAGAACGAGAGCGCTCTGCGCACATCAAGACAGTGCAAGGCTCTCTGAGAGGCATCAGTCGGGTTCGGAAAGAAAGTAGGCAGAACAGACGACTGAGAGAGATGAAAGGCAGAGATGACCTTAGGGAGGAAGGAAGGATCTGGTCTCAGGACAACCTTCTCCCTATAAAAAATTGTATAGGGGGGGTCAGCCCTAAAGGCAGCTAACTCCCCTACTCTACGTGCAGTAGTAATGGCTACAAGAAAGGCCGTGTTCCAGGAAACTAACCTGAGGTTGGCGGTAGCCATGGCCTCGAACGGCGTAGACATGAGTTGAGAAAGGACCAGTGACAAGCTCCACGAAGGCACCAACAGTTTCCTAGGCGGGCACATCCGAAGGAGACACTTGAAGAACGTCTTGGTGAGACGATGGGAGAACACTGCGGATCCTTGTATCAGGGGGTGATTGGCAGAGATTGCCGCCAGATGAACCCGCAAGGACGAGTATGCAAGGCCAGTATCCTTCAAGTGTACGATGTAGGCGAAGATCTCACGGAGAGAGGATCAGGCCGGATCGAAGGAGTGATCAGAAGCGTAGGATTGGAATCTGTTCCACTTTAACCGATAGGAACGTCGAGTAGAAGGCTTCCTAGCATTCAGGAGGATTTCAGAAACTTGAGGCGGGAAGTCTAAGGTTGGATCTTCCAGGCCGTCAATCTGAAAAATCCCGGATTGGGATGGAGGATTTTCCCTGAGGCCTGAGAGAGGAGATCTGGGATGACGGGGAGGGGACGGAAGGAATGACAGGAGAGTTGAAGGAGGTGAGGGAACCAGACCTGGCGTGGCCACCATGGAGTAACTAGAATGCAGGAGGTGCCGTCTGCATGAATCTTCTGTACGACCCGGGAGATGAGAGGGAACGGAGGAAAAAAGTAAAACAGGGTTCCGGTCAACTTCTGGAGAAATGCATCCCCGAGCGACCGAACAGACGGGGGACCCCTGCTGAAAAACAGGCGACATCGAGCCGTCGACAGAGGGGTGACCGAACTCTCGAAACAGAGGTCGAAGATACCGGAGGGGAATGGACCATTCGTTGTCCGATGAGGCAGAACGACTCAACTGGTCTGCATCGACATTCCGAACCCTGGGAATATGGATCGCCGAGAGCGTGATGGAGTGATCGAGGCACCAGGACCAGAGGTCTATCGCTAAGCTGCAGAGACGAACAGAGGCAGTGCCGCCCTGTTTGTTGACATAATAAACATCCGTGGTGCTGTCAGAAGCCACTTGGACGACATGGCCTCGAAGGGTCGGAAGAAATGACCGAAGGGCCAGATAATTACTCCAGGTAATTTATGTGACGAGTTGCATCTCGAGCAGACCAAGCCCCTTGAGCAGCGAGCATTCCACACTGGGCTCCCCAACCCCAGAAGGAAGCGTCTGTGGTCAGCAACAGCTCAGGAGGAGGAGGTCGGAAGGCCATTCAGGAGAGGAGGTGGACGGGTTGAGACCACCATTTGAGAGAGTCGAGGACGCTCTGCAGGATTGACAGAATCGTGTGCCAAGGATTCCATAGAGGATCAAAGGTGCGGAGAAGCCACAGCTGAAGTGGCCGCATTCGGAGCCGCGCATGGGGGACTACTAACACCATAGAGGCAAAGTGACCGAGGAGCCTCATCACAGAACGGGCAGATTGCTGACGGAACATCTGAAATGAGGACACCATCGCTCGAATGTCGGAAGCCCTCGACTCCGGGAGGAAAGCCGCTTCGAGGTTGGTGTCGAGCCGAGCCCCGAGGAATCGAAGGGTTTGGAGAGGCTGAAGGGAGGACTTGGCGACGTTGATGCAGAGTCTGAGAGCACGGAGAAGGGAAAGAGTCTCCTGAGTGTCGTGGAGCAACTGACCTGGCGTTGGAGCTATGAGAAGCCAGTCGTCTATGTAAGGATAAAGAGTGACTCCCCATCGATGGAGCTTGGCCACCACCACAGCCATCAGCTTGGTGAACACCTGTGGAGCGGTAGAAAGGCCGAAGGGAAGCACCCTGTACTGGTAGTGTGCATCTCCAACAGCGAATCGGAGAAACCGACAGTGCTGGGGACGGATCATGACATGGAAGTATGCGTTTTGGAGATCGACTGACGTGAGCCACGCCGCCTGTGGAATCAGGGGAAGAATCGGCTGCAGAGTGACCATTCTGAATTTCTGATACCAAACGTAACGGTTGAGATCTTGAAGATCCATAATTGGTCTGAATCCACCGTCCCTCTCGGGAACCAGGAAATATTTAGAGTAGAAGCCGCGAGTTCGTCGCGCCTCCGGAACGACTTCGATGGCTCCCTTGGCAAGGAGAGTGGAAACCTTGAGATCAAGGAGAGGGTCTGGAGGCGACAAAGTGTAGGAGTTTTGGAGGCGAAATGAACTCTATGGCGTACCCGACCCATAGAATGGTGAGGACCCAGGAATGGGTGGAAATTTCTTCCCAGGCTGGTAGAAAGGGGAAGAGACGGGTCCAGATGGGAGGAGTATATGACGTCGGGGGAGGGAGATGGTGGAGACAGTCAAACAGACTGTTTGGGCTGTGGCAGCTTTTTGGTAGGTTGGGAACGGTGTTTGGAAGGAGGACGAGAGTCATAAGGCTTCCTTCTCCATTGGGAGTTAGATGCCGGAGATGGGTATCGTCTGGAGCGGGGAGGCTTCCAAGGACGGTTCCGAGGTCGGTAAGGGGCAGCAGAGACTCTGAGATTTCGAGCCTGCTTTCGACTGTCATCGACAGCTTTCAAAACTTCGTCGGTGGTCGAGTGGAAGAGGCCATCGCCGTCAAAGGGAAGATCTTCAATACGGAATTTGACGTCAGGTTGTAAAGAGGTGTCCCGGAGCCAAGCATGACGCCGGAGAGTGACGGAAGAGACCAGGAGCTTTGAGGAACAATTAACAGCATGACGAACCGAATTGATCTGCTGCTTCGATATGGCACAAACCTCAGACAAGGCAGCCGAGAGAGTGGGACGATGCTCCTCTGGAATGAATTCCAAGATAGGACGGACTGCATTCGCAACGTTGAAGGCGTACGCCGACAGATAGGAGAGGTAAGTATCGACACGAAGATTCATGGAGGCCAGAGAGTACATCTTCTTGGCCAGAAGGTCCAGCTTGCGACCCTCGCAGTCAGGAGGCGCAGACTGGCGAACAGGCTGCTTCGATCTCGAGGAGGAGTGGACAACCATCGAGTTAGGTGGTGGCTGAGAAATGAGGAATTTGCCTGGATTCTGTTGAATCTTGTAGAGGCCGTCATAGCGCCTCGAAACCGGGGGGATCGAAGCCGGGTGCTCCCAAGACTCTTTCAAGATCGAAAGGTGCACAGGAAGCAAGGGGAGGACGGTGGATGGAGGAAGGTCGACTTGCACCAGTCTGTGAATCACGTCAGTCACAGCTGGGGATTCTGTAGAGCCCTGGACTTGAAGAGCAGTTGCCATCCGAGTAACGAGCTCTAAATATGCTTTAGGGCCCTCAGTAGGTGAAATCGACCCAGAGCGTCGAGGCTCGTCCTCGATTCGAGTGACCTCGGGATCGAACTCCGCCGAATCCGACCTGTCTGAGATCAACATGGGAGAGGAGGATCGTGGTTGAACCAGATCAATAACTGGGTGATCGACGGAAGGACGGTACCGAGGTTCCACTGGGGAACTCTTCGGGGCATCTCAACTTCTAGAAGGCTGTTCCCGAGGAAGGGAACGGGCCGAGGCAACAGATGTGGAGCGCCGAGGGCGGTCAGGGACATGGGTCCGATCCACACGTTCGGAGTGCCGGGTACGATCATAATGGTGCCTCTCCGGTGTCGGGGACCTGGAGTAATAGTAGGCCACATCCGTGCGTTCTCGACACTCCTCGAAAGACCAACATTGGTCGTCAGAAGGGGAACCGGACGATGGAGACTGCCTACGGATCAGTCTTCTCCGGTCGTATCGTGATCAGGACCGCGAATGGTGGTGCACTACAACAGGGCCCTCGTCCAAAGTGTGGACCGGGGTAGCAGAACGCCTCAATGGAGACCGGGAACGTCTTCGAGGGGATAAATGTGGAGGCGATCTCGTCGACTGGCCCAAAGGGATCAAACCCGAAGGCGACGAGTGGGTATGCTGCAGGGTTGCTGGCCGCATCGCAGACCGTTGAGAGGTAGAGGCCAGGATCGACGTCGACAACCCGGTCACGACGATGGGGTCCATCCTTGAAACCAAAGCAGACGGCGGGGCCTTCAACTTCAGAGGGGTCTTATCTTCAGCCTGCTTAGGTTTCTGTTTCGGTGCCTTAGAGGAGGTGTCCGATTTTTTAGCCACAGAGACCTGGGAAGCCGCTGAGGATATTGTAGGATGTAGAACTGATTCTAAAAGAAGAGCCCTGAGCCTAGCCTCTCGATTACGTCGAGCCTGACGAGTGAAACTCACGCAGTGAGGACAAGTATCCACTCTATGGGCCTCTCCCAAACAAGTCAAAGGTCGTGCCTGTCATTAGATGGAATTTTGGTGGGGTAACGACGACAGACTTTGAAAAACCTGGTTTTTCCCATAGAAAGTCCCCACCCACTCTCCAAAGAAAGGGGGGGGGAGAGAGAGACTAAAATTTTTGTTTTGTTTTTTAAAGATAGAAGACAAAAAGGAGAAAGAACAAGAAGCGAAAGAGAAGAAAAAGATATACTCAGCTGAGGTAACGATATGGAGGAACAACAGGAACAAGGTGTGAACACGAAGGCGATCAAAGAAGAACTGAGTGGGAGGCGGCTCTCTCCCCGCTCTGGGCATGCGCAGTGCATGTCTCCTCCCCAGGGCAGGAAGAGAGCCCGCCAAAAGCTCTTCTGAGGTAAAGCTCTAGAAGATTCTCCGAACGAGGTCGTGCGCAGGCGCCCAACCCATGTGTGGGACTGCACAGAGACCACGACAAAGATCAGATGTGTGTCTCTCATGAAACTGAATGGCATGCTAAAAGCACATTCTGATGTACATCCCTGCGAAGTACAATACACTCAAAACCAATTATATCTATTGTTTCCTCTTATTTTAGTTCTTGAAATATTGAATAGCGACATAGGACATGATGAATGGACTGAGGGAGTTAAGATTTAAAAGAGACTTACAAGTTGAGCCTTTGTCATATCATGGAATGTTAATGGACTTAATTCACCCCAAAAAAGAAAAAATGTTAGACTTTGGTTGGAAAAACAAAAATGTGATATTGTTTGTTTGCAAGAAACACACATTAAAAAATCTGATGCCAAATTTTTGATTCAAAAAGATTAGGAGAGGAATTTTACTCCCTCTCCTCCCAAAAGAAAAAAGGAGTTGTTATATATATCAAAAAAGAATTGGAACCAAAAGAAGTGTTTAAAGATAATGAAGGGAGGCTTCTGGCGGTAGAAGCCGTACTGCAAAATAAAAAGACTTTAATTGTCAATCTCTATGCCCCAAATGGTGCGAAGGAAAAATTTTTTCAAGATTTGTGGGAACAGCTACGACAGTTAACTTATGAGCAAATGATTTTGATGGGTGACTTTAATGGTACCGTTGATAATATTGTTGACAGAAAATCCAAAAAGGGAATTGAAGCCATGGGCAAACTTCCGAAAGTCTTTTTTCAACTGACTAAACATGAACATTTGGTAGATGTTTGGAGAGTTAAAAACTCCAGGGACAGAGAGTATTCCTTTTATTCATCAAGACACGAATCCTTTTCAAGAATAGACATGATGTGGATGACGGAGAATTTGATCTTGCAGACACGCAAAATTGAGATGTTACCTAGAATTCTCTCTGACCATAGTCCGGTGAAATGGTCAGCGTATGTTAAGAGAAAGAAATTCCGATGGAGACTTAATGAAGATTTGCTGGACAAACAAAATATTGTGGATAGAATAAGGACAGAAACCCAAATATATTTTCAACTGAATTTAAATAAGGGTGTACAGACGCAAACGGTATGGGAAGCCTACAAGGCTGTGATGCGAGGACATCTGATTGCAATTAATAATAATGAAAAGAAACAACAACTGAAAATAGATAAAGAGATTATGGAAAACATTCGGAAAAAAGAAATGGAACTTAAGAAAAGGCCTGGCAAAAAGAAGATTTTGAGAGAATTGAGGATCTTAAGGGAGCAATATGAGGCGAGGTTGAACAAAGAAGTATATTGGAATTTGAAAAAATTGCAACAGAAATCCTTTGAAGGTGCAAATAAACCTGGCAAATACTTGGCATGGCAACTGAAGAAAAGAAGAGAGAATAAAACAATTACTAATTTGAAAGATGGAAATAAAGAGATTTCAGACCCAGGAGGGATCAGGAGGGAATTTTACAAGTACTATGCGACTCTTTTTCAAGCAAAACAAGTGGATCTGCAAAAGGTGCAAGTTTATCTATCCAAGGTTAATTTGATACAACCAAGTCCTGAAATCAAAGCATTCTTAAATGCTGTAATAACTAAAGAAGAAATTAGTAAAGCAATAGGAGAAGCAAAGATTTCTAAAGTTCCAGGCCCGGATGGCTTCTCAGCCAAATTTTATAAAAAACTTCATGAAGACCTGGTTCCGGTGTTGGAGATACTTCTAAACGAAATTAGAAGGACAGGAAAGATACCAGATTCCTGGAACGAAGCTGCAATCACCTTAATTCCTAAAGAGACTCAAGATTTAACAAATGTAAAGAATTATCGGCCTATCTCATTATTGAATAACGATTATAAGATATTTGCAAAAATATTAGCAGAGCGCCTTAAAAGGTTTTTGAAGGACACTATTGTTGAAGACCAAGCTGGATTTTTACCAAATAGACAAATTAAAGACAATATGAGGGTTGTTTTAGACGCAATTGAGTATTATGATAAGCACCCCGAAAAAGAAGTTGTTTTTTTATTTTTGGACGCTGAAAAAGCATTTGACAATCTGAAATGGGAATTTATGTTTAAGGTGTTTGAGAAATCCTTGATGGGCGCAGAATTTATAAGAATGATTCAATCAATTTATAAAGAACAAAAAGCTACGGTGATTGTGAATGCAGAACCAACAGAAGTGTTCCGGGTAAGAAAAGGTACTAGACAGGGTTGTCCCCTGTCACCATTGTTATTTATCTGGATTTTGGAGATTTTGCTACAAATGATTAGAGATGACGAAAACATAAAAGGTATAAATATTGGAGGTTTTTCATTTAAACTAAGAGCATTTGCGGATGATATTATGTTTATTGTTGAAGATCCTGTTAATAATATGCCCAAGGTATTTGAAAAAGTGAAAGAGTTTGGTGATCTCGCAGGGTTTTATGTTAACAAGAATAAATCTAAGATATTGTGTAAAAATATGACTGGTATAAAGCAACAAATGTTACAAAATGTGACAGAATGTGAAGTGGTTAAAAAGATTAAGTATTTGGGAGTTGAAATTACAATGAAAAATATAGATTTGTTTAAGAATAATTATGAAAAACTGTGGGGTTCGATAAAGAGTGATTTAGAAAAATGGGAAAAATTAAGACTATCTCTTCTTGGAAAAATTGCCGTTGTCAAAATGAATGTACTGCCTAGGTTAATGTTTTTGTTTCAGACAATACCAATTGTGAAAGATGGGAAAGTGTTGGTAAAATGGCAAAGAGAAATCTTCAAGTTTATCTGGGCAGGAAAGAAGCCAAGAATTAAAATGAAGATAATGTATGACATTAAAGATAGAGGTGGCTTCCAAGTCCCGAATTTGCGTTTGTATCATGAAGCAGTATGTATGTCTTGGTTATCTGAGCGGGTTAATTTGGAAAATAGAAAACTTTTAGCCCTTGAGGGGCACGATTGCAGATTTGGCTGGCATGCCTATCTTTGGTATGGGAAAAATAAAGTCGATTCTATGTTTAAGCATCATTATGTAAGGAGGACATTGTTTGATGCATGGACCAGGTACAAGGATAAAATCTCGGATGAGAGGCCTCTGTGGATTGTTCCAGCAGCAGTTATACATCGGTTTTCAGATTATAAAGGTAATGACTGGTTGAAATATCATGAATTGTTGCAAAAAGAAGGGAAAAAATATGTTTTAAAGCCAAATAATGAACTAGAATTTGAGTATGGTTGGCTACAATATTGTCAAATAAGGGACATTTATAAAAAAGATTGTAAAGAGTTTGGTTTTAGAGCTGTAAATGATGACTTTGAAAATATATGGTTGAAAGGAGAACGGAAAATGATATCAAAGATGTATAAAACCTTGTTGACTGTATATACTTTGGATGAAACTGTTAAAGAACAAATGATAAAGTGGGCCATAAATATGAACAAAGAAATTTCTATGGAATCATGGGAATTTTTGTGGAAAAGATCTTTTAAAATGTCTACCTGTATTAATGTAAAAGAAAATTGTTATAAGATGATGTATAGATGGTACATGACACCAAAAAAGATTGCTAATATTAGTATGGATAAGAACTTGAGTAACAAATGTTGGAAATGTAAAAAAATGGAGGGTTCTTTTTACCATATGTGGTGGTCGTGTGATAAAGTGAAAGCATCCTTATTCTAATTCCAGACTTTTTTTTTTCTGTGCGGATACCTATTCCCTCCAACAGGGGCCTCACTCTCCCCCAACAGCTTTTCCTACATAGTCAGTAGACTTCCTGAGTTTGTAGAAAAATCCAAACAGTGAGGAAATCCCTTCAGGGACAGTTGAATTCCCCCCCAAAAGCCTTTTGAAATGGCCTCTGCAGGGACCTGACTCCAGGCAGCAATGGTGAGAGATTAGAACGTTGGGGGGGGGGGAGGAGAGGCTTCTGACTGGCTCTGTCAGTCAAAGGGTGGGGGGAAGGGCCCTTTCTTTCCAGGCCTCTTTCGGCCTTGGAGGGAGAGGGGGGAGGGAGGGAGCCTTGGGGCCAGGCTGGGGGATTCCTAGAGGTTTTGGGGTGGAGTGCAAGGAGGGCAGGATTTGGGGAAGGGAGAAGCCTCAGCTGGGCATCATGCCACAGAATCCACCCTCCAAAGCAGCCATTTTCTCCAGGGAGACAGATCTCTGTTGTTCACAGATCTCTGGAGTTCACCCTCCAGCAGGCCCCACTTGGAGGTTGCCAACCCTAGGCCTGGCAGCAGTATAGGGTTGCCAGGTCCCCCCACGGGCACTGGCAGGGGATGGGGGTAGTGGGGTTGCCAGCTCCAGGTCTGGAAACTCCTGGAGATTTGGGGATGGAGCCTGGGGAGGACAGGGACCTCAGTGGGGTACAATGCCCTAGAGTCCACCCTCCAAAGCATCAATTTTCTCCAGGGGAAGTTATCTCAGTAGTCTGGAGCTGAGCAGTAATTCCAGGGGATCCCCAGACCCCACCTGGAGGCTGGCATCCCTAGGCAGCACCCTCTGGGTGACTTGATACCACCTAATTTGCATGACTCAACTTGGCCTGGCTGCTTGCTGCTGTTCAGCAGCCACCCGATGAAAGCCAGCAGTGATGCAGCAGTTAGAGCCTCAGAATAGGTCTGCAAGACCCAGGTTCAGATCCCCATATTGCGGTGGAAGCTGACTGGGTGATTTTGGACCAGTCACATACTTTCAGCCTAACCAACCTCACAGGGTTGTTGTGCAGATAAAAAGGAGGTGAGAATAATGTAAGCTGCTTTGGTCCCCACTGTGGAGAAAGACTATAATTTTCCTTGGTAGAAGCTGTGGGGGAGGGGGTGGAGACAAAAAGCTGAAGACAGATAAAGGCAGATAAAGGTTAAGTTGGCTGTTGGGTGGGAAGGAAATAGGATTGCCAACTCTGGATTGGGAAACTCCTGGATATTTAAGGGGTGGATCCTGGGGATGGTGGGGTTTGAGGAGGGGAGGAACTTCAGACCAGTATAATGCCATAGACTCCACCCTCCGAACCAGCCATTTCCTCCATGAGAACTACCATTGCCAGCCTCTGGGTGAGGGCTGGAGATCACCCAGAATTACAACTGTTGTCCGGGTGACAGAGATCAGTTCCCCTGGATAAAATGGCTGCTTTGGAGGGTTGAGTCTATGGCTCCACCCCCAGAAGGGAGAAAGAGTGTGAGATAGGTAAGGGTAGAGGGGAGGAAGCAAAGGTGTGAGGAATGGGATGACCATCCCGCAAGTTTCTTGCGGGTCTCCACTTGTACTGGTCTAATATACACTGTGTGATGCAGAAGATATTAAAAATCCCAATTGAGAGAAAGCCAGAACTTCTTCTCCTTGGTTTGACAATGGAAAAAATTCCACAAGAAAAAAGGACATTGTTATGGTACATGATTACGTCGGCAAGAATGGCCTTTGCTCAGCAATGGAAAATGGAGAAGGTGCCAGATATACATGATTGGTTGAGAAAATTGTTATTTTTAGCGGAAATGGACAAAATGACAAAGAAATTAAATGGACAAATGGCAGAACAGTACTTAAAAGACTGGGAAAGATTGAAACTGTATCTAGAAACTGAATATAGAATGAAGGGGAAAATATATAACTTGGATACGTATGGATATTGAACGAGAAGTGAAATGAATTCTGAACTGTATGTACTGTTATTTGAAAATATGTTGAAATTGTAGAGGTTATATATAATTGAAATGTGTTACCTGGTTTGTCGATGCATTTAAGTCTAAGCTTGATTACCTTATAATTTTTTTGTTTGTTATTAGCAGTGTTGGAAGCCTATTAGGGGGGCGGGGGGTTGGGATGGGGATTTTCTTTTTTCAAAATTGTATTGGTAACGTAATTGGAAATGTTGAGTGTATCCCAATAAAAAAAAATTTGTTTAAAAAAAAAACAAGTTAAGAGCCTTTGTATATGATCTGGTCTGAATTTTGGAGGAGCCCTTGATGGGGATTGAAGAATTGATGGCTAAATTGACAGAATTTGGTGCATTAGCAGGGCTTAAAATCAATGAACAGAAAACAAAAATATGAAAGCAGAAGATCAAACAGAATTGATGGAAAAAACAGGTTTTAAAGTTGAAAAGAAGGTAAAATATTTGGGTATTATATTGATAAGCATGCATTGTATGCTATTTCAAAATAACTATGACAAGACATGGAAAGAAGTTTCAAAACACATGATGAGATAAACTGCAACTTTCTTTGTTGGGGAGGATATCTGTGATTAAGGTGAATGTTTTACCTAGAAAGCCATTTTTGTTCCAGTCAATACCTATTTTGAAAAGTGACATACCATTTAACCAATGACAAAAGGATATTTCTAAGTTCATATGACAGAGGAAAAATCCAAGAGTGAAATGTAAGGTTTTATAAGATGTGAAGGAAAGAGGAGGATTGGGATTACCTGATTTGAAATTATATTTTGCTGCTTGTTGTTTAATGTGGATGAAAAAATAGTTGTTGTTGAGAAACAACAGGCTCTTGGAGTTGGAAGAGATTTTCATGGCATGTATATTTGTGGTATGAAAAAGTTAATGTGGATTTTAAAAAACATTGGTCGAGTTCAGACTGGCAGTTTGGCCCGATATAGGCACGTTTCAGGAATGTTTCACAAACAGATTAAAGGGGCCGGTTCACACAGGCACAGCTGTCAGGCATTCCCCAGCTGTACTCAACCCATTTTGTAGCGCTTCCCTCCCGAGTTTAAAAAGTACCTGGTTAAAGCGGTAGCAAACCCTGGAGAGTGCATTCATCCAGCTTCCCGGAAGTGTGAACACTAAACGCTAAAAGCCAAGAACAACCCGCGTTGATAATGTGTGCCGGCTGTTCCTGCAGGGATGTGCATAAGCGTCCATGTGCACAACTGCACCCACAGGACGTTTCCACCTCGCAGAGTTAAAGCTCTGGCCAGGCAGCCTCCTGGGAGACGGGATCCTGCCCTATTTGTTGCTGCGCCTATGTACCTGCCGCAGAGCAAGGAAAAAGCCGCTTACAGCCACGCCTCCACCAGGGGCGGGCCTACAATGCGAACGCTCCCTTGTGCCTCCTTGGTAGTATGCTCCTGCATAAGTCGGTGCAGTGTGACCGGGGAGAAGCATTCTATAGACATAAAATGTTAACTAAACAAAAGTGGCTAACTTATCAGGATATACTAGACTTTTTACTAGGGGACTATAAAACGAAGTTCAGAGAAGTCTTGATAGCCAAGGGCTATATGTGTCAATGGTTCTTTTATACACAATTGTTAGAAAGATTTAAAATAGATAAAGAACTGGGGCTTTGAACGAAACAAGTCTGAATTGACACAGAATTATGTACAAATGATGATCGTGTTATTGCTAAGATTTACAGGCTTCTATTGAAATTTGAGACAGGAAAAGATGGAGTGAAACATTCTATGATATTTGGGTATATTTGGGTAAAATATACAAATGGGGACTTTTGGTTTTGGCGGCTTGCAAGCAGGTACACTCCATCACAGCACTGATGTGAGCAACCCACGAAACGTGCCAATGGGGAAGGGTTTGAGTTGATCTTGGACCCTCTCGACTCCTTATAGGGGAGTCGTAGCCTGGGGTGCATGGGAGTCCTCTTCCAAGGTGGCATGCCAAGGGATTGAGGCTCCTTTTGCCCCGATGCCACCAGAGGCGCACACCGGACAGAGCGCGCAAGAGATCCAAAGAAAGGTGATCTTCCCTACCTTCCAAAGAAGCGTGAATAAAAATGTGAGTTGATCCATGCACTAGCAAACAATCCACCAAATCAATAATAGTAAAGCTGCACTTAAGCCCCAATCAAGTGGAAGGGGGAGGGGAATGCCTGATCCCAAAAAGAATGAATTTAAAGTGGGGTCTGAGAAGGTGGCTTGAAAGGAGCGTATATCCGATTTAGTGTGATGCAAGAAACCGAGAAATATACAGGCTTTCAGAGAATTTTAAAAACTTTTCTCTTAATATAAACAATGACGCAGCGAGCAGAAAAAATGGCGGCTAAAGGGAAATTTGCAGCAGGAACTGCCAGCGCATCATCTTCGGTTATCAAACTGGAAGTAACCACAGACTTTCCTAAAATGATGGCTGCAGCTTTGCGCCCTCTACTGGACCAGATGACTAACCTCAACGAAAAGTTTGAAAATTCAACAAAGACAGAGAAAATAGCAAAGAAGCTGAAAAAGTTGACAAGTCAAAAGCATTTGGATAAAGACTGGAGGTAGTGGAAAAAGAAAAAATCTCTGGGCATCAACAATTGCTTCTCCTCCAAATGGAAAAATCAGCATATGTCTTGAGATTTCAAGGCATCCTGGAACAGAAGGGTGAGAATTTAAAAGAGATTTTAAACGAAGAATTGGCTCCCGTTGTACAGCAAAAGCTCTACAAAATGATATTGACTTGGTTTATTGCACATATCTAGAATTTATCAAAAAAAAAACAAGCTACCCAGGGAAGTATATGTGAAATTCTCTAAAAGCTCAACAAGAGATACAACATTGAAAGCGACAAACGGAATACCCCTGAAAATTAAAGGAGAAGAAATTAAAGTACTAAAAGATATACCATTCGAGATCAGGAAAAAGAGGAGACAATACAGAGACTTGGCAATGTTCTTACAGCAAAACAACACACCATACAGATGGATAATACCGGAAGGGCTCATCTTCAACCATAATGAAAAAAAAGAAAAGATTGACTCTGTTTTCAAAGAGAAAAGGTTCTTAAAACAAGACCAGAAAGCGATGGAGGGATCTGAAACAGTGGAGGATAACAAAATTCCAGAAGCTGAAGAAGAAAAAGAGAAGGAAAGTTCTGACAACAGCTCGACAAGCTCAGCAGAATCATCTGATTTTGAAGCAGCTTTAGGGGCGGCAGCTTCTAAACCTCTAAAAGTTAAATTGGATTTTGATAAAAAGAAGCTTAGAGGAAAGAAAAAAGCAAAATAGACTAACTTTGACAACCTGTTATGCATTTACTGCTAAGATATACATACTATGGGATTGGAATTGTTTGTTTTATACTTTATACTTTTATATAATACTCACTTTTTACTATGTGGGCAAGAGGAAAACATCAACATTTTAATCATTTGTATTATGATCCTTGCTACTCTTTATTTTAGTTTGTATCCCCTCCCCAGACCCTGTAGGATGGTAGTTTAGAAAAGCAAAATAAAAATTATATTAAAAAAGGTTTTAAATTTACATTTAGTTCTACTCTCAAAGAGAATTTTTATAAAATGATGTATTGTCAAGTATATGTCTCCAGAAAAATTAGAATGTATAAAAATATGTCAAACAAATGTTGGAAATGTGAGAAGCATGAAGGGACATTTTATCATCTTTGGTGGACTTGTAATAAAGACAGAAAAATATGAATACAAAATTCATTTGCTAATACAGAAAATCTTGATGATTAATATACAATTTAAACCAGAGGCTTTTTTTGGTTGGGAATAATGGATAGACAGCTAGAAAAAAGACATGGTACTTGTTTTTATATATGACAATGGTGGCAAGACTTTTATATTCTCAAAAATGGAAGAGTTCGATATTGTCTACAATAGAGGAGTGGATTGTGAAGATGATGGAGGTAGCCAAGATGGTTAAATTTACAGTTTGGATTAGAGAGAAGACATTATCCACATTTATAGCAAATTGGAAACCCTTTATTGACTTTCTGTGTGAAACTGAAAGAAATGAACTGATAATTTCTGGTTTTGAAGCTAAGGGGGGAAAGGGATTATAGAAGAATGAGAAGTTTTATTCTGATAACAACAGAACAATAATGAATTCTGTACTTATGCCAATATTTGTCATGGAGAAAATTGAAAGCTTGCCCTTTATATTTCTTCCCCCCACTTCTTTCTTTCTTCTTTGTCTTTCTTTTGTCTTTTTTAACTTCTAAAGTCCTCAACAAAAATCAAAACCAATTACAGAGCTATGCCTTGTGAAACAGTTTTGGATATGTATATCTTTAGTTGCGCAAGGAGCTGTGCAAATGAACACTTGTTGTATGTCTGGTTCTTTCCAGGCCCAATTCAGCCTGTATCCTTCACACCTGTAGCCCTGGCCAGATAATGCACAATACTGCCTATTAGCTCTCCAGGAGGGAGTGCAGAGGGCTTGACTAATACCACTTTCCCTGTTTCCTCTCTCCCAAACAGCTCACACGTCCTGTTGACAATTATTTCATTAGGGATACATATGCACAAACCTGGCTGCTACATTTATGTGCAGTTGGACATGGGGTAAAGAAATTAACATACAGATATAAGCAGTTTTGCACAATTTGTGACCCAGCAAGCTAAATGCAGCTTGCTGATCAAGAACTGTGGTCTTATGGGTGTTTGACAATCCTGTTAATTCTTGAAGTCCCTGAGAAGTAGGAAAACATGGATTTATTGAACTCCTGGGTCATACTTGACTAATAGGCTGCCTTAAGCTTGCTGAGGCAAAAGTTGTGCAGGCCTGGAAAGTTTCCTATGTTGTGCCTCTTGTCCATAGTAAATCACTATTTTCAAACTTTAGTTCTACCACCAAATCTATGTTTAACAGTATAGCAAAATACTTGTTGTATCTTTACTTTCAGTTCAGGTATCTGACATTGACTGAAAAGTACAGACCAGAGAAAGCAACATTTGGGAAACAGGAAGGACTTTAACCTGGATTCTGGGATTGCCTCACAGAAGAATCCCAGATCTTCCTAACTTCCCTCCTCCCCAAGAGCCCTTTCTAACTCTGGGAAAGTTGATTCCTGGGATTGTGGAACACACATTTAGTAAGAGCCACGGGGATCAGTGAACTGCATGACGGAAGGGGAAGGTAACAAAATGGCTTCCTCTTTCAGCAGAAATTAACTGACAGAAAAGGCAGGAAAGTGGATTTCACTCCCTCCTCATTCTAGCCCACCAACATTCATGGCTATTAACTTCATGTAGGTCCTGCAACCCTGGCTGGGGAATCAGCTTTCCTGAGGTTGGAAACTGCTGCTACAGGGGACAGGAAAGCAAAGATTAGTGACTTCCTGCCGTTCCACTGATAGATCTCTGGCTCCAGTCCCATGCCACTTATCTCTGCCGCACATTATCCATCTTCAGTGATGACATATCCCATAGAAGAATATTCCATTTAATGACATGCATTGCTTCAAAAAAAAACACTAACACTGGCACAAGCCATCAGGAGCCTGGGCATGGTCCTGGATGCCTTCTTAACTATGGAGGCCGATGGCTTGAATATTGCCAGGTATTTTTCCATCTATGCCAAGCGCAGCAATTAGCCCCTTTCCTATCGTGCCCTTGCCTAGACTAAGTAATCCATGCAAGGGTTACCTCCAGATTAGACTACTGTAACGCGCTCTATGCTGACCTTCCCTTGAGACTGACCCGGAAACTCCAGCTGATCCAGAATGTGGTGGCGCAAGTCCTGACAGGAACGCCATGGACGGCACATATACAACCTGTGCTGCATCAGTTATACTGGCTTCCAGAGGTATACCAAGTTAGATTCTAGGTGTTGGTATTGACCTTTAAGGCCTTGAACAGTCTGGGACCAGGGTATCTTCGGGACCATCTCCTCTTCTATGTCCCTGGGAGAGCGTTGCACTCAGCTGAGAGCAATCCCTTGCCCCAAAGACATCTGGCTGTCCTTGACCAGAGCCAGGGCTTTCTTGGCCTCAGCTCTGAAGTGGTGGAACTCTCTGCCAACTTCCATCAGGGCCCTGTGGGACTTAATGCAATTCCGCAGGGCCTGTAACACATAAATGTTCTGTCAGGCTTTTGGTTGAGGACGGTGATGGTTTTCCATCATAGCTGGCAACCTCCTCTTCTTTTTTCCCATCTTGCCTGCTTCGGCCCCCTCCTAACCTGCCCATGAGACGGAAGAACATCCCAGAGCAGGGTTTAGACTAAATTGTATTTGTATGTTTTTAACCGGTTGTAAATTGCCCAGAGCCCTGTGTACTCAGGGATGGGGCGATTCAGAAATTCAATAAATAATAATGATAACTAGAATAGGCTCTTGTTTAATTCAGCATCATGTAAGAAAATCAATATATAATCATACCTACCTATGTTTTTCACAGAAACTACAGAGAGAATAGGATCTGTTGTGCTAAGTATTATTCCAAACAGCATGCTAGTATCCCAGCTCCAGCCATACCTATTGATTTTATAAGTTAATCCTCCAATGAAAGCACTATTCAACAAAAATCCAGGAACTGCAAGGACCAATACCTGTAGAGACAAATTGTGAATACGCTACTGGAGTAAAAATAATCCTACATCTTATGTTACCTCAGAACTGTTTATCAGATAAACTTATTTTAAATTAAGGTGG
This sequence comes from Gekko gecko, assembly GCA_029375565.1. Classification (NCBI taxonomy): domain Eukaryota; kingdom Metazoa; phylum Chordata; class Lepidosauria; order Squamata; family Gekkonidae; genus Gekko; species Gekko gecko. The sequence goes on along the minus strand of JAPDNY010000003.1, from coordinate 101,063,877 downwards.
ACAGCCATAAAGTTATAATGGCATACTGGTATTTATAGCATAACAGTAAAATCACCTCACAGTAACTCAACTGTTAAGAGTTCAATGTAATGGTATACTAGTATACATAGTAATGGTATACTAATATAAATAAGTAATACATTTTCATAAATTACTACTCCAGAGTATTCAAAATTCACAAACGTTAAGAGCAGAAATTCCCTTTTAAATTTGGCTTCTTACACCTCCATACCGGCTCACTTAAGACTGTGAAAATCACCTCTGCTGGAATGAAACACTGAAACCTACCTGAAGGGTTCTTCTCTTCAGTGGGGTGAAGTCATCCAGATTGGTTAGGTCACACCTCCTCTAACTCCAGGCAGGGCTATGCAAATTTCTTGCAAGTCTCTCCAGGTTGGATCGGCTGACTCACCAGTCTTAGTATAGCCCAGCTCTGAATAGTTTTCAGTATGTACAGTTCTTTTCCTTTCTGTTTCCTGGGCAGGAAGTGGATGACTTCGCTCCACTAAAGAGAAGAAACCTTCAGGTGGGTTCTAACATTTCATTCTCCTTCAGTAGGGGAAGTAATCCAGATTGGTTATATGCTCAAACTGTCATCCAGGGAGGGATCATTCTTCTTTCTTCCTACTTCATGACCTGCTGCAACACCCTTCTGCCAAAGGACGCCTCTGCAGAGTCCATGTGGTCAGTTCTGTAATGCTTGACAAAGGTGGAAAATTTTGACCACGTGGTTGCTCCACTGGAGCTCTCATAGAGAAGGCCACTGAAGGAGCTGCCACTCTGGTGGAATGAGCAGTGATGTTCCTAGGTGCCAGTAGGTCCTGCACCTCATATGCTCTACTGATGCATGTCATGACCCAAAAGGCAACAGTTGACTTTGCCACTCTGTTCCCCAGTGAGAGGTTGCTGTGTGATACAAACAGGGAATTCAAAAGCCTAAAATTCTTCACTCTATCCAGACAGATAGGCAGAGCTGCGCACATCTAATGTTTTGGCTTGAGACAGCAGGACAGCAAAGCCAACTATTAGCTGACATGATATGGAGAAATCATCTTCAGTAAAAATGAAGGACCCATCCTTAAAACCACTGAGTCCTTATGAAATATGCACAGTTCTTTCTTCATTGATAAGGCTGCCAACTCTGACAACCTTCAAGCTGAAGTGATGGTAACTAGGAAGGCAATTTTCCAGGACAAGATTCTTAATTCTATGGTCTTCAAAGGCTCAAACAGTACCTTTGTAAGCACTTGTAAGACCTTAGAAATGTTCCAAGTTGGAAATCTGTGTTTAGCCAGTGGAGCTAATTGAGTTACGCTTTTCAGGAACTGTCTTACATGTTTGTTTGATGAAATATTCTTTAGTCTCCTGTGGCCTAAGACGGCAGTCAGTGCAGTCACCTGTCTTTTTAGCGTCTTCAGCCTTTGCCCTTGTTTCCAAATAATGAAGTATAAATGGAGGAGTATAGGGTATAAATGCAATAAATAATAAATATAGCTGAAGGTTACCAACGTAGGTTTGTTGGTGGATAGAGAGGAGAGAAATAAGCAGAGAAAGCTAAGATAAGGGGACTGCCAGGAAGAAAAGAGGAAATTATGTGGAGAAGGCAATACAGAACAAAGTGAGGTACCCCCGGAAGTCCTTGTGGGTTCTCCACTGTGCAACTGGGCCCAACCTGGTGGCCAGGACCTCACAACCTGGCAAATCGTTTTCCCAGGTAGAAGCTGACATGGTGAGGGAAGGAGGGAAAACTGAAGGGGGCAGATAAAGGTAGGTTGGCTGGGGATTGGAAGAAGGAAACAGGAAAAGGGGAGAGGCTATGAGGCTTTCAGGGAAAGAGGAAATAGTAGGGGAGGAAAATGAGATGACCCACAAGTTCTTGCTGGTTCCCTGCTTGTCCTTTCCTAATTACCTAGTGTGACTAAGTAAACAGGGGCCATATGGTTTAGCATCCATCAAACCAGGACCTGAAACCATGGTTTGAAGTTGGCTTATTAGTAGTGCTACCAGTCTCAAGGTGGGGCTTACAGTGTTCCCAGAATTCCAACTGATCTCCCCTAGAGAAAATGGCCACTTCAGAGGGTGGATTCTATGGTATACCCTCCCCTCCCAAACCCCGCCCTCCATAAGCACTGCCTCCAAATCTCTAGGAATTCCCTGAGCTGGAACTGTCAACCCTAATTATTAACCACACTTAATCTTGCCTTGTTCCCCAGCACCAACCTCCCTGCCTGTAGAATAAAATCAATTTACTATGCATGTCAAGGCAGAAAGCCAGCATGGTATAGTGGTAAGAGCAGGATCTGGGAGACCAATGTCACATCCTAGCTCTGCCTTGGAAGTTCACTGAGTGATGTTGAGCCAGTCACTCTCTTTCAGCCTAACCTACCTCACAGTGCTGCTGTTGTGAGGATAAAATGGACATGGGAAGACCAAAGTTGTAAGACACTTTGGATCCCCATTGGGGAGAAAAGTGGCATAAAATATCTTTTAAAATGAACAAATTTCCCCAAAGTTCACACAAGTTCAAAAACACATTTGCCTTTGCAAACAAAACCCAAAGAAGTAAAATCAGTTTCTTATTCTTGTGATTTGGGGCAGAAAACTAGCAGATGGTGTGGCGGAACAGCCCTGACCTGCAGGCTCTGTTCCACCCTGCCCTCAAAGATTTTTCCAACACCTGGAGAGGCTTTTCTCTTTCTCTCTCTGTTCAACCGCCACCACCAACTGACCTTTTTATGGAACTGCCCACTGGGATGGTCAGGACTCCCAGCTTCCCTTCCAAATGCTGAGGCCTTGCCTCTGTGCCTCCCGCTACCCAGTGCCTGGTTACCACAGGGACAACTTACTGCCTTATGCACCACTGAGGGAGTAGCCACTTGCCAACTGACTGCCCTCCCCTTCCTTCTAGTGCTCCTTTCCAAATAGCATGTCCAAGATGGTGGAGATCTATGTGGTATAGAGAACCACCACCAGCATCAGAAGTTATAAAGTATTTATTAAAAAGAAAATGTTTACAAGCATACTCTTAGAATAACACCAGATTGAGCAAGGGATTCAAAAGAAATTGGTAAAATACAATTCCTCTGTCCCTCTCTCTACACATGTTAAATATAAGGTAGTTCCTTAGCCTAGAAAGGTACAGATTTTTTACAGGAGTTTCATTACCTTCAAACCTCTTTCAGGTTTAGAAGCCAACATGTGGCAATGGCCTCCTCTTCCAAAGTTAAAAGTTCTGTCTGCTTCAATCGAATCAGCACCAAAGAACCCTCCCTCCGTGCTCCTAGGAGTTTTATCCTCTCTCTTTCTCCTCCCACTGACCAGGTCTGGCTGAGTTAAAGAAGCTTTTCCTGAAGTCTCCAGGAGTTTCTTCTTGAAGACTTCCTAGTAGTTAATACCTCCAAATCTCTGTTCCCTGCTGGGGGGAGGGGTCTGGACCATCCCAATGTCTCTAGTTAGATCTATTAGTATTTCTCAAAAGGTGGCTGAGGTGAGGCTGAAAAGCAATTGAACAGACTTTCCCCCTCCTGCTGGTTCTCTGCCCATAGAGAAAGACTTATAACTCAGAGTGAAGGTTTTGTTCAGTTCAAACCTTCAAAGAAGAAAAAATGCATATTCTTCACACCTGAAAACAGGGCTTTTTTTAAAAAAAGAGGTGCCAGAAATCTCAAGAGCAGCGGTGTCAATCATACGGCCCACAGGACTCATCTGACCCCTGGAGGACTCCTATCAGGCCCATGGGCAACTGGTTGTCTGCTACTTCCTGTTCCCTTCTCTGGGGCTGCTGCTGACTCATAGATTGCTTGCCCAGGGCTCCTTAATTGCAGGGAAGAGATATACAGCCACACCTCTCTTCCCTCCATTGGCTGAGTCTCCTCCCCCTTCTCCTGTGGGAAGAAAGGGAGGGGAATGGAAAGAGAGTGCATGCTGGAGAAAGCAGAGTTGGAGTCAGTCCTAGGGTACCTTTATAACCAAGGAAGATTCATTTCAGGTATAAGCTTTCCACACTTCTCTGGAGGGAGGGAGTATTCTTCTGCTCTGCTGTTTATTTTGAGACTTGATATTTTTCTGTGGGAATGAGATAGAAAGCTCCATTCTCTCCACTGGCTGAGTCTCTCCCCCCTCCTTCTTAGAACAAGATCCAAAAGGAGGTGGCTCTTTTGGACGCTAAAGTCTAGAGCCATGTGGTCTGCTGGTTGCAACATGTTGCTGGGGCTTGTTTTTACTTTTCCTCTGCCCTGCATGTGGCCAGAGGATTAGCAATCTCAGCAAACACTGCTTTTGCAGCTGGAGAAGGGCTGAGGTGTTTCCAAGCAAAGTTCTTTTTCCATCCCCCCCCATCCCATCGTTTTGTAACAGGCTCCTTCTGATTAGCTCTCCTGGCAACAAATTGCAAGTGCTTCCACAAGCTGTTTCTGAAGTCACCTAAAGGTATTGGTCTCCTCAGCTGGTGTTGGCCAATCAAAGTGAAAAGTACTGAGACCGATGAGTGATTTCAGCTCTCACATACTTTATTAGTTGAAGAACAAGACAACCTAAGCCGGCTCGCAGGCCGGCTTTTATTCCCAAGTGAACCACACCCTAAACACACACACACACGGTGATTCGCTATTTACATTGATTGAGTTAACTCCTGCTCTTCAATTGGAGGGAGCCAGGATCCTCTAGTCCAGCGTTTCAACCACTGTGCCACGGCACACTAGTGTGCCGTGAGATATTGTCTGTGTGCCGTGGGAAAAATTCCAATTTCATCCGTAACATGCGGCTTCGGCTCACAGAGTTAAATTTCTTTTACCATTTTCTAATGGTGGTGTGCCTCGCGATTTTTTTCATGAAAAAGTGTGCCTTTGCACAAAAAAGGTTGAAAAACACTGCTCTAGTCCATTGTCTTTCGAGGCAAAGCTCAGGCCCTTCGCCTGGCCACATGGTGGACCGGTTAGAACCAGTCCAAGCACATGGCTGCCCTGAGCCCATGTTCTCAAGTGGATACATTACACAAAGGGAGGCGGGAAGCGAGCAGCCTGTCACTCAAGCTCTCCCTTCCAGTGAAGAATTAACTCTTCACCTCCCAGATTTCTGAAACTGCTGCAGTAGGAAACCTGTGAACTGCAGTAAGTCACAGAGGGACCTTTCAATGTCTCTTTTTGCAGAGTGTTACTAATTTTATTAATCTGTGAAACAATTATATGAGACCTACTTCCCTTTGTCTGTCCTGAATGGGCTGCCCATCAGCTTCATTGGATGCCATCAAGTTCTCTAGCATTTTGGGAGAGGGAGGAAACTTTCTCTTTGGTCGAATCTGCATTTGCATTTTTAAATAGGTTTCATGCTGATGTGACGCCATCTTTCTCTTATGCTTGTTTGAAGAGTTGTTTTGAGAAGATTAATTTAAAACAGTGTGGAGGCGCAATGACAGTGGAGCCACCACGAGAGGATGATAAACATATGCAGACATGCAAAAGTATGCTAGAACTGTTGAGGTGTGAAAATGAAAGCAAATGTAGACAGCTTTTTTTGAAGACGGAGTCAGAAGCCTGGGACACCAGTGGGAAAGACAAATGCAGATTCAACCTTTGTCAACTATCTCCATCCCATACATAGTTTGCTCTCCACTCCAGGCAGCACGGGGGCATTAGCCCAGTGCTGCACTGCTCGTTCTGCAGTCTGCCAATGTGGGCTTTCCTTTACACCTGATCTGATACAATAATTCAGAGCAAGAAGTGTTAGTTATCAAAGTCTGTTAAATAAACAGAATACTGCAAAAATGTTAATGTTTTAAGCATGTTTATATTTTAAGTAAAAAATAATATGTGTTTGTGCCCTTTATAAAGTTTATATCTCCACCACCTGGCATTACATTTTATGACACGCATGGCCCAGCCCAACAAAGTTGCATTTATGCCAGATCTGGTCCTTATAACGGATAAGTTACGACACCCCTGCTCAAGAGGGAAATGAAGTTTTCATTCTGCATACTGAAAACTTATGAAACTTTAAACATTTTTAAAAGAATTTTGTCAAAGAGGTTCCGGAACTCCATTCCAGCATGTTCCCCCAGAAAAAAAAGCCCTGCTTGGAGAGGTTAAACAGACTCTCTGCTCCAAATTGTCCACCCCCCCTTTCATTTCCTGGAAAGAAGAGATTGTCAGAGACCACTTATGTGTAGTCAAATCATAATCTTTATGTTATGAGATATGAATAGTAAACAGAAATTAAAAATTACATTACCTGCCAAAATGATTTTCGAAATATATAGAAGTCCATGTCAAATGCAGCTGTAAATATTATAATTGGTGTAAACATATGAAGGAAAAGTTTAGGATCTATGTTTGCAAGTGTTTTGATCAGTTGTAACTGCAACATAAAAAAACAGGAGAATGTTACCAGGAGAATGGTTTGCATTGTAAAATATTATTCTTCTTCCCCTTCAGAACACATAATCAAAAGAATTATGCCACAACGATTTACTAGAATTCTTAGTAAGTGTTAACATAGATAAGGGTGAAAATAGACTTCAGATAAATTATACCAAAAAGTTATTCACCAAAGGATTCTGAATAAATTTGGAAGTCATGGGATAAGAAGACATGGTCTCACCAACTAGTAACTGGTTAAACAACAGGAAGCAGAGGCTAAATTAAGTTTCCATACTGTAGGAAGTAGCAGAAGTGGAGGAGAACCCCCCAAAATTGTATTATGAAGGCCCAGTTGGGAAGGCCCAGGAAAAAAAAACAGAAATGAGGCGACAAGTTTTCCCCAGAAAAACTGAAAAAGATGGATTGTGGAATATTTTCTTTTGCAATGATAAATAACATGTTTATGACAAGGTGTTTATATATTTAATCCTCCAATATTATTTCTAAAAACTTTATAACATGAAGACTTTTATGTAAGACTATGTAAAGTATCAAATCGTTGCAATTCCTGTCCACCGAAGATAAGTGTCAGAAGCCCTAACTTAGTCAGCCAAACACCATGCCTTGTAGTTCAAACAAGAATAGCGTTTATTGAAAAGCTGCAATAGGAAGGTTACTGGAGCAGATACATTGTTCAGAATAACTTGGTTACACAAAGCAGGCGGTTATACAGGGAAGGGGGTGAATGGGGACCCCCCTTCTACCAATCAGGGAATAACATGCGAATGGGAATCGAAAGTTACTACGCTAATGAAGTTCCCACCGCCCCCATTAATCTCAGCAAAGCTGCAGCTTTGAAAGAGATAGGAAAGCTCGCAGCTTGACTCTCCAAGGTCAGAATGTTCAGTCTACCAGATAGGGGTTACCAGAGCCACATTCCATTCTCACACACCAGGCATAAATCAACACCCCTACGATCCCAACCTCCCGCCCGTCACGCCACCATGGCGCCCATAGCCATCCTCCCCTCCCCTCCATCCATCATGGCAGGACTACCTGACATGCAGCCCTCTCGAAAACAAGTCTACCCCTTTGGCTTGTGGGGGTACAGTTTGTGAAAAGCCCGGATCATCCGGGGGCCCGAACATTTTCCGCCCTTACCCACTCCCTCTGTTCAGGCCCAAAATCAACCCATTCCACCAGATAAAACAAGCGATTGCGAGAGATCTTAGAGTCCAAGATTTGCGAAACTTCGTAGTGAGGTTCCCCCCCACCAATAGCGGAGGCGGGGCGGGTTGCTTCGGTCTCCATTTGTTCTCCTCAGGCGCCCGGCATAGAAGCCTTACATGAAAGACAGGATGAACAGACTTTAGAGACTTAGGCAAGGCAAGTTCTACAGTCACATTGTTAATAACTCTCACAATCTCAAAAGGTCCAACAAATTTCCAACCAAGCTTGCGAGTCGGTTGAATGCCACGTAAATTCTGTGTGGACAAATAAGCAAACTCCCCACACTTAGGAATCCAGGACAGATTGCGTTTCTTGTCCGCTTGGGTTTTATAGGCGTTTTTAGCCTCCTCTAGAGTCTTAGCTAACGATGACCACGCTGTTTGCAACTGTTTGCACCAGTCTCCAGGATCTCCCGCCGGGAGGTCGGGAGAACTCAAAAATGGTAAAGGCGGGGCGTCATATCCATGAACCGCCTTGAATGGGGACATCCCCGTCGATGAGTGCTGAGTGTTGTTGTAACAGAACTCAGCCAAAGGCAACAGAGAGTGCCAATTGTCTTGCTGAAAGTTTGTAAAACACCGTAAGTATTGTTCAAGAGTTTGATTCACACGTTCAGTCTGCCCATCTGTTTCCGGGTGGTATGCACTGCTGACCCCCTCTCCACCCCAAGCAGCGACATTAATTCACTCCAGAAATGGGAAACAAATTGAACCCCTCTATCCGAGACCACCTTAGCAGGTAAAGTGTGGAGCCTCACAACGTGTTGCAGGAACGCTGAGGCTAGTTTTTTGGCAGAGGGGATGGATGCAAATGGAACGAAGTGAGCCTGCTTAGTGAACAGATCCACTATCACCCAGATGACAGTATTCCCCCGCTCGGGGGTAAGTCAGTAATAAAGTCCATAGAGATCACTTCCCATGGACGAGCCGGTGTGGGGAGGGGTTGTAATGCTCCTGGGGGTTTACCGGGTCTGGGCTTACTCATCAAGCACGTTTGGCAAGCCGACGTGAATAACGAAATGTCTTTTCGTAGCCCAGGCCACCAAAATTGTCTCTGTAGGAGCTGGAGAGATTTTACAAACCCCGTGTGCCCAACCAGTTTCGAGCCGTGCGCCCAGCCCATCACCTCCCCCTAAGGGAACTGGGAACAAACAGTCTATGATTCTTTTTCCAACAGCCATGCGCATCTTGAGAGACTCCTTCCTCCCCCCCCACCTCTTCCCTATCAGCGTCAGACATAGCTGTAGAGAATTTTGTAATCCAGTCATTGGTGGGAGGGGTTGGGGATGGAGGGGGACGTTTGGCTTGCTTTCGGGTGGTGACTGCCCCTCCCAACTGGGAAGGCGTGAAAACCGAGTCACGAATCTCCTCCCTTTTACTGTCGTGTTGTGGGAGGCGCGACAATGCATCGGCAAGCGAGTTAGACGTCCCAGGGAAGTGGTGCAGTGTAAAATTGAACTTGGAGAAGAAATCGGCCCAACGCAGCTGCTTGGCGTTCAAGGAACGGGGGAGCGGAGAAGCTCGAGGTTTTTGTGATCAGTCCATACCTCGAAAGGGACCCGCGCCCCCTCTAGCCAATGGCGCCAGGTAGACAACGCTAAACGGATCGATCCCGCTTCTTTTTCCCACACCGACCAATTCCGTTCGGTATCGTTAAATTTCTTAGAGACATAGGCAAGGGGGTGCAATTTACCATCCTCCCCTCTTGGAGGATCGCCCCTCCCATAGCAACGTCAGAAGCGTCTACTTGTACAATGAATTTCTTAAGTTCATTCGGGTGAGCTAACACAGGCTCCGACGTAAAGAGGGCTTTCAGTTGGTCAAAAGCCCGCTGGCACTGCGGAGACCATTCCAGTTTGGCCCCAGGTCTAGTGCAGTCGGGTGACTTCCTTTCGTTTTAAGCAGATCAGTTAAGGGGAGAGCCACTTGAGCAAAGTTCGACAGGAATGATCTGTAAAAGTTCACGAATCCGAGGAACCCTTGGAGTTGCCTCCGGGTTTTGGGTGGCTCCCACCCCACCACATCTTTTATTTTGTCAGGGTCCATCCATCTCAATCCCCTTTTGGGATATGCGGTAGCCCAAGAAAGGGATCTCCGTCTTGTGAAATTCACATTTGGACAGCTTAGCAAAGAGTTTATGCTTGTGCAACGTTTGTAACACCTCTCGCACTAGTTTCACGTGAGATTTCAGGTCACGGGAATACAAAAGGATATCATCAAGGTAAACAAGGACCCCCTTGAATAAATATTTGTGGAGCACCTCATTAATTAAATTCATGAAGACCCCCGGCGCTCCCTGAAGCCCGAACGGCATAACTAAGTATTCAAATTGACCCAGGGGGTATTGAATGCCGTTTTGAATTCATCCCCTCCCGTATTCGGACCCTGAAGTAGGCATCTCTGAGATCTAACTTCGAGAAAATTTTCCCCCCAGCCACTGCAGCCAACAAGTCTTTGATTAGGGGCATGGGGTAAGCGTTCGTGTTGGAGACTGCATTCAAGCCACGATAGTCGGTGCACAACCGCAACCCCCCGTCCTTCTTTTTCCGAAAAAGCACAGGAGCTGCAAACGGGGAGGATGCTGGCCGTATAAACCCCCTGCTCAGGTTTTTGTCAATAAATTTCCTCAGCTCCACCTTCTCCAAGGGGCTCATAGAATATAATTTCCCTTTAGGCAATTTCTGGTTAGGCAAAATCTCAATCGCACAGTCTGAGTTCCTATGGGGGGGCAGTTCATCGGCTTCCTCTTCCCCAAAGACAGAAGCTAAATCGCGATACTCTGGAGGGATCCCCTCTAGTTCCGCTTCTGCCACCCCCACCATCACTAGGGGCTCCCCCTGTCGTGGGTCCCCACTCTTTCTTCCACAGGTGATGAAATTCACTTTCCCCTCCCCCCATAGAACGTGTGGGTCGTGATCGAAGAACCACGCGCTCCCGAGTACCAGGGGAAAGCGGGCAGACGGGGTGACGACGAAGGGCCTCTCTTCCCAGTGATGCCCAATCCCCACCCTCAAGGGTACAGTCTCGTATTTACAGGGTTCCTTCATGGTGGAGCCGTCCATCTGCGTAAAAATCAAGGGGTCGTTTAGTTTAATTACTTTCGCCCCCAGTCCTGTCACCAGTGTGGGGTTGATGAGATCTCTCCCACACCCAGAGTCAATGAGAGCTCGTACTCTCACATGGGTCAATAGGCCCGGGTCCACTAAAGTCACCGTGAGAAAGAAAAGAGAGGGGGTTTGCTCACCGGGATTTGCGCCTGGGAGTCCGGGACCTGCTGTTCAGCGCTGTTTACAGCAGGTCCGTCTCGTTTCCCGGCGGCACGGTCTCGCCATCCGATGAGTCCGATGCTTCGCTGAGCGGCTTGGCTTGCAGAGCTTTTGCCCCTCTCGGCTTTGCTACCGGCTTTGGTGTGGACGTGTCGAACTTCTTCTTGACTCCCTTGGGTGCCCCAGTCGAGGTAGGGGAGCTTGGGCAGTTCACGGCGAAGTGGCCTCCTTCCCCGCACTTGAGGCATAACCCTTGCTTCATCCGGAGTTCTCTCGTGCCATCCTTCGGTTTTGGGTTTGGTGTGGGATGTTTTCCTCGGGCGGCCGGTGTAGGGCCCCGATTGATCATCGCAGCTGCATCATCCAACTTGATGGTTTTCAAGCGGTTCTCCATAGTGATGGCGGCTTGTATCCAACCAGACAGTGTGTCTGGGTCTTGGGTCTTGGTGACTTCCCGGCGAATCTCCGCGTTGAGCCCCAACTTGTAGTACTCCACGAGGGTTCCATCTTGCACTCCTCGGATTTTGGCCGCACATCTACGGAACTCCGCTGTGTAATCCCTTACCGATCTTGCGCCTTGCTTGAGGGCTCGGATTGTCGCCTTAGCCGCTTTATTGGAGTTCACGTCCTCGAATTGCTCTTTCATGGCCCACATGAAAGAATCGATTTCTCTCAGCTCTCGCCCGTCGGCTTGATGAAGCCCGACATACCAGTCAGCTGCCGCTCCCTTCAGGTGAGATGCTATGACGTCCACCATGCGGTCTTCGCGTTGGAAAAGGTGGCCCCAGGTCTCGATAAATCTTTCAGCTCTCACCAGGAAAAACGGGAACTTCTCCGGGTCTCCATCAAAATCTGCGTCTAGGAGTTCCGCAGGTTTCGGTGGCAAGAACCCCCATGGATGAGGGAGTGGCTGCCCCAGTGGCCCCTGCGGTCCCGGTCCCGCTGGTTGCGCCGGAGGCGGAGCTGGCACATTCTGCTGGTCTGGACCCGGCACCGGGCGTTGGTCCTGGGGAGGGTGGTCTGGGGGTTCCTCCCGCCGTTGCCGCTCGCGCTCCTCCCGGATACCCTCCGCGATCATTTGTGGGATGCGGGCGAGGGACTCATCCAAGAAGCGCATCAGGCGGTCCTGGCTCGGTTCCCCACTCCACCTTCTTCTCACCACGGCACCTTCCGGGATTTCGGAGTCTCGGCCGGTGTCTTCCAGGGTCCCCGCCGTCATCAGTCTGCGGACCGATCTTTCGGGGTGGCCTCCCCCCACCGATGCTCGAGGGGTTCCGAACCACGTTTCATGGGTTTCCGCCAGGGGTTTCACCCAGTCTCGTCTGCGTCCGACTCGGGTGGTCACCCCTCCATAAGCGGCCCCATATGGATCCCCGTAGGGCCCTCCGAAGTCGTACTCCTGACCCCACATTCCCGGCACGTACGTGTCAGGGGTCTCTTTGGGTACGTTCTTCCCAAGAGGTTTCTTATCCTCTTTCTTTTCATCTTCGATCGGGAGAGTGTCATCTTCACCGCTACTCATGTTGGAGCCGCGGGTTTCTGACCAGTCCCGGAATTTGATGATGATTCTGAACAAACTGTCAGAAGCCCTAACTTAGTCAGCCAAACACCATGCCTTGTAGTTCAAACAAGAATAGCGTTTATTGAAAAGCTGCAATAGGAAGGTTACTGGAGCAGATACATTGTTCAGAATAACTTGGTTACACAAAGCAGGCGGTTATACAGGGAAGGGGGTGAATGGGGACCCCCCTTCTACCAATCAGGGAATAACATGCGAATGGGAATCGAAAGTTACTACGCTAATGAAGTTCCCACCGCCCCCATTAATCTCAGCAAAGCTGCAGCTTTGAAAGAGATAGGAAAGCTCGCAGCTTGACTCTCCAAGGTCAGAATGTTCAGTCTACCAGATAGGGGTTACCAGAGCCACATTCCATTCTCACACACCAGGCATAAATCAACACCCCTACGATCCCAACCTCCCGCCCGTCACGCCACCATGGCGCCCATAGCCATCCTCCCCTCCCCTCCATCCATCATGGCAGGACTACCTGACAATAAGCAAATGCTGGAATACAATTCAAATACTGAGAATACAATTCTCAAATGCAAGCAAAAGATGCATTGAGGGCTCTGCAGTTGTCACAAGAGAAGGAAAAGGTTTCAGTTTCTTTTTTGTTTGTAGGCTTCATCTTGTTGGTATATAGTTGGTGGATCTGTTTCTGTCCTTTCAGCTGTTTGTACTATGGGGGAGTAGCAGTATTGGAGGAGATAAAATAATGTTCTTGGTTTCTTTGGTTTTTATGGGGGGGGGTGCCTGCTCTCATAAACTGGCAAAAGAGGTTCCATTTAGTTCAGGTGTATTTTACATTTCAGAGCCTTGTATTTCCATTTGTAACAAAAAAAAGTAAAAAAATAAATTCAATTTATTATTATTTTCTGAATAATCTGTATTTTTAATATATCAAACATGATGCTTTTATGCCAAGCCAAATTATGCACACTGCATTTTAAGAACATAAGAGAAGTCAATGTTGAATCAGGCCAGTGGCCCATCCAGTCACTCTGTCACACAGTGGCCAAAAATATCAGGTGCCATCAGGAGGTCCACAAGTAGAGCCAAGACACTAGAAGCCCTCCCAAGGTAACAAAGTGACTCTCAATCTGTAAAAAGTACTAATATTGCCTTTTTTCAATTTTTTAAAAAATACCTGTTTTTTTCTGAAGGGGAAATGGTTTTTTCTTCCCCCATGGCTTCAAAATTTCTGGAAATTTTACATCTCTGATTATGACCAGTACTACTTAACTTGTTCATAAATTATCTAGAATCTAACTCAGTACAAGGGAAACAGTGAAGCAGCAATTTTGCAGACATTTCTCAATACAGTAAAAACAAAACTTGTAAAGGACTCAGAAGGATTCTTCCAAAATTAGGTAAATGGGCAACAACATGGCAAATAAAGCTCAGTGTAACTAAGTGAAAAATGATGCACACTAAGACAAAAAAAATCCTTTTTTCAAATATAACATAGTGGTTTGAACAGGCAATTACCAATCATGAGAGAGATTCTGAAGTCACGGTAGGTACCTCAATGAAATGGTCTACTAAGTGGGAAGTGGAGGTAAAAAACAAAAATTCCATTCTGGGGATTATTAGAAGAGGGGCTGAAAAGAGAAAGCCAGTTATCTTAATTTTTCAGTTTAGAAAAAAGCCAGGTAGGGGATCTACAAAGAATTCATGAGGGAACTCATGCTGCCACCGTTTTCTTCTCCCACGGCCAACACTTTCTTCACCCCAACCTGATGCTTTCCTGGCTCCACCCAGATCTTCCATAACAAATGCCGCACATTTCAGTAATGCTTACCAGAGTCACTAGCCAACATCACAATGATCAAGATCTCACGACCTCTCTAGATCTCTTTTTTTCTTAACGATGCCTGAACTTTTGGTTTGGCCCTTTGAGAAGTGTCCCCATGGAAGCAAATAGTGAAAGAAGGGCTGAGGTCAGACTGAAGCGCAAGGGAGTCGTGGCAAAAAGACCCGGAACAATGTGTTCTGGGTATTCCTGGTCACACTGCACTGACTGATGTGGGAGCATACTGGAGAGGAGGCGCAAGGGAGCGTTCGCACTGTTGGCCCACCCCTGGTGGAGGCGTGTCTGTAAGCAGCTTTTTCTCACTCCAGCGACATGTGCCTATGCACATAGGCGCTGCAGCAATTATCAATGCGGCTTGTTCGCGCGGCTTTTAGCGTGCACACATCCGGGAAGTGGGATCAATGCACTCTCCAGGGTTTGCTACTTTCACCTGGTACTTTTTAAACTCAGGAGAGAAACATTACAAGACGGGTTGAGTATGACTGGGGAACGCCTGACAGCTGTGCCTGTGTGAACCGGCCCCTTTAATCTGTTTGTGAAACGTGCCTATGTTGGGCCAGACTGCCAGTCTGAACTCGGCCAAGGACTCTGCTGGAAGAAGCATACAGGGAAATCAAAGAAAAAGTGGGGAGGATCCTTTCTCTCTTTGTCCCATTCTTCTTCACTTATTACGTATTTCCATCTCTATTTATAATATATCACTAAAAGACATCTCCTGATTTTTTTCCTACTGTAATAACAATTAACTGGTTATACAGTACCTTGTGTAAATAATGTGCCGATATTCCAAAGCCAAGTCCAATGAAACACATTATAAGAAGAATAGGGATTTTCGCTTCTCTAAAGACAGTTCGTAACAAGGCTGAAAAAGATTGTTATTATTATTAATAGTACTATGTAATCCATAGTGCATTTATATAACACCAAAACAGATTCTTTGTAACTGAAAGTAACTGCAACTTTTTTTATTCCTCTGTTGAATATAGTGTTGAATATCAAATACTCATATCTAATGCAGAAAGATACATTCACCACTAACTCATTAATGTAATTTTTCTTAGTTATATAAAATTAGAATGTTTGGTCAACAAACATCCCACCTGTTATGTCTTTAACCAACTGTGCAAGATGGAGAGGTAAGGCACCTAAAGCAACCCCTTGTTCTGGCACCCCAACCAGCTGCCTAAAGTTGTGGGAGGAGATTGGTTATCAGTTTGCTGCTGCTGCTGCTTCCCCCCTCCTTCCATTCCCTGCAAAGTTCAGAAGATATTTTGCCTTCGCCTCCTCTTCCTCCTCACTCTTACTAGCAGTTCTCCAAGTCACATCTATTTTTTGTTCTAACATGCCCTCCTTTCAAGTCATCTACCAAGGAGGCATGGTATGATGCAACTACTCACTCACTGGGTAGCTGTTGGAGCCTCTGCCCAAGATACCTGCCAGGTTTCAAGAACATTGGACCAGCAGGTCCAATTCTATGGGCTCCCAAACAGGTTGCCCCCATCCCCTCCATTGTTCTCTATGGTGCTTTTAGTGGCTCTTGGGGGGGGAGGGGATTTGAGGAAGAGGCTCCAAATTTTCAGGGAAGCTTCAGGAGCCTCTCCCCACATACACCCCCATGTCTCAGAGCAACTGGACCAATGGGCCCAATTCTATGGGCACCCAAACAGGTTTACCCCCATTACCTTCATTGTTTCCAATGGGAAAACCCAGCCAGCAGCACTTAAGGCAGGCAAGCAGGCAGCACCAGAAGTCAGACTCTCCCAGAGAGTCTCAGGCAAAGTGAACTGTCTTGGGAGGTGCTTGTTTGCCATGAGAACAAGTGGCACACTCTAGAACAACTGGCACTCTGGCAGTGCAAGCATGCCACATTGCCACACAAAAACCCCAGAAGACCAAAAGGAACATCATTTATACATGTATAAATTGATGGTGCAACCTCATTGGACCACTCACACCACACACACCTCAAAAAGAATATTTATTGCACTGGAAAAAATGCAGAAAAGGGCAACTGCAATGATAAAAGGAGGACACTTTCCCTATGAAGAAAAGTTATCGCACTTGGGGATCTTAGCTTTAAGAAACAATGATTGAGGGTGACATGATAAGAGGTTTACAAGACTATGCATGGGATAGAGCAGGTAGAGAAAGAAGTACTTTTCACCCTCTCTCACAAGACAAGAACTCGTGGGCACTCAATGAAATTGCTGAGCAGTCAGGTTAGAAGTTAGAACAGATGAAAGGTTTTTTGGTTCTTAGAAGTTTACAACTTTGAAAAGTTCTGCTGGTTGCTGTTGCTTTGGAGGGGTTGTTTTTTTTCCTGTCTGCTCCAGCCTTCATACGTTTGTCAAATTCCATCTGGAAGCTGTCCATGCCAGCCGCCGCCACCACCACCACCACCTCCCGTAGCAGTGAATTCCATGTGTTAACCACTGTTTAGGTGAAGAAGTGCTTCCTTTCATCTGCAGCTGCCCTTTTCTGCATTTTTTCCAGTGCTATAAATATTCTTTTTGAGGGGCGTGTGGTGTGAGTGGTCCAGTGGTCCACCATCAATTTAAAGGTAAAGGTAAAGGTTTCCTTGCTCGAAAGCCAGTCGAATCTGACTCTAGGGTTGCGGTGCTCATCTCCGTTTCAAAGCCAAAGAGCCAGCGCTGTCTGAAGATGTTTCCGTGGTCATGGGGCCGGCATGACTAAACACCAAGGTGCATGGAACACTGTTACCTTCCCACTGGAGTGGTACCTATTTATCTACT
Source organism: Gekko gecko (assembly GCA_029375565.1). Lineage (NCBI taxonomy): Eukaryota > Metazoa > Chordata > Lepidosauria > Squamata > Gekkonidae > Gekko > Gekko gecko. The sequence continues at coordinate 101,046,902 of JAPDNY010000003.1, read as the reverse complement.
TACAATTTCTTGCTTTCGAACTGATAGGTTACATGTATAAATGTTGTTTCCTGTTGGTCTTTTAGGGTTTCTGTGTGGCACTGTGCCACTTGTTCTCATACAAACAAGCACCTCCTTAGACAGTTCACTTTCCCTGAGACTCTCTGGGAGCGTCTGACTGCTGGTGCTGCCTGCTTGCCTGCCTTAAGTGCTGCTGGCTGGGTTTCCCCATTGAAAACAATGAAGGTAATGGGGGTAACCTGTTTAGGTGCCCATAGAATTGGTCCCATTGGTCCAGTTGCTCTGAGACGTGGGGGTGTATGTGGGGAGAGGCTCCTGAAGCTACCCTGAAAATTTGGAGCCTCTTCCTCAAATCCCCTCCCCCCCAGAGCCACTAAAATCACCGTGAGAAAAAAGTAACTTTTTTTCTCACCATAGAGAACAATGGAGGGGATGGGGGCAACCTGTTTGGGGGCCCACAGAATTGGACCCCCTGGTCCAATGTTCTTGAAACTTGGCAGGTATCTTGGGCAGAGGCTCCATCAGCTACCCGGTGAGTTTGGAGCCTCTCCCTTAAACCCCCTCCCCTCCAGCCCACAGAATATACCCTATGTTTTTGCCATTGACTTCAATGGCCCATAGGATATAATGGGGCCGAATTGCTGCTGAATTTCAGTGGCAATTTGGCAAAAAGCTGATTCAGATCAGAGAATCTGAATTGGCGCTCAGAAGCCCAAAAGGGGCCTGAATGGGACATTTTCAGGGGTGCATTCGGTTCGGACAAACCGAATGCACATCCCTAGTTACCATAATATAAGTATAGATCTACACTAGCTGTGGCATGTCTCTTCACACAATGAAAGGCATATTCCTTATAAAAGCTGTTGTAATGAGATGAGGAGCTGGAGGGAAGAGATCCTTGAACAGTTCTGGCAATAGAAGGTGGTTCAGATGACACTGTGGTTGGGGCAAAGATGCTCTTTGCTGGACAGAGCATCCTTCCAACTGGGATAACTTTGCTATGTTAACACCTCTTGATTGGAGAGTCCAGGTTTGGTGGGCTGAAGCCCCAAGTCATGGCACCCAGAATGTGACATTTGTTGTAGGAATTCTCATGGAGAAGACTGTAGTGTAAGTAATGAACTGAGACATACGTACTCCCCACCCCTCTACTGAAGGACCTCTCTCTAGACCACATTGGTGGTTCTGCCCTCAGGTGCTAGGATCACCGGGCTGCTTCATGAGCTCACTCTGGAGCAGGCCACAGTGTAGGACAGGGAGGGCGGAGGAGCATTAGAAGCCACTGTGGAGGCAGGGCTGGAAGGATCACTAAGGCGTTACTGATGGGGCAGGCTCCCTCGTGGCTTTAAGCACCCTGCAACCACTGCTGCATCTGACAGACAACCGCCTGTTAGGTATAGGAGGTGGGGGAGTGTGTTGGAAGCCATCAGAGAGGCTGGACCAGCAGCATCGCTAAGGTGATCAAGCTGGGGTGGCGTCCCTGTTGGATTAAAGTATCCTGGTCCTGCTCCTACACCTGACAGACACTGGCTTGTCCAGTGTAGGAGGGGGAGGGGGGAGGAGTATTAGAAGCCACGGTAGAGGTGGGGCTGGCAGGATCACTAAGGTGTTATGGCTGGAGTGGGCTCCCTCGTGGCTTTAAACACCCTGCAACTGCTGCTGCACCTGACAGACAACCGCTTGTTAGCTGTAGGAGGTGGGGGGAGTGTGTTGGAAGCCATCCCACCTCCTCTCCTACACCTGGCAGGCAGCTGCCTGTCCAGTACAGGAGGGGGAGGGGGGAGGAGTATTAGAAGCCATGGTGGAGGCGGGGCTGCACCTGACAGACAACTGCCTGTTAGGTGTAGGAGGTGGCGGGAGTGTGTTGGAAGCCATCCCACCTCTCCTACACTTGATAGGCAGCTGCCTGTCCAGTGCAGGAGGGGAGGAGTATTATAAGCCACTGTGGAGGTGGGCTGCACCTCACAGACAACTGCCTGTTAGGTATAGGAGGTGGCGGAGGTGTTGAAGCCATCTCACCTCCTCTCCTACACCTGACAGGCAGCTGCCTGTCCAATGTAAGGGGAGGGGGAGGAGTATTAGAAGCCACTGTGGAGGTGGGGCTGCACCTGACAGAGAACCGCCTGTTAGGTATAGGTGGCGGGGGGAGTGTGTTGGAAGCCATCAGAGAGGCTGGGCCAGCAGCTTTGCTTCACCTCACAGGTGGTTGTCGGCCACTCCTGATTTCCTCAAGTGTCATTAGCTCTCTGTAGTCCCCTGTAACTGGTTTTTGTTTTTTTAAAACCTCAGAACTCTGAGCTCTGCAGCTGACCAAATCAGAGAGTGGGGGGTGCAGGGAGGCAGCTGCCTGGCAGCCGCATAGGAATCAATGGGGGAGCACATTTTACCCCTTTTGACCCACTTAGGGGTTGAATTTCTAAAAATCCCTTCTTAGCAACCACCTATGCCACAGGAGGTGCACTCTCCCCGAATTTGATGTCTCTATGTCCAGTGATTTGGCCTGGGCATTGATTTTACAGTGAGGGAACTTTCTTTTATATAGATAGATGGTAAAAACCAAGGTTGACAATAAAGACCACCAAGAGGATCTCCACAACAATACGGCAATGAAGTTCAGTGTAAAATAAGCATAAGGTAATGCACACTGCAACAAAAATCCCAACTTCAAGTATTTGCTAATAGGGTCTGAAGCCCTTTCAGCACAATAAACAACTCAGTGAAAGTGTCAGGAACACCACCTTGGACTGTACATAATATCATCCTGCACAGTTCCTTTCAAGTTCAAAGAGTATGCTGGAGCCTTAGTCAATTATTCATGGCTGATTTAGAGGATACATGTATTTTTGAATCATACAGTCCATTTTTGGAAAATATAGTGGGGTTTTCAGGTATAAATCTATACTGAATTTGTAGAATGCATGAATATCCCTCACCCTCTTATAAAATTTTCCCACTGTCCCAGTGATGTGGAATTGGCATATTTGGACACAGTGGTATATGCAGAGGAAGGAGCTCTACAGGTCAGGGTATATAGAAACCCACAAAGAGAAACTCTTCCTTATGAGTCACCATGCTGCACATTTGCATTAAAATTTACCTTATAATGCTTTTTTAAGAGTGAAAGGCAGTGGACATAAAAGTCCTGTGTCCTTCTTGGCAGATCAGACAAAAATCATTACTGTCTGTGGATGGTAGTTTTTGCCTCACACCTAAGATACTTCTTGAAAGTTGCCTTTTGTGCCGTGGGCACTTGGAGCATCATAGGAATTATAAAGGTACACAGTAAAATGTCAGTTATGCTGCGATTGTGTACATTATTTAGCAAAGAGGTTGTACTTCCTTCAAATATTCAGCAGAAGAGAGTGGGATTTGTTTTAGGGCAGTTTTATTTTGATTTGGAGAATTAGGGAATGGATAATTTGCTATAGGTCTCTGCATCTCTACACTTTTAATTAGCGATCTATCTTTAATTGCCAGTAAAACAGGGATCGACCCAATCCCAACTTCTGTTTTACATATAATCTGAGATTTTAGGAATATAGATTAGACATGAAGAAATATTCAGGTCATAGAGTCTGGCAATACAGGGAATTAAATTATTGCTTCATACAGATGATGATGATGATGATGAAGAAGAGATTGGATTTATACCCTGCCCTTCACTTGGAGCCTCAGAGTGGCTTACAAACTCCTTTCCCTTCCCCTCCCCACAACAGACACCCTGTGAGGTAGTGGAGCTGAGAGAGCTCTCTCCAGAACTGTCCTTGAGAGAACAGCTCTGACAGAACTACGGCTTGCCCAAGGTCATCCAGCAAATGCAAGGGGAGGAGTGGGGAATCAAACCCGGTTCTCTCAGATTAGAGTCTACACACTTAACCACTACACCAAACTGGTGATGTTTATTCTTCACAACTGAACGTTCTCAATAATAGCTTTAGCTGATTTTCATAATAAATTAGTTTATTTCTGGTAATAATGTTAATTTGTCCAAATCTGAATTGATGACTATTAAGCTTGATGTACAACAGAAATTTGAAACGGAAGGTTATAACAGCCTTTAAATGCAATCTAAGCCAGTTAAATATTTGGGAGTTGTTGTGTACTACAGCTAAAATAAAGTTTGTCATAATTTCAGGCCACAGATCAAAAAGGCAAAGGTAGGTCTGAAGAAAGAGGCCAAATCCAAATCCAAACTCTGGATGAACAGAATGTCCTAATTAAAAATGAACATACTACTCAATTTTTTTGTTTTTATTTCTTGCTGTTTCTCTTACTAATTCACAACGAAATTTAAATGTCATGTGTTTTATAATAAATTAGGAATAAGGCCCTTTGTGGAAATAAATACAACAAGCTCTAGAAAAAGGCTCTGGGAGAGCGCCAAAGCCTTGGGCACTCAGTGTCAATTTGCTGTGGTGACCTCAGCAGAGCATAATGACACAGAGTCCACCATTTTCTCCAGAGGAACTGATCTCTGCTACCTGAAGAGCATTTGTAATTTTGAGTGATCTCCAGCCCTCACCTGCAGATTGGCAACAATTGTTACCCAGGAGGACATGGCTGCTTTGGAGGGTGAAGTCTATGGCACTGTGCCTGTCTGAGGTACCACCCCTCCTCAAACCTCACCCTCTCCAGGCTCCACCCCTCAAATCTCCAGGAATTTCCCAACCTGGAGTTGGCAACCCTATCTCCTTCCCAGCCAAGCATCAACCTGCCATTATCTGCCCCTCTGATTTCATCTTTCCATCTCCTCCCTCCTTGAGATCAGTTGTAATTCTGGGATACACTGGGCAGAAGTCCCAGTAATGGAAAACAGGTGCATGTGGGTATCCAGCCCAAGCTTTCAAAAGCCCATACTTTCCTATGAATGCAATCTTATCTAGGCTTTCTTTGGAGTAAACCAGCTGCACTCAGTGGGACATGCTTCTGAATAGACATGCACAGGATCAGATTCAGAAGAGAAACATTCCATAGGAGTACAAACCTATGCAGGTGTGTGTATGCATGTAAGGTGTGGTCAAACCACAGCCAATCTATGGTGACCTCACAGAGAGTAAGTGGTTTACTATTGCCTTCCCCTGCAAAGTCTTCCTTGGTGGTCTCCCATCCAAGTACCAACCCAGCTTATCTCCTGAGACTGGGTTATAATATACCATTCCCCATCCCTATGCAGGTTTACTCAGAAGTAAATCTCAATGCCTGCTCGGCGGGCCATTCCACAAGGCAGGAGCCACAATGGAGAAAACATGTATAGTAGTTGATGATTTTGCAATTTGCAGGTTGGCACCTGCAGAAGCCCCTACTGACATGAGCGAAGTTGTCATGGCGAAACATAGGAAGAGGTCCAAAGCCATTAAGGGCTTTGTTTGTGATAGCCAATACCTTAAACTGAGCCCTGTAACAGATGGGTAGCCAATGGAGTGCCTGCAGAATGGGACTAATATACATGCTCTGTCTCGCTCTGGCTAATAGCTGAACCACAGTGCTCTGGACCTGTTGGAGTTTCCAAGTTGATTCTGAAGAGAGACCAATGTACAGTGCCTTAAAGTAGTCTAGTCTTGATGTTACTGTGGCATGGATCCAGGTGGACAGGTCAGCTGTATCAAGGTAAGAGGCCATCATACAGCCTAGGCTGTCAGGAGAAAGCCTTTTTTTGCAGCTGCATTATCTTGCTTCTTCCAGTAATAAAGCTGGATACACTATAACCCCATGACCTTTGACTGAGTTAGCAAGGTCAGTTGGACTCCACTGAAAGTGGGAAGAACAATGTTCTTCATAACCTCTACCTTCCCAACCAGCATCACTTCAGTCTTTTCAGGGTTTAGATTCAATTTGTTTACTTTTAGCCAGTTAACCAGAGTTGCCAGGCAATGATTCAGGACCTCTACCGCATCACCAGGAGAGTTGGATAAGGACATACAGACCTGAGTGTCATCAGTAGATTGATGGCAACCAACCCCAAAACTACAACTGATTTGTCCTAAGGACTTTACATAGAGATTGAAAAGTATGGGGGATAAAACTACACCCTGTGGAACCCCACACTGATGACAGCTAGCTTCCAGTAGCAACCCTGAGTCTGATCCATGAAGAATGATTTGAACCAGTTCAACATATGTCCCATAATACTTGCTTCTGCCTCTAGGAGCCTCAACCAGATGGCATGATCTACTGTATCAAAGGCTACAGCTAAATCCAATAGGAGCAACAGAGAGCCTTGGCCTTTGTCTACACTCAGGCAGCCGTCATCTACTAAAGCTAGCAGAGCTGTCTTTGTTCCATAGTACAGCCTGAAGACAGACCGAAAAGGGTCTAGAGCAGATGAGTTATCCAAGAACACTTGGAGTTAGTCTGCTACTGAGCTCTCAATCATTTTGCTCAGAAAGCATATGTGAAGAAATGCATTTTTTTCCCTCCAAGTATTTTTATTTTGATTGTATAAGACAAACAAACAAAATACAACAACAAACATACACATAAAAGGTAGATTGTAACTATATCATTTTAACCCATGTCTTTGCAGTCTAGAATTCTTGTTATTTTTTTCCAACTTACCACTATATTATATACTTTTTAATTTTTTTGGCCCCCCAAAGGGGATTTTTTTATTGCTTTTTTCTAAATCTACATACAAGGAAAAAAGAAACTACAATACACAGAAAATTAGGGATGCGGAAACAACACTCTACGGGTGAAAGGAAAGAAAAACCTCTAAAAACCCAAGTATCGGTGATCATACCAAGCTTTTAAAATAATATCCTGCCTCTTGAATGCAAATTGACTTTCGCCAAAAATGGTCATCTAGGTAATAAAACATTTCAATATTTCCCCAACAAACCTAGTTTCATAAAGAGCTGTGCCCTACAATAAACATAGTTGAGTACTCCAGAGAACAATAACAATCTACTTTTTCCCTCTTTCCCCTCTCAAATGATAGCTGGTTTTGGGGTTAGAGGAGTCTGAGTCCTCATCAGAAGATCCAGTCTCTCCTTCTTCGCTCTCCTTGGTGCCGTCGGGGGCTCCTTCTCCCTCTCTTGATCATCGACCATGTTAGTGCAAAAATTCACAAGCCTTTTCAACAGTCTATCCTTTCTTTGCCATTTGCATATCTAAAGATTAGTCCCTCGGGTACCAACCATCTGTAGGCAACTTTGTGGCTTTGTAAAAATAACACCAAATCTCTGTATTTCCTCCTCTTCCTTCTTATCTCAAATGAAACATCCTTCAATACTTTAATCTCCTTGTCTTTCAGTTTCAAGGTAACTCCATTGGTCGCTTTCAATAGTTGATCTCTCACTTTTCTTCAGGAGAATCTTACTGTAACTTCCCCTAGCAGATTATTCTTTCTGATAAATTCACAATATGATCTAAAGACCGTATCTATTTCTCTTTGAAGTTGATCCAACGTCACCTCTGCCAAGGGAGCCAACAAGTCACCCACAGTCTGTCTCAGATTCTCCCCTTTCTCCTCCCTGATCCCTTGAAGTCTCAAGACATAGCTTGCCCTTTCCATCTGCAGCTGTAACACACGAGACTCTTCGATCTGACACTTCGTTTCAAGCGCCTGCAGTTTTTTATTCATCTTTTTCAAACTGGAACCAATCTCTTTAATCTCCTGCTCCACTTTTTCAATTTTCTGTATGTTTAACACTGTTTGGGCTTGTTGTGAGTCCAGCTTATTATCAATAGCTGTAATTTTCTCCAGCAGAGGGTGCAGAGTCTCCGACAGCAGCCTTTGGAGCTCCGCCGTTGAGTCCTGTCTAGGAACAGAACTTGAAGGGCTGGAACTTCCTGAAGAAGGCTTAACTTTCACTAGTTTATCCCTAGAGTCTTTCGGCGATTGCACCCCCACCCACACCCCACCCATGTATGATCGCACCCCCAGCCAGCCACAGGCGCTGGCAGGCTTCTTCCGGAGCCCCAGGAGAAGACAACTGCCATGGCGATCACCAAGACTGGGGGGGGAAATCTTATATATACTTTTTATTAATAACTAGGAATAAAGCCCCTTGTGGAAATAAATACAAGCTCTAGAAAGAGGCTCTGGAGGAGTGCCCTGGCTTTGGACACTCAGTAACAATTTTCTGTGGTGACCTCAGCAAGGTATAATGACACAGAGTCCACCATTTTCTCCAGAGGAACTGATCTCTGCAACCCGAAGAGCAGTTGTAATTTTGAGTGATCTCCAACCTCCAACTGGAGATTGGCAACAATGGTTCCCCAGGAGGGAATGGCTGGCTTGGAAAGTGGAGTCTGTGGCATTGTACCTGCCTGAGGTCCCACCCCTCCTCAAGCCTCACTTTCTCCAGGCTCCATCCCTCACATCTCCAGGAATTTCCCACCTGGAGTTGGCAACCCTATCAAGACTGGCCCCAATGAGTTTTCTCCCAAAGGCCAACGTAGGTGTGGAAAGGGCCTTTTACTGACAGAGGAGAAAGTACAGTTGCCAGCTCTGATTAGGGAAATACCTGGAGATTTGGGGGGTGGATCCTGTGGAGGGCAGCATTTTTTTGGGGGGGGCGGAAGGGTATAATGCCATAGGGTCTACCCTCCAATGCAGCCATTTTCTCCAGGGGAACTGATCTCTGTCATCTGGAGACCAATTGTAACAGCGGGAGATCTCCAGGTCCCACCTGGAGATTGGCAACCCCAGGGAAACGTCAGCCAAAAAACAGGTGGTTGAAGAGAATGGTTTGATGGTCTCCGGCCCATCTCATTAGCCTGCCAGCCATGGCGGAGCCAAAAAGGAAAGGGAGCCTGGAGTCCTTTGTCCAGTTTTGGGCACCACACTTTAGGAAGGATGTTGACAAGCTTGAACGTGTCCAGAAGAGGGCAATCAGGATGGTGAGAGGGTGTGAATCCAAGTCTTATGAGGAAAGGCTGAAACAGTTGGGTATGTTTAGCCTGGGAAAGAGAAGACTTAGAGGGGACGTGATTGCAGTTTTCAAGTATTTGAAGGGCTGTCATGTAAAAGATGGAGTAGATCTATTCTCTCTTGCTCCGGACTGCAAGACTAGGTCTAATGGGTGGAAATTACAAGGGAGTCATTACCGGCTAGATATCAGGAGAAACTTCCTAACTGTAAGAGTGGTTGAGCAGTGGAACAGTCTGCCTCAGGAGGTGGTGGATGCTCCTTCCCTGGACGTTTTCAAGCGGAAGCTAGACGACCATCTTTTGGGTATGTTGTAGGTATGTCGGGGTATCTTTTGGCTATGCTCCTGCAGAGTGCAAGGGGTTGGACTCTATGCTGGGGATTATTAGAAAGGGAACTGAAAATAAATCAGCCAGTATCATAATACCCTTGTATAAATCAATGGTGCAACCTCATTTGGAGTACTGTGTACAGTTCTGGTCACCACACCTCAAAAAGGATATTATAGCATTGGAAAAAGTGCAGAGAAGGGCAACTAGAATGACAAAAGGGTTGGAACACTTTCCCTATGAAGAAAGGTTAAAACGTTTGGGGCTCTTTAGCTTGCAGAAATGACGGCTGAGGGGTGACATGATCGAGGTTTATAAGATTATGTATGGGATAGAGCAGGTAGAGAAAGAAGTTCTTTTCTTCCTTTCTCACAATACAAGAACTCGTGGGTACTCCATGAAATTGCTGAGCAGTTGGGTTAGAACGGATAAAAGGAAGTACTTCTTCACCCAAAGTGTGATTAACACATGGAATTCAATGCCACAGGAGATGGTGGCAGCTACAAGCATGGACAGCTTCAAGCATGGACAGCTTCAAGAGGGAATTAGATAGGCATATGGCGCAGAAGTCCATCAGTGGCTATTAGCCACAAGGTATAGATAGGAACTCTCAGGCTGGGGCAAGTGATGCACTGTATTTTTGGTGCTTGGGGGGCAAGTGGGAGGGCTTCTAGAGTCCTGGCCCCACTACTGGAACTCCTGATGGCACCTGGTATTTTTGGCCACTGTATGACAGTGTTGGACTAGATGGGCCATTGGCCTGATCCAACATTCGCTTCTCTTACGTTCTTAGGCTCTTCTTTTTGGAACACTCCACTGAACTTTGTAAATAAGCGAGTACTCATGCAATAAAGCATCACCTCTGCTTTCACTGTCTCATGTTTCAAGAGGTTAATTATGTTTCTATACTTTGTGGAAGATTTCACCAAATCACTTTTACTCTTAGGAACAAAGTCCTTAAAGTACTCCATAACTGAACTAAAAACAATCTGTCTTCTCACTGGGAAGTGCATTTCCCCCAAAATGCAGTAATGAAAACAAACCCCCCCACACAAACTGCATTCACAAAAATTAAAGAAATACTGACTTTACTGGTCATTTTTTTTAAAAACTGACCAAGATGAAAAAACTGACTTTTACTGATTTTACTGACCATTTTCCACCCGATACTTGGAAGACTCCACAGATGGATAGACAGGCAGACAGACATTAACCAAAAGAAAAACAAAAGGGCCAGAGGATACTTGAAGATGCTGAAGGAACGTGGAATGCTGTAATCAGTCTAGTGTCAGTTAAAAGGAAAAAAAGAGGGAAATGGAAATCGGCCTTCTCAACCCTACAGTTTATAGAATTCTGTATCAGAAAACCAAGGATTCCTCCCCTCTTTTTTTTTTTTTTAACAAAACCCCAACTCCTGGATATTTACTTGAGAAAAAAGTCCGTTAAATTTAGTGATATTTACTTCTGAGTGAATAATAATAATCCACATTTGGTTTCTACATTTTCTACATTGTATTTGGCATTTATTTTCTACTGAAACCAATGGAACTTCGAAGTGCTTAGCCTTGAGTGAATCATGCAGCAGATCAATTTTTATTAGGGTAAGAGAGGCATGCCTCTCTACCACTAAAAATGAGCTTGCCTCATGTGTCAGACTATGTTTACAGAGTAATTCAAGCCACACCCACATGAAATAACACCTGTCCTCTCACATGGCTTGTTTCACAGAAAAGCCGTGTTGCCACTTAGCGGTGCGACTTAACTAAACGGGTTGGAGACGAAAAGGGCGAGGCCGACCACCACTTATAGGAGCGCAACTCCTGGAAAATGGCGGGGCTTTATCGCCAGCCGTTTCGCCTGGATTTGCGAGCAAAGGTACGGTGGGCCAGCCAGCAGCATCCAAGAAACTGCAGGTGGGCGAGCGACATCCTACCTCCGGCGGCGCAGGCCATAAACACCAGCAGCAGCAAGAAGGGCATGTGCTCTGGGATGATGTGGTGATGGCGACCAAAGGCCGTATAGTCGGGCCGCGTGTGATCTCGGGCCCTGAAGACGGCTAAGCTGTTGTTGCCTACGAAGGGAAAGCTGATGTTGAGGGAGTTCATCGCGTCCGCCGGTATCACGTCTTTTTTCACGCCCCACGAAGTCCTCCCCCTCAGCGTCTGGGCTTCCACAGGGAAAGGGCCGGCCGAGGTGACTGCGAAACCGGGACCTTCCCCGCCGTCCTCTCCGGCACCTCTCCTCCCCCCCTCCCCCGGGCCTTCGCGCGCCCTCCGAAGGAACCGTTAGAATTGGCGCGCGACGCTCTCAGCCGCCCCGCGACTTGCGTGCGCAACCGAAGGTTGATTCCCTCTGCCGCGACCTGCGACCGTCACATCCTAAATTCCTCTCCGTAGTTAAAATTAAAAAATACATTAACATTAACCAATTGTTTTGGAAGGACTGAAAGCTCATTGTGTGTCCAAGTGAATTCGCATGAATATGGAAGTCCTGTAAATCAACTGTATTAGTAAAGGGGACATTCCAATCCTCGCAGCCACACCAGTAACTCCAAATCATACAAACATGAAGCTTTTTTTCATCCTGTGTTAAATCCGATGAGTAATGGTTCTCCTGATCTTTTCCAGCCTTGCTACCTGAAATCCTTTACTTGAAAGCACAGCAATTAATCCTGAGATTCCCTGCGTGCTCTGCACATGAGCCCGAAGTATTCATCCGCAAAGAAGACTGTCTGCATTGCTCAGGCCTCACCTCTCCTTCTAATCAGCCTTCAGTGCTCTAGGTCGGTGGGGTTGGATTAAGGAAGACTTTCCAGTGTGTGTCCACATCATTAATTCTCTGGACAGGTCCTCCAATTAAGAGAAAAGGTCCAGACTGGTACTTTCTGCAGAAACAAAGGACTACTCTTTGGGTCGGTAATGCCTATTGCACAATTTAAAAATAAAATTTGGAGAATGTAACAATAATGCTTTCAGATGTTTAAATGCATGCCTCTGTCAGAAATTTTGACAACAATGCACTATCCTGCTATGTGAAGTGGTCATTTAAAGATGTTGAATAGTCTGGTCATTAGTTGGGGAGATGATGATGGACATGAGCTATAACAAGAAACCCTTTGTCCCAAGTATCAGAAATGTACCTTGAGCCACAAATGTGAGAATGGAGACAGCTGCCACGTTTGCCAAGTATGGCAGAGTTAAGAAGTTGGGGGAGGGGAACAGTTGTGGCTTTTGAAAGGCTTGATCTGATTAGCATGGACTGCCTTTGAGCTTTTCCTGGCCCCCCACAGTGGGTGTGGCCTGTTATGCTAATGAGTTACTGCTGGCGTGGCCAACTCAGAAGCCAGCAGAACTCCTTTCCTGTGTTCCTGCCCAAAAATAGCCCTGGTCCTACAAACTGTTGGTTGCATTTTATATGCTGCAGTCTTGAGAATATTCCTTTTATGCTATAGTATTTATTAGATTCCTTCTATGAGACTAAATTGTGCCATGAAGATTAAAGTAACAGATAAATAATAATTCTAGTCTTCTTTATGAGGCAAAGAAAAGTTTTCTAATAATATATTGCTGTGATTCAGCCCTCATTTTTAAATGATAGTATTTAGATTTTATTTTCAGCATTAAAATAAATGTTAAGAAAAATATTTGATGCTGAGATCAGACAGTTGCCATTCATTTACCCATTTAAAATTCTTGAAATAGAGAATTGTTTGACTCTCATATAAATGTGAAGCTCTAATTCAGTAATGGGACTCTAGTATATCCTGAGCAAAAGTGTTCTTTAAGCAGCAGCAGAAGTTTTAGCTGAGTTATGGTGCTCCTGCTTTCAAACACAGAACTCAGTATTATCTATAATGTGCATAATGGCAAGAAAATTTAAAGCAGTCAGTCTTCAGATTGTTTAATATTAGCATTCACAGTAGCAGGAATGGTTATTTTATGTGATATGACAGATATGAAAAAGTATGATGTGAGTAGAACCACTGCTATAAAAATGGTGACATTGCCAAAATTAAATTATTTCTTTCAAACACTTCCCGTAGTAATTGAACCAAAAGACTTGGCAAAGTGGCAAAAGATACTTACCAACTTTATTTATCAAAATAAAAGACCTGACTTATAAAGACATTGAGACAAAAAAGATTAGACCAAGGAGGTTGGGGAGAACTCAGTATAGGTAAGTATTATGAGGCAAACCAGTTGAGAGCATTGATAGCATACTTGGAGGGTACCTTTGATAAACCATGGGTAGTATGGAAGCAAATGGGAGACAACTGGAATTAATTGGGGGGGAATGGTTTTGGAGGGAAAAAATGGGTTGAGAATTCTTTTTTATATACCACATTAAAAAACTGGAATTAATGAAAAAAACAAATTAATTTCAGAAATATCCCCATTGCTTCCATTTATGTTACAACCCAGTTTTTATTACATAAATAAATCAGAAGAATATATTAAATGGAAAGAAAAGGGGATTTACAGAATGAGAGATTTTTATGAAAATGGAACTCCCCTTACTGTAGTACAATTAAAAGAAAAGTTGCAAGGAGTTTTAATGAATTGGATTCTTCTCCATCAATTATATTATTTAATTGTGAATCCTACAGTAAGGCAAACTATGACCAGAAAGATGATGAAATTTGAATAGATTCTAATCCAACATATGAATAGTGCAAAAGGAATAAATTCTAAAATATACTCTTATTTAGTTGAAATAGATACAAATATGTCAAATGATCTAAAAACAATATGGGGAAATTATACTGGGATAAAAATAGAACAAAATATATGGAATAAAGTATGGATGACTCAGCCAAGGAAAACTGTATCAATAACCCTTCGGGAGAATTCTTTGAAATTACTACATTGATGGTATATTACACAGGTACATCTTGCAAGAATAAGTAAGACAAACAACACAAAATGTTGGAGAAATTGCAAACAGCAAGGTGGTAGTCATGCTCTGTAGTGTCACAGTTTTGGAAAAAATATTTACAGAAATGGAAAATATTATGCATCAAATTATTTATGCCACACCAGTGCTGGCTTTGTTAACAGTCTGGAGGAACAAAATGGAAAAGTGACATCCAAGGGATTAATAGTGTTCATGTTGATGGCAGCCTGTAGGGTAGTGTGGCAAAGTGTTGGAAATATGCAGAATTTTTAACATTACTTTATTGGTATTCTGAGCTATGGCAAATAGCTATGAAAGAAAAATTAACATATCAATTTAGAGTAGTAAAGCTAAATGTCAGATTTTTATGGAACATGGCATGGTTTTATTTCATGGACGAATCAGAAAGGTATTCAACATCTATCCAAGCCCTTCCTCAATTTATGGAAAAGACATTAAGTATACAAAGAATTATTTTTAACTTCCTCTCTTAGTTATAGCTTGTAAGATAAATTGAAAAATGTGTTAAATATTAAGCTCTCTGTCAATAATTTGACTCAACATTGTCTTCCTTTTGTATTTTTGTGTGTTCCCCCCCGGTAATCTTCTTTCTACGTTTCTCTGTTTTGTAATTTAGAAGGTTTTTCCTTTTTTGTTTGTTTATCTTTAGTGGTGATTGTTCCTTTTGTTCTTTTGTTTGAAAAATTAAGAAAAATCAGAAAGAAAAAAGAAAATGTATGATGTAGCACAGAGAGTAAAGGAAACTTTTTAAAAGTCTAAAGAAGTAGGCTGTAGTCCACAAGACTTTATACTGAAATAAAATGTTGTTAGCCTTTAAGATGTTTATTTTTCTCACTACAGACTGACACAACTACAGTTCTGGACTTATGCCATACCGTATTGTTTGTTTATGTAGGACATTTGTATGCTGCCTTGCCTGAAGCTGTTAATTATTTTAATTACTAGCAAACTGCCCTTTATTATAATAATTGATGTATATTTAGAAGATGAGTTTGTCCATTACAGGGTCCCCTGAAGGGTACAGTGCATTTCTGTGAACCAAGTGCACAGTCATTTTTCATCCACTCATACAGCAGTATTGTCTTGTAAGTTAAGGGCTGAACTTCAGGATACCATTGTGGTAGGGGTAGTGCCTGGACTCTCCCTCTACTGACACTATTTGAGAATCAAGACTGTTTCTATCTGCATAGCCCCACTCCGGATTCTACGTCTTGGAATGCTGGGAACTGGTATTTATTTTATTTTAAAGGGGTTGCTGTTCTGGCTGCCCATTTATTTTTCCTGCTGTAGAAATTTATTTATTTACAGATAGTATATTTTAATGCCAATGTTTCTCCAAGGTGCTCAGAGCAGAGTACATTTTCTCTTGATTTATTCAAACAACCACCCTATAAATTAGATTAGGTTGAGAGAGAATGACTGGCCCAAGGTTACCCAATTAATTTCATGACCACTGTAGATTTGCACCTGGAACTCCTCAGGACAAGTCCAACAATCTAACTACACTGGCTCACGCCACAAGTGCTCTGTAACTGCATCAGGAGGCAACCGAGAGCACAAAAGCACAGGGAAAACGGGTAGGAACATTTCCCACCTTGATTCATTTCAGATCTCTTACAGCTGCTATTTCATTTATAGAAGTGGGTAATCGATTTATTGATCTCCTGATGCTATATAGTTTGGCCTTTATTTAGATGCCAGATTATCAGTCTAAGATCAGTGCCAACATTTGACTATTTTAGTTAGCATTTACTAAGTTTTTTCCACCATACTTAGAATCCTATGATACTAATTTATCATAAACATGAATAACACACTACGAGTATTTGTTGGGGCATGATGCTAATTGTGGCCCAGATGGAGAGTCCAAACGACAACTTTGTCCCTGAGGTCTAGCTGTAATGTTGCTACCCTATAAACTGTATATTCTCACATACAACAAACAAGAAAGTACAAATATCCATTTTATCATATTTGTTCTAAATGAATGAAACAGCATTGGCAGATAGTTACATATATGAGATATGGTTGCCTTTTAAATTGTATTATCTGTTACAAAACCTTTGTTGTGCTGTATGTTATTCCATTTTCAGGAAAGCAATTTGTTCATCTCCTCCAACCTTCCCTGTTTTTAAATTATATTCCCTGTAGATATTTACTGTTGCAAAATTCTGCATCTACCTGAATACTACTGTAAAAGCAACAATTGTGGTAACCCAAGACATTTTACTGCTTGCAGTCACTACTGCCACTACTTAACCAGGGGCAGGGGCATGGCAGAACTAAAGCAAGGCACCTGGGCTGGGGCAGCAGCAGTGGGAGGCTAGTTAACATAAGAACATAAGAACATAAGAGAAGCCAATGTTGAATCAGGCCAATGGCCCATCTAGTCCAACACTCTGTCACACAGCGGCCAAAATATACCAGGTGCCATCAGGAGGTCCAGCAGTGGGGCCAGGGCACCAGAAGCCCTCCCACTGCTGCCCCCTCCAGCACCAAGAATAGAGTGCATCACCTGCCCCAGACTGAGAGTTCCCATTCTATACCCTGTGGCTAATAGCCACTGGTGGACTTCTGCTCCATATGTTTATCTAATTTCCTCTTGAAACTGTCCATGCTTGCAGCTGCCATGACCTCCTGTGGCAGTGAATTCCATATGTTAATCACTCTTTGGGTGAAGAAGTATTTCCTTTTATCTGTTCTAACCCGACTGCTCAGCAATTTCATTGAGTGCCCACCACGAGTTCTTGTATTGTGAGAAAGGGAGAAAAGTACTTCTTTCTCAACCTGCTCAATCCCATTCATAATCTTATAAACCTCGATCATGTCACCTCTCAGCCGTCGTTTCTCCAAGCTAAAGAGCCCCAAGCATTTTAACCTTTCTTCATAGGGAAGGTGTTCCAACCCTTTTATCATTCTAGTTGCCCTTCTCTGCACTTTTTCCAATGCTATAATATCCTTTTTGAGATGTGGTGACCAGAACTGTACACAGTATTCCAAATGAGGTCGCACCAATGATTTATACAGGGGCATGATGATACTGGCTGATTTGTTATCAATTCCCTTCCTAATAATCCCCAGCATAGCGTTGGCCTTCTTTATTGCAGCTACACATTTTCAGCGAGTTATCCACTACAACTCCAAGATCTCTCTCTTGGTCAGTCTCTGCCAGATCAGACCCCATCAACGTGTATTTATATTTAGGATTTTTGGCTCCAATGTGCATCACTTTGCACTTGGTCACATTGAACCCCATTTGCCACGTTGACGCCCACTCACCCATCCTCAACAGATCCCTTTGGAGTGCCTCACAATCCTCCCTGGTTTTCACCACCCTGAACAACTTTGTGTCATCTGCAAATTTAGCCACATCACTGCTTACTCCCAATTCCAAATCATTAATAAACAAGTTAAAAAGCATCGGACCGAGTACTGATCCCTGTGGTACCCCACTGCTTACCACCCTCCACTGAGAAAGTTTCCCATTTATACTCACTCTCTGTTTCCTATTTATAAGCCAGTTTTTGATCCACAAGAGGACTTGTCCTTTTATCCCATGACTATTGAGCTTACTTAGGAGCCTTTGATGAGGAACTGTATCAAAAGCTTTCCGGAAGTCAAGGTAAATAATATCTATTGGGTCCCCCTTGTCCACATGTTTGTTCACTCCTCAAAAAACACTAACAGGTTAGTGAGACAAGATCTTCCCTTACAGAACCCATGCTGAGTCTGCCTCAATAGTTTTTGTTCATCAATGTGCCTACTAATTCTTTCCTTAATAACAGTTTCCACCAACTTACCCGGTATCGATGTCAGACTGACTGGCCTGTAATTTCCTGGATCTCCCCTGGAGCCCTTTTTAAAGATGGGAGTGACATTAGCTACCTTCCAGTCCTCAGGAATGGAGGCAGATTTTAAAGAAAGATTACATATTTTTGTCAGGAGATCCACAAGTTCACATTTGAGTTCTTTCAGAACTCTCGGATGAATGCCATCCGGGCCTGGTGATTTATTAGTTTTTAAATTGTCCATCAGTCGGAGGTCTTCCTCTCTTGTTACCGCAATCTGATTCAGGTCTTTCAAACCCCCTCCCAAAATCGGTGCTTCTGGAGTGGGCAAACACTTCTCCTCTTCCACAGTGAAGACAGAGGCAAAAATGCATTCAGCTTCTCAGCCATTTCCCTATCATCCTTCACTACTCCTTTTACCCCTTGGTCATCCAAGGGCCCCACTGCCTCCCTGGCTGGCTTCCTACTTCTAATGTATTTGAAGAAAGTTTTATTGTTGGTCTTTATGTTTTTTGCGATATGCTCCTCATATTCCCTTTTTGCTTGCCTGATCACAGACTTGCATTTTATTTGCCATAATCTGTGTTCCCTTTTATCAACCTCACTAAGACTAGCTTTCCACCGCTTAAAGGAATCCTTCTTACCTTTTACAGCTTCCATTACTTTATTTGTTAACCATGCAGGCTTTTTTCTATACCTATTTGTACCTTTCCTAACCTGAGGTATATATTTTTTCTGAGCTTCTAGGATTGTCTTTTTAAATAGTCTCCAAGCTTCCCCAATGGTTTTGACCTTCTCCACTCTTCCTTTCAATTTCTTCCTCACATGTCCCCTCATACCAGAGAAGTTACCCCTTTTAAAGTTAAAAGTGGTTGCGTCAGTCTTTTTGGGCAACTCCCTATCTGTACAAATGTTAAACTCAATGACATTATGGTCACTGTTTCCAAGTGGTGCAATCACTTTTACATCTCTCACCAGGTCTTGGGTGTTACTTAGGACCAAATCCAGGATCGCCTCTCCCTTGGTAGGATCTGTGACCATCTGTTCCACAGCACAGTCATCGAGAGTGTCTAAGAACGCAATCTCTTTTTCCCGACTAGAACTCATATTGACCCAATCAATGTGTGGGTAGTTAAATTCGCCTATTACAACACAGTTATTTCGTCTAGCCGCTATCTTTAATTCATTCATCATTTTATAATCCTCCTCTATCTTTTGATCTGGTGGACGATAACAAACTCCCACTGTTAAGCCTCCTTTTGGACCCACTATTTCAACCCATAGCATTTCCAGAAGGGAATCCAATTCTCTTACCCTCTCAATCTTACTGGACGGTATACCCTCTCTGACATACAGAGCCACCCCACCTCCAACCCTTTCCCCCTATCCTTCCGATATAATTTATAACCAGGAATCACCGTATCCCACTGATTTTCCTCATCCCACCAAGTTTCTGAAATACCCACAATGTCTATTTCCCCCCAACACCAAGCATTCCAACTCCCCGATTTTACCTCGGAGACTTCTAGCATTTGTGTATAAACACTTATAGTTTCCCATGTTTGTTAAGCCCACAGCCTTCCTCTTGCTGCCTCGAGACCTTGCCAGGCAGTTCCTATCATTAGCCACAGTCTCAGTGGACAATTGTAATCCATTTCTTTGTACAAAAGTAATAGCTACTCCTTCATCTCTTTGAGATGAGCCATCCCGAACCAGAGACTTTTCATCTCCTGTCGGCTTTCCCCCATTATTCAGTTTAAAAACTGCTCTGCCACCTTTTTGATTTTGAGCGCCAGCAGCCTGGTTCCTTCTCGGGACAAGTGGAGACCGTCCCTTTTGTACAGCTCCCTCTTGTCCCAAAAAGCATCCCAGTGCCTAACAAACTTGAACCCTTCCCCCTACACCACCGTCTCATCCACGCATTGAGACTCCTGATCTGTGCCTGTCTCTCCAGCCCTGCGCGTGGAACAGGTAGCACTTCCGAGAAGGCTACCTTGGAGGTCCTGGCCTTGAGTTTCCTGCCCAGCAGCCTAAATTTCTCCTCCAGGACCTCACGACTGCATTTCCCCACATCATTGGTGCCGACGTGCACCACGACCACTGGCTCCTCCCCAGCACTATCTACCAGCCTATCTAAAACACGCGTAATGTCCGCTACCTTCGCACCAGGCAGGCAAGTCACCATACGGTCAGTACGCGGGTTCGCCACCCAGCTGTCTACCTGCCTAAGGATCGAATCACCAACTACCAAGAGCCCCCTCCCACCCTTCCCAGGGGCAGTTCCTTGGTACGAAAGGATACCCGTTCACCAGCTGAAGAAGAGGTCCCTTCTGAGGGCACATTCCCCTTATCCTCAGCATGGTGCCCCTTTTCCCCTTGACCTTCATGCTCCCTGGCAGCAGCCGGGCTGCCAGATCCAGAGTGGGACATATCTAACAAGTCCCTGAGAGTCTTCCCCGTGCACCTAACTGACTGTCCCTGCTTCTCCAGGTCAGCCACCTTGGCCTCAAGGGAGCAAACTCGCTCCCTGAGAACCAGGAGCTCCTTGCACCGAGCACACACCCAAGACTTCTGACCAGTGGGCAGATAGTCATACATGTGACACTCCATGCAAAACACTGGATAGCCCCCAACCCCCTGCTGGCATTCTGGCTTCATAATTGTTTTTAAACAAATACTTTTCTATAACCCCCTTTTAAAACCCTTTGTATTTATATGGCTCCTGTTGTAGGAGTCTACTTACCTTACCAAGGAGCCAAGGTCCTGGCTTTCTGGCTCTTCCTGGGCTTCTTACAGAGCCCCTAGGCCAAGAGCCACAGGCAAAGAGCCTCGCCCTTTGGCTCGTGCCAGAGGCTCGTGCCTCTTGCAAACTTCCTGCCTTAAATGGAATTGTCTCCCAGGAGAGGGCGTGGCCAGCAGCTACTCCAAATCACCCAAGCACTTAATTACAGGCAAACAATGACCCTTTCACAACCTAACTCCAGCAGTCAGGAGTCTGTTATAACTCACCCACACACTCCCAAATACAGTCCCTGACACTGTACCTTCTCAGCTAAAGCACCTCAGCTGAAAGTAAATAAATAAAAATACCACTCACCCCTCTGGCAGCTCAAACACCTTGCTCCTTCTCAGAGCTCAGCTGGGTCAGCTCTGCTTCTGGCAAACTTCCTGCCTTAGTTGGCAATGGGCAGGCAGGGCACAATGTTGCTACTGCCTCAATCCAATTCAATCCAATACAATCTGTGAGTTTGCCAGATGTTCTGCATCTGCAACTTCACAGGCAAGGCCTCTACAGAATGTAGATGCCTGTTGGCTCAATTGCACCCTTTCCTGCATCATTAAAGATTGTGATAAATGCCTGACAACACATACAAAATTAAGAAACAAAATAAGATGTGAGAACAGATGAAAAGCTTATTTCATTTTAAGCAGATCTTTCATTTTCTGAATTCTGCAAAATTCAAAATGAAAAGAGTACATGAACTTACGTTTCCTTCAGGCTCTGAACAGAAAAATAAACTTAAGTTATGTTGTTATTTCAAAGATATATGTACTGGGATCTAAAAGGATATAAATCTAATAACTATATATAAGAATATCTAATTATGTTTGTATTTATCAGTGTGATGATACAATAATGTTGCATTTTAAAATAATGAAATGCAATTACATGTAGAGATTTTTTTTCTGAAACACCCCCCCTAAAAAAATGTGTGCTTCTTCTGTTTCTGCTTGATAATGCCAAAATCCGCATAAATCTACATACTGTTTCTACGCTAAGACTACAAAACCATCCTTTTGTTTGAAATGTTGATAATTTCTATTTTAATCACTTATTCTTATTTTCCTGATTAACGACAGCTAAGATACACTTGGAGTTAAATATCTTGCCTCTCTCTTTCTCTGATTATATTTGTAATTCCTGTTCCAATAAAACAAAGGTATTTATAATTTCCTAATACCACCAAATGATATAATTCTATATACCAAGTTATGCACAATATATATCATGTTCTTTAAGCAGTAAGGTAAGTTAAAGCTTGATAAGAAATTCAGTATACATATATTTTTATTTGTTCATTTTTATTGAAAAAAATGGAAACTTAATTTTTTTCTTCCAAGGGTTCAAAATATTGGGAAATTGTGTATCTCTAGATTTAAACTGTCCACACTTTTGCTTACCAAACTGTTACTTTAGGAAAGAGTTAACCCCATACAATTGTTACAGTTTTGGGGATTCAACCAACTGAAGTGATCATGCTGTATTCCATCCTCGTGATATCCATGGTTGCCATTTTCTGTGGACAGGACTACGTATAGTTTCCAGATCTGGTAATACAGTTTTGGAAACTCAGGTTTTTAAGGCTACATGTCAAACAAAATGTGACTGTGAATCAAGAGGATTACGGGTAGTGCATTGTCCTGTTACAAGAGGATGGAGCACCAGAATCATAAGGCTTTTTTTGTCTGCTTCCCTTTTATACTCTTTCTCTAGTGGCCTATAGCATCAAGGCTGACAGAACCTTGCCAACGTTCACCTCTGTTATGAATCTGTGCATTGCTCTCTGCCACCATTTTGCTCACATAGCCTCCTCTACAAAGTCACCTTTTGTTGTGTGGCACCAGCCCTCTGGAACAATCTGCCTGAGATCATAAAGCTGACTTTATCACTGTTGTCTTTCAAGAGATCTAGTAAGGCATTGGTTTGTCAAAGGGCTTTTTACTGAGGTCGAGGGTAATACATTATGTTTGTTGTTATATAAGGTTTTGTAAGGGTCTTGGACAGGGGTTGCCAACCTGTTTTGAGCTTGTGGCACCTTGGGAATTTTTACTTAACGTGATAGGTGCAGTCACAACATGGCTGCCACAGGAGGCAGAGCCAGCTATAAAATGACTGCTACAGCTTACTTTCAGTCACACAATGAAGAACCTTTGTTGTGATGGCAGCTGCTGCAAAAACAACATTTTTAAAAATCTGCACAGTCAATTAGATCTCCAATGGCTAATCAGGAGACTTGCTGGGCAAAAGCCCCAGCTGGCCCCACCCAATTGGCATGCTTCTTTCTATAAAACAAGACTAAAACACAATATTATTGTCAGGTTCCCAGTCAAATCACTGTCCACACACACTTTTGTTTAGGAAAGTTTTATTCAGGGAATTGAGATGTCATGGGTTCAAACTCTTTTGTCAGATCTGAGGTGCTAAGGCAGGAAAGCAGTGTATAACTATAGTCCCACATTCCATTCATACACGTCAGCAATAGTTCCACATTCCATTCATACACGTCAGCAATACTACCCAGGCCATGAGAAATATATGGTCCACTTCTAGCCAAACACAGACTTGTCTTCAAGGTCGCTTCCCGTGAGAAAATCCATCCTTGAGGTGCCATAGAAGAGTTACTGAAGCGAGCCTCCCTAATTCTACCAGCATTCACTCATTCACTCCCCTCCCACAAGAATGCAGTGGCAGGCAAGGGCAAGTGATAAGAGCGCAGGTTAACTAACAGCTAGAAGCAGAGCGAGGGAAAATGTAAAGCCAACATCAGGTACTAATACAACAGATACAGTAGCTTAAAGAATACACAGGTCGAGCCTGACAATTACAAGGTTTTGTACGTCACAGCCCATTTTGTCAGATAGGTATGTGAAGGGGAAACCATGCTAGGGAAGATTAAGCAGAAGTGGGAGCCAAGGCTTGGTGTGCATTATACCATGAGTCTTTCAAGTGTAAATCTCAGTGTAAGGGGAAAAGAGAAGAACTGATATAGAAAGGTTAGATATGAGTCCTGCCATAAATCAACAGAATTAGTAATTGCATGTATATGAGGGAGGTCAGAGGTTCAAGCAGGTCAGCAAATAACAATTTTATATTCTGATAAAGCACATTAAGAACAGCTAATTAAAATTTCTAAAAAATGGATATCATAGAGCTAAGGACTGTAGTGACTGAAGAAACTCAAGTCTCTGTTTAAGCCAGGATAACATGTAGCATTTAATTATTTTTATGAGTTCTAATTCAGCATCTTCACATTGTGTTCCCATTTATTGATTTGTTTGTTTGTAGAACAGTAACTTCTGGTTTGTAATAATATTTATTACAGGGAGATTTAAATGTTCCCCGACTGGTTTCTGAATGTCGTGAATTCTTTTGTCCAATTTGTGTTCATTGATTCTCTCATGCAGAGACTGACATGTTTATCTAGAAGGGCATTCTTGGCACATGATGGCATATATTAAATTGGATGATGTGCAAGCCCTTGATAGTGTAGCTGATATCATTAGGTCCCATAACAGCATTGTCTGTGTGTATATGGGGACAAAACTGGCATCTAGATCTGTTGCAGGGTTTGGGTTATCCATGGTTGTTGATGAGAAGCTGTTCTAAGTTGGGGAACTGACTGTAAGCAAGGAAAGGCCTGCCTCCCAAAGCATGGGGAAGAGAAATATCTGTATCCAGGAGAGGGCTATACATAATTGATGATGCATTGAAATGATTTGAGTTGTGAGCTGCAGGTGACAACCAGTGGTGTGCTGTTGTTGCCTTCTTTGGATCTGTCTTTTAGCAGGCTGGCTGTGAGTACCAGCCTGATTTTGTTGATCTGCTCCATTACTGTGCTGGATAGGTCTTGTAATCCAAACAATGTTTTCTGTAGTTCCTCCAGATAAGATTCTCTGTGGCTGAGGACAGACTGGCAATTTGCAGTGGGAGCCAGTCATGGCAAAAAAGCCCCAGAACAAAGTGTTCCAGGGTTTCCCGGTCACACAGCTTGGACTGATGCGGGAGCATACTCGGAGGAGGCGTGCAGGAGCATTCAGAGTGCTGGCCTGGAGGCACGGCTGTAAATAGCTTTTTCCTGGTAAATCAGCTGGATGCCTATGTGTGGATACACACATAGACATCCAGCCGATTTGGGGAGGATCCCACAGCGCCGGCACCACATTGGGCGGTAGAGCGGAGCACAACCAATCATATTGCTACTCCCTTATGCACAACGCAGGTTGCTCCTGGCTTTTCCGCGTAGCGTTCACACTGCAGGGAAGCAGACAAACGTGGCATAAAGGCACTCTTTGGGGATTTGCTACCACTTTTATGAGGTATCAAACGCGAGAGCGAAGCAGAACAGCACGGGTTGCCGAGGGGTGGGGAACGCCAGGCAGATGTGCTTGTGTGAACACCCCCTTTAATCCTCTTTTAAAACGTTGCTGAAACGTGGCTATAGCAGGGCAAACTGCCAGTCTGAACTCAGCCTGTATGAGGGACAGGAACAAATGTGATTGTAACACAGTGTTTGACTGTAAGCTATGGACTACTTCATGTGCTTCAGATGATAGCTGGAAGCATGCAGGTACATTTGATGGCCTGTGGGTTTCCACTATAAGGTGGTGGTTATATATGCATTGCATAGTTTCACAATGGTGTCCATGAAATGTACTTGGTCCATGGTGAGACTGATGTTGAGGTGAAAATTGTTGAACTCCTAATGGAATGTCTTTAAGAGCTTCCTTCCTGGGTGTCCATGAAAATAGATCTCTAGCCAGCTGGCAAGTATAATGCAACTTGAGAGAGAATTGGGTTTTAGGACTGGGAGACTGCCCATCTTTAGCAGGAGAGACACATGCAGAAGCATTAAAATCCCACTCCATGTGCATCTATGCTGAACCTCATGCACAAGTTTAATCTAAATCCTGAGTGACAAATATATTTGAGTTTGTTTTTCAATACTTTGCTAATACTGCATCAAATCAGTCAACTTTTCCAAACAAGTCTTATTCTGATGCATCTATTTCTGTTCAGGAAAAAAAAACCCTTTAGGAAATCAATGTTTTCCCTTGGATATTGGTCTGGAATACCACTGTCAACCAAATACATAACTCAATAAATCAAAATGTTTGAAATATGTTTATTTAAATCCCACTCATAAAACTTGCCACATTTGAATGCAAGTGTTGAGGACTGGGGGTATTGCAATTTTACCATACAAAAGCAGATAGAGAATGTAAGCAACTACATTCAAATTTAGAACAGAAGGACATGTTTTTCATCTTAGAACTCTTGAAGTCAGGAGTTGGAGCTGGTTAAATGTAGCAGGCAGAGGCTACTGCTGGGGTAGAAGGCTGGGCTCTTCGTATTCATACCAGGTCTGGCCATCCAATATGTGGTTTGGCAATGATTAGGGCAGATGCCATACATCCTTATGCCCTTCTATGCCTACATTAGATTGCATGGTCATAAACCCAAGCACCATGGCTTGAGTTGAGGATTTAGTTTCAATTACCCCTTTAGTTTCCTTGATCCTGTTTTATTGTTTCTTTGAGGCGGACTCTAATCTGGGAGAACCGGGTTTGATTCCCCACTCCTCCACTTGCACCTGCTGATGTGACCTTACAAGCTCTGGCACAGCTGTTCTTGAAAGAGCAGTTTGTGTTAGAGCTCTCTCAGCCCCACCTACCTCACAGGGTGGCTGTTGTGGGGAGGAGCAGGGAAAGGAGGTTGTAAGCCGCTCTGAGACTCCCTTGGGTAGTGAAGGGCGGGGTATAAATCCAATCTCTTCTTCTTCTTTTGTATGCCCTGCAGAACCTTGTGCTCTGCTGACCAGCACTGGGTAGTAGTCTCCAGCCCAAGAGACATCTGTCTGGCCTCAACCAGGGCCAGGACTTTCTGGCCCTGGCCCCAGCCTGGTGGACCATGCTCTCAATTGAGATCAGTGTCCTGCAAGGCTTGTTACAATTCTTCAGGGGCTGTAAAACGGAGCTGTTCCACCAGGCCTTTGGTTGAGGCAGTGGATGTCCAGTCACATGAGCTTCTCTTGCATCGCCCATGACACTTGTCTATCAACCATTGCCGGGAGCAACCTCATCCATCTTGATTCATCACCCCTTCTAGCATGGGGTCAGAGTACTTTACTATATAATCAATTGCTGAACTGTCGGTTAGGAGACTCAGATTACTGTGTGGATTATTTAATGTTTTTATTTTTGTAACATTTTACCTCTTAATGATTATTTAATATCTTAAACTGCTACTGTATTGTGATATGTGAGCCGCCCTAAGCTCGCTTGCAAGGTAGGGCAGGATATAAGTTGCAATAAATAAATAAATATTTTTAACATAATACTTTTTTCCAAAGTAATATAGCTTTTATACAAATGCATTTTGGGGTGGAAAAAGTAAATGTCTTCATTTATAGTAGAGCCCAGACTGATTGTCAAGTAAGAGTCACTGAGCAAATTTATTTTCTTAACAGGTGAAAATATTAATGCATAGTTGGAAAACCTGAAAGAGATGATAAACTTTTATTCAACATATATATTTAACATTTGGCTCAGTTTTACACTGTGTTGCTGGTGCAAAATGAACAAATAATTCACTGATCTGAGGTTAACCACATTTCTCCCCAGTGTATTGGACAGAAATAGCAAGATTGGAAAATGAGAAAACAATGGTTACGGCTTTGGAAAGATGAAGAAAATGAGCCCTCCCTAATTACCATCCATCTTCATTTTCCCCCATCAATATGTCTCTGTTCTCAGTTCATTTTTAAAAAATTGGAAATGTTCCTACAAACGAGAAAAAATTAAAAAGATGAGGGAAACCTCTGTAGCTGTTATGGATCATATATAAAATAAATATGACATACAAAAATAAAGTCCAGGTCATCAGAAGATTGCAAATGGCATGTCCATAGCAACCTAGTATCACATAAAAACTCAGCTATCTCTAAAACATCTAATGACTTTGCTGAATTCCCTAAATGGATGGAGAATAATGAGCCTAAGCCAAAATTCTAGTAAATCTCACTAATGGGAATGAGGGATCTTCAAATAGGAAGGATT
This sequence comes from Gekko gecko, assembly GCA_029375565.1. Lineage (NCBI taxonomy): Eukaryota > Metazoa > Chordata > Lepidosauria > Squamata > Gekkonidae > Gekko > Gekko gecko. The sequence continues at coordinate 101,019,162 of JAPDNY010000003.1, read as the reverse complement.
TGCCACCTGTATTACATCATATTCTTGTACACATGAGTGCCTGACATCCCAGTCCTAAACCCTGAGCCAAAAGTGTTTAGAATGTTGACTTAGCCCTCCCCTGGCATGTCCTGGCTTTATACTGATACATCTCCAAATTACATTGATATATCTGGAGATACACAAGCGGGCAGCACCATCAGGGCACAGGATCCAATGATACTGACTCCTGCCATCGTGACTTAGCAGTAAAGGGGTCTCACACATATGCTAGCACCCCAGTTTGTTTGATTATTAAAATATTTATATTCCGCATTTCCTTATGTCTTAAAGCAGTTTACAAATCACAGTTTATTTATTTATTTCATTGGATTTCTATATCACCCTCCCAACAGAGCAGGCTCAGACCGGTGTACAACAGTTTAAAACAAGGAAAAATTAGAACAATAAAATATACCATCATAAAAACATAAACCTACACAGCGCCACAGTACAATTTTGACCCCTGTTAACATTAACATGGGGGGGAGTGAGGAGGCAATGATAGATTTGATTGCTGTTAAAAACCGTTGCTGTCATTTACTGTCTGCTTGCCGGAACATCTCTGCCTTGCAGACCCTGTGGAATTGTAACAAGCCCCACAGGGCCCTGATGTTATTTGGCGGAGAGTTCCACCAAGTCAGAGCCAGGACCAAAAAGGCCCTGGGTCTGGTTGAGGACAGCCGGATGCTCCCTGGGCCAGGAACTTCCAGTAGATGTTGTTCTCCTGGGCGTAATGTTCTCTGTGGGACATACCAGAGAGGCAGTCCTGCAAGTACATGGGTCCTTGACTATTTAGGGCTTTAAAGGTTAAAACCAACACCTTGAACCTAACCTGGTACTCAGCTTGGAGCCAGTGCAGCTGGCAAAGCACAGACTGAATATGTACTGTTACTGGTGTCTCCATAAGGACCTGGGCTGCTGCATTCTGGACAAGTTTAAAATATACAGAGTAAAATAACCCTCCAATAACCAAAGCAATGGTATTCCCAGTAGTAACGTATGGCTGCGAGAGTTGTAAGGAAGGCCGAGCGCCGAAGAATAGATTCTTTTGAACTGTGGTGCTGGAGAAGACTCTTGAGAGTCCCTTGTACTGCCAGGAGATCAAATCATTCAATCCTAAAAGAAATCAACCCTGACTGTTCCTTGGAAGGCCAGATTCTGAAGTTGAAGCTCAAATACTTTGGCCACCAAATGAGAAGGGAGCACTCACTGGAGAAGACCCTAATGCTGGGAAAGATTGAGGGGGGGAAGAAGAAGGGGACGGCAAAGGATGAGATGGTTAGACAGTGTCATTGATGCAACGGACATGAAATTGAGCAAACTTCAACGGACAGCGGAAGACAGGTGGGCCTGGCGTGTTCTGGTCCATGGGGCCACGAAGAGTCGGACTCGACTGTGCGACTGAACAACAAAAAACCCCTACCTTCCTAAAAGATATCTGCAGTCTGTAGCCTATTAAAAGCCCTTGCAAATAAATTGGCCTTGTGTTGCCTTCTAAAAATGTCTAGAGACAGTACATCCTCAGGGAAACCCATTTAACATAGTAGGAGCTACAATAGAAAATTTACAGGCTTATGTGACAAAGAGAGTACTCCATCTTTCTGTGTTACACTTATGAGGATGCCAGTCACATCTGCTGGTGAAACGTCAGATACTATAATGCCAAGACCACAGCCATATAGTCTGGAATTAGTTGGTGTCATGCAGACTACCATAAGCAGTGGGACAAGTAGCATGTATAAACCTGATTCTGCATCCATTGTATGATGCCAGCATGATTCCATGCCAGGACAACACCTTCCCTGCAAGCACAACTGAAGTTCGGGGTGACTAGCAGCCTCCCTGTTCTTCTCTTTGGGACTGCTGACCAAATACCCATGGTGCCTATTGCCTTGTAGGATCAGAGCCCCATGGAACAGAGCAGTCTGAGAAGACAGTGAATACATTATTCCAATGCAGCTTTCATCAGCAAATGGGTAAATATCAGATAAATGTCCTCCAATAGCAGCAGCCCATCATAAGGAGATGGAGAGAGGATATGGTTGCCAACTGAAGAGGGGAGAAAATGTTCTGTCCCTTTAATAGAGGTTTAATGAGTGGAAATGGCCACTGGAATCTTTTCATGGCATGAAGATAAATAACAGCCCCTGATAGTTGCGTGCAGATTAAACTGATATTCAAGGGATAGCCAGGAGGACCAGTTTAAAAGTGGGCAACCCTACACTAGGAATGGCAAACCCAATTTAGACCACTATGCGCAAAACTCTAGAAGTCACTTCTGTGGTGTTGGTGTGGCACATTACTTGTTACTGCCCATATGTTATGGTATCTGTGCAGGAAGCAATTCAACAGGGCAGACACCTGGAAGAATGTCACTCCCAGTATACAAACCACCTGCCAAGCTGGTGGCATGACCACTGGCTGAAGCAACCAGTGTAGATGGCATGCCCTGCCATAGGGTTGCCATCTCGTTAATCCCAGTCCAGTTCCTGTGCTATCTTGAGCTGCTCAGACAGCCATGGGGACAGTACAGCTCTCTATCATAGGAATGCAGTGATTGGGATGGCTCTAAATTGGGGGCTATATTTGTACCTTTCTGCTAGACCAGTATATCCTAATATGGCTGCTGGTCGTGCCTAATTCCCTACACAATATCTCATCTGTATGCATCCAGTTGGCTGTCAAGGAGCTGGTCCCGAGTGCAGGAGGTATAGGTTTCAAGCTGGTCTCTGCCTTGTGTTTTGCTTCCAGTCAGCCCATTTCTGGGTAACGAGTTCCTTCTTGGGGAATTGAATCCATGCCTCCCATTTGCGACATGTTCTTCTACAGTGAGCTATGGTGGGGGAACATGTTGACCTTTGGCATGGGTGCAGTTGTGTGTGGAACTCCCTGAAGTATGCCCTCTCTGAGGCTCTTGCCACCCATGCTACCAGCCTCCTTAGGAGTTGTTGGGCCAGCAACAATTTTCTCCCTTGCTTCTAACACTCCACTTGTGGACTGAGATAGCATGACTTCAGGGGGACATGATCACATCAGCAGGTGGTGGTTGTCTTCCCCATGTGTTGCAATAATGTGTCAGCAGCTCACCATTCCTTGACTGACAGGTATTGCCAGGATTGCCAGGGACTCCAGTGTGCTCACTAAGCAGTTTGGATCTTGTCAAGAGGGGTTTTGTCATTTCCTTCCCCTCTGCACAATAGTCTGTGCTGTGGTGGCACTTCACTGGTGTAGGTCTGCCATGGACAGCAGGCTTGTAGAATGGGACTGCCCATCATTAAGGCAGCCTACCACACTAGTCTTTGGGATGCACATAACTGCATACTCCATGGGGAACCCTCGGTGCAGAGGTGCGATTCCTTGTTTATGTGCATGAGAAACAAAAGGCAAAAGAAATCCCCCTATTCGCCCGAGGTGGCATCTGATCACGTAGTGACAGGCTGAGCCTGCAGCACAAAGGGATGTGTGCTCGTGCGACTGTGAGTGAAATTCTACTGGAGGAAATAGGGGTACTTCCCCTCTGCACCAAATTCCAAATGCCTCTAATTGAGTGAAATGCTGCTTCCAGGGTTATGCAAATACTCCCAGGAGACTCCCACTTGGAAGCTCCCATGGAAATGCAGGCCCTGTAGTCACTCTAATACAGGCTTCCCTGGAGCCTGTAGGCTCCACTACTATCGGCCTAGGATCATGACAGTAATAAAAGAGGCTTTCATCATATAACTCACCTGACAAAGATGTCATGATTATTTTACTAAGATTTGAAAAGGAAATGTACAAACCAGTGAAACTGCATAATTTCAAATTGCAGGTTAAAAACACATTGTTCCCATTGTTTTCTGATTGACACAAAGAAAATGAGCCAAGCTAACAGCAGCAAAAAATGTTTTATCACAATACTTCTAGAATCCAGGTTTTGGCCTCTTGTCCTGTCCTTAAAAAAAAAAAAAAGAAACCAGCAAGTCAAAAAAGTACACCAAGATGGCTTTATTACTGAAGTTAAAAGGGGTATTTATGTGAAAATCAACTTGCAGTTTTACAGACTCACTTATGTGTATGCATTTAGACTTCAGAGCCATTGGTATCTTTGTCAGGTATCTTTGGTGAATTGCATGAAAGATTACAAGCATTTTGCCATCTCTGTCTCCTATTTTTGACATATTCCAGAGGCTAGCCATGTTATTCTGTTCTGCTGTAGCCAAAATAACCAAGAGCCTTTGGGAAACTTAACAGCAAAATGGATTAACTCTGGCAGAAGGTTCTGTGTGCCCACTTCTGGCTGATAAAAGCTTATCCCACAATAAGTCTTTAAGGACCCGAAAGCTTCTTAAGTTGCAGTCTTAAGGACACTTTCCTTGAAGTAATACTCTGAGGAACTATACAGAAGGGGTTAAAGGCTGACAAATTCCTTCAAAGAATAATCTTTTGAAGAAGAACCTGAAGTTTTAGAAAGTGAAAGCTGCATTCAAAGCAATTGGAAGAAACAAATCACCAGGAGGAGATGGGATATCAATAGTGCTATTTCAGAGAGGCGGGGCTTGGCGCGGTGCAGTGGAGCTTCTGACAACAGCTCCGGCCACTTTCATTTTTAAAAGGGGTCTTTTGTCAACTTAAAGACCCTCCGCCACTCTGGGGAAGGAGCTGGCAGCTGCAAGAGGCTTGATCCAGGTCCCTGTGAGTGTGGCTACCCACAGGGAGACCAGGATCGCCCCCAATGCGGAAACGAAGTTGGAGCTCATCTTACGAGCAAAGCCGATGCTACTGCACCGTGGGGGGAAAGAGGAACCTAAGCTGGTGAACGCTCCTGTGAGTTCTCTTTTGGAAACGGAGTCAATTTAAAAAAGGTTACTTCTGGCAATATTTAGACCTGAGGGAGTAGCAAGAGAAGGGTGGGTTCCCACCTCTGGGAAGAAAGCAGCCATTAAGCAGAATTGGCTATTAATGGCAGACGGTAAAACGGAGCAGGGCGAGATCAACGGTGAAATAGTCCTCATTTGTAAATGAAAGTGGTGTTGGTACCTTTAATTGCTTGGTGGAAGAAACAGTGGAAAACATAAAAGAGTTGAGATATAAACTCTGACTCTGTGTAAAAGCTGGGAAGAAAGAGGCTCCCAATTGACTTTCGTTTAGTGTGATCCCAGCCCAGCGTACGAGGAAGGGGGGGAGTGATTGAAAGAGAAGTCGATGCTGGAGGGAGAAAGAGGAGAAGCAGGAGACCCCCTTGCGGCGTTTTCTATTTTTTAACCCTAGCAGGGTAGGGTGGAAGAGTGACATTCCAGGGGGAGCCCCTTTTGCAGCGTACACTAATTTTTAACCCTTCAGGGGCAGGGTAGAAGAACCAGTGTTGTCTCGAGCCTCTTTTCAACGCACGCAAATTTTTAACCCTCTGGGGTCAGGGTGGAAGTCGGAGCATAGCTTGAACCCTGTCAGTGTGAAGTGTTAAGTGCTGATCTGAAAGAATTGATGGATTTAAACGTGTTGGATTTTTCTTGAAGACCATTGTATGTAATAAGCTGATGCTGAGACTTGTGTAAAACTGCTGTGATAAAGGGGGGGGAAACACTGTTTGAGCAGATTGCCAATTTTGTAGAGGTTTACTAATTAATAGGTGGATAGAGTGATTAAACTTCTGGGCATATAGCCAGGAAAATGTTACTAACCCAAACAAGGTCTTTACAGTAGATAGACAGTCTGGGCATTAAGCCAGATGATAACGCTTGTTCCTAAACATTAAGTAGAGATGAATAAATAAGTAAAATAAGTAAAACAATAAGGGGAAAGTGAAAGTAAAATATAAATAATTGAAAAAAGTGGGTTATAATGATTAAATATTGGATCTGGAATTAGAATTGAAGGTGAATTGTGGGTAAAGGGTAACAATTATGTCGAATACACAAGGCCAAGTGAAGAAACCTTTGGGAGTTTCACCAGGAATGTCTAGCTCTGTACAATCAAAACTGGGAACCCCAGCACAGAAGGAAACGCAAAAAGAGATGCAGAAGGAAATGCAAGCGTTGGTGCAATCAATCATTCTCAGTACCATTACAGATGTAGTGGAGACTATCAAAGTTAGCATGGAAGAAATTAGAAATTCTGTCCCTCAGGCGATTGAGCCTATTAGAGGGGCTATCCAAGAAATCTAAGACATGATCCCCCAAGCAGTTGAGCCGATCCAAAAGGCTATGGGCGACATCACTACTCAATTTGCACAAAGTCTACAAATGCTGCAAAAGTAAATTGTGGAGAATACTACAAAAATTACAGCCTTAAATCCAGCAATGGAAAATATGGAAGGCAGAACTAAAGAAATGGAGAGGAAAACTCAAGAGAATGAAGAGAAGCAGAATACTCTAGAAGAGGATGTTATGAGACTGCAAGTGGAAAGAGCGGCCTTCATCTTGAGATTTCAGAATGTTCCAGAAGAGAAGGATGAGGACTTAACTACTAAGATGGCAAAGTTATTGGCCGATCATATGCAGTTGGAAGATGTGAGTAAGGTGGAACAAGAGATAGACACGACCTTCAGAATGAATTCGGCTTATGCAAGACAGTTTAAGCTCCTCGGAGAAGTTCAGATATGGTTCCATAAGAGAGCGGTAAGAGATAAAATACTGAAAGAAGTGAATGTGTCTCCCCTGAAGATGAATGAAGTGGGGATAAATGTCTTGAAAGAAATGGAAAGTCCACAAAAAAGGAAGGAATATTCAGAGCTGACGACACTACTGAGGAGTAATGATTTAAGTTACAGATGGATTTTACCTGAAGGACTGTTTTTCACATATGGAGAGAAAAGATTTAGAATAACTTCAGTCTTTAAGGCAGTGGACTTTCTGAGGACATATGGAGAAGAGATGTCAGAAGATCAAGAAGATGAAAGGGAAGAAGGAGAAGTGGGAAAAGAAGATGGAGAAGAACCTCAAGGGGCAATGGCATTACCGACATTGACTCCAAAAGCTCCAAGACAAAAAAGAAGATTTAGATTTAGATCCCCAATCGATGAATGTAGATCCCCATATCGGTGAATGTAAATGGATTAAATGGACCACAAAAAAGGAGAAGAATATTTCATCAGCTTAAAAAACAAACTGCGGATGTTATTTGTGTTCAGGAGACCCATATAAGAAAAGGAGACGAAAAGCATCTAAATGTTAAAGGATTAGGAAAACTTTTTGTAGCTTCGGATGAGGGAAAAAAGAAAAGAGGAGTAGCCACATTTGTTAAAGAACATCTACAACCTGAATTAATATTTGCCTCACAGGATGGAAGAATTCTAATGGTTGCCATTCAGAGACAAACTAAAAGGTCAATGATTGTCAACATTTGTGCTCCAAATCAAAATCAGGAGAAGTTTTATAGAAAACTTCAAAGACTTACTTTGAAGCAAGAATTTCAAGAGTTGTGCATAATCGGTGATTACAAAGCAGTTTTTGATAAGAACGAGGATAGAAAAGCGAACATTTTTGGGGAAGAAACAGGAGGTAATGAGTTCCTGGACTCATTGTGCCAGATAATAGAAGAATGGCAATTAATGGATGCATGGAGGGTGAGAAACCCAAAAAAACAGCAATATACCTTCTTTTCAGCGAGACATGACTCGTGGTCAAGATTGGATATGTGTTGGATTTCAACTACAATGATTAAAGATCTCTTGGAAGTGGAAATAGAGGCAGGAACTTATGCAGATCATAACCCAATTACATTTAAGCTACAAGGAACGAGACCCAGAAACAGATGGAATCTAAACCTATCAATTCTGAAAGACAGAGAATTAGTAAAACATCTGCAGAAGGAGTTCCATCTTTTTTTTAAAAGAAAACATTCAACTGGATATGCCTTTAAAAATTGTTTGGGATGCATTTAAAGCATATGCCAGAGGGCATTGGATAAAAGAAGCAGCTCGCATAAATAAGAAGAGAAATAAAGATTATATAAATCTGAAAAGGGAGATTCAAGAACAAGAGAGGAGGAGGATGGAGAAGACATCGGAACCTGGAAGGCAGAGCAAGATTAAATTGTTGTTGCACAAAATGAACTGTTTGCTAACATATGAATTAGCTAAGAAACTGACATTTGCCAAACAGAACTTCTTTGAGAATGCCAATAAGCCGACAAGTCGAGTTAAGCAACAAAAATAAAAAAACATATATAAGAATTCTAAGGAAGAAGAATGGTGAAGAAGTGAACAAGATTCAAGAGCTAAAGAATATTGTGGAGACTTTTTATAAAGATTTATATAGAAAGAATGATGCTGTGCTGGAGCAAGTAACTCAATACTTGGAAAAACAGCAAGTTCAAAAATTTACTGAAGAACAAAGAAAGATACTTAACCAGCCAATTACAATGATGGAAATGGTAGAAGCCTTAAAAAGACAGAATAAGGCTAAAGCACGAGGTCCAGATGGATTTCCAATAGAATTCTATGTGACTTTCGAAGAACTGCTTCTCCCACAATTGAAAGAGGATCATGGAGGGGGAAGAGCTTCCAGATTCATGGCAAGAAGCAACAATATCGTTAATACACAAATCAAACATGGATGAAAAAGAAATTAAGAATTATAGGCCAATTTCTTTATTAAATGCTGATTACAAGATGTTTGCCTCGATTACCGCGGAAAGATTTAAGAGAATATTGGCAAGAACTATACATAAGGATCAAGCAGGTTTTTTGCCTAAAAGACAAATCAAAAATAATTTGAGGTGTATCTTGGATGTAATAGAATACTTCGAAGCACATCCAGAAAAAGTAATGGCCTTGATCTTCTTAGACGCTGCAAAGGCATTTGATAATTTGAACTGGAACTTTGTGTTGGAGACATTGAAGATGGCAGAGGCAGGAACAGAATTTATTCAGATGATTCAGGTGATATATACAAAACAAACTGCCTCAGTGATGATTAATGGAGATCGAACAGAAAATTTTGAAATTCAAAAGGGAATAAGACAAGGCTGTCCTTTGTCACCATTGTTATACATCTATGCATTGGAGACACTTAATGAAGCAATACAGTGTAATAGGGAAATTAGAGGGTTTAAAGTGCAGGAGGAAGAATTTAAGCTTCTCACATTTGCTGATGATTTAGTATTTATACTAGAGGACCCCTTCCCTCAATCCCTGAATTAAACAGAACTCTAAGGGAGTATGGTCAGGTGGCGGGACTAAGAGTTAATATTAATAAGATGAAGATTTTGACTAAGAATATGAAGGAGGAACAAAAAGACACTCTACGGAGAGAATCAGGTTACGTATTGTGCAATAAGGTGAAATACTTGAGAATTAATCTAACTAATAAATGCAGTGTGCTACAGGAAAATAACTATAAGGAGTTGATAAAAGCAACAAAGCAAGTCCTAGAAAGATGGAAAAACCTGCAACTTTTGCTGATGGGATGAATAGCTTTGGTTAAAATTAATATCTTACCAAGATGGATTTTTCTCTTTCAGACAATTCCAATATTACAAAACTTTACAATCTTTAAAGAGTTGGACCAGATAATAACAAAGTTTGTTTGGCTGGGGTAAAAACCTAGAATTAGATTGAAGGCTCTGCAAGACTTAAAAGAAAGAGGTGGTTTTGGGCTGCCTAACTGGACATTATATCATAGAGCAGTGGCATTGGCATGGATTAGAGAATGGATCATGTTGGAAGATAGAAGGATATTAAAACTAGAAGGTCATGATCTGCAAATAGGTTGGCATGCATTCGTTTGGTACGAAAAAGCCTCAATGCATAAGTATTTTAAACAACATTGGATACGGGCTTCACTTATAAAAGTGTGGGAAATTATACAAAGGAGATGGTTTACGAAAAATTCTAAACTGGCTATACTGCTAGAGGCGTTTACTCTACCTAGACTATACGATGAAAATCCGCCAAGGAGATATATAAATATATTGAATTCAAGAAATGAGCTAAAGTTGCAAGAAAATTTAACATGGTGGCAGAGAGCTCAGATAGAATCGAGATACATCAAGGATAAGAAGATGGGCTTCATTGAGTCTGTTAGTGTCAGGGTCCTCAGCTAGTCAGTCAAAACACCAGGCCTCATTCATTGAAACAAGGATAGTATTTATTAGACTGCAATACTAGGTCACTAGAACAGAAGCATTGTTAAGAATAACTTGAATACTCTAAGGGGGGGAAGGAGCCCCCTCACTTCTACCAATGGTTAACAAGCCCGCACGTGGGAAAACTAAGAGGTGCTAAATTACTACGTTCCCACCACACAAAAGTTCTCATGCCTAGCTGTTGTCTTTAGGAAAGCGAAAGTAGACATCCAGCCTGGCTCTAAGGCCATTCCGGCCTGGGCAAGATGAGAGATAGCCCGGTCTCCCAGGCAACCTCGTCACCTCCCCGCATACCAACCGAAAACCAGATACATTTATTGACCCCTCATCTCCTCCCTTCACCCCTATGGCAGGGATACCTGACAGAGAGTTGGAGAAAATATTGAGTGCGCCGGAGAAGTTCATAAACAAAATGTATACACTGCTTTTAGAAGATATGATGGCAGATGAAATAGTGAAACAAAATATGATTCAATGGAGCCAGAATTTGGGGTACAATATAGAACTGGAGCAATGGGACCAGATATGGAATAAAAATGTTAAAATAACTAAAGCGACTTCTTATAGAGAGAATATGTATAAAATGTTCTATAGATGATATGTTACACCAGAAAGAATTGCTAAATATGATGATAAATGTTCCAATAAGTGTTGGGAATGTGAGAATAAGGTGGGCTCATTTTATCACATGTGGAGGTTGTGTAGCGTTATTAAAAGCTATTGGATATGGGTGCACAGATTGATACAGAAGATCCTAGGGAGCACAATTCCTTTTAAGCCAGAATTATTGTTGTTAGGTATTTTACCTAAGGAGGTAAATAGAGATGACCGTTATTTGTTAATATACTTGGCAACTACTGCCAGAATTTTGTATGCAAAATATTGGAGAACCACCCAAACACCATCAAGACAAGAATTTATTGCAAAGATATTCGAGACGGCGGAAGTGGATAAGCTGTCCTTGAGTATGAAAGGACATTCAGATTCCACCTTTCAGAATACTTGGCAACGTTTTTATGATTGGTACAAATTAAATGGATGAGAGGATGAGGAACTGGTTAAAGAAAAGATAAAATCAGAGATGAAATAGATGGTTTGTAATAAGAGATACTCACGTAAAGGGTAACATTAAACTGAATGATAAAGTGCTTTAAATATGATATACAAATGGAATAAAAAACCCATATATGTTTTATGTTTGTGGTTTAGTTTTTTGTGTTATGTTTTTAGTGTTGTGATGTGATATTGTATTGTATTGTGTTGTATTGTATTGTTCAGTTGTAGTTGGTTATAAGAGTAAATAAAAGTCTGCCTTTCGGGGCAGTTAAAAAAAAATAGTGCTATTTCAAGCCATGGAAACAAAGGCCCTCAAAGTCTTAGCAACGATATGCCAACACTCAGTCTACATTCCCACTCCAAAAAAATGAGACATCAAAGACTGCAGCATCTATTGGACCATCGCATTAATTTCTCACATGAGTAAAGTGCTGCTCAAAATCTTACAACAAAGACTATTATCATATGTGGAACAAGAAATGCTAGATGTTCAAGCTGGATTCAGAAAAGGAAGAGGCGCTAGAGATTAGGGTTGTCATAAATTGGAAGCACACACAAGCCCCATTAAATAACATGGAATTTACTTCTTAGTAGACCTGCTTATGATCACATATAATGCTGTGGTTCATTATATGTAGGGACAAAAAGTCCCTTCCTTGCAAGGTCCCTTCCAACTCTAACATTCTATGGTTCTACGAAAAGGCAGGCATACCCTAGCCCAACCACATAAAGCTCATTATTAGACTGTAAAAAAAATTACCTTTATATCTCTAGGTGTAAAAATATCTCCCTGCATGTTTGCATTTCAAGATTAAATGCATTTAATGCATTTCAAGATTAAGTTGCTGTGCTGTTTAGGAAAGAGAGGCAACTAAGATCTGCACTTGATCAGTGTTGCTCTTTTCTACATATTGTTGTTCTAGTTTTGCCTAGAGCCTTACCTTGTAGTGGACAGGTGATTCATAAACTGAATATATACATTTAGATACAGCTGAATGAATCTAATCAGACCCTAAGTACTGGGTTTTGGATACTGAAACACTACAGTACTAAAATTCAGCAAACTTATACTTTTAAAACTGATACTTATTTTGCAATTCATTTTGTGGAAATGGCCAGCAATTTAAATATGCATATCAACTTCGGCCATAACTATGTGCATACTGTTTGAAGGCTGGTAAGTGTACTTTGAATACAAAACACAAAGACAATGCTTGTGGCTATAACCTTTTACACATTTTTGTCTTAGCTCAGGAAAGATGACTCCACAGCAAACTAATTTATGCCATAGCCAAATTGCTGGCTCACAACTTTAATGCCAGAAGCTCACAAAGCAGAAGTTTTGCTTACAAGACTCCACAGCTTAGAGGGAGCACTGGAAGGGAGTGCAGCCAATTCTGGCTGGTGTACTGTGGAGTGACTCTGAATGATGTCCTTAAATGCATACCTTAGAGGTTGTGTGTGTGAGAGAGAGTAGGGTTTGTTTTATTCCAACATGCTTGGATTAATATTAGCTACCTGTGTGCTTGCTTCTGTACCTGGTTAACACTTTGATGTGTTCTAGTGTAAATAAGCACATTATTTTAAAAGATACCATAAATGTCCAGTGTTTTCACCACCAAAGGAAACTGATCCTGGAGACAACATACTTCGGCTTAGGACAGCAATCTGTATTCTTCACAAGGAACCCAGCCAAACTGCCTTTTAACTTAATAATAGATACCTCCATGCCATGCAAAAAGTAAATGGCTTCTCTGGTGATTCAAAGGAATTTTAAAGGAACTCTGTATCTTCTAGGTTTATGGGATATTGATGGGTCTCTCAGAAAAGGAACTGAAAATCCTACCTTTGCCTGAAAGGCAATAACAAAATTCGTAATGAGCTGTGGATCTTATTAAGGAGCCTAATAAACTTCCTTTCCCATCTTGTTCGACTTGGTGTCTGGTCCTCTAAAGAGATAACTTATATTCAATTTAGCCGCCTCCTTCTCCAACAACAACAAAGAACTTTTGAAGTTGCCGGAGGAAGACAGAAGGGAGGGCTGTCTATCTAGAGCAGAGTTCTTTTCACTGCTCAGCCACGGTAGCCAGCCCAGGCGTAATGAAAGGTAATTGGCCAGGCTGTTATCCATCTACAGCCTACATCTTGCCTCCAAATGCCTCTAATTGAATTGCTGTAATTTTTTGCCCTTCCTAATGCACTGCCATGGCGAGGGGAAATGATCAGGGGATGTGGGCGGCTCTTGATTCTTCCCAGGGGAGAGATAAGCAGCTCCTGCGAGGTTGGACCGCAGCCCATAAATAGCTGAGAAGGAAGCGGTACCTACTAAGGACCCCCGGCCCCCCCATTTCTCTTCCGGCGCCCCGAAACTCACACTTCCCCAGGCACCTCCCGCCCCCTGCTCTGAAACATGCAGTGACGACGAGTCCCAGAAGGAGAAAATCAGCCAGCCCCGCTCCGGTGTCCAGCCTCGGCTCGTGGAAAAGCAGAGCGGCATCCCTTGGCACGACAAGGTACTTCCCGGATAAGCACAACAGTCTCACCGGGCGTTCGTTTCCACGAGCGGAGCGAGAGCGCCTTTAAAGCACGGGCGCGCGGAAACGAAGGCATCGCCGGCGGCCAGGCAAGCAGAGAGCTTCAGCCGTTCTCCGCCTCTGTGTCCCGCTCGCTCGCTCGCTCCCAAGAGCCGGTCGTTGGTACCGACCGTGCTGGCTTGATGGCTGCCCGTTCGGGGGTGGGGGGCTTCCGAAGTCGGCGGCTGAGCGGCTGCCGCCCGAAGGCGCGGGGGTGACTGACGGGGGTCTTGGTCTCCTTCCAGATGCCCAGGTGCGCTGGTCTCCTGTTGGCTTCCTTGATCCTCTGCGCCGCCCTCTCAGAGACCTTCGGGCTGGTTTTGTCCGTAAGTAGCGCCGTCCGACTTTCCTGTCTCAGCCCTATTTGTCAAGTTCAAGTTCACTTTTTAAATACGAGCCCGGAGACAGCGCTAAAACAAAGGGCAAATGCTTGTTTCTTGAGAACGGGACGACATATGAATGCGGCGGGGGGGCGGGGGGGGGGACGGGACCCCTTCCAAGAGGATTTGCAACGATTTGACCATGAAGATTCAAGGCTTCTGGGGGAAGCGGAGAAATGCAGAAGGGAGGGGTGTGAACGTTTGAGAGGTTTGCTAATTAGCCGGACGCCGAGTGTCTGCTGTCTATTTTTCAGTCTCATTTCCTGGTATTTAGTGTCAGATGCGTGTTCTTATCCAGAAATAAGACCATTGTGTGTCAATGATAAATTGAGACATATTGGAATCAGTTTCATGTATTCAGAAAAGTCAAATTATTACAAAATCATATAGTTTATTTCAGTTAAACCAGATACTATCCCCAATTTATGTTCAGGAAATTCCTGCAGACTATCCAAATTAAATATAACAACATCTATGTATTTTGCATTCACAGGTTTAGAGTGGGAGTTTTATTTTACGGAATACATGACCAGCCTCTTTCAGATCATCTTTTTACCCAGCTTTGTCTTTTACATGAAACTTTGTGTAATATGGGCAACAAATAATCTTCTTGCAATTTTCCCTTCTGTAAGGCTAAAGAGAAAAGGGGCTGGACTATGAATAGTGCTGGTTATCTGCTTGGTCCACGTGAGTGCAAATGTTTTATATTATTCAAATCTAGAGAATTAGTACCATAAAGATAGCAGAGCTCATTGCATACTATATAAATATAGGCCCGATCTGCATCTAGCATTTGCTCTGCTGTCTTACCAAACCCACACTGGAACAGAAATCCGGAACTGGTAACTAGGAACAGAAATCCAGAACACTGGAACAGAAACATTTCATGCCGCTTTCACTTTGATTGAGTATCGCATTTTATGGCAGTGTCCAGACTGCATGCTGCTTTCACTTTGTTTGATCTCTGGTTTTATTGTGGTTGTCTGCATAGATTTATGGCTGTTTTATGGCCATTCGGGGGGGTGACTCTGCAGTAAGTACGGTGTTGGCCTGGGGTAGTTGAATGTGATTTTGAACTGCGTCTTTTTCTGTTCCAGTGTGGGTTTGGTAGAAATGCTAAATGCAGATTGGCCCATAATTTTGCAAGCTAGCTCTCTTCCTTATTTAGAGAGATATTAACAGTGCAACCCTGTGTAGAATCACTCCAACCTAATGCGTGTAACAGGATTATACTGCAAATCACTCAATTACTTCACTCAATTACTGCAATGATTTGTTTGCCTCCTTCACTGAAATGTTTTGACTGACAGTGCCAGTCCCGTCCGAAGCAGGCCTACTCAGAATCCTCTTCTGGTCTTTTGTGGGACTTAGTATGGCATTCTTACCCTATCAGTTTGGTGTCAAAAGTGAAGCAACGTTGCTTCACAAATGTAATAAATGTACACATCGGCCTCTCTGGGCATATTTGTTGACTTTTATTTCCTAAACAGTGAGAACACCATTCTTGAAAAGAGTACCTTTCTGGCTTCCTTTCTTTTTCTTCCCTTGACTGAGTACAATGGATGACCTATTTCAGACGGCCTGCAACCATTCAGAACACATAGGGAAGAGGGCAAAGTGATGGCCAAGGGTCAGGGTTCACAACCGGGTTCACAAGCCTGCTCTTGGATATAGGCAAGATTAAGCTATATGTACTATAATGTTTTCTGCAGTACATTCACTCATTTGCCTGAAGTTATTTCTCCCAAACCATTGCACACTTTTCCTCCCTTCCCGGCATAAGCCTAGGCTTTTAAAGTATTGATTTGTGGCAATTTTTAGAGTTTCCACAACAATTGTAGCACAGTCCTTTTAGGTATGAATTGATATAGCTCTGTTGCCTCATCTGCTTCGGAGGTGGGGTTTGTGATATGTTTGGCAAGAGTGTTGAGCCCTGTCCCTCTTTATTACTGGCTATACCTCCACAGTCACCTGTTCAAAAGCACCTTCCTTCCACCAGTTTGGTGTAGTGGTTAAGACCGGCAGAATCTAATCTGGAGAACCGGATTTGATTCTCCACTCCTACACATGCAGTGAGCTGGGTGACCTTGGTCAATCACAATTCTCTCGGAGCTCTTCTCGCAAGAGCAGTTCTCTCAGAGCTCCCTCCTTCCCACCTACCTCATAGGATGTCTGTTGTGAGGAGACAAAGGGAAGGAGATTGTAAGCTGCTCCAAGACTCCGAGTGAAGGGTGGAGTATAAATCCAATTTCCTCTTCCTCCTTTTCTTCTTTTTGAAACGATAGGAGACTTACTACATGAGGTAAAATCGACATGGAGATTTTCAACTTCTCTTCTTTGAAGCTGTAGCTGAATTTGACACACTTCGTCAATTTTTGATTTTCTTTTTAAAATGGTAGCATATGCAGCACTGGTGTATGTACTGTTTTTATGACAAGGCTTCTTTCAGGGAGTTACTTAAAATTCCCGGGGCCCCCCCTTTGAAGTTGCAGCTGTGACAACTGAGGGTGCTGTTTATAGGGAAAGAGAAGCCCATAGAAATTTCCCTAGAGGTGGAAGCCTACAGATGCCTCCTAAAGAACATTAAAATAAAGGACACACTGTGAGAGCATGAGACTTCGCATATGTCTGAATATTACTAGTTCTTTATTAGAATATGTTAGCCTTGTGAAGCATTGTTGCATCTGAGGTGCATCTTTTTTCCATGAGTATTTCTGAAATAAATAATAAAGAACAAGTGGCATGCCTCATGGTGGCCCGGCCAGCACTCTGGTTAAGGACAGAGGCCTGTATGAAATGTCCATAGTACAACTTTTGTGCGTGCTATTTTAGAGTGCTTTCAGATGACAAAAGCCCCCTCCCTTTTTTGCTGCTCTACAAATGCTGGCCTGATATAGCAACAAGTTTTGCAACCACTATTGTAAAGATGGAGGAACAGGGGCAAAAGAAAGAAAGAAAAGTGTGTTGTAAGACTATTCCTTATTACTACTTTTATTATGAGCAACTTTGAAAGCAAGAAATTGCAAGTAGATAAATAGGTACTGCTTTGGTGGGAAAATAACAGCGTTCCGTGTACCTCGGTGTCTAGTCATGCTGGCCACATGACCACGGAAATGTCTTTGGACAGCGCTGGCTCTTCAGCTTGGAAATGGAGATGAGCACCGCATCCCTAGAGTCGGATTCGACTGGCTTTCGAGCAAGGGAAACTTTTACCTTTACCTATAAAAAGTAATCATAAGAAATAGTTACAAAGTACATACTTTTCTCTTTTTTGCACTAATCACATGCCATCTGAAATATGGGGATGGGGATAGGATGGGAACTGCTTCCTAACAATAATACAGAGTACAGAGGCTGCTTCTGGAAAACAAAAGAAGCACAGTGAAGTGTGTGTGAAATATTATGGTTTACTTTAACCTAATTGTTGATATTTTCCTTTATATTACAATATAAATTTCAACATCAATAATCGGGTTAAAGTTAAGTAAACCATAATTCACACACATTTCACTGTGCTTCAATTTCATTGAAGCTGCATTTAACAAAAACAAAACAAACCCTCAAAACTTGTCAGAGTGTAAGTTTCACATACACTCCCTTTCTTGCACATATTCACAATTGCTCAGCAGTTTGGTTACAATTATTTGCGTTTGTTATGTGGGGGGCAGAATGTAAGGGCCATAATGGGGTGTGGCTCTTTAAAATACTTTTAAAAAGTAAACCTTAAGGGATGTGTTTTGTTCTATTTGTTGGCTTCAAATGAACAGTGACAAAATAGACTGTGGACAGACAATTCCTCGTGCTGTACAGAGGAGATCTACTTACCAAGTTCCATTTTCTCTAAGGTTGGGTAATAGCCATCATCTATTTCAGGTCGTATTGAACAGCTGCTCAAGGATATGCCCAGTGCAAGGGGGAGAGAAGCGCTACCTGGGGAATGTAAGATGGCTTTTGGAGGTTATTCATGTAAACTAACTGCAGCTTACTGTCAAAGCAACTGACAGTTTATTCTTAAAACCCAGGAGAAGAACAGTGAAACCACATTTTCTAAACTTGACACCAATGGGCTACGTGCTCTGTGCACCCTACTATGCTTACCTCTTTTAGCCAAAGCTTTGCAGGAATGAACAAAAAAGGGCAATATTCTAAAGGAGGTGCTTTCTAAAATTCAGCAGTTATAGTTCAGTTCCACAATTGGCTGAGCCAACCCATAGGTGGCTGGAACATCATTACCAAACAGCTGCACCACTGCAACGTGTAATGTTGTGCTGGTGCCGCTAACTGTGTGCCAGTGTTGCTGTCTGACAATTGATGTGAAGTTCATCTTTCCATTCATTAATCTTGCATCCTTCCATTACAAAATGTCTGTTATATTCGTGTTCAAAAATAAAAAAGGTGTTTACCAAGTATGTCGGTATTTATGAATCTCCTAACACGATTATAAAGCAATAAAACCTTTCTTGTATTTCATTTTTTCAACAGATGCAATAGACAGAATTTTTAATGACAAGCATGGTCTAGCCGGTAAACGTGACATACAGCCTGAAGAAAATATAAAAGCAGGTAATGGAATTACTTCCTTCCTTTGTGTGTCTATATTTAACAGAGTTTCCTAAGGCCTAAACAATCTTACTCACCATTTCTTGTTTATTAGATTAATAGTTAAGTAGTTAAACATTTTGAATTGCTAGATAAATTTATACAAGTTTGCATTAATGCTTTACATTCATATTTATCTTCTTACATATCTTCGCCATAGTGATATTTGATTATTATGTTTACTGTTATTCATTGTTAATCTTTGTTACTCTTTGCTACTCTTTAAAGTTATTTAATATTTAAAAAAAAATGTAGCTAGCTGAACAACAGCCCAGCAAACAGTGTCTGGCACCTTTCTAAAGTGAGGCTCCTTCTGCTACAACCAAATGGACAGCTTTGGCAAGTTTCTGATCTTTCTGATCACCTGGCAGCAAGGATGAGCATCTGATGGTGGATTGTATAGCCTGCTTTACCTCCTGATATTTACTTCAATGGTTTCTCTCCTTCTCAGAGACCTTTCTCAAAATTTTCTTGGTAGCTGCAATCCTCTCTCTCCCAAAGGACATTTTAAAAATCATTTGTATGAAACCTTGACAGTTAATACATGACTTACATCAGGGCTTTTTTGTAGAAAAAGCCCAGCAGGAACCCATTAGCATAATAGGCCACACCCAACAGCAGAAACTCCTTAGCATATTAGGCCACACCCCGTGCCTTCACTTGGCTTGTCTGGGCACCCCGCAGCTGTGGGGAGCCCAGGCAAACCCCCCCCCCTTGAAGGGAAGGCAGTTTAAAGGCACAGGTTGGCTTTTAAATGCCTCCTCAATCCATCCAGGCCCCCCCACCCCCCCCGCCTCAGAGTCATGGGGGGGGGGTCGCTCTCCAGGCCTTCCCTCTGTAGCCACACACAGAGAGGTTTTGGCTGTAGTGGGCGTGGTCAACTCTGAAGCCCGCCAGAACTCCGTTCCTGTGCATTACTGCCCCAAAATAGCCATGATTTACATATCAAAATGACCATCTCTTCCCATATGTCCTTGGATGTTAACAGTAATTTTCGGGCTGCTGCCTCCTGGCTGTTCTCACTCTTAAAGTAGTCTGCCTGACATGAACAAAAGTCCATGCCTATTCTGTTAGAGCTCCCATTCTGTGGAACAGGCTTCCTGGGGTGAATAGGGCACCCTCTGTGAGTTATTTTATTTGCTCATTTGTGGTTTTATTTTATCTGTGTTCTGTATTGTGATTTGTAAGCTGTCTTGAGCCATGAGAAAAGGAAGGATATAATTTTTCAATAAATAATCCACACAAAGCTGCCCTTATTTTATACTGTGTCAATCTACTAGTCTATCAAGGGCTACTCTGACTGCTAGCGGTTCTCCAAAGTCTCAGATTTTACATGTGGAACAAATGCAGTGTGTACACAATATCTGTTTATTGGTAGTTTAGTACTGTGCCTTGTTACAAAATGTTACAATCTCTCTTTATAATAATTATCTTTTGGTTTCGTAAGATTCCATGCACTCCCATTGGCTGTAAAATGCCCTCCCTCAGCCATTGGCCCATCAGCCGCCACTCAAGAGTACTCGCATGCCATTGGCCGGGTGCTGGATCTGCTCCTCTTCCCCACCCACTCCCCCTGGCAGACAGCTCTCTCTCCTGAGGAAGACAGTTCTCTTGACTCCTGTGAGGGACTGTCCCCTCAGTGGCTGTTGGTAGGCAACCAAGCTTGGTTCTGTGAGTAAAAAAACAAAGGACTTTCAGCATAACCCTCTCCCCCGCCCATAACCCCTTCCCCCAATGGCCACTTTCCTGTCAGAATAAATGGAAAAAGGCTCTTTCTCCTGCTTAGCTTCAGCATGGCTGGCTGGCTAACGAGGTGGGCAAGCAACCATCAAACCATTTTCTTCAACTCCCCGCTGTGTGGCTGACTTTCCCCTAGGGCTGCCAATCTCTAGGTGGGACCTGGAGATCTCCCACTGTTACAGTTGCCCTCCAGATGACAGGGATCAGTTCCCCGGGAGAAAATGGTTGCTTTGGAGGGTAGACTCTATGGCATTATACCCTGCTGAGTCCTTCCACACACCCAAAATGCTGCCCTCCATAGGATCCACCCCCCCAAATCTCCAGGTATTTCCCTAATCAGAGTTGGCACCTGTACTTTCTCCTCTGTCAGTAAAAGGCCATTTCTACACCTATGTTGGCCTTTGGGAGAAAACTCATTGGGCCCAGTCCCAATCAGGTTGCCAACTCCAGGTGGGCAATTCCTGGAGATTTGAGTGATGGAGCCTGGAGAGGGTGAGGTTTGAAGAGGGGTGGCACCTCAGACAGGTACGATGCCATAGACTCCACCCTCCAATCCAGCCATTCTCTGATGGAGAACCATTGTTGCCAATCTCCAGGTGGGGGCTGGAGATCACTCAAAATTACAACTGCTCTCTAGGAGGGAGGGGGAGGAGATGGAAAACTAAAGGTAGGTTGATGGTTGGCTGGGAGGGAGATAGGGTTATCAACTCCAGGTTGGGAAATTCTTGGAGATTTGAGGGGTCGAACCTGGAGAGGGTGAGTGTTGAGGAGGGGTGGGACCTCAGACAGGTACAATGCCATAGACTCCACCCTCCAAACCAGCCACTCCCTCCTGGGGAACCACTGTTACCAATCTTGGGGGTGGGCTGGAGATCACTCAAAATTACTACTGCTCTTCAGGTAGCAAAGATCAGTTCCACTGAAGAAAATGGTGGACTCTGTCATTATACCCTGCTGAGATTGCCACAGCATATTGTCACTGAGTGCCCAAAGCTGGGGCACTCTCCCAGAGCCTCTTTCTAGAGCCCGTTGTATTTATTTCCACAATGGGCCTTATTCCTAGTACTTCATATAAATACCTTGTTTCTCTTGGTGAGCCAGTTTGATGTAGTGGTTAAATGTGTGGACTCCAGGGGTCTTTTTTGGGGGGAGCGCACCGGAGCAAAGCTCCGGGAGCTCAGGAGCCAAGCCCCGCCCCCAGCCGGCGTCCCGGAGAGTCTTTCAGGCAGCCGAATGTCAATTTCAGCTCCATTATATCCTATGGGCCATTGAAGTCAATGGTGAAAACATAGGGTATATTCTGGGGGCTGGAGGGGAGGGTTTGAGGAGAGGCTCCAAACTCACAAGATAGCTGATGGAGCCTCTCCCCAAGATACCCACCAAGTTTCAAGAACATTGGATCAGGGGGTCCAATTCTATGGGCCCCCAAACAGGTTGCCCCTATTCCCTCCATTGTTCTCTATGGTGGGAAAAAAGTACGTTTTTTTCCCACCATAGAGAACAATGGAGGGAATAGGGGCAACCTGTTTGGGGGCCCATGGAATTGGACCCCCTGGTCCAATGTTCTTGAAACTTGGTGGGTATCTTGGCGAGAGGCTCCATCAGCTACCCTGTGAGTTTGGGGCCTCAAACCCCCTCCTCCAGCCCCCAGAATATACCCTATGTTTTCACCATTGACTTCAATGGCCCATAGGATATAATGGGGCCGAATTGCTGCCAAATTTCTTTCATTCCCTCTTTTCCTTCTCTCTTTTTTCCTCTTTCCCTCCTTCTTCTCTTCTCTCTTTCTTTCTTTCCCACCTTCTTCTCTTCTCTTTTTCCTCCTTTCCCTGTTTCCCTCCCCTTTCCTTTTCTTTCTTTCCCTCTTTCCTCCTTCTGTGGCCCAACTCTCATGAGAAGGAGTTTAAACTTGAAACCTCTTCTCTCTTAGCTCCCCCACCCAGACCAGCTGGGGAAGGGAAGGGGAGGCTTTTGAAGATGCCTCCCCCACTTTTGCTTCCCTTCTGACATCACTTCTAGTGATGTCAGGGGGCGTGGCATATGCTAATAGCCTAATAGCTCATTAGCATACCATATGCTAATGAGCTCCTGCAGCTGTTTTTCTACGAAAAGACCCCTGGTGGACTCTAATGTGGGAGAACTGGGTTTGATTCCCCACTCCTCCACTTGCACCTGGCTGAATGACCCTGGGCAAGCTGTAGTTCTGATAAGAGCTGTTCTTGAAAAAGAACAGTTTCTGTCAGAGCTCTCTCAGCCCCACCTACCTCACAGGGTGTCTGTTGTGGGGAGGGGAAGAAAAGGAGTTTGTAAGCCACTCTGAGACTCCCTTGGGTAGTGAAGGGCGGGGTATAAATCCAATCTCTTCTCTTCTTCTTCTCCTTTTGAAAGTGGATGGAACTTGCCGGCCCAGATTTGTCTTTGCACAAACCTTAAGCCAAACAGAAAACCAAACTACTTGTTAAAATATATTCAGCCACTGATGTAGTTTTCTAATCTTTCTGGTACTTTCAATCTCCTATTGTCTCCCATCATATCAGAATGGTTGAATTGAGAATCTGTTTCTGGTGGAATATCAGAAACTGGTGACGGGTGAAAAATATTTTCAGAAGTCATACTTCTTGGGCATCGTAATCCCCTCTCCCAGTTAGCAGAAGCAGAATAAAGTCCACACAACAATTCATGTTATGCAAAGTTGTCTCATTTTGCATAAGTTATATGGGTGGCAGAATGCAGGCTGATGATGATACTGGGCTTGTTGCTGAAGAGTTTTGTAGGGGGGTTTAATGTTCAAATGTCCACACAGCCTTGGCCGACAATTAAACTACTGTCCATTGTCCTTTCTCTTTGGAACACTTGAGGTATTATGAATGGCTCTTAAAATCTATTTTTTGTGGGGAAATTTTTGCCAGGATAGATTTAACAGAAATGTTCAACACAGCTGGTTTTAATAGCTTTGCATGAAGTGGCTTTAAATAGAAGGCTGGTCATCTGTACTATCTAGCCCAATTCCAAGGATGTTACAACTCTCTAGCAATACAAGGAGACAGAGGAATGTGGTAACAATACCCTCAGTCTACATGGTGAACCTAAAGGTAAAGATTTCCCTTGCTCAAAAGCTTGTCAAATCTGACTCTAGGGAGCGGTGTTCATTCTTGTTTCCAAGCCGAAGAGCCAGCGCTGTCCATGGTCATGTGGCCGGCATAAATAAACACCGAGGCACACAGGAAGCTGTTACCTTCCCACTGAAGTGGTACCTATTTATCTACTTGCAATTTCTTGCTTCCAGACTGCTAGGTTGGCAGGAGCTGGGTCCAGAGATGGGAGTTCACTCTGTCACGTGGCACTAGGGTCTCAAACTGCCAAGCTACAGACCTTCACGTCTGCAGCTCAGCGTCTTAACCTCTAAGCCACTGCGGCCCTCTGGTGCAACTACAGATGGCTTAATTTTCATGCTGGTGGAGCTTCCATCATAGCTGAAGCCAGCTGGCCTCGGCTGGGAGAGCGGGGTATAAATCTGATAAATAAATAAATAAAATGAATGTTTTATAATCTACCTCAACAAGAAAGGTTAACACCCAGCACACAAGGCGCCTGCTTTTAAGAAAAGTAAACTGATGATCAACTGTCCTCAGCATTTCGTGGTTCCTGAAGGGTCAGTAAGCATATTTAGATTACATTACATCTTAAAGGTTGTGTGGGTTTTTTTAAAGGCAACTGACATGGTTTTGAAAAGAGGTTCCACCACTGCAGAAATATATCAAAATTGTTAACCTTATTGTGTTGGTAATAGAGACCAATCATAACTAGACCTTTAATTATGCATTATCTGATCTATAAGCAGAGTTATACCATTTTAAGTCGGTTAAAGACAGTAGGCTTAGAATAGTATAAGTTTATGATTGTACTGTTTTCCTTTAAAAAAATTCCCTTACATCTTAAGATGTACCGCTGTTATGGTTGGTCCTGCCCCTCCAATCTGAATTCTATTTCATAAAAAGCAGATGCAGTAATTCCTGATTAATATTTTCCAGGTACTTTTGGAAGACCACAGATGGATGACCATGTTGTGCGTACAGTGATTGAATTTTTGACCTACTTACACCTTAAAGGTTAGTACAGTTTTATTAGTAATGTTGAGTATTTTATTATTCAATCCTTACTTGAATCAGACTCTTAACTGGGCCTATTTAGGTTTCAGGAATATTTTAAAATTCAGCACTTAAAGTTCAGTGTTCAGTGTTACTAACATAACTATGGACTTAATTTTCGGAAGTTTCATAATAGCAATATTAAGTCATGGGCAATGTTGTCTACAGTCACTAACAGGGATTCATCACAGGCGAACTTCATAGTGAGCCAGTTGTTGAAGTCAGACCAGGCATAATCAGAGAGGAAGCTAGGACCGGGGCTATTTTTGTAGCAGGAACTCCTTTGCATATGAAGCCACACACCCCTGATGTAGCCAGTCCTCCAAAAGCTTACAGTAGCCCCTGAAAGAAGAGCTCTGTAAGCTCTTGGAGGATTGGCTACATTCGGGGTGTGTCGCCTAATATGCAAAGGAGTTCCTGCTACAAAAAGAGCCCTGGCTAGGACTAATGTTTAGAATATCCTTCCAAGCAGATTAACATCTGGAGGATGGAACTGAGAACATGGAGCGTGACTGAGGAGCCATGCAATGGAAAACAGGAGTAGGTAGGAGAGAAATTGGGGAGATCTGGAAACATGTATAGGCCTCTACAGTCAGCGGGAAGTAATCATAGTACTCAAAAGAGCTGGGTAGCTGAGAAACAATTGTCTCCTGGAAGTTATGCCTCTGTCTCAGAACTGCCCACCAGAAGAGAGACCCTGGCTGAGATTCTAAGAACATGAGTTCAGGACTGGTTAGAACTGATACAATAAAGCTTTGCTTTATGTTCCTCTTGTGGAAGCCTTATACCTTCATCATCTAGCTACCAACTGTAAGCACTGATGATAATGTGTGGCTCAAGAGAATAAGTACTATAGATTTCAGATCTAGGAGTCTGACGGATGGGTCTTGGAAAACGTGAAAATACACCTTGAAAAAGATAAAAGTACTCAAACACAGTGGGCTGTTTTACTCAATGCCCATCATCACCTAATCTATGCTTTAGTTTGCTGATCTTGTCACATTAGTGCTATATATTCCACTTCAAATATTTGGAAAACAGCAAGACCTGCCTAGCTACACTGCTAAGAACATAAGAACATAAGAGAAGCCAATGTTGAATCAGGCCAATGGCCCATCTAGTCCAACACTCTGTCACACAGCGGCCAAAATATACCAGGTGCCATCAGGAGGTCCAGCAGTGGGGCCAGGGCACCAGAAGCCCTCCCACTGCTGCCCCCTCCAGCACCAAGAATAGAGTGCATCACCTGCCCCAGACTGAGAGTTCCCATCTATACCCTGTGGCTAATAGCCACTGGTGGACTTCTGCTCCATATGTTTATCTAATTTCCTCTTGAAACTGTCCATGCTTGCAGCTGCCACGACCTCCTGTGGCAGTGAATTCCATATGTTAATCACTCTTTGGGTGAAGAAGTATTTCCTTTTATCTGTTCTAACCCGACTGCTCAGCAATTTCATAGAGTGCCCACCACGAGTTCTTGTATTGTGAGAAAGGGAGAAAAGTACTTCTTTCTCAACCTGCTCAATCCCATTCATAATCTTATAAACCTCAATCATGTCACCTCTCAGCCGTCGTTTCTCCAAGCTGAAGAGCCCCAAGCATTTTAACCTTTCTTCATAGGGAAGGTGTTCCAACCCTTTTATCATTCTAGTTGCCCTTCTCTGCACTTTTTCCAATGCTATAATATCCTTTTTGAGATGTGGTGACCAGAACTGTACACAGTATTCCAAATGAGGTCGCACCAATGATTTATACAGGGGCATGATGATACTGGCTGATTTGTTATCAATTCCCTTCCTAATAATCCCCAGCATAGCGTTGGCCTTCTTTATTGCAGCTACATATTGTGTAGACATTTTCAGCGAGTTATCCACTACGACTCCAAGATCTCTCTCTTGGTCAGTCTCTGCCAGATCAGACCCCATCAACGTGTATTTATAGTTAGGATTTTTGGCTCCAATGTGCATCACTTTGCACTTGTCCACATTGAACCCCATTTGCCACGTTGACGCCCACTCACCCATCCTCAACAGATCCCTTTGGAGTGCCTCACAGTCCTCCCTGGTTTTCACCACCCTGAACAACTTTGTGTCATCTGCAAATTTAGCCACATCACTGCTTACTCCCAATTCCAAATCATTAATAAACAAGTTAAAAAGCATCGGACCGAGTACTGATCCCTGTGGTACCCCACTGCTTACCACCCTCCACTGAGAAAGTTTCCCATTTATACTCACTCTCTGTTTTCTATATATAAGCCAGTTTTTGATCCACAAGAGGACTTGTCCTTTTATCCCATGACTATTGAGCTTACTTAGGAGCCTTTGATGAGGAACTGTATCAAAAGCTTTCCGGAAGTCAAGGTAAATAATATCTATTGGGTCCCCCTTGTCCACATGTTTGTTCACTCCCTCAAAAAACACTAACAGGTTAGTGAGACAAGATCTTCCCTTACAGAACCCATGCTGGGTCTGCCTCAATAGTTTTTGTTCATCAATGTGCCTACTAATTCTTTCCTTAATAACAGTTTCCACCAACTTACCCGGTATCAATGTCAGACTGACTGGCCTGTAATTTCCTGGATCTCCCCTGGAGCCCTTTTTAAAGATGGGAGTGACATTAGCTACCTTCCAGTCCTCAGGAATGGAAGCAGATTTTAATGAAAGATTACATATTTTTGTCAGGAGATCCACAAGTTCACATTTGAGTTCTTTCAGAACTCTCAGATGAATGCCATCCGGGCCTGGTGATTTATTAGTTTTTAAATTGTCCATCAGTCGGAGGACTTCCTCTCTTGTTACCGCAATCTGATTCAGGTCTTTCAAACCCCCTCCCGAAATCGGTGCTTCTGGAGTGGGCAAACACTTCTCCTCTTCCACAGTGAAGACAGAGGCAAAAAATGCATTCAGCTTCTCAGCCATTTCCCTATCATCCTTCACTACTCCTTTTACCCCTTGGTCATCCAAGGGCCCCACTGCCTCCCTGGCTGGCTTCCTACTTCTAATGTATTTGAAGAAAGTTTTATTGTTGGTCTTTATGTTTTTTGCGATATGCTCCTCATATTCCCTTTTTGCTTGCCTGATCACAGACTTGCATTTTATTTGCCATAGTCTGTGTTCCCTTTTATCTGTGTCAATCCACTAGTCTATCAAGGGCTACTCTGACTGCTAGCGGTTCTCCAAAGTCTCAGATTTTACATGCGGAACAAATGCAGTGTGTACACTATCTGTTTATTGATAGTTTAGTACTGTGCCTTGTTACAAAATGTTACAATCTCTCTTTATAATAATTATCTTTTGGTTTCGTAAGATTCCATGCACTCCCATTGGCTGTAAAATGCCCTCCCTCAGCCATTGGCCCATCAGCTGCCACTCAAAAGTACTCGTGTGCCATTGGCCGGGTGCTGGGTCTGCTCCTCTTCCCCACCCACTCCCCCTGGCAGACAGCTCTCTCTCCTGAGGAAGACAGTTCTCTTGACTCCTGTGAGGGACTGTCCCCTCAGTGGCTGTTGGTAGGCAACCAAGCTTGGTTCTGTGAGTAAAAAAACAAAGGACTTTCAGCATAACCCCTCCCCCGCCCATAACCCCTTCCCCCAATGGCCATCTATTGGGTCCCCCTTGTCCACATGTTTGTTCACTCCCTCAAAAAACACTAACAGGTTAGTGAGACAAAATCTTCCCTTACATACCCATGCTGAGTTTGCCTCAATAGTTTTTGTTCATCAATGTGTCTAATTCTTTCTTTAATAAGTTTCCACCAACTTACCCAGTATCGAACCTGGCCATTCATTAAAATCTTCTCTTGAGGTCCACGCACTGGAAACTCCTGCCTTTGAGAACTACCACAATGTTGAACTTATACTGATAGACTGTGGCCAAGTTCAGACTGACAGTTTGGCCCGATATAGGCACGTTTCAGAAATATTTCACGAACAGATTAAAGGGGCCGGTTCACACAGGCACAGCTGTCAAGTGTTCCCCAGCCATACTCAACCTGTCTTGTAATGCTTCCTTCCCAAGTTTAAAAACTACCAGGTGAAAGTGGTAGCAAACCTTGGAGAGCACATTGATCCCACTTCTCAGAAGTGTGCCACTTACAGCCACGCCTCCGCCAGGGGTGGGCCAACAGTACAAACGCTCCCTTGCACCTCTTCCCTGGTATGCTCCCACATCATTCGGTGCAATATGACTGGGGAATACCCAGAACAAGTTGTTCCAGGTCTTTTTGCCACAACTCCCTCGTGCTTCATACTGCCAGTCTGAACTCATTCTATAACTGAGAAACCAAGCTATTTATACTAGACAAAATACGACTGTGATGATTAATGGGGATCAGATTCAAAACTTTGAAATTCAAAAAGGGATGAGACAAGGCTGCCCTCTTTCACCACTTTTATTTATTTTTGCTCTGGAAATTCTCAATGATTCAATTAGAAACAGAAATCAGATTACTGGACTTAAGATGAGAGGAGAAGAGTATAAACTATTGGCATTTGCAGATGATCTAGTATTCATTTTAGAGAATCCGATACCCTCGGTATCTAAACTGAAGGAGGAACTTCAAGATTATGGACAAGTAGCAGGGTTGAGAGTAAACATTAATAAGACAAAGATTTTGACCAAGAATGTGGACATAAAACAGAAGAAAAAATTACAAGAAATTTCAAGCTTCCAGATACAAGAAAAAGTAAAAGATTTGGGAATTATGATGACAAATAAATGTAGTGCCTTACAAGAAAATAATTATAAAGAACTTCTTAAGACAACTAAACAAGATTTAGAAAAATGGAAAAACTTACAGTTATCTCTAATGGGACGAATTGCATTAATTTAAATTAATGTTATTCCTAGATGGATATTTCTATTTCAGACAATTCCTATTTTGCAAAATCAATTTTTTAAAAAAGATCTGGACCAGCTAGTCTCGAAATTTATTTGGCAAGGCAAACGTCCCAGAATAAGACTGAAGGCATTACAAAACTCTAAAGAAAAAGGAGGTTTTGGACTACCAAATTGGACTCTATATTATAGAGTGGAGGCACTAGCTTGGATCAAGGATTGGATTATTTTAGAGGATAAAAGAACATTAAAATTAGAAGGTCATGATCTTATGATGGGATGGCATGCATTTTTATGCTATGGGAAGACGTCTACATAAAAGTATTTCAAACAACACTGGCTTCGAGCTTCTTTACTGAAAGTTTGGGAAATTATACATAATCAATTTTTTTACAAAAAAATCAAAATTAACTGCTCCTCTGGAAGCTTTTACATTACCAAATGTCTACGAGGAAGAAAAACCAAAAAGATATCAGGATATCTTGGACTCTAAGAATGAGTTGAAACCATTAGAGGATTTATCGTGGTGGCAAAAAGTCCAAATAGAATCCAGATACTCTAAGATAATAGGCTTCCATGAAAATTTGGTGGAGATTGAAAAGATAATAACTACTGATCAAAAAATTATAAAAAGAATTTATACCCTCCTACTCAATGATATGATGCTAGAGGAAACAGTCAAAGTAAATATGATTCAATGGGCTCAAAATATAGGTCAATGGGATCAAATGTGGAAGAAAAATATAAAAATCACAAAAGCTACAGCCTATAAGGAAAATGTATATAAAATGTTTTACAAATGGTATGTAACACCAGAGAGATTAGCAAAATATAATAGTAAATGTTCAAATAAGTGCTGGAAATGTGAAAAGAAAGTGGGTTCGTTCTATCATATGTGGTGGCATTGTGAAATAAGTAAAAAATATTGGATATGGATTCATGAAATGATTCAAAAAGTTTACACCGGAGGTATTACTATTGAACATTTTACCGAAAGATTATCGTTACCTTATAGTATATTTAACTACTGCAGCAAGAATTTTATATGCCAAATATTGGAAGAAGCCTGAGACACCCACGAAGCAAGATTACTTAAATAAAGTTCTAGAAGCAGCTGAAATGGATAAACTGACTCTATTGATGAAAGGTCTCTCGGACTCTATATTTCAGAATACATGGGCATGGTTTTATAACTGGTATAATAATTATGTTTAGGCAGATACAACTGAAAGACGATTTACAAGATAAAGTGTATATATATATCAATGTTTACTAGTTTTAGACCAAGTTAGTATATCTCATCACATTTCTCTCTTATTGGGTCATATATATATATGACCCAATAAGAGAGAAATGTGATGAGATATACTAACTTGGTCTAAAACTAGTAAACATTGATTATTTTTAGGCATAGCTAAGGTATTAATTACAAAAATTTACTCCCCCCTTTGTGTGTATGGTTTGTTGTTTGTTTGTTAAGTTTTGTATTGTATGGTATTGTGTTAACAAATTTAATCAAATTCTGTCCTTAAGGACAGTTAAAAAAAAAAAGAAAAGAAAAAGAAACTTAGGCTCATAGCCCCACTATGTAACAAAGCCTACTGCCACACAAATTCTGTCTTTGCTTAACCTGTCTCACAAAGCGAGGATAAAATGGAGGAGATGAAGAACAGATACACTGCTCTGAGCTCCTTGTAGGAAGGGCAGGATTAAAATGCAACCAATAGGCATGTGGTGACTTGGATCGAATCTGCATTTGCATTTTTAAATCAGTTTCGTGCTGCTGTGATGCTGTCAAGCATAGAGAAAGACAGCATCACAGCAGCACGAAACTGATTTAAAAATGCAAATGCAGATTCAACTTCTTTGTAGCGGAGTCCCCATCTCTGGAATGTCCTTCCCGGGAAGTCATATCTGCTTTGAGGCTACTTCTTGCAGTTAAAAGGCAGGGATGAGATATTTTATATCAGGAAATATGTAGTGTGCTACAAGCAACTTGAAGGCAGGACTTCATTATGACTTTTGTGGGCTCTAGGCATTTTTACCTTCATGGGCCCCTCCCACTGTAATAAAATCAATATTAAAATTATTTTTGGTATAACGTTAAATACAACATTTATTTTTTTCTGTTTTTTGGCAAAATTTAATAGATTTCCATGGACCCTAAACCTTTCATTTTTTTTCTGATGTGAGAAAAAAATTAAAACATTTTCCTTGACCCTAAAAGTTCATTTCCCCCCCTTCTGATTTGAAAAGAAATTAAAACATTTTTGTGGGCCCCTAAAAGTATTGTGGGCTGTAAGCACTGTGCCTGCTGTGCCTAATGGATAATTCAGCCCTGGCTGAATGCAAGCTGGGAACAGAAAACCTTATGCCATTCCCCACACATTTGGACAGCATAATAAAAAGTAGAGACATCACCCTGCCAACAAAAGTGATGGTATAGTCAAAGCGATGGTATTCCCAATAGTATGGCTGTGAGAGTTGGACTATAAAGAAGGCTGAGTGCTGAAGAACAGATGCTTTCAAATTATGGTGCTGGAGAAGGTTTGGACTGCAAGAAGATCAAATCAGTCAGTCCTATAGGAAATCAACCCTGACTGTTCCCTGGAAGGAAAGATACTGAAGCTCAAATACTTTGGCCACCAAATGAGAAGGGAGCACTCATTGGAAAAGACCCTGATGCTGGGAATGATTGAAGGTCAAAGAAGAAGGGGACGGCAAAGGATGAGATGGTTAGACAGTGTTGTTGATGCAACAAACGTGAAATTGAGCAAACTCCAGAGGATGGCGGAAGACAGGAGGGCCTGGCGTGACCATGGGGTCACGAAGAGTCGGACTCGACTGTGCGACTGAACAACAACAAAACCTGTGGGGGATGGGCTGAGGCAAGAATAAGAAAAAAATAATTTTCATTTTAAGCTGCAATTCTTAAATTGTCACATTGTTTATTTCTGGAGTAGTTCCATCCAGGTGGCAAAGTTTGATTGAATTCATAACTATTTTGTTTAAGCTGAAAAGCAACATGTTATTTAATTACCATCTCTGATAATACGAAACCTCCCTTCACACTTAGCATGGTCTCAACATTTTGCTTGAAATTTTAGTATGAAGAATCAAAGGAGGAAATTTCCCAGTTCTAAATGGCTTCCTAATTATTTCAGAAAATTACTGATGAAATAAATTGTTTCTTGTATTATTCCAAAATTTCATCAGGTTTTTTGGCTATGTGAAATTGTCTCCTGAAAAGTATGCTGTTTAGAAATTGTTTGTGCTAGGAGGGCATAATGATGTTGAGATGAAAGGCAAGCTCTGTAATTGCAAGCATTATGATAGTGCTGTTGGCAATGAGACAGACTTTGATTCAAAGCCAGCCAGTTTGCAGCACATGTTTTCTCAGTGTGGAATTAGAGACATACAGACACAGAGGTCAGCTCCACAGAAAATCATGAGAAATACTAGATATTTACTTTTGAGGAGCAGCAAGCTTTGAGTCATTCAATTTATTGAGTCTCCCAATAATAATATACATTTATTACAGTGCAATTATTCAAAAGATTGAAGCTATGATAAGAAATATATAATCTGTAAAAACACAAGAAGAGCTGGATCAGACCAGTGGTTCACCTAGTCCAGAATCCTGCTTCCCACAGTGATAGGGTAGACTGGCCTGGTAACCTGCAAGAGACCGGGGGCAGGGACATGGGGGGGCAATCAGTGATGGCATGGCATCACTTCTGGGGAAAACCCAGAAGCTACATCATACCTCTCTAGGAATCACCATAAACTCTATTGTAAAATGACAACGTTTCTGGCAATACTTAGAGGGGACTAATGTAACTTCCAACTTTTCCCTGGAAGTGATGTTATGCCATCAACCTGATGACCAGGACTTTTCTTGGGCAGGAACGCACAGGAATGGAGTTCCAGCTGGCTTCAGAGTTGGCCATGCCACTACAGCCAAAACCTCTGTGTGCGTGGCTACAGAGGGAAGGCTTGGAAAGCAACCCCCCCCGGTGACTCCAAGGCAGGCGGGCCAGGGGTGTCCTGGAAGGCTCGGGGAGACATTTAAATGCCTCCCCATGTCTTCCCTGGCCTATCTAAAGGCCGGCTTGCCCAAAGGCCGGCTTGCCCGGGCACTCCACCTTCCCTTCCCTTCAAGAGGAGCCCAGGCAAGTTTAAACTGCCTTCCCTTCAAGGGGGGGCTTGCCCGGGTTCCCTGCAGCCGCGGGATGCCCAAGCAAGCCAAGGGAAGGCATGGCGTGGGTGGCCTACTATGCCAATGAGCTGCGCTCTCCGGGGTGTGGCCTATTATGCTAATGAGTTTCTGCTGGGCTTTTTCTACAAAAAAAACCCTGCTGATGATCATTACTTTTTAATTTTTTCTCCTGCTGCTGTTCCAAGCAGTGGTGGGAAACGAGAGGCTGGAACAAGGGATTCCCTGCTCCCGCCAGGGGGCCATCCCCTGGGAGACCTGTAATCAGGACATGGAGGCTAAAGCCCCCTGTGTTGTTGCCCCCGCCGCACTTTGTATTCAGAAAGAGGTACAGCCTCTGGAGGACAGATCCATTACACAGGTTGTAAGAATATCAGCATGGGGGGGGGGAAATTAGCAAAATATTAAATTATATCTCTTTGCTGTGCAAAAGCAACATTTCTATAAAGCATAAGAGCCCTTCCTATAGATATTATATTCAAATGTATTTATTTAAATATCCTGTTGTTGTTTTCTTGAAGGGACCCAAAGCAGCTTACAACAGTAAAAGAGAGACGCAATATAAATATACCAATAAAGAAAATGACAAACTGTAATGTAGTCTTTGGCCTGACCTGGATTCAGTGGTTGGCTCATTTGAAAACAGAGGCTGTGAGCCATTGGCTAATCCAAAGGCTACGAGCTCTTGGCATTCAGCTCATGAACAAGAGGTTGTGCCTCTGGCAGCCTGCAGACAGGAAGGAGATAAAATGCAGCCGGCAAATAGTTCTCCAACAACAGTTCCCTCCCTGCCATTCATATCCTGTTCTTCAAAAATGTGTGTGCAGAGGTGGGGGGAGAGCTTTTGAGGAAAGAGTTATGACAGAGAACCTACATGCCAGGTTTCATTATGATCACTCAATAATCAAGGGAAATATTTTATTTATTAGACTTTTAGCCCGCCCTCCCCTGCACAGCAAGGCTCAGGGCAGGTAACAAGAAGTTAAAAACAATTTTATAAATTATATGCATTACATGTGTTTTATATCTTTCTTTACCACTTTGAACATGGATGTATGTGGGGGTGTTTGAATTTGAAACGGCGCTATGCTCCATCTGACTGACAGTCTTCTGGTCAGACACTGCATCACTGCTTTCTTCTGTCAGGGGAATAGTGTACTGTTGGTGCAAAGTATGTGGTACTACTAGTAGTAGATATCTATCGTACCACCATGCAGATGGACATTTTGATTCCTAATGATCCTCTGGCAAACACAATGGTTTTGAGATTATAATTTCAAAATTATTTTCAGCATTTGGAAGAGCCATACTTTGACAATTTTTCTGAGGGATTCTCCTTTAACAAGTGAAAACTGCTCAAATCCATGCTTCCTTTTCTGATAAAGTATTTTGTCTTGTTGTGGGCATGCTGCAATAGCAATCAAATGCAAAGTTTTAAAGATGTCACAGTAGAGTAAAATTATCCTGTGAGTAATGTATAGCAAGACAGGGGTAAAGAAAAGCGGAGGCTGGTCCCACAAATACTGCACTAACTACAATACAATAACTACATTGTAGAAGTACATTCTTAAATTCCAACAGTCACTCACCTCTCAGTTTTGTTTTGTTTTTAATTTACTTTCAATTTGTATCCCGCCTTGCCGGTATGAACTGGCTCAAGGCGGCTTACGCGAGTTAAAATACAATCAAACCAATAATACACTAAAATTACAATAAGAACAATATAAACAGATGGCAGGAATTTCTGTACATGGTCCAATGGGGAAAGGCCATATCCGGCGTTGTTACATAGGGCTGTAAGATATTCGATTTACAGAGGCTGTCAAAGGTTGTCAGTGGTGGCTCCTCATCAAAGGCCTGGTGGAAGAGCTCTGTTTTACAGGCTCTGCAGAACTGTAAAAGGTCCCGCAGTGCCCTGATGTCCTCCGGGAGCTCATTCCACCAGTATGGAGCCACCACTGAAAAAGCCCTAGCCCTCATAATGGTCAGTCTGGCATCTTTCAGGCCAGGGAGGGTGAGGCGGTTTTGTGACCCTGATCTCAGTGCTTTCTGGGGCACATATGTTACTTGGCAACCTTCTTTGGTTTGAGTGGGAATGCTCAGAATTTTTGCCTTCATTCAAGTTTTCTTGTATATATGCTGAGGTCACCATTTAATTTTAGCCCTGAACCAGGTTTTTTCTGCCCAGTTAAGGCGTTAGTATTGCATCTACACAGCTGCAGTGTCACTGTTAGTATAGAGATTGAATCAAGAAATTTAAGTTGCAAAACATACGTGTGTGTGTGTGTGTAGCTTTGCTTGATTTTCTTATACAAGACCTTGTTGCCTTCTGTCACTTAAGAAATTAATGCTACTTGTCCACATCTAAGGCTAAGCACTCTTCCCCCCTTCTTTCTTTGATGTATATATCACACATTTTAATATATTTTTATTTATTTTGCAGAAACTGGTGCTCTTGACAATGTATCTACAACAGTTTCTTCAGAAGAAACAAATCAGTCTTGAAAGAGAATGTATTTATATGCTGTTATAAATTAAGATATCTAATTGGAGTTTTGAACAAAATAAAATGTTATCTATTGTTTACATTGACCTTCTACTCAGTTACCCATGATAAATCTTTTTGTCTTTTCTTTGTCCTGTGATGTCATAATGTACAACTTTTCCTTGAGAAATATTTGACTTTGGATAAATGACAAAATAAAAAACAATTAGCAGTTACATCTCGTTTCATTTTTTCTATAATGCTTTGGAGCTTCTACAAAGGTTGTGTAGACAAGGAGGGTTTCTATCCCTCTTAGAGATCACTTCCTTTTCAAGGGTTAGCACTAATGCCTGGGAAACTCAGTCAAAACTATCATAACCCAAAAGGAAACTCTTGTGACTCCTTTTGTCTTGTGTATAATTTACTCTGATAATCTCTATCCCTTTTCTTTTTCTAATGCACTAGGTTGGATTATATATGTAAATATATATTTTAGGTAATTGAGGCTGTTCGGTCTGCTTCTGTATGGCTTATGGACCATAATAAAGATTTACTGACTGACTTGTGACTTTGCAACAAGTACAATATGAATAACAGTGGCAAAAATAATTATTTCACATTATATATTGTTTTACAAAAGCCTCCAAACTGGCAATCTTTTATAGTTATAAAGTGGTCCTTTGTGGCTTATGGGCAGTTCAGTCTCTCCTCCTGTACATCCATACATAAAGGGAAACAAGAGGCCAAGTCCATCTAGTTCAACCAGTCACCTCAATTGGAGGTAAGTGTTTTCCCTTTCAACAAGTAGTTACAGGGCCAATGGAGGGGAGGAAGAGGTCCAGTTGCCCTGGGCCTCAAGCTCAGAGGAGCTTCAGATTTAGACACTTGTTAATTTTTTGGCATTTGTTAAATTTCACAGATTGTTTTAATGTACATCATGTGTCACTTTATTTTTATTTTTCTTATGGCTAGTAATCTCAAATGCTGGAAAGGACCTGGGCCTGTCTGAACCTCTGAGAGGGCCAGGGTGGTTGACAGCTTGTTTGAGTAGTCATGAATCTCTCCTTATATACAATTGTGTTTTGGTCATGGACTCTCCTGAACATTCCACATGCTCCCAAATCAATTGGCTCCCTGATCTATCACTCAGAGGATGTCCCTAGCCACTGGCTGCATTGCCTGAGTCCTGCCCAGCCACCACTCAAGAGTACTTGCGTGCCATCGGCCGGGTGCTGAGTTTGCTCCCCTTCCCCGCCCACTCCTTCAGTCACTGTGCCCTGTCAGAATTTCTGGCAAACAGCTTTCTCTCTTGATTAAGACACTTGTCTCCTGTGTGGGACAAATTTTTCCCTCAGTAGCGGTAGGTGTAACAAAATGGCAGTTACCTGTGTCTGTAAGACGGCTGCTGTCTGTGTGTTTACAATATTCCCCCATAAGGCTTAATGGAACTGTAGTGCCAGAGAGGGACCTGCAGGGGTATCACTCACTGGGTTGAATGGGGCTTCCTCATCTGCTGGCCTACAGTTCCCAGCTGCCCCAAGGCCAAAATGTGCGGGAAAAGAGGGGCAGCATCAATATAGACTCCAGCTAGGCCACAAGCCAGAGATGTGGGGAACCTTGGGAGGTAGCAGAAATTCAGCCACTCCACAGTTGACCGGACTGGGGAATGAATGGAAGTTTCCCTGTTCTCTTGGGCAGGAGAGAGAGACTGAAGCAGAGCCAGAGGTCGGTCCAAGGAGAGATCCTATCCTGAGCCCACAACTTCCAGTGGTAGAGAGTACTGTGCATAGGGAAAGAGGATTGCTTTTAACCCCTGTTGATTTATGCCCTGTTAGTTCATGGTGTGTACTCCTACAGTTGTGCCTTATTTATTTTGTGTGTGTGTGCTCCATAATTGTGTAAATAGTTAAATAAATTTATTTATTTGGGCCAATAATCTGTGTTGCGCTCTGACCACATAGTCTCCCCTGCTTTGCACAATACTAAAGGGAGGGGGTAGCCCAGGGAAGCAAGGAAAGGCCAGACCCTTGGGTTGCCAGCTTTCCAGGGATCCCCCAAAGATTGGGGATTCCATCTCCAAATAGGGAGATTTGGTCAGAGGAGTCTCACTTCCCCTCTAAAAAGGCAGTGACAATTCAGTGAGTGGTGGTAGTGAACTTGGTTGGCAACCAAGCTTGGTTCAGACAAAGGAAGGAAACCCTTCGCAGGCCTTTGTGAGGAACTCATTGGGGCTAGTCTTGACTATGGTTGCCAGCTCCAGGTGGGGAGATTCCTAGAGATTTTCTGGTAGAGTCTATGGAAACCAGGGTTTGGGAAGGGGAGAAGCCTCAGCTTAACAGAATGCCATAAAGCTCACTTTCCAAAGCAGTTATTTTCTCCAGGGGGAGGAGAGATCTGTTGTCTGGAGTTCAGTTGTGATACCTGGTGATCTTCAGGCTCCACCTGGAGGTTGGCTACCCTAGGAGTCACAGTCAGCGTTTCAGAGCAGGGTCTGCTAGATCCAGGTTCTTGCTGTAGAAGCTGAGTGGGTGATTTTGGACCAGTCACAGACTTTCAGCCTAACCTACCTCACAGGGTTGTTGTGCAAGTCAAAAGGGGGAGAGGAGAATTATGTCAGCTGCTTTGGTCCCCATGTTGGGCGAAATGCTCCCTAGGGGTAGAGCACCTCGCAACAAGTATAATTAATTTTGGGATCTTTTGGTCTATGTCTACGAGGAATGGGCTGCCGCGGGACCTTCCCAGTGAAGAGGCGAATGACAAGACTCAGAATAATGTTTTAGTTTACTTAAATACACAATACACTCAACAATAGCAAATCATACAGGCATACATTCAAGAACTAGGAAATACAGATAGACATAGCACAGTTGCATGAGCAGGTAAATGTTGTTTAGTTGAGGGTGATATTTACCTCCAAGGCGCGGCTCCTAAATCTTCCAGCGAATGGGGTTAGGGTGGGCAGGAAGGATGGAAGAAGGGACATGTGGTATAGACCTGCTAATAACACACGTGTATAGTTCCAGCTGCAGACTGGAACGAAGCGAGGCAAGGGTTTAAGGTACAGGATGAGGGCTTAAGAGGATAAGGCAGACAGACAGAGGGCATGGATCAAGTGCGCTGGTCTAGGAGGGGTCAGGAGGGGCAGCAGCAGCAAGCAAGCAGAGGGGCGGCAAGCGAACGCTGAGCTAACCCAGAGATCGCGTTTTTATAGCATCTTGGGTGTTGGGCGGAGAAGGCCAGGCGGTGTACACCTACTGACCCTCCCAGCCGGCTGTGTCAGTGACAATTTCACATCTCATTGGCTACATTGTCCGTTGGATACCTGGGGGCTGGACAGAGAAAGCTGGCTGGCAGGCAGATGGTCTCTTCAGGTAGCGGATGGCTCTTTCATTGTTCGTGTGTATGGCTCGGGTGGGGCGGGCACTTAATCCCATCATGCAAAAGACTGGCAGAGGAAAAGTCCTTTGTCTGCTGTATGGCCCTTAATCCATGTATGTGACATGCGGCAGGTATGCAATGAAGTCCCTCAGGGTAAAAAGACAGCTTTTTCCCTTCTCTATGGGCTTCTCCTTTGGCATCCATTTTACAGTCTAGCAAGTACACAGACCATGTGGCAACAGCGAACAGTCCATAGCAAAGCCTCATAATGGCGTCGGGGCTAACACCCATTGCAGAGAAAGACTACTTTTCCTCCTGGGAAATCATTGTTGCCAGTCTCCAAATGGCAGAGATCAGTTCCCCTGGAGAACATGGTGGAGTCTGTGTCCTTATATCCTACTGAGATGGCCCCCATGACAGCCAATGTGACATGGAGGTCAGGGTTTCAGAGCACTGTAGGGGCTGCAGGTGGGGGGAAGATGGAAAGCTGAAGAGTGAGGGGGGCAATAAAGGTAGGTTGATGCTTGGCTGGGAAGGAGATAGGGTTGCCAACTGAACAGTGGGAAATTCCTGGAGATTTGAGGGATGGAACCTGAAGAGGGTGAGGTTTGAGGAGAGGTGGGACCTCAGACAGGTACAATGCCATAGACTCCACTGTCTCGAGCAGCCATTCCCTCCTGTGGAACCACTGTTGCCAATCTCCAGGTGAGGGGTGGAGATCACTCAGAATTACAACTGATCTCCAGGAGGGAGTGGGGAGGAGATGGAAAGCTGAAATCAGGGGCAGATAATGGCAGGTTGACGCTTGGCTGGGAAGGAGATAGGTTTGCCAACTCCAGGTTGGGAAATTCATGGAGATTTGAGGGGTAGAGCCTGGAGAGGGTGAGGTTTGAGGAGGGGTAGGACCTCAGACAGGTACAATGCCACAGACTTCACTCTCCCAACCAGCCATTTCCTCCCAGGGAACCATTATTCCCAATCCCCAGGTGAGGGGTGGAGATCGCTCAGAATTATAACTGATCTCCAGGAGGGAGGGCAGAAGTCAGCTGCAGTCAGAGGGGCAGATAACGGTAGGTTGATGGTTAGCTGGGAAGGAGATGGGGTTGCCAACTCGAGGTTGGGAAATCCCTGGGGATTTGAGGGATGAAGCCTGGAGAGGGTGGGGTTTGAGGAGGGGTTGGACCTCAGACAGGTACAATATCATAGACTCCACCCTCCAAACCAGCCATTTCCTCCCAAGGAACCATTGTTGCCAATCTGCAGGTGAGGGCTGGAGACCATTCAAAACTAACAACTGCTCTTCAGGTAGCAGAGATCAGTTTCTCTGGAGAAAATGATGGACTCTGTGTCATTATACCCTGCTGAAGTCACCACAGCAAATTGACGCTGAGTGTTCAAGGCCTTGGCACTTTCCCAGAGCCTCTTTCTAGAGCTCATATTTATTTCCACAACGAGCCTTATTCCTAGTAATATAATAATGCAGATAGATGTTATGTTGATCCATTATAACAAAAACAGCACAGAATCCTCTGGCATCTTCACAGTTAGCCATTTTATTTGGGCATAAACTTTCATAGATTAGAGACTATTACATACATCCCTGGTTTATGACACCTGAAGCGCTAGCAGAAGGAAGGGATGGAACACAGTGACACTTTACCATACTTTCCCAGTAAAAGGCACAAATCTAGAAATTCAGCCAAGGAACCCCAGGGAAAGAGAGTAAGTGCAGCCCAAGGATACAGGAGCAGAAAATAAACAATTTACCTGATGAGGGGGAATTTGCATCACTAGCTTCTTTGGTTCCATTATCACTGACCATGGAAGAAATAACTGTGGCAAAAGACTGAAGAGAATAAATAGCAACAGAAAATTAATTGCCTTGCAAAGTAACCAAGTCCAGAGGGACAGCCATGTTAGATGGTTGCCATCAGGGCTTTTTTTGTAGAAAAATCCCAGCAGGAACTCATTAGCATAATAGGCCACACCCAGCAGACAGTCATTAGCATATTAGACCACACTCCTGACAGCACAGCTCCCTCCCAGGATTGGCTTCCCCAGGTATCCTGCAGCTTGCAGGGCGCATGGGGAACCCAAGGGAAGGAAGGCAGCTGTGGGCACCTGGGGAACCCAAGTAGGGGAGGCAGTTTAAACTGCCTTCCCTCCCTGGATCGGCTTGGCTTCCCCAGGTGCCCTGTGGCTTGCAAGGCACCTGGGGAACCCAAAGGGAGGGGAGCTGTAGGTGTGGCCAACTCAGAAGCCAGCCAGAACTCCATTCCTATGCATTCCTGCCCCAAAATAGCCCTGGTTGCCATGAAACATGAATTTTGTGGTATCTTAATGACTATCACATTTTTATTCTAACATAGCATACCGAATTTGCTTCAAGGTGCTGGTTCTTACCTTTAAAACCCTTTATGGCCAGGGTCCGACATACCTGAAGGACCACCTTTCCCCATATGTACCCCAGAGAGCACTATGGTCAGGGTCACAAAACTGACTGGCCCTCCCAGGCCCCAAGGATGCCAGGCTGGCTGCAACCAGGGCCAGGGCTTTCTCGATGGTGGCTCCATACTGGTGGAATGAGCTCCCGGAAGAGATCAGGGCTCTGCGGGACCTTTTACAGTAAGACAGAGCTCTTCCACCAGGCCTTCAATTAAGAGCCGCTTCCACTATCAACAACAACTGAAATTTATAGAGCCTTGGCCCTTGGTTTGCTATTGACAGCCTGTGCCTGCCTATTATATCTGGGAAAGATCAGTGAGCTGAACATCTAGATAATGCACTGATATGATAACACTATCATTATGAAATTAAAACAACACTGCTAGCACTTTGATACTGTATTATTTTATAATGAACCATTTTTAAATGTTTTTATGGTAATTTAATTGTTATCGATGTATTTACCCTATGTAAGCTGCCCTGAGCCTGCCTTGGCGGAGAGGGTGGGGTATAAATTGGAAAAATAAATAAATAAATAAGCTTCCACAGACTAGAACCCACTTTCTCAGATCTTCGCTTGTGCTAGAATGAAAATTTGTTAGTCTTTAAGGTCTAGCAAGACTCTTATCTGCTCTTATACTGTTTTAAGATGGAGTGGCCTCCTCACTCCTTGGCAAATAGAAGGGGAAGTCTTGGAAGCAGTGACAGAATTCATGTTCCTGGGATCCAAGATCACGGCAGATGGTGACTGCAGCCATGAAATTAAAAGACACCTGCTCCTTGGGAGGAAAGCTATGGCAAACCTACACAGCACAATAAAAAGTAGAGACATTACACTGCCAACAAAAGTCCACATAGTCAAAGTGATGGTATTCCTAGTAGTAATGTATAGCTGCGAGAGTTTGACCATAGGAAGGCTGAGCGCTGAAGAATAGATGCTTTCGAATGATGGTGCTGGAAAAGACTTTTGATAGCTCAATAAACAAATCACTGCCAAAGAGAGTGTTGTTGGGAATCTCTTGACCAGGAGTCTGACATAGTGTCAGAACTTCCTTTCTCCCTTTGATCGTTGCACCACTGAAGTGATGGCTGACAAAGGTGAAGGTACAGGAACGGGCACTGGATCCGAAGCTGAACTCCTGGGCCCAGTTCCTGGCCAGAAAATCGAGACGCCAACTGGCCTCAAACCCAAGAAACACACGTTGAACTGGGACATGGGGGCAAAGCATAAAGACCACTGTAGCAGATGCAATCGGGATGAGCTGGTGTGGCTCATGAACACCCTGGGTTTCAGGGGTGCAAAGGCGCATGGAGAGCAGGAAGGCAGAAGTGCCTTGCGCACCTTCCAAGATGACCCCAAGCACCTGAAAGTGATGGAGGCTCTGGGAGAGGAGATGAGCACCGAGCATGTGAACATGGACCTCAGCTCTGAGCTCAAGGAGCTCAAGGTGGGACTCCAATACCTCATTGGGAACCTCCCTGGAGTCATCAGGGAACTCATGCAACAAGAGGCCAAAGAGCCTGAGATAGAACCAGATGAGGAAGAGCAACACAGACAGCTGCCAGGACCCCTGCCCCCTCCTCCAACGAGACTGGCCTGGGACCAAGAGTGACTTCTTGGTGCCCTCAAGGCAAAGTTCAATGGCAACCCTGAAAAGCTAGCATTCTTCATGCTGCAGATGCAGAAATTCCTGAGAGGGTGGGGGCACAACTTCACCTCCAATGAGCACCATATGGACTATGTGGAGTCGCGGCTATGGGACCAGGTAGCTGACTGGTTTATGGGCCTGTACAATGTTGGGAGGCCCAAACTACACAACATAGATGCCTTCATGTAAGCACTGCTGCACCAGTACAAAGACCCCTTGGAGCTGGAGAAGGCATAGACATGCCTCTGGGGCTTAAAACAAGGGAGCCGATCGGTGCAAGAGTACTTGGATGAGTTCAAAACCTATGTAGCCAAGCTACAAGGATGGCCCTAAGACATCCTCATCAAGTTCTACCAAGCTGGGCTGGACACCATGCTTTTGGAGAAGGCACTGGTCCAAGACAACCCACTAACCCTCAGCGGCTGGATGCAAGTAGCCTGCGAGATGGAGAACAGGTGCAACTTGGTGCGCCTGTATCAGCACAAGATGCTGGGGAAACGTCTGAGAGTGCGAAGATCTAGCACAGAAGGGGGCTGACAACTGGAGGTAACTGGGAGCAACAGATGCGCATGGGGTTATGCTTGAGATGTGGAGCACCAGGGCACTTTGCTGCAAATTGCCTGGGGAGTAAGAAACCTAAAAAGGCTCGCAAGGAAGAAGTCAAGGAGAGGAGGCCCAGGACCCCGAGCAGATAACCCAAGTTGCCCAAGGCTCTGCACGTGGCCTTCCTCCCCCTCTTCTATTTGACTGTTACCATAATCAATATGTATTACATATTTTAGAGGCATTATTAATTGGCCTTCAAAAATCTGATAGAATTCAGCTGGAAAGCCATCTGGGCCTGGCGCCTTTCCATTCTTCTGTTTTTTTAGTGCTTCTGTCAATTCAGAAACAGTGATTGGATCATTTAAGATTTTCTTTTGTTCTTCTGTAAAATTTTTAAAGTCCTGTTTTTTTAAAAAAATCTTTAATGTCTTCTTGTGTGGCCTCTTTTTTCTGGTATAGCTTCTCATAAAAAGTTTCAATAATCTTCTTCAAATCTCTTGGTATATT
Source organism: Gekko gecko (assembly GCA_029375565.1). Taxonomy (NCBI): domain Eukaryota; kingdom Metazoa; phylum Chordata; class Lepidosauria; order Squamata; family Gekkonidae; genus Gekko; species Gekko gecko. The sequence continues at coordinate 100,974,519 of JAPDNY010000003.1, read as the reverse complement.
TTTTTCTTCCCCTTTTTCATCTCTCAATATCTTTATATGTCTTTTTCCTTCCGTAGTTTATAGGGTAACCATCTAGTTGATTTATTTGCATTCTCAAAATAGTCTTGTTTTGCATAGGTAATTTTTCTTTTTTTGCTGTATCCTGTATTAATAAGCAATTCATTTGATGTTGTAACATCTTTGTGTTAATTCTTGTTTGTTCAGTTGTGGGATTTTGTTTCATCTTCTCTTCTTTTTAAGGTGTTCTCCAGTCTTTATATATTTTTGTTGCCTTTGCTTCCCAATATAAGCATCTTCTGTAATCATCCAACCTCTTACATAGGCCTTAAATGCGTCCCATACAACTTGAATGGAAATGTCTGGTTGGATATTTTGTTTGAAAAACATTTGGAATTCCTTTTTAGAGTCTGCTACAATTTTTTCATTTTTCAAAATTATTCAAAGTCCATCTTTTCTTCTTTGGTGAATCTTGTAATGTCAAGAGTAAAGGATTGTGATGTGCAAATGTTGCTGGTAATATCTCTGCTTCCATCAAGTCATTTATAATTGTTGTCAAAATCCAACACATATCTATTCTTGACCATGACTTGTGTTTTGCAGAATAGTATGTAAAGTTCTTCTTAGGGTTTCTAGCTCTCCAGGAATCCACCAAATTGTATTTTTCTGCAAGTTGTAAAAAATTCTTAAGAAGTTCATTGCCTTGTTTCTGTTTTCCAGTTTCTGTTTTTCTGTCTAGAGATCTGTCAAATACTGCATTGTAGTCTCCAATCAAACACATTTCTTCAAAATCTTGTTCTGATATAAGGTCATGCAAGAGTTGATAAAAATTTCTATGATGTTGATTAGGTGCATATATATTAACAATCAAAGTTGTTTTAGCTTGTCTTTGAATATGAACCATCAGGATTCTGCCATCTTCAGAATTATATATTAGTTCAGGATGTAAGTAGTCTTTCACATATGTTACTAGGCCTCTTTTTTCTTTTCTTTGTCTGAAGAGATAAAAACTTTTCCAAACTTCTTCATTTCCAAATATCTTTGATCTGAAGATTTAATATGCATTTCTTCCAAACATATCACATCCAATTGCATCTTTTTCAATTGCAAGAATATCCATCTTCTTTTTTGGGGTGCATTCAATCCATTGACATTAATTGAGATTATTTTTCTTTTATCCATCCTGTGATTGGTTTTCTATATCATCTTTATTCTTCTGTTGAAGTCTCATTACTATTTGCAATGGTACAATCCTTACTGTTTTTTTCTTAGATCTTTGAGGTTGTCCAGTAGTTCCTATTGCTCCTTGTAAATCCTTAACTTCTTCTTCTGTGTATTTCTGTTCCTCTTCCTGTGTTTCCAAGTCATCTCCATATGTTTTGATGAAATCTTCTATTTTGAATATTGAATTGATTCTGTGCCTTTTTCCTTTGAAGGTAAAGAGGATGCCTTCTGGTAAAAGCCACCTGTATGAATTCCATTTTTTCTTAGTATACTTGCAAGATCCATATAATCCTTCCTGTCTTCTAATACTTTCCAAGGAATCTCTTTTAATATTTTAATCTCTGTATTTTCTATTTGAAGAGAAGTATCATTTGCAGCTTTAAGAATCTCATCCCTCATAGCTCTCATGGAATCTCACGTGTACCTCTCCAGGTAGTTTATTTTTTCCTGCATAAGCTGAAGGCATTCTATAGGCCACATCAATTTCACTGTATACCTCTTCTGGGTTCCCTGTGCCCACATATTTCACAAGAATATGGGCCATGTCAATCTTTAATTCTTCATCTTTTTTCTCTGGTATGTTCTGGAATCTTAATATATAGGCCACTTTATCAGTTTCCAGTTTTATAAGCAAATCGTCCATAGTATTCTGCTTGGACTTCATGGCCTGGATTTGAAGGTCTGTTTCTTCAGATTTAGTTCCCAGCTTGTTGTTTTCACCAGACCAGAAATTTCTTGTTTATTATCTGCAATCTGTTTCTTGATCTTTTCAGTTCACGTAGTAACTTCGGCAGGAGGGCAGGGTAGAAATTAAATAAATAAATTGTGCAAGTAAACCTAGTTTTACTTGAATAGGATCCACAACTGCAGCTACCGCCTCCTGAATCAGGCTTTGTAAGTCCTTTATTGAAATTTGAGCTAAATTTGAGCTAAAGGGTGTCTGTTGTGGGGAGGGGAAGGGGAAATAGTTTGTAAGCCTCTCTGAGACTCCAAGTGAAGGGCGGGGTATAAATCCCATCTCTTCTTCTTTTCTTCTTCTTCTACTTCTAAATTGGTGGTCACAGATTTCATTAGTCCTCCAGGACCTTTCCTCATGCCACTAGCCATATTTTAAACCTTCTATTAAGAACAGAGAATCATTCACCCCTCCCTTTCAAAAATAAAGGCCTTATTTTGTTTACACTCCCTGCCACAGTAATATAATAATTTTTCCCAGGCTAAGCAATAAAAAAACCTTATCAAGTTATTTACATTATTAAAGGAACTGTTTATATTTTGTGGTTACTATTTGAATAGACCAAACAATATCAAGTCACATAGAAATAATGTTCTAAGAGTACTGTCCACCTTTTTCTTTCTTCCAGTGGGACTTAAATGTCTCCATTTGTAATCCACATGTAAAAAATAGCCATCTTTGTAATCCAATAGAAAATCTTCACAAGACAGCAATAACTCCAAATATTCCACAAAAGGGGGGGGTAGGAACCACTTATAAATCCATAACATCAGAGAATAAATTCTTAATTGTAATCCAAACAGATAAATCCCAGGTATCCAAATTACAGAAGGAAAGAGAATAAAATCCAAATACAGTATATAGTATAGAAATGCAATATAATGGAAATTCTTAAAAAAGAAATCAAAAACAAAACAAAACAAATAAAAATCCACCCAAACTAGGAGTCCTTGTATCAAATATACTAGTCCATGCCAACCAAGGAAAAACAAAAAGGGTTCACTTTTAAAAGTTATTTACAATTGTTATAATCCAAACTGTGGTCAAAGTTTTATTATATCCTGTTAAAGGGATTGTTGTCAAGTATCAACCAAGTCTCTTTATAGCCCCAAATATTTTCTGTCTCTCTTGTCCACACTTTCCCAAGCTGCTAAAAGAAAGGAAGGGGGGGAATATCCACCTCTCCATTTCCTTCTAGTCAGAGTTTTAAAATTTAAAAGGGCTTTCAGCCCACAATGGCTCTTCAGATATTGTGCTCTCCTTTACACACGGTACAAAGATATTTTCTTTTTCAAGTTGTATGGAGTATCAGGTCTCCCGCTCATCCCAGTGTCCATGGCTGTGCACTAATGGCAGCCATTACATGCGCTCACCTGGTCTTTTGCATCAGGGCAATCTGGGTACTATCCACCTGCTGCTGCAAGTGGGAGTGCCCAGTTCAAGCCCCCTGCTTGAGCTCCCCTTCAGGAAAGCTCAGTGGGGTCTGGGTGGTCCCAGACCTCCCTAAAAAGACCAGCGATTCGGCTGCTATATGGGCCGACTGTATTATCTCATCAAATGGAAAGACTTTGATCCATCTCATAATGAATGGGTGGAAGCTAAGCATGTCAATGCTGCAAAATTAGTGCATGCTTTTCATAAGTGGCACCCCTCTAAGCCAGGAGGGTGAATGGGCTTTGGTGGAGCAGAATGTTAAACTCTGCATCAAACTCTGCATTGTTTGCCATAGCTATGGGCAAAGGGGGAATTCCTGAGGGTGTATGTGAGTGGGTGTGCAGGTATGAGAGTGGCACCTTTGTAGCAGCTATCGTAACTTTTCCCAAGACATGCCTCTCCACAGAGATGACCTTGAAGCAAACTCTGTACTAGCCATGCTGTCTTAGATAACACAACTGGGAACTTATGGGTGGGCATAGATGCTAACGTTTTAAGCAGGATTGCTGTGTGAAATGATTGGATGAACCCAGGGGGGACCCTATATTTGAATTGTCTATATTCAGAGAGGTTACTGCCAAAAACCTTAGTTCTGACACAGTACTGCTCTAATCTGGATCATGCTGATATCTCAATAAACAAATCTCTGCCAAAGAGAGTGCTGTTGGGAGTCTCTTGACCAAGAGCCTGACACTAAGCAGGGTTGGCCATTGCTAGTATTTGGATAGGAGACCACCAAGGAATACAAGGGTTGTGACATGGAGCCAGGCAATGGCAAACTGTCTTTGGAAGTCACCATAAGTCAGTTGTGACTTGATGGGGGGAAAATAGTGAATGACAATTTTTTTCTGATGTTTTCTCACTTAGTGACACCAGGGGCTACTATTTCAGTACTGAAAGAGTCCAAGGTGCATTCATCATTATAACTCTTGGAGGATGGAAGTGGGAACTTAATGTACTCCTAAACTGGTAGGCATTACCAATATTGTATTTAACCATATGATCCACTCACACCACATGGTCAGAAGGTACATAGGGGCACCCAAAGTGGCAGCAGTCACACAACTGTGAGTAATGTGCTGGGTGAGACTATGATAGAAATTAGAAATTAGGTTGATTGTGCAACATGATGTGGCAATAGGCTATGTACATATGTACTGTCAAGTCACAATTGACTTATGGCGACCTCATCAAGAGGCTTTCAAGGAAAGTGAGAAGCAGAGGTGGTTTACCATTGCAGTTCTCTGGAGAGTATTTCTTGGGGGTTTCTCATCCAAGTACAGACCCTGCTTAGCTTCCACAGTCTGTTGAGGTTGAGCTAGAAGGCCAGTGAAAGATAATTATTTTTGTTGAATACTGAAGTGAGATGAGACACCATTAAAGCCATCATTATGAATGTGACTTCACATAAATAGATAGGGGTCATGCCACTCCTCTACAATTCTGTTGAATGCCACTTGACAGGAATTAGGCTGTGGAGTGGTATCCTTGTGGTAATTTAATCCTCATTCATGACTTTGTTCATTCTTCATTGCAAGCTCCTACGTCTGGAACTCCAACCCAAAACACCTTCACAGACCCTTCCTTCACATTCCTTCCCCCAACACATCTTTTTGATGACTCACCATCTTCCAATGTTATTTTTGCCTTTCCCACCTTCTGTCCTGATTTTCAGTCTTCACTATTGCTAATGTTCCTCTATGCAATGCTACATACATTGACTCCCTCATGGATCACTGCCTTGTCGTGGCGAGGGGGCTTGCGTGGTTCGATGAGGCTGTGGGCTATGCCGTGGAGGGCCACCCAGGACAGACAGGCCACAGCAGAGAACTCAGACCAAGCGTGATCCCCTGGAGAAGGAAATGGCAACCCACTCCAGTATCTTTGCCAAGAAAACCCCATGGACAGTAACAAAAGGCTAAAAGTTATGACGCCGGAAGATGAGCCCCTCAGGTCGGAAGGTGTCCAATATGCTACTGAGGAAGAGCAGAGGGCAAGTACGAGTAACCCCAGAAAGAGTGAAGCGGCTGGGCCAAAGCCGAAAGGACGCTCAGTTGTGGATGTGTCTGATGGTGAAAGGAAAGTTCGATGCTGCAAAGAACAATACTGCATAGGAACCTGGAATGTAAGATCTATGAATCAAGGTAAGCTTGACGTGGTCAAAAATGAGATGGCAAGAATGAACATCGACATCTTGGGAATCAGTGAACTAAAGTGGACAGGAATGGGCGAATTTAATTCAGAAGACCATTATATCTACTACTGTGGCCAGGAATCCCGTAGAAAAAATGGTGTGGCCTTTATAGTCAACAAGAGAGTGAGAAAGGCAGTATTGGGATACAATCTCAAAAATGACAGAATGATCTCGGTCCGAATCCAAGGCAAACCATTCAATATCACAGTAATCCAAGTATATGCCCCAACCACTGCTGCAGAAGAGGCTGAAGTGGACCAGTTCTATGAAGACCTACAACAGCTCGTAGAACTAACACCAAAAAATGATGTCCTCATCATCATAGGGGACTGGAATGCTAAAGTAGGAAATCAAAAGGTAACCGGAATAACAGACAAGTTTGGCCTTGGAGAACAAAATGAAGCAGGGCAAAGGCTAACAGAGTTTTGTCAAGAGAACACGCTGGTCATAGCAAACACCCTTTTCCAACAACTTAAGAGGCGTCTCTACACATGGACATCACCAGATGGGCAACACCGAAATCAGATTGACTATATAATTTGCAGTCAAAGATGGAGAAGCTCTATTCAGTCAGTAAAAACAAGACCTGGAGCTGACTGTGGCTCAGATCATGAGCTACTCATTGCAAAATTCAGACTTAAATTGAAGAAAGTTGGGAAAACCACAAGGCCATTCAGATTTGACCTAGATCGCATCCCCGATGAATATACAGTAGAGGTGAAGAATAGGTTTAAGGGACTAGATTTGATAGACAGAGTGCCTGAAGAACTATGGACAGAGGTCCGTGACATTGTAAAGGAGGCAGCACTCACTGCCATCCCAAAGAAAAAGAAATGCAAAAAAGCAAAGTGGCTGTCTGATGAGGCTTTACACATAGCAGAGGAAAGAAGGAAAGCTAAAGGTAATGGGGAAAAGGAAAAATTTGCCCAACTGAATGCAGATTTCCAGAGAACAGCAAGGAGAGATAAGGAGGCTTTCCTGAATGAACAATGCAGAGTAATAGAGGAAAACAATAGATTGGGAAGGACTAGAGATCTCTTCAAGAAAATTGGAGAAATCAAGGGAACGTTCCATGCAAAGCTGGCCATGATAAAGGACAAAAACGGTAGGGACCTAACAGAAGCAGAAGAGATTAGGAAAAGATGGCAAGAATACACAGAAGAACTATACAAGAAGGACCTCGACGTCCTTGACAACCACGATGGTATAATCACTGACCTCGAGCCAGACATCCTGGAAAGCGAAGTTAAATGGGCCTTAGAAAGCATTACTAACAACAAAGCTAGTGGAGGTGATGGTATCCCAGCTGAGTTATTCAAAGTCTTAAAAGAAGATGCTGTTAAAGTGCTGCACTCAATTTGCCAACAAATTTGGAAAACACAACAGTGGCCACAGGATTGGAAAAGGTCAGTTTACATTCCAATCCCAAAGAAGGGCAACGTCAAGGAATGTTCAAACTATCGCACAATTGCACTCATTTCACACGCTAGCAAGGTCATGCTCAAAATCCTACAAGCTAGGCTCCAACAGTACGTGGATAGAGAACTGCCAGAAGTACAAGCTGGGTTTCGAAGAGGTAGAGGAACTAGAGATCAAATTGCCAACATTCGCTGGATTATGGAGAAAGCAAGAGAATACCAGAAAAACATCTACTTCTGCTTCATTGACTATGCTAAAGCCTTTGATTGTGTGGATCACAATAAATTATGGCAGGTTCTTAAAGAGATGGGAGTACCAGACCACCTCACCTGTCTCCTGAGAAACCTGTATAAGGGTCAAGAAGCAACAGTTAGAACCGGATATGGAACAACTGATTGGTTTAGCATAGGAAAAGGAGTACGACAAGGATGTATATTGTCACCTTGCTTATTTAATTTATATGCAGAGTACATCATGCGAAATGCTGGCCTGGATGAATCACAAGCTGGAGTTAAGATTGCTGGGGAAAAGATCAATAACCTCAGATATGCAGACGATACCACTCTGATGGCAGAAAGTGAAGAGGACCTAAAGAGCCTTTTGCTCAGGGTGAAAGAGGAGAGTGCAAAAGTGGGCTTGAAGCTCAACATCAAAAAAACTAAGATCATGGCATCTGGGCCCATCACTTCTTGGCAAATAGAAGGGGAAGTCGTAGAAGTAGTGACAGACTTCACGTTTCTAGGATCTCAGATCACTGCAGATGGTGACTGCAGCCATGAAATTAAAAGACGCCTGCTCCTTGGGAGGAAAGCGATGGCAAACCTAAACAGCATGATAAAAAGCAGAGACATCACCTTGCCAACAAAAGTCCGCATGGTCAAAGCAATGGTATTCCCCGTAGTAATGTATGGCTGCGAGAGTTGGACTATAAGGAAGGCTGAGCGCCGAAGAATCGATTCTTTTGAACTATGGTGCTGGAGAAGACTCTTGAGAGTCCCTTGGACTGCAAGGAGATCAAATCAGTCAATCCTAAAAGAAATCAACCCTGACTGTTCCCTGGAAGGCCAGATCCTGAAGCTGAAGCTCAAATACTTTGGCCACCAAATGAGAAGGGAGCATTCACTGGAGAAGACCCTGATGCTGGGAAAGATTGAAGGTCAAAGAAGAAGGGGACGGCAAAGGATGAGATGGTTAGACAGTGTCATCGATGCAACGAACATGAAATTGAGCAAACTTCAGCGGACGGCGGAGGACAGGAGGGCCTGGCGTGGTCTGGTCCATGGGGTCGCGAAGAGTCGGACTCGACTGTGCGACTGAACAACAACATACATTGATGGTGTTATATTAACACAGTAAACAAACATGAAATAATACAAACTTAATAGTACATTATCTACATATTTTCCACTTTGGTGTGTGATTTAATAGTAATTTACAAACATGTTAAGGACTTTAGAAAGGTATTACATTCAGGAAATCCACCTTTTAAACAAATAGTCTGTAAAATAAAACATAAGTCCATTGACACCTTAAAAACTAACCAAACATATTCTGTCATGCACGTTCATGAATCAGAGCTCACTCCATCAGACATATAAATTAAATATAAATAAATCTCATGCCACTGGACTTGGTTTTTATTTTGCTACTACAAACTAACACAGCTACCCATTTAGCTACAACAATGAATTTGATGTGAAAATAGAGTCCTTTTTTTTTTTTTTTGAAACAAAATTTTATTGGAGTATATTCAACATCGTTAAATATTGTTACCAATACAATTTAAAAATTTCATCCCATCCCCCCACCCCCCTAATAGGCTTCCAACACTGCTAATAACAGAAAGAAAAGAGTTAAAAGGTAATCAAGTTTAAACTTGTAACAATCGATAAACCAGGTAACAATTCTAATACATAAATGCCTGACTCTTTCAAACATAGTTTCCAATAAAGGTACAGTACAATCAAGTGTTCATTTCATTTCTCATTCAATTTCAATATGAGTCAAGATTGTACATTTTCCCTTTCATTCTATATTCAGTTTCCATATACAGTTTCAGGCCTTCCCAGTATTTAGGTATTGTTCTGCCATTTGTCCATTTAGTTTCTTCGACATTTTGTCCATTTCAGCTAAAAACAGCAGTTTCCTTAACCAGTCTTGTATATCTGGCACCTTCTCTGCTTTCCACTGTTGCGCAAAAGCCATTCTCGCCGATGTGATCATGTACCAAAGTAATGTCCTTTTTTCTTGTGGAATTTTTTCCATTGTCAAACCTAAGAGAAGAAGCTCCGGACTTTTCCTGATAGGAATTTTTAATATCTTCTGCATCTCACAATGTACATTTGACCAGTATACTTTTACTTTATCACATGACCACCACATATGATAGAAAGAACCCTCTGGTTTTTTTACATTTCCAACACTTGTTACTCAAGTTCTTATCCATACTAATATTAGCAATCTTTTTTGGAGTCATATACCAGCTGTACATCATCTTATAACAATTTTCTTTTATATTAACACAGGTTGACATTTTAAAAGCTTTTTTCCACAGAAATCCCCATGATTCCATAGAAATTTCCTTATTCATATTTATGACCCATTTTATCATTTGCTCTTTAACAGTTTCATCCAAAGTATATACAGTCAACAAGGTTTTATACAACTTAGATATCATTTTTCGTCCTTTTTTCAACCAAATATCTTCAAACTCATCGTTCTTAGCTCTAAAACCAACCTCTTTACAGTCTTTTTTGTAAATGTCCCATATTTGGCAATATTGTAACCATCCATACTCAAATGCTAATTCATTATTTGGTTTTCAAACATATTTTTTCCCTTCCTTTTGAAGCAACTCTTGGTATTTCAACCAATCATTACCTTTATGTTCTGAAAAAGGATGAATAACTGCAGCAGGGACAATCCATAAAGGCCTCTCATCGGGAACTGTATTCTTGTATCTGGTCCATGCATCAAACAACGTTCTCTTTATATAATGATGCTTAAACATTGAGTCTACTTTATTTTTCCCATACCAAAGGTAGGCATGCCAGCCAAATCTGCAATCGTGACCCTCAAGGGCCAAAAGTTTTCTATTTTCAAAATTAACCCAGTCAGTTAACCAAGACATACATACAGCTTCATGATACAAATTCGGAACTTGGAAGCCACCTCTGTCTTTAACATCATACATTATTTTCATTTTAATTCTCGGCTTCTTTCCTGCCCAGATAAATTTTAAAAATTCTCTTTGCCATTTCACCAACACTTTCACATCTTTCACAACTGGTATTGTTTGAAATAGAGTCCTAATTATTTATTTAATCTTCTTCATGGTCTCTGTGCATCACACCTATGGGAACCAGTGCTCCTGTGCTGACCTGGTCGGTGTCTGTACAAAACTCACAACGGGATTTTTGTGCCCTCACCCCGGGCCTGTGCGGAAACCCCTACCGTGCATGTCCAGAGGGGCGGGGCACGGACATCCTGCCAGTTATCTTCTGACCATCTCACTGTTAACAGCTTGAGTTGGTTCGTCTGAGAGTTTTCCTGACTCACACTTCTGCCTCACAGCAGGGATCTTATCTACCTTTTTCCTTCAGTTTTTTCATCATTTTTATTTTCTTTTACCACCTCCTAAACAACCCATTTCTGGAGATAGCCCAATATCTCCCTCCAAGGATATGTCGTCATATGGGGACCTAGTTAAACGTATGGCCCATTCCCTCGGCCTGCCTATTGTACAGCCCCAACCGTCTGCTGCAGATGAGGTGTACGACATCATAGAGATCGATGCCTCAACACCAATAGCTTTGCCTATGTCCAAGCATCTCCTTAAGGCAGTCAAGACTCCGTGGGTCAAGCCGTCCTCGGCGCTGGTCTCCACCAAACCGCTCGACCATTTGTATCGGGTACAGGAAGAAGGGGCCTCTTTCCTTTACCTACACCCTCACCCAAACTCATTGGTTGTCTCTACCTCATCTAAAAATAAAAGCTCAAATTCCACCCCTTCGGATAAAGAGAGCAATGTCAGGTTCAATAACAAGTGGATCCAGTCATTCTTGTACAAAGAAAGGTTTTATTGGATTATCTTGCTAAAACCCACAGTAGGAGGTCATTGTCAGGAATGGGGGGTGAAGCAAAGCAAGCTAACTTATAGTGTGATGCAAAAAGCGCCTAGCAAATGAAATATGAGCGTGCGCGCGGGAAACTCCCGGCGGGAGATATACTTCATGAACGGGAGACTACTCCCCCCCTCCTTTTGCCTTCCCAGGACTGGAAAATTCTCAGTAACACAAGAATAGCCCAAAGCCTACATTCAAGGCCACCGTGATAAGGAAAAGCGGCAGGGAAGAAGCTCCCACGTTTCTGCCTGCATAGCTACGCAAGCGCAAAGCAGGGTAGGGAACACATAACAATGGATTCAGTGAGAAACATCAAGGAGTATTTCTGACAAGCAAGAAGATCGATGCCTACGGTCACAGAATCTATTCTTCTGCCGCACTGGGGATAAAATCTTATAACTATCTAGCCTGCTTTGGTAGATACCAATACACCCTCTGGCAAAGGATGTCTGCCTTGCTCCCCTCTATGCCAGAAGACAAGTTGACTGAAGCGCGATCCATTCAGAAGGAGGGCCTTATGGTTGCTAAACAGCTTTTAAACACTGCAAAGCATTCCCTCGACGCCTTTTTGACATCGATGGCCTCTTTGGTATCGCTCTGACGCCATGCATGGCTTCGTACCACATCTCTACCGCAGGACACCAGGTCTTATGTTGAAGACCTTCCATTTGATGGGGATGGCCTCTTCCACTCCTCCACCGATGCTGCCTTGCAGGAATTAGATAAGAACACTAAGGCATCGAAGTCTTTGGGAGTATCTGCCCCGCAGCAGTCTTACCGGCACCGGTTGTGGTCCCGGTACACTCCACGACGCCCATATTCCACCAAGCCCTCTCTGGACAACGCCTGGAGACCACGCCAATCTCCAGTTCAAAACCGTCAATAATACCAGCCGAAATCGAGGTCGGGATCGCAGCACTAACAGGCAAGGTCTAAATCCAACCGGGGACCTAAGCAGGGTCTTTGACTCTGTTCACCCGATATCGGGGGAAACAACTCACCTTCATCCTATCCTCCCTGTATGGAGGACTATCACTACGGATGCCTGGGTCTTATCCATCATGACCAAAAGCCATCTCATCAAATTCTTCGACCTCCCAATCCTCATGGACAACACCACAGCCCTCAGTTACCTGAACCGTCAAGGAGGGACGGTATCCAGGAGCCTTTGTCGACTTGCAATTGAACTGTGGGACTGGTGTGTAGCCAGCCAGATCGTCCCCATGGCCACCCACATCCCTGGCATCCTAAACGTGGAGGTGGACCTTCTCAGTAGGGGCCTCACTCACCACCATGAGTGGGAACTGAACTGGTCCTACCTTCAGCCCCTCTTCCAACGATGGGGCGCTCCGACCATTGACATGTTCGCCTCTCGGGAGAACAAGAAAGGCATGCACTTCTGTACCCAGGGAGGGAGAGATTCGCTCTCCCTAGGAGATGGCCTTCTGTTGCCGTGGGACAGATCACTTCTTTATATGTTTCCTCCTCTACCCCTACTCTTGAGAGTGGTGCACAAGTTAGCCAAACTCTGACCAGATTGCATCCTTATAACACCATGGTGGCCCAGACAGCCCTGGTTCCCCATCCTACTTTGCCTAGCAAAGGCAGGTACCATCACTTCCCCAGAGTTCCAGATCCCCTCACAACAGAGGGGGGAACACTGTTCCATCCAGAGGTGGACAAGCTAAAGTTGATGGCCTGGAGGATTCAACCTTGAGATTCTCTGCCAGGGTCTCGAAAGTTCTTTGCAACGTGAGGAAGGGATCTAGATGCCTGTCTTATCAGAGGAAATGGCGCAGGTTCCTCTCATACCTCCGCTCCTCTACAGAGTCACCAACTTCTGTCGGCCTTGACAGGATCCTGGACTTCCTTATCTCCCTCAAGGACCAGGGTCTCTCCCACTTGTCTATCAGGGTCTACCTAGCGGCTGTCTCCGCGTACCATCAAGGCCTGGGTGGTTATACAATCTTTTCCCATCTGACCTCAAAACAGTTCCTGAAAGGCCTCATTAGGTTACATCCCCCTGTGGTTGCACCTACAGAACTGTGGGACTTACCACTGGTACTCCGTCAGCTCACCAGACGACCATTTGAACCGATGGCTACCTGTGATCTCCAGTACGCAGCCTGAAAGATGGCCTTCCTGGTGGCCATCGCTTCGGCCAGGAGGGTCAGCGAACTCATGGCACTACGTCATGACCCACCATACCTGGTTTTCCTTCCAAACGGTGTATGTCTGGTGCCAGACCTCTCCTTCGTTCCGAAGGTTGTTTCGGAGTTCCATCTCAATACTGAAATATTTTTGCCGGACTTTTTCCCATGTCCTGAAGGAGAAGAACAGCGCCTACTCCACACCCTCGATGTCAAGAGGACGCTTCTCTCTTACCTGAATCGGACTCAACTAACCAAACGTGACAGTTCAATTTCTTTGGGGTTTCGCATCTCATCTCAACATTTCTCTAAGTGGATCATTGAAACAATCAAACTTTGCTGCTCCTTGTCAAAGCAGTCGCTCCCCCCTCACCTGAGGGCACATTCTACCAGGTCCATGGCGACCTCTACGGCCTTTCTGAAGGGTGCATCTTTATCGTCCATCTGCAAAGCAGCTACGTGGTCCACGCCCACCATGTTCATCAAGCACTACGCTCTGGACGTTTGTGCACAACAGAAGGGTGACTTGGGTCATCTGGTCCTGTCCACTGCGGCTCGCTGAGTCTGCCAGCACCCACCTCCAGGTGAGCCACTGCTTTTTAATCTCCCATAGGTGTGATGCACAGAGACCACGAAGAAGATAAACAGGTTGCTTACCTGTAACTGATGATCTTCGATTGGTCATCTGTGCATTCACACTGCCCGCCCGTCCTTCTCCTCTGCTGTCATCCTCAGTTGTTCTCATACTTGACTTGGGTTGATAGTGGTCAGAAGGAATTGGCGGGTAGGGGTTCCCACGCAGCCCCGGGGTCAGGGCGCGAAAATCCCGTTGTGAGCTTTGTACAGACACCGACCAGGTCAGCGCAGGTGCACTGGTTCCCATAGGTGTGAATGCACAGATAACCACTTGAAGACCATCAGTTACAGGTAAGCAACCTGTTATTATTTATTATTTTCGGTTTATAACCCGCCTTTCCTGCACAGGCATTTATTATATTATTTTCTTAGACAATTAATCTCAAGCACTAATAAAAAGACACACCACTGTAGCACCCTTCACCACCAGTGTTCCCTCTAAGCTGAGTTAGTGTGAGCTAGCTCACAGTTTTCTAGCATCCAGCTCACACATTTTTGTCTTAGCTCAGGAAGGAAGGCTCCAGGGCAAACTAATTCATTCAGTAGTCAAATTGCTCACTCACAGCTTTAATGCCAGTAGCTCACAAAGTAGAAATTTTGCTCACAAGACTCCACAGCTTAGAGGAAGCATTGTTCACCACCCTGCTTCTAAGCGGAGGTGCTCAGGAACAGCATGTGATGTAGCATGGGAGGATGCAGCTCAAGTGAGCCAACTCCCTCCCCCCCCCTTGCAAGTACTTGTGCAAGGGCATCTTCTTTCAATCCAGCCTGTAATGTCTGAGCCTTTCTTCATAGACTGATTTCTTAATATACTGATCTTATTGTGGCACAGCTAAATCTCATTTTCTTCTTCAATTACTTTATATTTCTGGGACATTCAAGGGACACAGTCAAGTTAAGTTGAAGAGATAAGAAAGAATGAAAAACAGGAGCTTCTTGCAACTGCTGCCACTTCTGCTTAACTGGGAAAGAGAGACCCAGAGGTTTAAGTGTTGCACTTTGACTTGGATAAACAGAGCAAAAACTTGATCCAAAACCAAATTATCTATTTGCCTATTCTTTCTCCTCAAATGTTCAAGGAGGCTTACAACTCCCCCCCCCCAGGGGTAACTATTAGGCTGGTGCAGTAAAAAAACCCAGAGTCTTGTGCAACCATGAAACTGACTGATTTATTGCGGCACAAAATTTTGTGGACTAAAGCTCACTTCATCAGCTGTAACATTGTAAACAATGTGGCTTAGGGTTCGTTTACAAGAGACATGTGATGCATATCTGGACCTGTCCCATAGTCACACATACCATTGTAGAAAGCACTGTAACTTTCTGAGAAAGCTCGGAAGTACTGCACAAGAGGAGGATGGGTTTCTTCCTTCCTTCCCACACCATTTTCCAGAGCAGAAATGGCAACAGGGGGAGTGGATTGCCCAGTCTTGGGCTTCACATGTCCTGGGATCATGTGATTGAAGACACATGAGACTTGAGATGGGGCAAATAAGGTTCCACTGTGGCCATTTCAGCTTTGAAGAATTGTGTTGCTACACTGAGTGATAGGGACTGTTTATGTAAATTTTAGGTAAAAATAACTTAAATGGTATATATATAAAAACCTGTTTAAGTTATTTTTACCTAAAATTTACATAAACAGTATATATATATATATGTGTGTGCAGGGCTCTTTTTGTAGCAGGAACTCCTTTGCATATTAGGCGACACACCCTTAATGTAGCCAATCCTCCCAGAGCCTACAGAGCTCTTCTTAAGGGGGCTACTGTAAGCTCTTGGAGGATCGGCTACATTAGGGGTGTGTTGCCTAATATGCAAAGGAGTTCCTGCTACAAAAAGAGCCCTATTGATATGTGTGTGTGTGTGTATTAAAATAAGAAAGCAAAAGAAAGCAATTGAAGGAGAAGCAGACCTTCAATAAAGTTCTCATTAAACATTAGGTGTTTTCTGTCAACTTTTCCAGCCCTGAAAGATAGATCACAAGAAGAAAGGCATTACATTATACTGCGTATAGAGGCTAAGAGCAGGGATGCTATTCTTCCTCTTTTCAGAAGGTAGCCTTGTTGCTCTGCAGTAGAAAAGCTAGATTCAAGCCCAGTAGCACCTTAGAGACAAAGGAGATTTTCAGGGTATAAACTTTCAAGAGTCAATGCTTCCTGAGGAAGAGAGAATTGACTCTGGGCTTTTCCACATTCTCATTTTACTCGCTGGTAAGTTCCTCTTGAGAGTCCCTTGGACTTCAAGGAGATTGAATCAGTCAACCCTAAAGGAAATCAACCCTGACTGCTCCCTGGAAGGCCAGATCCTGAAGCTGAAGCTCAAATACTTTGGCCACCAAATGAGCATTCCCTGGAGAAGACCCTGATGCTGGGAAAGACTGAAGATAAATGAAAAAGGGGACAGCAAAGGATGAGATGGTTGGACAGTGTTACTGATGCAATGAACATGAAATTGAGAGAACTCCAGAGGACGGTGGAAGACAAGAGGGCCTGGCATGATGTGGTCCATGGAGTCGCAAAGAGTTGGGCTCAACTGTGCGACTGAGCAACAAGTTTTTATTTCTTGGGGGGAGGTTTCTGTTCCATATGTGTTTTGCTCCCTCTAGTGGTTGATTCAATATTACACAGGTTTATTTCCAGCATATCCTATCATTCCTCTCTCTTCCATTTTATCCTCAGGTTGGGCTGAGAGTGTGTGACTGGCCCAAAGTCACCCAACAAGCTTCCATGACCACATGGAGACTGTTATATTTTTGTCTCTATTATATCTTTTCTCCCCCCTTTTTCTATTTAGTTACTGGATTTTGATTCCCCCCCCTTTTAAATAAATAAAGATCTTCAGAACCCTCCATCAGGCAGATGTTACCAAAATTTAAAAATGGAGGAGGAAAAAAAGCAACATCTCCAGGTCCAAATCTTAATATGCTGTTATGCCAGCCTTTGATGTTGGATACTGGCAGGTTCACACTCTCTAGTTAATTGCTGTAGGTGTCAGATTAAAGCATGTACATTCAAGAAAGAGGAAACAAACAATGGAGGGTCATCTCATTTGGGGGGGAAAAAGACCCCATCAAGGTCCAAGCAGTTTAACAATTTTTACTTAAAATGATGGCACCGTCAACTGGCTAACATTCAGTTGCTGGCAAACATGAGATGATCACAGCTGATCACTCATTATTCAGTTATTAAAATACAGGAAGCCATATGCAGACCTAGGAGTAGCCACACAATTACAAAGAGTAGGACAGATGCGAGGGTTATGTGATGTGTAAGGATACCCTTATCCCCCTCATATTGGTTTGTTTGAATGGAATCATGAGAGTTCCTTTTATTAATTAAGGCATACAGAAAAGATCATTTTGGGGGTGTCTATAAGAGATAGACCAGGGGTGTCGAACTTATTTGTTATGAGGCCTGGATCTGACATAAATGAGACCTTGTGGGCTGGGCCATGTGTGTCATAAAATGTAATGCCAGGTAATGGAGATATAAATTTTATAAAGGACACAAAAACAATGAAAGATTTTTTAAAACTTTAAATAAAACATACTTAAAACAATAGCACTCAGCTTGGAGAAATGATGGCTGAGGGGTGACATGATCGAGGTTTATAAGATTATGCATGGGATAGAGCTGGTTGAGAAAAAGTATTTTTCTCCCTTTCTCGCTATACAAGAACTCGTGGACACTCAATAAAATTGCTGAGCAATTGGGTTAGAACAGATAAAAGGAAGTACTTCTTCACCCAAAGAGTGATTAACATATGGGATTCACTGCCACAGGGGGTGGTGGCAGCTACAAGCATAGACAGTTTCAAGAGGGAATTAGATAAACATATGGAGCAGAGGTCCGTCAGTGACTATTAGCCAGAAGGTATAGCTAGGAACTCTCAGTCTGGGGCAGGTGATGCACTCTAGTCTTGGTGCTGGAGGGGGCAGCAGTGGGAGGGCTTCTAGTGTCCTGGCCCCACTGCTGGACCTCCTAATGGCACCTGGTATTTTTGGCCACTGTGTGACAGAGTGTTGGACTAGATGGACCATTGGTCTGATTCAACATTGGCTTCTCTTATGTTCTTATGTTCTTAATATTTTGTTTATTTAACAGTCTCTGATAACTGACACCTCTTGCTCTGAATTACTGCATCAAAATGTCGGTGCTGTAGAAATCTTCAGTATCCTGTTCAGACGTGCATCTGTAACCTGCAAACCTACTTTTGATTTATTGACATTCATTACAGAAATCTCATGCTTAGTGTCTTGAGCTTAGGATCCAGGGGAAAACGTGAAATGGTTAGGCATCGTGAGCTTTTGAACATAAATTGCTTCATGTGCTGGTCAAGGACATGAGAAAGCATCCTGACACAGACTGAGGGCTATGTGTTTGCCTAAAACTATAGTCTTCTTGAGAGAGATAACTATAACTCCTATAAGGCAGTGCAAGAATAGAAAGACAGCAAAGTATAGTGGTCAGTATCAGCCTACTATCTGGGAAGTCTAGGTTCAAAATCTCCAGAAAATGTGCTGGGTGAACATGGTCTGGACACACACTCTCAGCCTAAATAGTTCACATTGCTTTCTTGCTGAGAAAGACTGCATCATGAGGGCATGAATACAATGAAAAAGAGGAGGGGAATCCACTTGCACCCAGGAGAGCCCTGGCATAAAGAGTCCAACAAAGCAAGGCACACAGAGGCTCATATCTTGAATAAAACTTTGTTGGTCTTAAAGGTGCTTTGCACAATTGAGGCAGCTGAGCAAAGCAAGGCAGGAGGAAGGGGAGGAGTCTCAGCCAATGGAGGGAAAGAAAGGCTTGCCTTTGTGTCGTAGTGTGATTGAGGCAGCCTGGCTAGGAAGCAAGCTCTGGCTGGTTCCCTCCCTCCCCCTGGGAGGAGGAGGGAGGAGCCTCAGCCAGTGCAGGGAACAGAAGCTTGCCTATCTCTCCTGTGCTATTGAAGGGCACTGGTAAAGCAAGCTGTGATGCAGCAGCGGCAGCAACAGAGCTGAAGAAAGAAGCATGAGACAGCCAGTTCCTTGCAGGCCAGATAGAAGCCCTCTGAAGGCCTGATCCAGCCCATGGACCACATGTTTGACACCCCCATGATAGACACCCCTCCCTTCTGACTTGCCTCAAAATAATTTGACTTTCTTCTGAGCTTGGGCTTTTTAAGTTTTTCCTGTGATGTCTTAGATAAAAAAACCTTATGAACTTGCCTCTAGTCCTTCCCCACAGCTTGTCAGACTCCTGGTCAAGTTACTCTGAACAACACACACTTTGGCAGTGATAAGTTTATTGAAATATATGCATGATCCAGAAGAGAACCTGTGTCGGAACTAAAAATTTGGTGTCCTTTTGCCTTAATATAGATAATTCAAATAAAGCCCATGCCCCCCTCTCACATGTCACACTCATCCCCTACTATTGCCGTGGCAACCTCTTGGAGAATATATGGTTTCTTATCTAAGCTCAAGCTGACATGAAAAGGTCCAAGGACACCTTCCCCTGGGAATGGGATAGGAGGTGCATCTTACAGAAAAGTTATGGCTTTCTACAAGCAAAAGTCCACACTTTTGTACCAACACACTCCCTTTAGGAATTCCCTCCCCCCGGCAATCATGGCAAATGAAGCGAACAAAGTGAAGCAAGGTTTGACACAGCTCCCCCTTTCCCCAAGCAATCTTACCCCTGCAAAAGGGGGGAGTACCAGTGGAGAGGAGACTCTGGAGGCAAGAGAAGCATTGGCAGGCTTGCCAGCTCTGCACTGGAAAATTGCTGGAGATTTGAGGGTGGAACCTGGGGAGGACAGGGTTTCAAGAAGGGAGGGACCTCAGTGTGGTACAATGCCACAGAGTTCAACCTCCAAAACAGCCATTTTCAGCATGGGAACTAATCTCTGTAGTCTGGATATCTGGGAGATATCTGGACTCCATCTGTAGGATGACGCCCTACTTATAGTCCTCTTTCTTAATATCTGATGGATATTGGGAGGGATAGTTCCTATGCCTACAGTACCCTACCAGCTGCTAGTCTTCACAAGAGTAAGATTGCATAGGAAGGTGGGGACTGGCTGGTGAGGTGCTGAGCCCGTTATGAGTTGCACTGAAATTCAGAGTGGTTTGGACTTGACTTATAATGGGGAACAATTTTCTGAACTAGGGGAGATCTTACCTCAACACTCCATTCCAATTCCAAAATTTACTGCCCTGTCTCATTCTAAATCTTGTGAAGATCTTTTCAGAGTATAATCTGGCCTAAAAATTAATGCCTCAGAATGCATCAAAAGTTCAAGCAACTTTCATTATGCTGGAGGAGGCTATAGTTGTCCATAATTTATATATTTTTATTTTGCATATGATATGAGTATGCGTGGTGCTAGAATAAATAGCAGATTTTCCTGAGTAGAAAACTATGCTTTACCTCTATTTTCTGCTGAAACAGTTTATATGCTGTTTAGGTTTCCTCATTTTACAGGCTTTTGAATGTCATGTGCAATATATTGACTTTTAACAGACATGTTAGTGTTTTTATAAGACATGACAGCATCTATAATTGGTTTTTAAGTTTCTGGCTGCATGTGTAAAATTGAAAGAGTTCAGAGAATAGACTGGCGGTCAGTCTGTTTGGAGATGGCTACTTGAGAACTCATAGAGACATGAGGCCTCCAGGAACTAACTTAAGGAGCAATTCAAAGACAAGAGTGCTATATTTTATTTAGCAAGACGGAATATGGAATGCTAACCATGATTTATAGTTCAGTTCATAACAAAATAGTGCCTTTTAATGGTATATGATTGAAAGGGTTTATAAAACAAAAGAAGGCAAATAACTTATTTCAATTTCAACAGTGGGAGTAATGAGGAGGGAGGGGGAGTACCCCCCCAAGTCCTCTCACTTTCCTTCCTGCTGAGTTTCTCAGTCCCAGGAATGAGAGGCAATCTCCATTTGGTTTTCTTTCTTCCTTTTTTTTAAGGTGAAGCAGGTTTTTCTGAAGAATAAAGTTAACTGGAATAATGTTATAGCAAACAGTAAATTGAAGAATGTCAAATGCAATTTGTTATGTAGATATATGTATGGTATTTAATGAGAACATGGGGAAAGAATTGAGGAAACTGAATGAATGGAAATACACTTAGCGGATAGTATAAGATAATAGGATTCAGAATAGGAAGTAATTCTCGGTTAATAATTGGGTATAATCAGGGGTCTTTTGGGGCCGGAGCGCGCCAGAGCACCGCTCCGGCAGCCCAGAATGGTGGTAGCAGCAAGCCCCGCCCCCAGCTCCCTGCACCGAAGCGCTGCGGCCCCGGGCCAGCTGAAGAGGCCCGTCTCTGGCCTCCCGGGGCCTGCACTCCCATTCTGCGGCCCCGGGCCTACCCAAAGAGGCCTGTCCTCAGCCTCTGGGGGGCCGCGCTCCTGTTCTGTGGCCTGGGCCGGGCCAAAGAGACCCGTTCTCAGCCTCCTGGGGGCCGCACTGCCACGCTGCAGTCCCGGGCCGGCCCGAAAAGTTCCATCTCTGGCCTCCCAGGGCCCGCACTCCCACGCTGCTACCCCAGCCCGTCCCCAGCCTCCCAGGGCCTGCACTGGAGCACTGCGGCCCTGGAGGAAGGCATTGATGGAGGTAAGTGAGGGATCTGGGAGTGGGGGATTGATGGGGGTGGGAGAGCCTTCCTCTCTATCCCCATCTCTTTGCCCTTTCTGTCCCTCCTTTCCTTCTCTCCTTTCCCTTCTTTTCTTCTTTTCCTCTTTCCCTCCTGTTGTTCTTCCCTTTTCCTCTTTCCCTCCTTCTTCCCTTCTCTCTCTTTCTTTCCCTCCTTTCGTTCTCTCTTTTTCTCCTTTTCCTTCTTCTTTCCTTCTCTTTCTTTTCCTCTTTCCTTCCTTTTTTTTTATATAGTCCATCTTTCCTTCCTTCTTTCTTTCTCTCTACTCTCTCTTTCCTTCCCTTTTCCTCCTGTGGCCCAACTCTTCACTTCCCTTCCCCCCCTGCAGGCTGGCTGGGGAAGGGAAGGAAGGAAGGAAGGGGAGGGGAGGCTTTTGAAGATGCCTTCCCCCCCTTTGCATCCCCTTCTGACATCACTTCCGGTGATTTTAGGGGATGTGGCATATGCTAATGAGCTATTATGCTATTAACCTAATCGCTCATTAGCATACCTTATACTAATGAGCTCCTGCAGCAATTTTTCTACAAAAAGACCCCTGGGTATAATAGAAGTTAGGGGATTAGCTTGAGAACACTTTCCATTAATAAATAATTTTAGAGTGAATAATACAGTATACAAAAGGGGGACCCGTGATACTCGTGGGGGGGAGGAGAATCTCCACAGGAGGAGAAGGAAGCAGCTGCAGGTAATGGCAAGGGCTGAGCAGCTTACAGCTGCTGGCTAGCCAAGCCTTCTCCCACCCCCTCCACCTCCCTGGCAGTGGCAGTGGTGAAGCTGTTCTCTGTTGGGTCTGTTGGGCTCACCAGGATTCTCCCCCCCCCGATGACAGCAGCAATGGCTGTGGCTGAGTCTAGCCACCAGCCCTCCAAGGTTTCTCCCCCCCAGCCACCGTGGTCATGAGCAGCAAAGGTGGTGAGCTCTTTGTGGCTCTTCTCCCTCCCTTGCTGCTGCCACCAGCAGCAACAGCGGCAATGGCCGCAGCAATGGTCCCCCAGCAATGGCCGCGGCTCCCAGCTAGCAGCTGCCAAGACTCCTCTTCCTGTGCCGCCACCACCAGCAGCCACAGTTCCTATTGGTGAGTGCTTTCTGTTAAGCATGAGACTTAACAAGAGAGTGATTTCAACAGTGATTTTCAGCTTTATTTAACAGCAACAAGACGATCAGATAACACACACAAAAAGTGGAGCACAGCTCCCTTTTTAAACAGTGCGGGCTAATAAAACCATGCCCCCAGGTTTCGGTTTCCGGCGTCGCGAATGGCGGCCGCTTCTCGGGACGCTCCCGGAGGCGGTTAGCCCACGCGCAGTTAGGGGGGTCTTCGCATATGCGAAAGACCCTAGTGAGCCTTAGGTAAAGGCTCCGAACCGGGGGCGCTTGGGGAGTAGCCTCTTTGCCGGCAGACAGCCGGGAAATTGAGGCTTTCTCCCCGCCCCAATCGGCCCCGCTGCGGCGTGCCCGTAATGGGACTTAGCGGCGCCACCGAATTCCAGGAGTGAAAACAGCGCTATGGTTCAACATAAAAAGAAGTAGTGGCATCGAATCGTGAGTTGAAGATCTATTTTGAAGCGTAAATCGGAGCCCCCTGCATGCGTATAAGCGTTGGGAGGAGGGAGGAGTCCCCACCCCCTCGAGAAGCAAGCTATTCAAAGGGAGCGCGAAGGGGGGCAGAAAGAAAACAAAGTGTTGGTGAAAGTACCGTTGGGGCTGCATGGAAGAATGTGTTCATCTTAGCTTCCTGGGGGATGCGGCACGAACTTTTTAAAAGTAAACAAAAAAACAAAATGTCGATAATGGAAAAAGCCCTGCAGACACCGGAAGAGAAGAGAGGAGGGACTTCCGGTCCAGATAGCCCCCCCAAGAGCTTGCTGTCAATCAACAGAAAAAGGAGATGCTGTGCCCCCTGCTGGAACAATTGCAGAAGATCAACCAAACTTTGTTTAAAATGGAAAGTGTTCTCATCAGTCGACAGAAACAGATATTGGAAACAACTAGAAAGATGAAGGAGATTGAACAGAAATCGAATTTGATTCCAGGTTTCCAGGGCGCTAAAGAAGAGGAGAAAGAAGATCTCGGATTTACCTTGACAAATGTCTTGGCACCCCTAACTGGCAGTGAAGCGATAAAGTTAAAAGAAGAGGTGGATAAGGCTCCCAAAGCCTATTCCGCCTTTATAAAAAGAAATACTCTGCCAGTAGAAGGGGATGTCGAGCATAGCAGGCGACAAACGGGAGATCTAATTTCATCTGCTGAGTTTGTGGAGCCCTGGAAGCTTGAAGGCCAGAAGTTTAAGAAAAAAAAGAAAAGAAAGAAGAAGGATTTCATCTTCAAAACACAGAAACTCCTGAAGAGACACGCCAGCAGGAAGAAGGATGCAGCATTCAAAATTGGGATAAGTGCAGAAGACAGCAGCCCAGGGGAAGGTGATGGAACGGAAGACTTCAAAGTTAAAATGGACTTAATCCATAACTGGAAGAAAATTAAGAAGAAGATACTTTGAGGACTGTTCGTGTTACATCTGGAAGGAGCTGTTTAATTACTAACCCCAATGGACTTTACTAACTGTATTAAAAGAGTGATTTTGGACTTTGCTTTAGTTAAAAAGAAGATCTTCTAACCATGATGGATGCCAAATCTTGGTATTGGTTATTAACCTAAACTAACTCTCAATAACAGAAAAAAATTTCACTCCACCTTCTTCTTTCTCCATCTGTCTACCCTTCCCTTTTCTTATAAAAAGAATAAAATTCTCTCTTTTTTAAGAGAGTTTTACAAAAAAAAAAAAAAAAACCATGCCCCCATTTTGGTTAACAACCAATAACAGTTGAGGGATAAAGACCAATAAGGTTTGTTCCCATCATAACAATTTAGACAGTTTGGATTGGTTATAAAACAGTACAGAAATAAAGCAACCAATAGGATTGTTGAGGCTTACAATCCTTGTCCTAACTCCAAGCTTAATATAGCAAAGAATACAATCAGTTCACCAGTCAGAACACTTTCTCTGCACATGTGCAGGGAAGGCTCTTTTACTTTTTAGGGGATTTAAATATTCCCCGTATACTTTTTTCAACTTTTTAGATTTTTCTGCACACCTGGGGACTGCCCCATGTGCGCAGGAAAATCTCCCTGCCCCCCAGGTGCCCCCAATGTGCAGATTTAGATATCCACACGGATGGGACAACTTGGGAATTAGATATATAGATTGTTGGAAAATAAGATCAATGTTCTGTATTATTGTTCACTACAGAAATTAATAAATTGTGAATTTTAAAAAAAGATATACTAAATAGATTATATACTTGCTTTCTAGTTTCCCTGAAGAAAGGCCTTCTGACAAACTGAATCGTGCATTAATACACTGATTGCTTTAGGGCTTTGAATGGTCTTTATTATTTCTTTCAGGGCTTTTTTTGTAGAAAAAGCCCAGCAGGAACGCATTAGCATAATAAGCCACACCCAACAGCAGAAACTCATTAGCATATTAGGCCACATCCCTGACAGTGCAGTTTATTAGCATATTAGGCCACACCCCCATGCCTTCCCTTGGGGAGCCTGGGCGAGCCCCCCCTTGAAGGGAAGGCCTCCCCGATCCTTCCAGGGGCCCCCCTGGCCTGCCTGCCCTGGAGTCACCGGCGGGGGGGAGTCGCTCTCCAGGCCTTCCCTCTGTAGCCACGCACACAGAGGTTTTGGTTATAGTGGGCGTGGCCAACTCTGAAGCCAGCCAGAATTCTGTTCCTGTGCGTTCCTGCCCAAAAATGGCCCTGATTTCTTTACTCACAATTCATCCAACATGTCCACATTTACTCTTCACGATAAGGGTAACAAACCTTGAGTAATGTACATTTATAAGATCATACTGGGGTTGTTTGTAAAAAAACGCATTCTAATACAAGGCTGGAAATGTTTTGGAAAAGTCTCTCTCTCTCTCTCTCTCTCTCTCTCTCTCTCTCTCTCTCTCTCTCTCTCTCTCTCTCTCTCTCTCCCTCTCTCTCTCTGTGTCTGTGGGGGGGAGAGAGACAAAGAGAGAGAGTGTGGGGAGGAAGGGAGGGAGGGAGGGAGAGACTGGATAAAACATCCTCTTTCAATGGGGACAGGCTCATTAACCAGATGACTGGTGTTTTGTCCCATATGCCTCTTTAACAAAAGGTCATAAAGCAACTGTCAGCAACAGAATGCTGGATAGGGATTTGTAGCATCTGGAGGCTTGGTTCTTAGTTTTTTAAAAGTCAGTAATAAGTTATAGTATATGTAATTCAATTATCATTTTAATGGCCTAATAGCACAAGAGAAACTAGCTTCATTTCAGTAGATTTGGACTGTGCAGTTCTACAACAAAGCACTTCAGTGGAAATGTACTCAGGACCACATCAGAACATGCATTATGAGATTCAAGAAGCTTTGATTAATGTATATAGAAGAAATTACAGCATATATTGAACGGGTGAGTAATTCTTTTGTATCCCATTTCATAATGAAAGAGCAAAACGAAATGGGATTCAATAAAAATGGAAGAAAATGCTATTTTGCTACATTGTAATCAGTCCCCAAAATGCTCTGGTGTTCCAGAAAACTTAATGGCAAACAACAAGATTCATTATGGGTTTGTTGGAAGCTTGCCGGAAGGTTTTACAAATGGGCATGGTGCAGAAGTCCTTAAACTTGTCTAGCCTGCAGGAATTTTGAGGAAGGATGGTGGGCCCCACCAAATGGTTGTCACAAAGGCAGAGCCAATTGCAAAATGGCTATCATGGCAGTGGGTCTATTTGTTAGAAAGGCTGGATGGGGACTCCGGGGTGGGGATTCCCTGTCCCTTTTTATCCACCTTAATAGCAGGTTGGCTCTTGCTGCACCAATCTGCTATTAGTATCAAAGTGTTTTCTTGTCCTTGAACAATGCCTATATAAACATGTAAAATTCATCTCCCCCTTCATCTTTCCCCCGTCAGTTCTGTAGTCCTGGTATTTTTTGCAAAAGAAAGAAAGAAAAGAAAATTCGAAAATATTGGGGGGGGGGGTGTTTCTGCTTGGCATTGTTCCATAAGCCTTTTCTTCCAACCTGTGGCAAAGTGATCATGAATTTTTTGGTCATTTTTTTCTTTGTCTTTAGAATTCTATAACCAGATGCTTACCAGTGCAAGAAAATGGTTCATTATTTTGCTATATAATCCATGAAGAATTTGTCATTTATTTTACAGAGTGCATGATAACATGTAATAGCAAATCAATGTATGCAACTTATTTAGACTACATAATTATTCCTTTCATCTGCTTCCATTTACAGACCTTTACCTCATCAGCAGCGGTCAGTGATAATCTCTCTCCAACCCCTAAACATCTGTTTCTCAGTATTGCCTTGGCAGAGCACAATAACTTTGTTATTGCAATCATTATTTTCTTGTCACTTGTGTTCTTCTGGCACTGTCTCAGGCTGTCCTCTGGATTTTTAGAATTCTGGATATATGAGAAGAAACAAAAGTGAGTATGTTTAGATTCAGAGGGAAACCATTCTTCTTCATTGAGTATGGTGAGGCAAGAGACTGCAGTACTGGGCCCTTTCCTCTTGAATCTTTCTGAGAATGGGAAATTCTGGGTTCTCAGATAATAAGAGGCAGAATGGATTGTTGTGTTTAATAGCTGTTTTGCAAATGATTTCATTGTTGAAGTTTAGATGTGTGTCCCATTAGGGCAACCATACTAGGTTGGTGGGCAGAGTAGGCCCCCTCTACTGAAAGAGAGAGGAGAGTGGCAAAAAGGAAGAAAGATGGAGGAGAAAGCAGAGCAGGGGCTATAAGAAGGACAGAAGAACAAAACCTGATGTTGAGAATCCTACCTTGTGTTATCTGCATTAAGCTACAAAATGGATCCAGCAATGTTGCATCCTACCAATGCAAATCTTCTACCCATGATGCAGTTTGTGACCCCCACAATGATAATCATGGATCTGCTTATATTGAGAATTTCTTGAAATGGAATTTCACCCTTTCTATGGCCACTATGATGAATGCGAGGGCTTCCAAAATGGAAAGATAGCATACAAATGAATGGTATTGAGTATGAAACCTATCAACCTGTAAGGAAAGCATTATTTTTAAACCAGAGAGAAATGAAGGGTTTCTTTGCCTGTTCCACAGCAGCACATTAACCACTAAATCACAGGGCTATATTGAGATGGCTACTCTCTTCAGTACCCAGTCCCTATAGGTTACAGCTCTGACTGAAGAGAAGTCCAAGTATCAAATGGAAACCTTGTGTCCCAGCCAAAGATAATTTATGTTAACCTTTTAAGATTTTTATGTAAAATCAGTCTTATTCTTCAAATTAGTAAATATGAAAGAATCATTATGATGCAAAGTATACTTACATATGTAAATTAAATCAGAAACAGAAATACATCCACATAATTCCTTAACTATATATCTAATAGCGATGTGTGGTCCCCATTTGCAGGAACCTAATCCACAGAGCGGGATGACACAGACACCAAACAGATTTTCCTCCAAACTTGGGAACCCCCCAGGTTTGCAGAAAAATCTGAAGTCACAAAAAATACATAAGGGGGTTTAAATTCCCCCAATAAAACAGTGTTGTCTGCACATGCGGACAACAATACACTTACCTATAGAGCTCAGAGAACTGCTCTGGGTCCAGCCATGGTAGAGGCGGATGTTGGGTGAGGCTTCAGGCCTGGCCATAGCAGCTGCCTGGAGCGCTCCTGGATTAGAGCAGCTCGCAGATTCCACTACTGCTTTGGCTGGTCTCAAAGGTGCCTGGTCCTTTGCCAGGCTCAGTGATGGAGGGGGTGGTGAGATGAGATTCCCCCCACAAGTCTTGCAGGACCCCCAAACTGACT
The DNA here is from genome assembly GCA_029375565.1 of Gekko gecko. Classification (NCBI taxonomy): domain Eukaryota; kingdom Metazoa; phylum Chordata; class Lepidosauria; order Squamata; family Gekkonidae; genus Gekko; species Gekko gecko. The sequence goes on along the minus strand of JAPDNY010000003.1, from coordinate 100,946,099 downwards.
GGCCCTCCCAGTCCCTAAAGACGTCAGACTGGCAACAACAAAGGCCAGGGTGTTCTCGGTGGTGGCTCTGTACTGGTGGAATGAGCTCCCAGAAGAGATCAGGACCCTGCAGGATCTTTTACAGTTCCGCAGGGCCTGCAAGATGGAGCTGTTCCACCAGGCCTTCGACTAAGGAGCCGCTGCCACCAACAATACATCATAACTAAAGAGGTGTCCAACTCCACCATTACAGCCTGTGCCAGATCAAGAACTGATGGAAAGTAACTGTTACCGCCATCTCTAATGTATTAGCTTACAACCTGCTAGCACTTTACTTTTTGATTTGTTTTTAGATGATTTTAGCTATGTGACAACTGTTTTTATGTTATGTTTGTAAGCCAACCTGAGCCTGCTTCGGCAGGGAGGGTGGGGTATCAATCAATCAAATAAATAAATAACTTTTCTGGGCATCAATTGATCTGTTCACTTTTCCAAGGAAGGACCTAAGAACATACTGAAGAAAGTAAAACTTTGACTTGTTTTGCAAATTGGAAAACTAAAACAAATTGTCAGACATGCTGTTTGTCCAAAAAATATCTCTGACAGACAAGACACCCTCTCTTTTGAAAACAGAGCACAGTTCCTCACCAGGGCCTCTTGCCTCTTATGCGTGTAACGACCAGCCTCTGAAGTGGGTCATGATGACTGGAAAGGTAGAATGAATCTCTTGAGATATACTTTGTGCCTCAGGTGGTCAGCCTACCTGGTGTTATGAACACAATTATATATGTCTCTTGATTGCTTGGCAAAGCTTTAAGGAGAAGATATGACTCTTGTTTAAGGTGCATTTGTATATACCCTTTGGATCTGAAACGTTTTATGGATAGTTTTATGTTGTTTGTGTCCCTGAGCTTGTTTTAATGGCTTGTTGTTTTTATACTGATAATTTATTATTTTAATTGAAAACTGCTTTGAAGAAGATTCAAAAGATGTGGCACACAAATATCCTAAATAAATAGATAAGAATCTAACTCAGGGCTTTTTTTGTAGAAAAAGCCCAGCAGGAACTCATTAGCATAATAGGCCACACGCAATAGTAGAAACTCATCAGCATATTGGGCCACACCCCTGACAACACAGCTCTTTGGCATATTAGGCCACGCCCCATGTTACCAGAAGTGTGGTCATCCAGCCACACCCACCTTTTGCTTCTTAATCTGTTAACCTTGTTTGTTGTCAAAACCCGGGGGGGTTGTAGTAGGACCTCCTTTGCATGTTAGGCGACACACCCCTAATGTAGCCAATCCTACTGAGTTTCTGCTGTTGGGTGTAGCCTATTATGCTAATGAGTTCCTGCTGGGCGTGGCCAACTCGGGAGCCAGCCGGAACTCCGTTCCTGTGCGTTCCTGCCCCAAAATAGCCCTGATCTAACTGATTTTTTTGTCTATTTCTTTGGATCCTACCAGCTTTTCTCCTAGCAGATTGAGAGGAGGGGCCCACTGACCTTATAAAGGCAGTGCTGGGAGTCACATGTGACCCACGTAGGCCAAAAAAAAATATATGGGATGGGGCTGAAGAGAGGCGAGGAACCAGGCAAGATCACCCTTTCTTCTTGAGATAGCAGAAAAGATGATAGGATCCAGTTCATTGGGTGGTTATGTTACCCTACCTGAAAAGTAAAGTCTGCTGAAGGGAAATAGCTTGCTTTTACTTATCACAGTGTACCTGCTTATCATCACAGGATAACTTGACAGTTGCTGAAGATTAAAGTACTACAGTTTAGAGAAATAGCCACACTGGAAACATTGGAGGATGTGAATTGTTTATGTGAAGAGTCAGGCTGCCCTGGAATAAAAAATAACAGAACAAAGCCTTCTGGGTCAGCTAGATCTATGTGGACTGATGTTACTCCAAAGGGAGATCCCCCCCCAAGGCATCTCACATATATTTCTGTCTTTATATACATGCTTTGATCCAAAGTACTGAGTTATTTTGTGTTCACATAAGGGCTTTTCTACCTGCTTTCCTCTGTAGCCCTTTGCATTCTCCCAAATTTGTGCTTGAGGGTTGTTATATCCTCCAGCACAGCATGTAAGTGCAGCTATGTGGCGGTGAAATGCTCACTCAAATTTTAAACATTCAGGGCAGTTTACCACAAGTGCCCACATAAGCTCTTGATACCAGCTTGGAAAATTACTGAAAAAGTATTCCTTGGTAGACCCTCCCAATGGCATAGACACTGGCTCTCAACCTGCCAAACCATTAAGGAAAGTGGTAGGTCTCTCATGTCCTATCCCTCTCCACTTGTCAGCAAACAAGAGCTCAGTACGGGAATACAGGAGGCATGCACAGACCTCCCAGTCCTTCATAAGAACTTCGTATGGTATCTGTGTGCATGCCCAAGTGCACATATTGCTAAAAGCTGTGTTATACTCTACAGGGATCTCCTTTCTTGCAGCTGCTATATTTGCTTTGGACAGTCCACAAAGAATTCAAATCACCCCATTAAACATGTGCCTAACAGAACTGACTAAATCACATTGGATTTTTTTGCTTATCTGCTGTGACCTTATACTAGAAAGTAAGCAACGGTGGGAAATTTGGTTCTTTACAAAGTCATCCAGTACATGGGCCTGGAGAAAGAAACCTTTTTTTTTTTTTTTGTAAATATGCATGTGAGGTTTTGACCAAAAGTGAGGTGGCATCCCTCAGTTTCCAAATTAGCTCCAGTATCCATCAGCTGAATGCAACCAGCTGACAATGAACTTGATGGCAGAGGTGGAGAATTGTGGTGGGGCAGCAGCACTTTCGCTTTTTGTCTCTGAAACTTTCTCCAGGAACAGCACGACGTTATGGCTGCTGGCTGACCATCCCTTCGTTGGGCAGACTGCTGCTTTTCTAGTCCTAGGTTAGTGGTTGATGAGAGCTAAGGGGCTTTTCCACACACTCAAGTTACTTCTGATTTTCTTGGGAGTTGATCTACAAGCACTGGAATCAGTTTGGGCAGAGCTGTCCCACATGCCTACCCTCCCTGAGCATTTTTACAGTTGTGGAGTCAATTTATTTTCTTCCCCATGTGCCTTCAATAATGAGGATTTTCAAGGAAGGTGCTGTTATCATTTGTGGTGTCATCAGTGGCATCACCGCATGCCCCCCTTTTATAAACAGTACTAAAATATCAATATATTGTAACAACTTTGTAACAATAGACTTAGGTTCTCTTTTTTGAAGAACAACTGCAAAGATGATCAGATGAAGCCCGTTGGCGACACACGTAGGGAATTTTTGGAAATTTAAGTGAGTAATAAAATATATTCTTACCTGACCTTGGCCTTATTTTTTATCTTATCTTATATAGTTTACAAACATATGGGATGTAGACAACCAGGCCTCGGTTGGGGCCAGAGTGTGCAGGAGTGAGGAGCCCGGGGGCAGGGCCAGCCCACCCACTAGGTGAACTAGACTTTCACCTAGGGTGGGCCAATCATGAGGGTACTGAACTGCACCTCGCCGCCAAAAGCCTCTGCCTGGTCTCTCCTCCCACTGCTACCACCTCTTGGGCCCCCTCCCTCCCTTGATCCCTCCTGGTTCCCTGTGCCAGTCAAGGCTCCTTCCAGGGCTGCCATTTCATCATGTTGGGAGGGCATGCCTGTGGACTACCAAGGTGGGGCAGCAGCAGCAGACTCAGGCGGCAGGGGCTCCTCCGGGCCACCCCATCCTCCCCACTGGGCCAGCTGGCTTTCTCTCCCCCCCCACTCCACCCGTCCCCACCTTCTCCTCCTCTGGCCCGAGCTCAGGGGGTGTGTGAAAAGGACCCACGGCAAACTTGGTGGAGTAAGCCTTGCAAAACAACAACAACAAAACACCGTTCCCCCTGCTTTGAAAGTGGAGGGTTTTTTCCCCTTTTAAAAAGGGAAACAGGTAGAAGCCCCGCCCCCAGCTTCCAGGAGCCCTCAATTGGGTTGGTACAAGCTGGGCGGGGGCTGCACGTGCACAGCACTGGCTTGCCTACTAGGTGAACTAGGCACTCACCTAGGGTGTGCCGGCCCTCAGGGGCGCCAAATGGCTTCCCGCCCCCTGAAAAGACCCCCCTGCTGCCCTAACTGGGCACCTGCTGCCGCCCCCAGTACAGAGCACCCGGCCAGGGCACAGGAGGTGGTGGCACAGCTCCCCCACACACCCTCCCCCCTCAGGGGGAGAAGGCAGGGGTAGCATGGCGGCGGCCAGCGGGGACTCGCCACTGCCGCCACCAGTACAGAGCGCCCGGCCAAGGAGCAGGAGGCGGCAGCACAACTCGTCCGCCCACCCTCCCCTCCCTCATTGGGGGAGGAGGTGGGAGCAGCATGGCAGCAGCCAGCAGGGATGCCCTGCCGCCACCGCCAGTACAGAGCACCCAGCTGGGGCGCAGGAGGCGGTGACACAGCTCACCTGCCCGCCCTTCCCGTTCCCCCTTGGGGGGGAGGAGGCGAGGGTGGCATGGTGGCGGCCAGCAGGGACTCCCTGCCACCACCGCCAGTACAGAGCACCCAGCTGGGGCGCAAGAGGCAGCAGCGCAGCTCACCCGCCTGCCTTCCTCCCTCGGGGGGGAGGAGGCGAGGGTGGCATGGTGGCGGCCGGCGAGGACTCTCTGCCACCGCTGCCAGTACAGAGCACCCGGCCAGGGCGCAGGAGGTGGTGGCACAGCTCGCCTGCCCTCCCCCTCCCCCCTCGGGGTAAGGAGGCGGGGGCGGCATGGCGGTGTTTTCAGGCCCTACCAGGAGATTGGCATCTGCACCCACCTAGGGCGCAGAAACACCTTGAGCCAGCCCTGCATGTGCAGCGTCTTCTTGCCGCTGCTAAGGTAAATTGCCTTGTTTTGGGGTGGGATGGGGACCGCAGTGTGCTCCTGTGTGGTGATTGGCAGGGACTCTTATGGCCCCCCCCCCAGTGCCACTGGACTCAAACTTCCTTTCTTTTTTTCTTTTTTTTTACTTTTTAAAAAAATCTTGCAACCACTGTGGGCGACCAAGCTGCTCTGGGGTGGATTTGTTTGTTGGGGGGGGGGTCTATAGCATGTTGAGCTTGCCAACAGCCTCTCCAAGCCAGCTGGCCTGCAGTGCCCAGAGAGGAGCCTGAAGCCAGGGCTGCCATCTGGCCTTTGCAAATAAGGGCAGTGGGGGTGTGGGGGGGGAAGAGGCAGAAAGTTTTGCTGCTGCAGCCACTGCTGAGCCTAGATTCAAAAGCAGCAGCAGCACATGGCCCTTTTAAACGGCGAGCTCCCTGACGTGCAAGGCAAGGCTTCTCTCACACTCTCCCTTCTCCCTAGCTGGTTTGGAAAGGTTGGTAAAAATTTCAACTGGCTGTAAAAGAGGGGATGGAAGGAGCGATCCAGTCCTAGCTGCTCCAGCCCAGCCAGTCTCATCTGCTTAGTAAGGAGCCACAAGGGCATGCTGGGCGATGTAGTCTACATGGGTTCCATTGCGGTGGAAACAAAGTGGGGGGGGAGGGTGAGAGAATCCCAGCCAGCCGGTCCCGGGGAGCAAGTGATTGTGGGTGCCTCTCTGCTACACCCAGCAGTTTTGCAGGCAGTCTGCAGAGACGGCTGGAGGAAGGGATAGGGGAAGGGGAAGAGCTACAATTCATGTATGAAGAGCTGCAAACAATTCATGGTTTTTAAAAAAGTAGCCAAAAAAGTCCAGTTCTCATTTTAAGGTGGGTGAAAATGGGGGCGGGAGAGCTTAAAATACAATTCTGTTTCAATTCAGCAGTCTTCCCCCCCCTTAATATAATTTTTTATTAAATTTATAATAATAATATCCATAACAAAATAAAAAATAGTTTCAATACAAAATAACAAATAACCAACTTTGGCTGCTTTACATGTTATTAGCTTAGCATTTTCTTGTTAATATATCATTATGTCTTTATATTTCTGAGGTAATCTGAACATAACATTTGAGTGGACAGAGGTATACTCAAAGAAAGAAAACCATTTTTCAAGAAAATTGTTCTTCACCATTAACCCTTGAGCTGCTAATAATTGTGTAGCAATTTTATCAGCTATAATCACCTCCCATAGTTTTGAATACCAGTTATGCAAATTAGGAATTTCATGTTTGTTCCATTTCGATGCCACTAAGGTTTTAGCTGTATAAAGCATCAGAGTTATTATTTCTATATTTTGTTTGGATAATCTTAAAGTTGGCCAATAGTACAGTAATACGGATTCAGGATTATTAGGAATAACAAATCCAGTTATATCACCTATTTCCTTAAGTATAGTCTCCCAAAATTTCAAAATCTTTGGGCAAGCCCACCAACAATGTAAGAAGTCTCCTTTATGACCACAGTTCTTCCAACATAAAGGGTTACTTTTAAATTTGCACATAAATAAGCGATGAGGTGTTAAATACCACCTAGAATATATCTTATATGTTTGTAGTCTCACAATCAAGTTATTAGTATTAAAAGAAAAAGAATTCCAAATTTGATTCCATTGACCTTCATCCAGAGATATAGTAATGTCAGGTAATCCTGCCATGAGATGGATGGAAGGGAAGGAGGGAGGAATGGTCTGCAACTTTTCATGCTTGGAATGTAGGGAAGTGTGCAGGTTGCCTAGGAGATTCGAGATTCCATGGCCTGGGCACTCTGTTATCTCACCAAATGTCCTTGGTCTCACATTTCTTGTTTCCTCTATCTGAGACAGCTTTGGGGCAGTTTGGTTATTTACTGCTTTAGTACTTTCGCACCTCTTCCCGCGTGTGGGCTTAGTGACTATTGGTAGATGGAGAGGGGGGGCACTTCGAGCGGGTATAACTGTGGGTGCCTCTTTAGATTTAGTCATCCCTGACAAAGAGATGTTACCGTGCCTTTAGAACTGCTTTCAATAAACGCTATCTTCTTTATGAAGCCTGGTGTTTGACTGACTTTCTGAAGAGCCTGACAGATTGTCAGGAATCCTTTCATTCGGGACTCGGTTCTACACCGCACTTCTCTCATAGAGATGAGAGACGAGGAAGAAACATGATCCCGATCCCAACATCCACATCAGGGGACGGGGTCCCTGTATCTACTGCACCTGCAACGACGGCGTCGGTGACCCAAGAGAACCCGGTCTCGACCGCCACTGTGCTGTGGGGTCCGGAATATGACCTGGGAGGGTTCTATGGAGAGGCGTACGGGGGAGCGTTCGCAGGAGTGACTACCTGGCCGCGAAAGAGGTGAGATTGGGCCAAGCCGCTAGCGGAGACGCAAGAGACGTGGTTTCTCACCCCCGGCATCGATCCAAGAGAGTCAATTTGAAAAGTCGGTCTATCATCTGAGCACAGCGGAGGGGGGAGAAGATACTCACCCGGGAGCCAGAGAGCCAGATGGGGCCGTGGGAGGACGGAGATGGAGCGGGGATCCCAGCCAGGACCGCTTATTCCATCTGATAGACGAATCTCTGCAACGCATCCCGAAGATGATTTCAGATGGGATACGAGAAGAGATGGACAGACGGCAACTCCAGGTGCCGCCGGGACCACAAGACCAAAGACCTCCTCCGCAGCCACTCAGACCACCGCCAGGGGGTGTGCCGGGGCAACCTGGGGCACCTCTGGACCAACCCACGGGGCCACCCGTAGGGCCGCTGGTACCGAGACCGCTGGGAGTATCGCGAGGCTGGGGCCCGCTGCTGTCTAACCTGGCTGATCTATTGGATGCCACCTATGACGGAACTCCGGAGAAGTTCTCGTTCTTTCTCATGAGGGCTGAGAAGTTCGTAGAGAATTGGGGCCACTTGTTCCCAAATGCGGAACACATCGTAGACACAATCGCCTCCCACCTGAAAGATGCCGCCGCCTGGTATGTGGCCCTACACCAAGAGGATGGGCGCGAGCTGAGAGAGGTTGATGCATTCATGTGGGCCATGAAAGACCACTTCAAAGACGCCAATGCGAACAAAACGGCTCGAGCCTTCCTCCGCACCTTCCGACAAGGGATGAAAACAGTGCGTGAGTACACTGAAGAATTTTGGAGACACGCCGCCAAAATCTGAGGATGGCCAGATGGAGTACTGGCCGAACAATACCAATTGGGGTTGAACCCGGAAATCCAACACACGATCATGAGGGGCCGAGATCCTGAAACCTTATCGGGATGGGTGAAGGAAGCTGCAGCTACCGAAACCCGCTTGCGGACCATCCAGCTGGACGATGCAGCTGCCTTAGGGAAGGCGACCCCGCAGACCAGCACCCCACTGAAAGGAAAGCCGGCAGCCACCCCTCACAGGCAGAAAGACGGAACCCACGAGCTACGGAACAGCACTGAACAGCAGGTCCCCGACTCCCAGGTCCCAGTGAGCAAAAACCCTTCCCTCTTCTTTATGACTGTGACTTTAATGGACCCCGAACTACAGATCCATGTAAGAGTATGGGCTCTGGTAGACTCGGGGTGCAGGAGAGACATTATAAATCCCTCATTGGTGACGGAGCCCTTGATCTTTACCCAAATGGATGGCTCCACGATGAGGGAGCCCTGCAAATACGAGACTGTATCGTTACGAATGGGGGTGGGGAAGCACTGGGAAGTGAGACCTTTTGTTGTAACCGCCGCGGCAAGGTTCCCACTAGTCTTGGGGAGCCCGTGGTTTTCCGACCACGACCCACACATACTGTGGGAGGTGGGGGTGGTCAACTTCATCTCCCCTCGCTGCGAGGCCCACGTCTGGAAAGGTGCTTGGGGCTTCCCCCCATGGAGTTAACACAGTACCAGTGGGGTTGGCGGAGGCAGAACGGAACTCAATCCCCCAGGAATATTGGGACTTGTCAGCTGTATTTGAGGAGGAGGAGGTGGATGAATTACCCCCGATAGAAACTCTGATTGTGCCATAGAACTACTACCCAAAGGGAAACTGTATTCTATGAGTCCGGCCGAGAAGGTGGAATTGAGAAAATTCATTGACAAGAATTTGGAGAGGGGTTTTATCCGGCCTGCATCCTCACCCTGCGCTGCCCCTGTGTTGTTCTGGGAAAAAAAGGATGGGGGGTTGAGACTTTGCACAGACTACTGGGGCCTTAATGTGGTCTCAGCAACTAACGCTTACCTGCTACCATTGATCAAGGACTTGCTCGTGGCCGTAGCGGGGGGGGAATTTTCTCTAAGCTTCACCTAAGAGATGCGTACTTTCAGGTGCGCATCAGGGAGGGGGATGAGTACAAAACCGTGTTCAATACCCCGCTTGGTCAATTCGAGTACTTGGTGATGCCGTTTGGCTTACAAGGGGCCCCTGGAGTTTTTATGAACTTAATCAACGAAGTACTGCATAAGCATTTTTTCAAGGGGGTCCTTGTTTACCTTGATGATATCTTGCTGTACTCCCCTGACAAACAATCTCACGTCAAGTTGGTGCGTGAGGTGCTCCAAACGTTGCACAAGCACAAGCTGTATGCCAAGCTGTCCAAGTGTGAGTTCCATCAGTCGGAAATCTCCTTCCTGGGCTACCGCATTTCTCAGAGAGGGATTGAGATGGACCACGCAAAGGTCAAGGATGTGATGGGGTGGGAGCCCCCCAAAACACGGAGGCAATTACAAGCATTCCTCGGGTTCGCGAATTTTTACAGATCATTTTTAGCAAACTTCACCCAGGTGGCCCTGCCCCTCACAGACCTCCTTAAGACAAAGGGGAAGGGTCCGGACAGTACTAGATTGGGGGCTAAGCTGGAGTGGATGGCTGAGTGCCTAGAGGCATTTAACCAGCTGAAAACCCTATTCACATCAGAGCCCGTTTTAGCACACCTGAACGAACTGAAAAAACTTGTTGTCCAGGTTGACGCTTCAGATGTCGCTATGGGAGGGGCCATCTTACAGGAGGGGGACGATGGGAAACTTCACCCCCTAGCTTATGTGTCAAAAAAGTTTAATGACACCGAGAGAAACTGGTCGGTATGGGAGAAAGAAGCAGGGTCGATAAAGTTAGCCCTCTCAACTTGGCGGCACTGGCTGGAGGGAGCACGAGTGCTGTTCGAAGTATGGACTGATCACAAAAACCTCAAATTGTTACTCTCCCCACGGAACCTGAACGCAAAATATCTTCGATGGGCTGACTTCTTTTCTAAGTTTAACTAAGTTTAACTTCAGCTCCTGCAGACTGGTGGGGGGGAGAGACAAGGCTGGAAGGGGCTTGGATCTCTTAGCTCCATTTTCCGCGTCAACCCCCCCTCCTTCTCCAGGGAGGCGCAGTCAGCATCAGAAAGGGTGGACATGAGTATTTTTGTGGTATAAACTGCAGTGAAGTGAGAGAATGCCCTGAAACATAATATAAAAAGGGGGTCCATTTTGCTAACATAGTAGAATCATAGGATGAGTCTTCTGCCATGTGTATAGTGTCTGGCAATTTGTCCATCACACAAAATTCCCATAATTTGACAAATCAACATTGTATGGGTATTGGTGTGGTGTCTTTCCAGCCAGTAGCTATTGCGGTTTTTGCTGCTAGAAGCAATATTGAGCTGAGCTCCTGACATATGTGTGGAATCTGACTATCACTCCATAAGTCTAATAAGACTAGTTCCGGCATCCAAATAATATCATAACTGGTGATAATTTTAACATAGTTAAATATTTGAGTCCAGAATTCAGGAACAATTTTACAATCCCACCAGCAGTGTATAAATGAGCCCTGCAAACCACATGCCTTCCAGTACAAAGGTATGATGGTGAGATATGATTAAGATGAGTAAAGTTCCAACACATTAAAAGTTTATAGCCCTGCAAACGTATATTTAAGGAGAGAGAAGACAATATTGGAGAGGCCCAAATTTTGGACCAGGCAAAGTCCATCGAAGTCATTGCGCAATCTGCTTGCCACCTACTTTGATAAGCCACAGGTCTTTTCGAGTGCACTTCCAAAAGAGTTTTGTAAATGGTAGATATCTTATTTGTACAGCACAAGTGACTTGTTTTCATGTCTTGTTCAAAAACGGTGCAGACCAATTTGAATATCTAAACTCTTGTAAAGAGACTGTATCTGCAAATATTCCAACCAAGGTCAGTGACATTTATATTTACCCTCCAAATGTTCTTTTTTTTGCCAGATTATTACCTCGTAAAATATCTACAAAATGAGTGATTTTGAGACATTGCCACTCAGTGAGAGAGCTATGAGCCTGAGCAGGAGCAAACCAGGATTGATCCACAAAAATAATCAGTGGAGATGGTTTGGGAGCTAAAGTTTCTTTCCATTTGTCCCAAATCTTAATTGCATTGTTTAAAAATGGATTCTTATGTAATATACTTGGTTGCCTAGCAGGTTTTTCCCATAGAATGGCTTCAAACTAAGTTTTACCAAGATCAGGGCGCAGATCCCAACCTCCCGGTTGGGCCTGGAGACCCAGCCATGCCGCTCCCCCTCCGTCCCCCCCCCAGGGAGGAGGGGGAGGGCAGGCAAGCTGTGCCCCGGCTGGGTGCTCGGCGGCGGCGGGGAGTCCCCACTGGCCGTCGCTGCCTCCCCCCCTCCAGGGAGGAGGGGGAGAGTGACTTGCGCCCTAGCGGGGCACTTTTCAGCAGCAGCGGCTGTGGCGGCAGTGGGGAGATCCCACTGGCTGCCGCCAGCTACCTCTTCCTCCTCCCTCCCCCTGAGGGAGGAGGGGGAGGGCAACTTGCGCCCTAGCAGGGTGCTTGGCGGCAGCGGCAGTGGGGAAATCCCGCTGGCCGTCACTGGCCTCCTCCTCCTCCCCCCCCAGAGAGGAGGGGGAGGGCGACTTGCGCCCTATCCAGGTGCTTGGCGGCAGCGGCGGTGGTGGGGAGATCCCACTGGTCGCCGCTGGCCGCCACCTCCTGCTCCTCCTCCTCCCCCCCGCCAGGGAAGAGGGGGAGGGCGACTTGCACCCTACCCAGGCGCTTGGTGGTGGCGGGGAAATCCCCGCTGGCCGACACCGGCTGCCTCCTCCTCCTCCTCCCCCCCCCAGGGAGGAGGGGGAGGGCAACTTGCGCCCTAGCCGGGCGCTTTTCGGCAGCGGCGGCGGTGGGTGCCCGGTTAAGGTGGCGGGGGGCGCTTTTTGGTAGGAAACGGGGTGCCATTTGGCGCCCCTGAGGCCAGCGCGCCCTAGGCGGGCGCCTAGATCACCCAATGGGCGATCTGGCCATGACCAAGATAATGTTGTTCAATAGTTTTCCAGTCAGAGCAAAAACTTAAATTATAAATTTTAAGCAAACCTAAAAGCATCACCGCTTCATGGTATAGAGCCAGGTCTGGAAGAGCCAAACCACTTCTACTGACTGCTTCAAAGTATTCATACTTATTCTTGGGGTAGAAGAGTTTCAGATAAACAAAGAAAAAGATTTTTGCCAAGCTTTAAAGCACGCTTTAGAGATCGCCAAAGGAACACTACGAAACAAATAAAGAAACTTCAGGAAGACAAAGGTTTTGATAATTTGGATGTGCTCCATCCAAGAGGAAAGGGAGGCAGTCTAGGTTAAGTGCATATCTCCATTTAAATCTTTTAAGGACTGTTCTCTAGAAGCTGTAGATTATCATGTTTCATTTGGTAAAGAATTACTATGAAAATTTAAAGCAAGAAAAAGGGAAGTCATCTACTCTTTTATGCCATGATCAAGGTGATCTACAAAATTGGATGGAAAGCGGATACCATGAAATGACAAAGAAGCTTCAAACAGGAAAACCAATAACTGTTGCCCAGTGTCATGGGCAGCAGCGACCGCACTGGGCCCCTGCCTGAGTTGGCAGTGCAGCCGGAATCGCTAGCATCACCAGAGCTGGAAGCCGGCCCCTCTGACTCCTCAGGAGTTGACAGCTTGCTGCCGCCAGCGCCCGAGCTAGGAACCCCTGCACCTGGTTCTGCAGCAGTCGACGAGGTACAGATGCAAACAGAAAGCCCGCCTGATTCACCTCCGTGGGTGGCTTGGCCGATGGAGTGGCTCCACAGGGACTTAGCAACCCACTGCCAAGACGCGCACTGGCAGGGAAGGCAGGCGCCAAGCCCTGAGCACTGGCAGGAGTGGCAGCACTGCTAAGGGAAGAGCCGCCAGAGGCCTATATGGCTCCCACTCGGGGTTGGGCTCCTTGCTGACCTGGCTTCCTGACCTCCTGCTTGAAACAACTATTCTCTTGGACTCTTGACTCGGCTCCTGTTTTGTCTCTTCTGGCTTTGACCCCCGGACCAGGCTTGACTGCCACCTCCTGGCCCAGCCCAGCCTGTGACACCCAAGGAAGATTATGAATATCTATATAACTGTGTCTCTCCTTGTACTCTGGTGGTTGAGCAGTTGGGACCTGAGGACTTCCAGAGTAATTCACGTCATGATCCTATGTTGTTTGTTTACAGATGGGGCAGGAGAGTCTTAATCTGCTGGTAAAATAAACGCCTAAGAAAAAATATCACACAGATAATAATGAAATCAAATAACAATGCAAATAAATTAAACACAGAAGTTTTATTGAAAAGTATAATTCTCAGTGCTCAGTACCGGTATGCTACTTACAATATGCTACTCCATAATCAAATATTATGCTTCTTAAACATGCTACACCAGTGCTCCAGTGAAACTCCACCTGAGGAATGGTCGTATATGTGAGCAAAGGCACATCTTAAGCAGCCCTCTCAGGTATTTGATCTACAATACAGTACATTGTACTAGGAAAATTTGCACACACAGAAACTTCTGTACTAAGTGTTCAATGGGACTTTTGGAGTTCACATCTGTACATTAATGTTGGGTTACATTATCTTTGTAATAGTTACCCTTTGGTGCACAAATTTATATATCTTTCATTCTTTTCCATGCTCTATTGTTGCATTACCCTTGTTTGTGGCTTCATAATCAAGGATGTGTCAACAAGCCTTTAGGTGGCAGTATAACCTAAAATATAAATATCAATTTCTTGTGCCATTGGAGAGGGGGGGGAGCAGGCAGGACTGGGAAGTTTTCCGGGTGCCAAACTTTTAACCATGCTTAAAGGAAATAAAACTATTGTGGCAAATAACCTGGATGGCACTAAGTTCAGGTTTCACAGAGCCACATGCACAGGTGGATACATGTGCAAATTTTACCATTGTGCTCTGAGGTTTGGCACAATGATAATCAGTACAGATGAGGATGCACACCCTCCATCTGTTTCCTAGACTGGATAGGAGTGTTGATAGATGCTGATTCACTGCTGTATCCCTGAATGCCATGCTAACGCTGCTTTGTGAGAAATTATCTTTGCACTGGGACCAACATGAACATTTTTGTTGAATCATCATTCCTGAATCCTGAGCACTGCCGGCTTGCCCACTAGGTGAGCTAGGCGCTCGCCTAGGGCACTGGGCCCGCAGGGGCGCCAAACGCCCCCTGCTCCCTCCGGGCTGCCTCCGCTGCCCAAGCAAAAGTTACTTGAGGCCCGCCTCCACCACCCAAGCAGGCCTCAGGTTGCCCTCACCCAGCCTGCCAGGGGGAGAATAAGGCCTCAGCGGGCGCCTCGGCCCATCCCTGCCCGGAGTACGTGTGGAATGGAAGCGGGGCCAGATCAGGCCCGGTGGTGGTCCCCCCCATGCAGCCCCCCCCAGGGGTGGCACAGCCTCGCCCAGCAAGGACCAGCTCCGCTCTGACCCTGCCTGGTCCCGTGCTCCACCCTGAGGGCACTCCAGCAGCTGGCCACCCCATCGAGCGTGTGCCATAGGGCAGCTGCCAGCCTGGCGGGTGGCAGAGTGAGTAAGAGAGGCACCGGCAGCTGCAGTGGCACCTCCTGGGCACCAGCAAGGGCTGCAGGAGTGCCTTGATGGGATGGGACGGAGTGGCTCCAGCCAGGCTTGGACGACGCTGCTGCTGCCGATGGGCCCAGTGGGGCAGCGGGCGGTGCTGCTGCTGGGCCCGCTTCTGCTGCTGCTGCTGCTGGGGCTGCTGCTGCCGATGGGTGAGTCGAGACAGACCGCTTGGGGTAGAAGCGCTGCTGGCGATGGCGTGCAGCGAGAGGCCAGGGCGGGGAGCAGCCAGAGAGAGAGAGCCGTGGGCAGTTTCCTTGAGGGAGCCGCTGGACCGACGGGACCCCCCCGCCCCTGGCCGCTCCGAGGCCATGCCCTGCAGGGTTCCCCAAATGCCCCTCCAGTCCTGCCTCAGCTGTCCTCCCTGACACAGGCTGGCATTCACAGGTATACTGCCACCGAACGTGTTGAGAGAACAGGGGAAACTTTTTAACGCTTCCTTCCTTTCCCTTTTCCTTGCTGAAAATAAAAAAGTCCACCACCACCCCATGGTTGTACTCTTGCTGGGAAATATTAAAATATCTGTAAATTGTTCCCAGCTGGGAGGAGAAGCAGGTCAGGGTGACTTTTTGATTGGGGAAAATGGCAGGGAAGGAAATAATTTTTAAAAACACTCTCAGTCTTGAAAAGGCAACCACATCTGTATCTGGCAGGAATATTGACAGGAATGCCATTTGGCCCCGCCTGGAGGTGGCAACCCCATAATGAGGTGTGTGTGCAGGGGCGGGGTGCCAGAAGGTAAAAAACCTCGGGATGGCCCTGATCCTGAGAACAATTAATTAGCATTATATTATGTTGCATTTAATGCAATAAATCATACATCTAACATGCATGAGAAACCTCCGTAAAAAGGAGATGGTAGCCAAGGAATAAAAATTTTCTCATAATATTTCAGTGTCTTCACACCATCATATCAGAAGGCTCAAAAAGATGTCCTTGGAACACATTGTGCTCTGAAAAGGATGGTGGACCTTAAGACAGTGGTAATCCTATATATATAATTACCTTAACATATTGGCCATTTCCAGCTCTCCCATTGGCTATGCTATATGCCCCACAGCCATTGTCCCATCAACCGCTGCTCAAAAGTACTCATGTGCCATTGGTTGGGTGCTGGGTCCTCTCCTCTCCCCCACCTACTGTCAGCCTGGACACTCTTCCCTTACAGAATAAACTGCCAAAATGTCTGTCTCTCCTGACGAAGACACTTCTCCTGCTTGGCTCCTGTGGGTTTAACTTTTCCCTCAATGGCTGTTGCTAGGCAACCAAGCTTGATTCTGTCAGTAAAAAGGCAAAGCCTGGAGTCTTCAGATGTTAGAGATCAGCTCCCCTGGAAAAAAGGCTGCTCTGCAGGATGGACTCTGTTTCATTATACCCTGCTGAGGTCGCTTCCCTCCTGCTTGGGCCCCCACTGCAGAGAAAGACTGTAGTTTTCCTAGGTAGAGGCTGCAGGCAGTGGGGGAGGAGATGGAAATCTGAAGTCAGAGGGGCAGATAAAGGTACATTGATGGTTGGCTGGGAAGGAGAGAGCATTGCCACCATCAGGTTGGGAAATTCCTGGAGATTTGAGGGGTGGAGCCTGAAGAGGGTGGGGTTTGAGGAGGGGTGGGTCCTCAGGTACAATGCCATAGACTCCACCCTCCAAACCAGCTATTTCCTCCTGGGGGATCATTGTTGCCAATCTCCAGGTGAGGGCTAGAGAAGACTCAGAATTACAACTGCTCTCCAGATGGCAGAAATCAGTTCCCCTGGAGGAAAGGGTAAGCTCTGTGTCATTATACCCTGCTGAGGTCACCACAGCAAATTGACGCTGAGTGCCCAAGGCCAGGGCACCCACTCAGAGTCTCTTTCCACATCAGGCCTTATTCCTAGTACACCATAAACAGGCAATCAGGAATTTTAAAACTGTCAGTACTTGAATTCTGAATATCACATTACTGCATGTAAAATGGTTGTATTTGAATACTGGAATGAGCACACAGAAGCATAATTGAGTATCACATTCATAGTTAGGAAGCCCCCAATCTCACCTTCAAAACCAATTAGTAAGTGCTAGGATCTACTTCTGGGTCTTCAGCAGGCTGAGCAGGTGCTCTGGTCTCTGTTAAACAACCCACTAGCTTGCTTTCAGTAGGAGGTACTGAAAGAGGTAGAATTGTCTAGACGTGCCTTTATTCTTCTTAGAATTATGATCTGAATATTCTTTATGTGAATGGTACTTATTCAGTTGGAGATAGTCATCCTTATTTGCAGAAAGCTGTCCCTGGTTTTCAAAAGTAGTCTTCACTGAATGAAATCATCTATTTGTATGACTAGAAATTATATGCAGGAAAAAATAATCCTTTAGGCTTCCCCAAGAGGAGATGAATAATTAACATCAATTACCCAAGGAAAATTATATCTTTTAATTATGCAAATGATCTCTGACATCCCATTATCTAAAAGGGGCTTAATGAGACTTCTAAACATCCTTTTTAGCCAGTAGGTCCTATTAACATTTTTTAAAAAACATGCATGGACGCTTGGTCCACTGTACCTAGGAGAAAAGCATACAAGGTGCTGTTTCAGTGAAAAAGCATAGAATAGCTAGTGTACCAGCTCTCTCTGGGCATTTTGCTTTCGTGCATGTTCAAAGAGCTTTAGTTAACGAAACAAGTGAAGCTGCTCTTCTTTGATAGAAGACTTTACCCCCTTCAAAGAACATCATCACTTACGAAGTCAGATAAGTCACTCTCCCAACGCTGATTAGAATTCTGTGAAAACAGCCCAAAGAGAAAAAAGGGTACCAAGTTAGAAACGTTTTCCAGAAAGCTTCAAAGAGGTTTCTGACTAAGCTTTCTGGGCTATTGGGATACTGTGGTGGGAGCAGAGTAACTCATCTGTACTGCTCCATCTGTACATGTCTATACAGAAGAAAATAAGCACTGTATTATAAAAAAAGACACCAGAATTCTCCAGTATCCTTGTCTTCACCAGGCTTTGTTTTTTTGAGAAATAAATGAAAAGAAATTATCTCTGTGACATAGGAAATATCTGTTCCTGTATCATGCAGCATGCTTAAGATTGTGTGATCTGTTACCCACTATACCCTCCATTGTATATGGATAAATGATTAAATCAGTTGTTGCCCTAACTTGTAAAAATAATTTTAAAAATCAGGTTTTGAGTCTGCAGTACACTTACTTGGAGAATCTACATGCAAAAGGACTGTATCAAACTTTGGGCCACAATAGTAGTATAACACAATTTAAAAATCTATGGATAACTGAAACAGTTTATTGGTGCATAATGGCAGGGTCTCAGTTAATTACTCTCAGCATTCCACAATTAAGGACACATCTGCTTATCAGTCTCCAATTTTGATATATTTATTCCCATCGCTATGTTTCCCCCCAGAATTAAACCCAAACAAATGGTAACCTAAGCTTATTATTCCTGTTCGGTCCTTGCATCTGCTAAATATCTTCATTATTCTGTATGCTAATTTGCTGCCCACCCTCTACCTATATGTATGGACTGGTAACTTCCATCTCATTGTATCTGAAGAAGTGTGCATGCACACGAAAGCTTGTAATTTGAATGAAACTTTGCTGGTCTCAAAGGTGCCCCTGGGACTCAAAACTTTGTTCTGCTGCTTCAGACTAACACAGCTGCCAGCCTGAAACAATTTATATTTTAGAGTATCCTTTGTAGCAAGCAAACCAATCAGGTGGCAAATACCAAATTAATATTGTTCTCCTAAACACTGTCTCCTAATGCTACGTTTCATGAACTCTATAGGAGCTTTTTATATCAATCAAGAAAGGGAATACTGTAAAATGCCTAGATTTGTCTATTTATTGATTGAGTTTTAATTTATCCCATGTCACCTATAACATGACACCCTCTTAAGCATAGTGGCTTTAGAACAATACTTTAAGCAAGATAGTTAAATGTTTTTTTCCACGCCAGTTATGACTCAGTTTATGCCAGTCATTCCGCAGCTGTTTATATCGTCCCATGATGGATTTTTCAGTTCACCCCACAGACAGCATCTGCCTCTGAGGCTATTTGTATCTTTTCCTCCCTTTTAATTTAATGACTGAACATTTTAAAATCAATTTGAAAGTATTATTTGTATTACTTGTAGTATTTGAGAGACTTATTCAATGATAACCGAGGGCTCAACTTTGAAATATCAGTCTAGTTTGAAAAGAGTTCATTGAAGAAAAAACAAAGCAGTTTGCAGCCACACAAGTTTAAAGCATCAGTCATCTGCTTTTATATGATTAATTCGTGGATTTAAGAATTAAACTTAAATAAACATGCATGTTACCAAACCTTAGCTTATTAGCTTAGTACCATAGTTACCAAACTGATGACACCCAAGCCTGAAACGCTGCACCAGTTTGGCAAGGGGGCACATATAGATCTATTTGGTGTAGTGGTTAAGTGCACTACACTTATCTGGGAGAACCAGTTTGGATTCCCCACTCCTCCACTTGCAGCTGCTGGATGACCTTGGGCAAGCCATAGTTCTGTCACAGCTGCTCTCTCAAGGACCGTTCTGGAAAGAGCTCTCTCAGTCCCACCTACCTCACAGGGTGTCTGTTGTGGGGAGTGGAAGAAAAAGGAGTTTGTAAGATGCTCTGAGTGAAGGGCGAGGTATAAATCCAATCTCTTCTTCTCTTCTTCTTCTTCTTCTTCTTCTTCTTCTTCTTCTATTTATTGAAAGAAATGTAAAATAGCTTTATAGTTTAATAAACAATATTTTAGTGTTGGAAATATGTGAGGTTGCAAGGTCTAGAGTCCAGTCATTATAGGGTTAATCTGTTGTTTACTTCTGTGCTATTGTTTACCTGACCCGGAAGGAAAGTTGGCACAGAGCCAATGCAAGCAAAGCCCGCGAAACTGAGTAACACTGATTGGTTAATGTAATCAGGTGACTTCCTTCTAGGGGCCAAGAGGAAGGAGATTCTCCATTGTTGTGTGACCATGTGTTTGTAACTGTAAGGATGTAACAATGTAGCTCTAGATATCTCTTTTATTTTCTAGGTTTTCTGTGTACCCCTTTCCCTTAGAAATAAAGCTTTTTACACAGAAAGAAATGTCTCCTCTCCAGTGAAGCAAAGATCCATTGCAAACTCTGAGTATTAAAGTATTTTTGCCTATTTCCCCCAACATTAGAAAATGACAAACTGGCAGGCTTGTATTGAGGGAACTATGGGTATATCTCTGGACTCATTGACTATGCTCCCATTAATGGGTGCATATCAAATGATCAGATGCAGAATTCTGGATATTGAATTCCAAAACCTATATAGTACAGCTAATAAAACTTGCTCTCCTTTAAGTTTGGAGATCCCATTAGCAGTTGGTTGTGTGGCCCCATACCTATATTCTCTGCAAGTACTGCGACAATGCAGAGTTTTTTCTTTATCTAGATTTAATATCATGACATCTGCAATTTTATATGGCAGATTTAAAAAGGCAGCACATTTGGCTAGACATTGTCCTTGTAACACCAATTGCCTTGATACTAAAGCAGAACCTAAAGGACTATCAACTTTGGGGAAGCCCAGATACCATAAAACGCCTCTCAGTTTCCTAGGTGCTTTCCACTGTAATTAACTTTCTTATTGATTTAAGCATTATGCTTAGAACTTAATAACAGAAAGACCTTTGACCCTCATAAAAGGCACACTGCGTGCGGGAACATCAGCTAATTGGCAAACACCATAGCAGAGGAAGGCTATTGTCTTGTGATCAAACCTGTGGAAAGGGGAAGTTAAAGCCCACGCATCAGCCAGGCTTGAAGCGGAGATGGAAAGGTCAAAGAACTTTAGAAGAATATTAGAAATACGCAGGCGCAATTAACTGTTGAGTATTAACTGACACACCCCGGCTTCTCTGAAACCTGATTAACATACACATGCGACCCTTGTACTGGGAGGGGGAACATATCAAGGAGACTTGAGGTGGGAGGAGTGGAAAGAAGCTGTCGCCTCAGCATGTTTCAGCCAATAACATACTGCACTGATAGTAACCAAGGAAATGTAAATGATGCCTAACTGCCTTACTGTATAAAAGAGTGAACTGGCAAATCCTCTGGGTCCAGATCTTTCAGGTGCTACACGTGGCTGGACCTGACGTCATTAAACTTGTCACATGTTGTCTGGTCAGTTCTGTGGGGCTGGGGGGGTCTCCAGCTTTCGGGTTCCCGCTACAATACAATCCCACATGTTTTCCTCTATTGTTCCTTCTATGTAGATATTCATTTTAAATACTTAAGCTCTATTTTAGCTAATATATTGGGCCTATCCAATTCCTATAAGGTTCACTGTCTTTTGAATGATTCCTACTCTATTATAACTGAGAAGGTGGCAAAGTTCTTACAACTCACCATAAATCTGCACCAGGAGAAGCTTCAGAAATAATTGAGAATATTATCCAATTGTACCATAATATATTCTTATTATTATTCCTTTTGTATCTTGTGCATCTTAATTGTTATATGCCAATAAGGGCTGAATAATTGATTGATTAATTTTAAAAACAAGGCCATCATTTTTTTTTTTGCATTCCCATTACAGTAACTCACCAGAAATAAAATAGTTTAAAAATAAGCTAATGGTACTTTACCTAATAAAAATTGGCTCTTGGGAAGAGCTACTACCCAGTAGTAGACTAACTGTTCTTTATAATGAAGATCCCTGGTTCAATTTACTACATCTCCAGTCTCATGTAGCAAACCTTTCTTTGATTTGCTGAGATCCTGAAAACAGCTACTAGGCAAAACTGAATTAGATTAACTGATGATCTGGCTTGGTGTAAGGTACCTTCATATATTCATAAAGAGAACGCATCTCACAATTTTTGGGGAAAGGCCATAGTTCATGCTTGGCCTACATAACATTCCAAGATCAGACAGCAGGTGAGAAGAAGACTTTTTCTCTGAGACCCTCGGAACCTATTGCCAATCAATAGATATGTTAAATGACTCAGCGTAAGGCAGGTTCATATGTTTATGTGCTCAAATAAGATTTGTCCTACTACTTATTCATTAAAAGTTGGTTGATTCATTCATTATTTAACCCAATTTAAGCACTCATAAGACTTCCCTCAGCAGTGCAATCCTATGAAGAGCTATTCCAGTCAAAGTCTATTTAACATAAGGCCTGCGGCCAGAACTGACTTGTCCAGGGCTCTTACCCAGCCCACAAGCAACTGGTATGTATGGAAATCTAAGGCATTCCCCTTTTATGGTATCTCTTGGGGGGAAAAACTCATTTTGCATATGATTAAATACATTTATCGGGGCTTTTGCAGGTTCCCCAGTAAATCAATTGCTTTCACTGCTAGGAATCAATTTCTTTTTGTTTGTATTTTGAGTAAAAAATATTATCATTAATTGGGTTTGCCTGTGTTCTTTATAAAATGTATATCTTTGGTACCTAGGATTAGGAGCTGCGATGGCTCAAATGGTTAAGATGCTGAACTGCAGGCTGTGGAAGGTCAGTAGTTCAGCAGTTTGAGACCCGAGAATGCCGCATGATGGGGTGAGCTCCCGTCTCTAGTTCCAGCTCCTGCCAACCTAGCAATTCGAAAGCAAGAAATTGCAAGTAGATAAATAGGTACCACTTCGGTGGGAAGGTAACAGCGTTCTCTGCGCCTTGATGTTTAGTCATGCCAGCCACATGACCATGGAAATTTCTTCGGACAGTGCTGGCTCTTCGGCTTTGAAATGGAGATGAGCTCCGCAACCCTAGAGTCAGATTCGACTGGCTTTCGAGCAAGGGAACCTTTACCTTTACCTTTTACCTAGGATTACATTTTATGGCACACATGACCTGGCCCGACAAAGTGAAATTTATGTCAGATCTGGCCCTTGTATCAAATGACTTTGACAGTTCTGATTTAAACCAATGGTCCTAGACCAGAATAACTCTGCATAGGATTGTACTGCTAAACAGAGAAATTTAGCTAACATCAGCCAAGTCAAATATTCTGAAGGCAGGAATATATGTAACTTTCCATAATTATGCAACAAGGCAGAAAACCATTAATGAAATCACTCTCTGTAAATATAATTTCCCTGTGTATGAGTGGCTGGACAATTCTTCCTAATTTTTGCAACAATTCATTGCATTATTACAGATGCAGTGATCAATCTCTTTGTTATTGTGCATGAGATAATAACCCTCTCAAGCTGTAATTTAATACATAAAGTGAAAAACAAAGCCCCCCTCAAACCCAGAAGTACAATACATATTGTGCTAAACAACAATGACTAAACAGCAACACTCCCAACTGTCACCGTAAATTAATAATAGTACAGCTGATGGAGCTGGATCTTTGAGTTAATGCCTTGAATTAAAGTTGCTTTCATAGGAGCTAATTATACAACAAGCAAACATGGCACATTAGAAGGGTAATGATACGGGGAAATATTGCAAAGGAAGCACAGTTTGAATGCACTCAATATATGTTTTTATCCTGCTTCCAAAGCTTGCATTAAAGAATAATTTTTATAAACATATAACTCTGCTGCAGAATGGGTGTAAATCAAAGTACATGTACAAGACTATTAAATAAACATTGACTGTTATAAGGCCATGGCATGAAAGACCCTGAGGAACTTTTTACAAAGATGGCCAAAGGGGAAGATTTTACAAGCATACGTACCTAGGAGATTCTTATTCCTATACATTATTGACTTTGGTTCTCTCCATGTGTCTTTTATCATCCTGACTGTAAAAGGAATACTTCATAAAATTAGGCTGGAATAGACTGGAAAGTGGGGCTTGGTGAGGCACCATTTATTTAGATTTACTATATTCATCTGAGCAGCTACATCAATTGCTCTACAGGGCTCATGACAAACATACTGTTTTTTGTAACTCCTTGGTAGAGATTCCCATCCCATATGCTGGTCTTCTTAATGGGGCTATACTAACTAGTTTAGAATCAGGTATGGTTATCTAAATACTGCAGCTAAGATACAAGAACATAAGACCACCCACAATGGATCAAACCAATAGTCCATATAGTTCCAGCATCCTGTTACTGACAGTGGCCAAAGATCACATGCACTAGAAAATGCAAAGCAGGGCACAGAGGCCAAACGTTCCCTCTGTTATCATCAGCAGCAACTGCCTCCTCCCCCCTGCCCCACCATCCATTAGTCCCTAAGCCCCTGCCTCCCCCTGCCACACAGAACGAGCCTGTACCCTGATTCATTGTGCGGCGGTGCAGTTTCCACAGAAGTTTGGTTGGGCTGACTTCTAAGCAAGGATCATGGGTATGCAGCCCCAAGGGTGCAGGTTGACTGGGGGAAAGTATACCCATTTACTTCAGGGGAGGAGACAATATTACTATGCATTTTCCTTTGGGCATGCAGATCGAAAGGGGGCAGCGAGGACCCCTATACTAGCTATGCTTGCTTCTCAGACATTTAATTCTGTCCATTCATTTTTGTTGTTGTTGTTCAGTCACACAGTCAAGTTAAGTAGGGGTACTTAAATGTCTCAGAATTTTTTTCTGAAATGTCACTTAGAATATTAGTGTTATACAGGGATTCAGTCTGATGTCTGTTAGACATGTAAATAGTACAGGTTTTTGAACAACTGCTTTTGGTTAGTGAACAGTAAACTTCACTGGAGAAGACCAGAGCCTTCATGTGGTTTTCTTTTTTTCTTTCCTGTTTCAAATTTTAAATCTCTCAGCAGAATTATTAGACCCGTAAGTTATCTCTTTCTGAACCTTGTATAATTTTAACTTTTTTTAAAAAAAGGCTGCAAGCCTTGTAATTGATAAATTGATCAGATGAATCTTTATTGCCGAAAATATATCTTTAAATTATTCACTTAGAGTGTGATGGATACTGTTATGTCCTGAGATCAGGAACAGGCATCAGCCAGAGGCTGCCAAGCTTCAATCCTGAGAACAACGGGGACTAGGCTCCTGAATTCGGAGTAAGGAGCCAATAGGGACATTGGCGGGAAATTTGAACCCGCCAATAGAACCATGGGGTGTCCCCCCCCCATGTTGGCCTCTGGCCGTTGTTGTTTGTCTTTGTTTTTGTGAAGTACTAATAAACGCGTCCGATGTCGAAGAGGTCTGCTCCATTCGGCAACTGAGATGCCACCAGCCACAAGGGCCCCCGACCAGCAGCCACACGGGTAAGGCCTCCACCCACTTCCCCTGCCTCCTCCCCCCATGTGGGGAGGCTCATGGGAGGAAGACATGCCTATTCAGAGACACGACCTGCCACACCTGCGGAAAACAGGGCCATCTTGCCAAGGTCTGCCAGTCCAAGGGCCCCTGGAACACACAAGCTTCCATGCCATCTTGCTGCCAGGCTGTTGCCACACACGAATCCACCTCGGAGACCACCGATCTCTACCACCTCACCGACCAGCCACTTCAGGTACTGCACCTCCCTAACCTATCCTCCACCCCAAAAATCCAAGTACAAGTCAGAATCAAGGGGTCCCCCTGCTCCATGGAAGTGGACTCGGGGTCTGCGGCGCCCATCATTTCTGTGGACATGCTAACACAGCTCTGCCCATTGGAGAGACCCCCTCTGCATCCCTCGCCCCTAAACTTGGTGGATTTTCAGAAAAATCCAGTACCCATTAAGGGGGTCTGGGCTTGGTTTGAGGCACTGGGTATAACCATGGGGGGGTGAATAAATGCTCACCGAGGGACTTTGGGGAGGTCTGCTGGGAATTCCCCGAGGTTTTTAATGGGGCACTGGGCTGTTACAAGGGCCCTCCGGTGTCATTACAGTTAGACACGACCATCCCCCCCATCCGTCGGCGCTTCTGCATGGTGCCCCTCTCCTTATGGCCGAAAATTGAAGCTGAACTAGACCGGCTGGTGGCCCAGGGGGTGCTAGAGCCAGTTGCCAACTCCCCGTGGGAAACCCCAATAGTGACCCCTGTTAAACCAAATAGGGACATCCGCATCTGCACGGATTATAAGTGCACTATTAACCAAGCCCTACAGGTACACTCCTACTTGGTGCCAGTGGTAAGCCATGTGCTGGCATCACTGGTGGGGGCGACTATCTTTGGGAAGCTGGACCTCGCTCAGTCATACCTACAATTGCCGGTCAATGAGGCCACGGCCTCGGTGCAAACCATTGCAACACATAGGGGGGTGTTCAAGGTTCAAGGTGTGGCCCCTGGGATATTTCAGCAACTAATGGACACTTTGTTGAAAGGGATCCCTGGTGTGATGCCATTTTTCGATGATGTTCTCATCGCCACAGCAAACCCTGAGGATTTCGCTGCCCACCTCCACAATGTGTTGGAACACTTCCACGACGCGGGACTGAAAGTGAAAAGAGAAAAGTGCCTCCTGGGGATTCCAGAGGTGGACTTCTTGGGGTACCGGGTGGACGTGATAGGCCTCCACTCCACCCAGGACAAAGTAAAGGCTATTGTGGAGGCCCCAATACCGAAGTTCAAGGCAGAGCTCCAGTCCTTCCTGGGCCTAATTAACTTTTATCACACCTTCCTCCCACACAAGGCTGCCATGGCAGAACCCCTCCATAGACTGTTGGACAAATTGGCCAGTGGGCCTGGGGGGTGCGGGAGGAGGCAGCATTCCTGGGGATGAAAACCTTGTTAATTTCAAATGCTGTGCTCGCTCATTTTGATGAGTCTTTCCCTGTAACACTCACGTGTGATGTGTCAGGATATAGATGGGAACTCTCAGTCTGGGGCAGGTGATGCACTCTATTCTTGGTGCTGGAGGGAGCAGCAGTGGCAGGGGGATTCTAGTGTCCTGGCCCCACTGCTGGACCTCCTGATGGCACCTAGTATATTTTGGCCACTGTGTGACAGAGCGTTGGACTAGATGGGCCATTGGCCTGATTCAACATTGGCTTCTCTTATGTTCTTATGTTCTTATGTCACCCTATGGGGTCGGGGCGGTTTTGGGGCACCTATGACTGATGGGCGAGAAGTTCCGGTAGCCTATTATTCTTGCACGCTGTCCCCCGCCGAGCGGAACTATGCACAAATAGACCAGGAGGGACTCATTATCATGGCTGGTGTAAAATAATTCCACAATTTTGTATACAGCCGGCCCTTCACGATAGTCACGGACCACAAGCCGCTCCTGGGTTTATTCGCGGCCGACAAGCAAATGCCACAGGTCCTGTCACCCTGGGTGTTGCATTGGTCCCTGTTCCTGGCGGGGTACCAATACAGGCTGGAGCATCAGCCAGGCAAGGCGATGCCCTGAGTAATCTTCTGCTCCCTCTGACGGGGGAGGACCCAGCTCCCGCCCTGAGTGTGCTTATGCTGGAAGGTCTCCCAGATCACCCTTTGCAGGCGGCAGACCTGGCTGCCCACACATCCAAGGACCCTGTCCTCTCCCGGGTCTTAAGCCGGGTGGTAAGGGGGTGGCTGCCTGCACCTACGGGGACGGAGTTTTTGGCATATAGGGCCAGGAAAGAAGAGCTCTCCACCCTAAAAGGATACTTGCTATGGGGGGATAGGGTGGTAATACCGGGATCCATGAGGCAGGGGTTCCTACACGCACTACACGAGGCACACCTGGACATAGTCTGCATGAAGGCGCTGGCATGGAGTTACGTGTGGTGGCCCAGGATAGATGCAGAGATTGAAACACGGGTCAGGGGGTGCAAAAGTTGTCAAGAAGTCTGCCCCAAACCTCCGAGCACTCCGACACAACACTGGGAATCTACACACAAACCCTGGTCCCGGCTACATGTGGATTTTGCTGGGCCATTCCAAGGCCTCCTATTCCTAATAATTGTAGATTCTTACACCAAATGGATAGAGATCAGCCCAGTGTCCACTACCTCGTCCAAAGCGGTAATTAGGTCCCTTCGTAAGATCTTTTCCACCCACGGCTTACCAGACACAATCATGTCGGACAATGGGGCCGCCTTTACCTCAGCCAAGTTCCAGACATTCCTACAAAGAAACCTTATTAGGCACATTCAATCCGCCCCCTTTCACCCTGCAACAAATGGCCAGGCAGAAAGGATGGTCCGCATGGCTAAGGAAGCCCTAAGTCACATAACGGATGGGGATTGGGAGTTCTGGCTCAGCCGCTTCCTCCTCACCCAGCGAACCACCCCAAACCCCGTCTCTGGACACAGCCTGGCTGAGCTGCTGATGGGCCGCCATCCCGTGACCCTCTTGGACCGGCTCCACCCCGACCGCACCCCCAATTCCCAAAAGCTGGTCGAAGACAGGGAGGCACCTAGGGGGTTCTTCCCGGGGGAACCCATGTATTTTTAAAACTTCGGAGTAGGTCCCCAATGGCTAGCCGGGCATATCCTTAAACCCACCAGACCCATTTCCTATGAGGTTGTCGCTGATGGTGACAGGGTACTACGGAAACATGTTGACCAACTACGACAAGACCCAAATGCGGGGGTGGCTGCTCCACAACCCAACAACCCCGAAGTACCCGTTCTGGCACCCAAAGAGCAGCCCTCAACCACGGAGGGGTGAGAGCCTGTGCCCCAAGGGGAAGGCAGTCTAGCAGCAGGGGATGCATACAGCCCACCACCGCAGCCTCAGCAGTCACAGCCATCACCACCCCCGGCTCCAGTTGCTGAACCTCAGCCTGACAGGGTCGCCACCGACTCGGTGCCGGCCCCCAGAAGGTCACTCAGGGAGCACCGGGCCCCATCCTAGCTAAAGGACTATGTCACGTAAGAGGGACGGAACCATGGGGGGAGGGGTGTTATGTCCTGAGATCAGGAACAGTCATCAGACAGAGGCTGCCAAGCTTCAATCTTGAGAACAATAGGGACTAGGCTCCTGAATTCGGAGTAAGGAGCCAATAGGGACATTGGCGGGAAATTTGAACCCGCCAATAGAACTATGGGGCGTTGCCCCCCCAATGAATATAGTTGGCTTCCAGCCGTTGTTGTTTGCGTGAAGTACTAATAAACACATCCTCACCTATGTCATGGTTCGAGTCCTGATGTATGGAACCCAGTACTTTACAGATACATAGCCGTGTATACCACACATACATGGTGCTGCCCTCTTTCAGATGTCGTACAATATAAAAATGAAGCTTTAAAAAGGCCTGTCCTCCTAAATTTTATCTAAGACTAGCTCTTCCTTGAAATTGAACCAGCAATAATTTTCTTTCTAACAATAAGAATGAACTTGATAGTATCCAGTTGAAAATCCAAATAAATTCTAGATACAGTAAGGATAAAAAAATTAGTTTTCAGAATTCTAATACCCAACTGGACAAGATTTGGCTTTCCTCGGCTGATAAGTTGATTCAAAAGCTTTATAGATTTTTATTAGCGGAGGGTCAATTGGATGAAGTCGTTAAGCCAAACATGATAGCTTGGAGCCAAGACTTAGGACATAATATTACATTGGACCAATGGTCTAGTTCATGGAAATCGCTTAGATTTCTGAGAGCAACAAACTACAAAGAGAATATTTATAAAATGTTTTATCGGTGGCACTGGACATCTGATAAGATAGCCAAATGCTACAAAGGAAACTCCGATATCTGTTGGAGGTGTAAAAAAGAGGTAGGATCCTACCTTCACGTGTGGTGGAATTGTAAAAATATTAGACCCTTCTGGAAAATGATTAGTAAACTAATAGAAGAAATTTTAAATGTTAATATACAATTTACACCTGAAGTATTTTTGCTTAATATTCTCCCAACAGGATTTAGAAAAGATGATATAAGAATTACCCTGTACATAGCTACAGTGGCAAGGATATTAGTGGCAAAATGTTGGAAGAAAGAACTGCTCCCACACAAGGAAGAAATTATTAGTAATGTACTAGAAATTGCTGAATCGGATAAATTAAGCATTATTCTCTCAGGAAAAGATTATTTATTGCATGTGAATAGATGGGATAAATTTTATGTGGATGGAGAAGAGAGTTTGAAAAACTACCCATTGTAACCTCAAATGATGTTATCATATCTCTTTGTCTTTGTGTTATTTCTGTATTATTTTGGAAAATATATAAATAAAAAAGGGGGGGGAGAAAATACATCTCTTAAATCTGGAAAACAGAGAGATTATCTGTAATGAAATTTGACTTGATTCTGTTTTCACTTATAATGTTTAAATCAGTTTGGGAGGTAGTGAAGAGAAAGGGTCTTTTTGCAAGCTGCCATGTAATTAAGCCCATGTGAAACAATGATTAGTGTGCAACAATTAGTGTGCAACAATGATTCAGCTCAGTATTGCTAGTATTGTACATTGTGTGGATGATACACATGAGCATATTGGTTTTCAAAAAATCATGTATCCACTTCTGTAAAGCTCAGTTCAGTTCCACTGAGGTGTAATGATAATCCATAAAAATAAGGGACAGGATGCGTACATCTCTTTTACATAGGAACTGAGCACAGATATACTGCAGGGTTTGGAAACTTGTTTTCAACATATTGGTTCAAGTTAAGTAAAAATTTTAAAAAGCTTGTTTGGAACACAGAATCTGTGTATGCACAAAAATTAATTAGGAAGTTCTATTTCTCTTTCCATTAAAAATGTCTACCGAAAATCTGAAATTGCATTGCTGCCTCCTTTTTATAAGGAACATCTTGTGGAAGGAACAAGTTGTAAGGCTAATTTACAATCAGTCAAGATGAAACGTGGAATTTTATCTGACATTATCTTTCTGCTCTTTTTTCATCCTCAGTTAACAAGAAATGCATTCAAACAGCAGGGATATAAGATCAATAAATGTAAACCTTTTCTACAGTGTAATAAATATTACAAATATAACAACCTTGGTAGTAGGTCATATGAAACAAATTTTACCTTTCTATGACGTTTTCAGTTTCTGGCATGGGATTCTGCTGCACTGCTATTTCTGTCACTGTGCTCCCATCCTACATGTCTGATGTTATCTCCTTGAACTTCATTGTTAGCTGCATGGAATGTTTTTAGCTGTTCATACTGCTGTCTATTTTCTACTGTTTTGCATTTTCTTTTGAGTGACTCTTTGCCTTTCCTAGATGGATTTACAAGTCTTCCCTCTTTGAGCTAAGCAGGTCTACCAATATAGTGGAAAGGGGTGGGTAGACCTGTTCTCTAGAGATCAGGTCTACCAATATAGTGTGAATAGATAATATCGACTGTGATGGACCAAGGGTCTGACTCAGTGTAAGGCAACTCCCTGGTTGGTGACAAGCTTCCAGAGTAACCAGGGCTTTCCACAGGAAGTGAAGGGGTCTTCCACTGGCAACTATTTCAATTGAACATGCTGAAGCACCAGCACGTGACCTGAAGGAATTGGTGACAGAATCTGCTAAAGAAAAGACACGCAAAATGAGATTCTGATGTGCCTGAAATGGAAACATTAAAGAGACTTAAATTCCAACATCACAATTAACAGGATTTTTCAAAATGCTTTGTGATTTCTGTCTTTCTGTTTGAGAGAGAAAAATCAGAGATTGTATTAGTTGGTCTCACAATTAAAAAAAAGAAGAAATTAACAATTTCAAATTTTGTGTTTTTCATTCTTCCTATAATGCATTTATGTTTGAAAATTGGTGGGCGCATGGGGGGGGGGGGGCACCAGAAGGTAGCCTTGCCTAGTGTGCAAAAAAACCTGGCACCGGCCCTGGAAGTGCTATTTAGTCATCCCTGCTAATTGTCATAGATGGACCTATCTTCCATGAATTTGTCTTATCTCCTTTTCAAATCATGTAAACCAGATGACTTCACAATATCTAGTCAGTGAATTCCATAGGTTAATTATGCATTACAGGAAAAGGTGCTTCCTTTTGTCTGTGCTGAGTCTATTGCCATAAAGGCGGAGGGATGAATTATATGTGCCCATCAGGTCCCTCCTCTAAAACTAATTAGGAAACCTGGAAACAAGGAAACTGTGCATATATCAGAGCTCCTATGCCCATAGCCATATTGGGGTGGAAGGACTACTGACGTCTTTAGGTCTTCTGGGAAATCTATTCATTATGAAATCTGAGGTTTCTGGCAGAGGGGCCAGACCACCATGAAAGTGTTAGGTGCAGTAACAGTTTTTCTCCAAAGAATGTTTACCCCCATTCTAGAGTTAAGGGGGACAAAATGACAGTTGCATGTTAAGATATACATGGGAGGCATACATATTTTGGACAGGGCAAGTATGTCACAGTGGCTAACCTGTGGTCTTGGAAGACCCCAACTCAAACCTTCTGAAAAGAGGGGGATAATAGTGGCATATCTACAGGACTTCAGAAAGAATTGCTGTGCTAATATATACGAAGCACTCTGAATACCAAAAGCAGCAAATATATAAAATACAAGTAATTGAATATAATAAAATATATTTGAATTGAAGTATAGATTCATATAGCATTCAGAATAATAATTAAATCACATTTCTCTGTGTTTTCACTATAATAAATCATTCTGGTGTCCTGTCTTGTTTGGGGCCTAGGGGACTGGCATATAGCTCCATGACTTTGGATAACATTCTCTATAAAGCACTTTTCAGAATTTCCATTTTGGTGTTCCAACTATGCATGACAGGAATGTGTACTACACATGATCCATTTTGTGTGAATTCTTCATACATGTTCAGCTGCAGTATGCCTGAATTCTCTCAAAATCTGGGGTTCATGCACTGCCCCATTCACACAAAATGGCAACTATGTGTATCAGGAGGACTGTGTGCAATGCACACTCCCATTACATTTTCCCCACATTTATTCATTTCATTGGATTTTTAGCCTGCCCTCCCCTGCACAGCAGGCTCAGGGTGGGTTACAACATTCTAGAACATACAAAGATTTAAAATAGAATATAATTTATAAAACAGTTACAATAAAATATGAATACAAATAATATAAAAACAAAAACACCCTTAAGAGGCGCCAGCTAAACAATTTAATTAATACGATGAGATTCTAGATTGCACATAGCTGCACAACAAGGGAAGTGGGTGGGGGAGGAAGCAGCTATGGTGGACTACAGGCACTACTAAGGCAGAGCTCAACAGAGCAATGGAGGCCATTATAGATGGATTGTTGCTGCCTTGACCATATGCCTGGTGGAACATCTCTATTTTACAGGCCTCGCAGAACTGCATTAGATCCCTTAGGGCCTGGATCTCACCAGAGAGTGAGATCTAGGCTCTGGCTATGGTTGAGGCTAGGTGAACATCTTTAGGGCCAAGGATGTGTTGGAAATGTGTGTGTTGCAAGGTCTAAAATTCAGTCATTATAGGGTTAATGTGTGTTTACCTTGTGTGCTATTGTTTAGACTGACCTGGAAGGGAACCTGGCAGAAAGCCAATGGGAAGAAAGCCAGGGAAACTGAAGCCTATTTACTAACAATCATTGGTTAATGCATTCAGGTGATTTCCTTGTAGGGGTCAAGAAGAAGAATCTCCATTGTTGTAGACCATGTGGTCAAAGTATAAAGATGTAGTCTTAGGTGTCTTTGTTGTTTTGTAGATTTTGTGTGAATCTTTCCCTTGGAAATAAAGATTTTTACACAGAAGAAAATGCCTCCTCTCCAGTGAAGGAAAGATCCATTGCAATCTCTGAATATTTGACTATTTTGCCAACAGGATGACCAGTGGATATTGATTGGAAGAGTGCAAGGCTCTTTGGGGGCTGTATTGGGAAAGGGTCCTGCAGATATGTTCTATTTATTTATTTATTTATTTATTGCATTTATATCCCACCCATCCCACAGATGGGCTCAGGGTGGGTTACAACATTTCAATAAATACAATAAAAATTTTAAACACATTATAAACATATAAAATCAGTAGTCACAGCTTGCCGTAGGGAGAAATTGGCCCATTGATGTAGATAAATATGGCCGGTTGTTGCCAGGATCCTGTCAGGTATTCCTGCCATAAAGGATGGAGAAGGGAGGGAGGATGGGACTGTATAGAGAAGGGAGGGTGGATGGGACTGTAGAGTGTTGATTGATGCTTTGAGACTGGTGGGATGGAATGTGGGGAGCTGCCGATGTTGCCCAGGCAACCGGGTCATATCTCAGATCCCAGGCCAAGAGTGGCCTTGAATGCCAGGGTGACTGTCTCCTATCGCTTTCTAAAGACAACAGCTAGGCTGGGAAAGGTGGGATGGAGGGTGAACTATTATTTACAGCTTCTGGGGTTCCCGCACGCGCGAGGTTCATTCATTGGTAGAATGGTGGGGCCCTTTCCCCCTTTAGGGTATATCTCTATGCTTCATGTATCCAAAGTATTCTTAACAATGCTTCTGTTCTAGTGACCTAGTCTTGCAGCTTAATAAATACTATTCTTGTTTCAATGAACAAGGCCTGGTGTTTGGCTGACTAACTAAGGACCCTGTTTGTTAAGAATACTTTGGATACATGAAGCATAGAGATATACCCTAAAGGGGGGAAAGGGCCCCCACCATTCTACCAATGAATGAACGAGAAGGACCTGCTGTGAATAGCGCTGAACAGCAGGTCCCGGACTCACAAGCGCAAATCCCGGTGAGCAGACCCCCTTCTCTTTTCTTCCTTACCGTGACCCTAATGGACCCGGGTCTACAGACCCATGTGAGAGTACGAGCTCTCATTGACTCGGGGTGTGGGAAAGATCTCATTAACCCCTCATTGGTAACGGGCCTAGGGGCGAAAGTGGTAAAGCTGACAGAACCCCTAGTATTTACGCAGATGGACAGCTCCACGATGAAAGAGCCGTGTAAATACGAGACTGTCCCGTTGCGCGTGGGGATCGGGAATCACTGGGAAGTGAGACCCTTCACAATTACCCCCGCGGCTCGTTTCCCCCTGGTCTTAGGTAGTGCGTGGTTCTTTGACCACGACCCGCACATCTTATGGGGGGACGGGAAAGTTAATTTCATCTCGGAGAAGTGTAAAGCCCACACTTGGCAAAGAGACTGGGGATCCCTACGTATGGGAAATGATCCAGTGACGGTGGGGGTGGCGGAAGCCGAAATGGAGGCGATCCCCAGAGAGTACCGGGACTTAGCTGCTGTCTTTGGGGAAGAAGAAGCAGATGAGTTGCCCCCCCACAGAAACTGTGACTGTGCTATTGAAATACTGCCAAATCAGAAAATGCCTAAAGGTAAATTGTATTCCATGAGCCCATCCGAGAAGGTGGAGCTGAGAAAATTCATTGACAAGAACTTGGAGAGGGGGTTTATCAGACCCGCCTCCTCCCCTTTTGCCGCACCCGTCCTGTTCCGGAAAAAGAAGGACGGGGGGCTGCGACTTTGCACGGACTATAGGGGGCTGAACGCGGTGTCCAGTACTAACGCATACCCCATGCCCCTGATCAAGGACCTTTTGGCAGCAGTGGCTGGAGGGAAGGTGTTCTCCAAATTAGATTTGAGAGATGCCTACTTCCGGGTGCGGATCAGAGAGGGGGACGAATTTAAAACTGCGTTTAATACCCCCCTGGGACAATTTGAATACTTGGTCATGCCTTTCGGGCTTCAGGGGGCACCAGGAGTATTCATGAATTTAATTAATGAGGTGTTGCACAAGTATTTGTACAAGGGGGTCCTTGTTTACCTTGATGATATACTTTTGTACTCCCCCGACCTCAAATCACATGTGAAATTGGTGAAAGAAGTCCTCCAAACGTTGCATAAGCACAAACTCTTTGCAAAACTATCAAAATGTGAGTTTCATAAATCCGAGATCCCCTTTCTAGGCTACCGCATTTCACAAAGGGGGATTGAGATGGACCCTGACAAAGTAAAAGATGTGATGGGGTGGGAACCCCCCAAGACGAGGAGGCAACTCCAAGCGTTTCTCGGGTTCGCCAATTTTTACAGATCATTCTTGTCGAACTTTGCACAGGTGGCCCTTCCCCTTATTGACTTACTTAAAACAAAGGGGAAAGCCCCTGATTGCACATGGCCGGGCGCACGTTTAAACTGGTCTCCGGAGTGCCAGCTTGCGTTTGAACGATTGAAAGCTCTCTTTACTTCGGAGCCCATGCTGGCCCACCCCAATGAACTAAAGAAATTCATTGTCCAAGTTGACGCATCCGACGTCGCCATGGGGGGGGCGATCCTCCAAGAGGAGGAGGACGGCAAACTTCACCCCCTTGCATATGTGTCTAAAAAATTCAATGAGACAGAACGGAACTGGTCCGTGTGGGAAAAAGAAGCGGGATCGATCCGCTTAGCGCTGGCAACATGGCATCACTGGCTGGAGGGGGCACGAGTTCCATTTGAGGTGTGGACTGATCACAAAAATCTGGAACTCCTTCGCTCACCCCACTCCCTAAACGCCAAACAGTTGCGCTGGGCTGATTTCTTCTCGAAGTTTAACTTCACTTTGCACCATTTCCCTGGGAAGTCTAACTCGCTAGCTGATGCCTTGTCCCGCCTCCCACAACACGACAGCAAAAGGGAGGAGGTCCGGGACTCCGTTTTTACTCCCTCCCAACTGGGAGGGGCGGTTACTACACGCAGACAGGCACTGAAACCTCCCACCACCCCGCCTCCTTCCGACTGGGAGTCGAAGTTCACTTCTGCCATGTCTCCGGCTGACCAAGAGGAACTTAAGGGGGAGGAGGGGGTTTCGCAAGATGCACGGAACTGTTGGCGCAAAAATGGAAAACTTTTTGTACCACTATCCCTACGGGGGGAGGTGATGGGCTGGGCTCACGGCTCAAAGCTTGCGGGACACACCGGGTTTGTGAAATCGCTTCAACTTTTACAATGGCAATTTTGGTGGCCTGGACTGCGTAAAGATCTGTCCCCGTTTACCAATGCCTGTCAAACTTGCTTGATGAGTAAGCCTCGGCCGGGGAAGCCCCCTGGAGCTTTACAACCCTTGCCCACCCCGAATCAGCCTTGGGAGGTGATTTCAATGGATTTTATTACCGACCTGCCGCCAAGTGGGGGGAAAACAGTTATCTGGGTTGTTGTTGACTTATTTACTAAACAGGCTCATTTTGTTCCGTTTTCTTCCATCCCCTCTGCTAAGAAGCTGGCCTCAGCGTTCTTACAACATGTCGTGAGACTTCACACTTTGCCGTCTAAAGTGATCTCAGACAGGGGGTGCAGTTCATGTCCCAATTCTGGGGTGAGTTAATGTCACTGCTAGGGGTGGAGAGGGGGGTCAGCTGTGCGTACCACCCAGAGACTGATGGGCAAACTGAAAGGGTCAACCAAACCCTTGAACAATATCTCAGATGTTTTACTAACTTTCAACAGGATGATTGGCATTCCCTCTTGCCTTTGGCTGAGTTCTGCTACAATAACACTCAGCACTCCTCAACGGGAATGTCTCCGTTCATGGCGGTGCACGGCTATGAAGCCCCACCACTGCCATTTTTAAACTCTCCCGACCTCCCGGCGGGAGATGCGGGTGACTGGTGCAAACGTCTGCAAATGGCCTGGCCTCTGTTGACACAGACTCTTGAAAGAGCCAAAAAATCGTATAAATTGCAGGCTGACAAAAAACGCAACCTGTCATGGATCCCGAAGTGTGGAGACTTTGCCTATCTTTCCACACAAAACCTTCGGGGTGTGCAGCCAAGCCGCAAACTTGGCTGGAAATATGTTGGACCTTTTGAAATTATACGTGTCATTAATAATGTCACTGTCGAACTCGATTTGCCTAAGTCGCTAAAGTCTATTCATCCTGTTTTTCATGTAAGGCTCCTGCGACGTGCGCCTGTGGAGAATGCATGGAGACCTCGTCGCCCCACCCCGCCGCCGCTCATGGTGGGGGGGGAACCGCATTTTGAAGTTGCGCAGATCTTGGATTCAAAGATTTCTCGAAATCGACTGTATTATCTGGTTGATTGGGCAGACTTTGGGCCTGAACAGAGGGAGTGGGTGCGGGCGGAACATGTTCTTGCGCCAAAGTTGGTCCGGGCATTCCATAAATTGTACCCTTTGAAACCGAAGGGATAGGTTTGTTATCAGGAGGGCAGAATGTCAGGTATTCCTGCCATAAAGGATGGAGAAGGGAGGGAGGATGGGACTGTATAGAGAAGGGAGGGTGGATGGGACTGTAGAGTGTTGATTGATGCTTTGAGACTGGTGGGATGGAATGTGGGGAGCTGCCGATGTTGCCCAGGCAACCGGGTCATATCTCAGATCCCAGGCCAAGAGTGGCCTTGAATGCCAGGGTGACTGTCTCCTATCGCTTTCTAAAGACAACAGCTAGGCTGGGAAAGGTGGGATGGAGGGTGAACTATTATTTACGGCTTCTGGGGTTCCCACGCGCGCGAGGTTCATTCATTGGTAGAATGGTGGGGGCCCTTTCCCCCTTTAGGGTATATCTCTATGCTTCATGTATCCAAAGTATTCTTAACAATGCTTCTGTTCTAGTGACCTAGTCTTGCAGCTTAATAAATACTATTCTTGTTTCAATGAACAAGGCCTGGTGTTTGGCTGACTAGCTAAGGACCCTGACAGATCCTCAGCCCTGGTTCTGGGGTGGTCTTTCCTGAGAGAGAGAGAGAGAGACACCCCCCAAATGACCTCTGAACCTCCACAAGCAGTGCCCTATGAAGTCAGGCTTGGCTTAAACAGTATCAAAAACAAGACAGGCTTTGGTGTGAATACAATAGAAAAATACGCTCACCAAAGAAAATCACTCTTCCATAATTTTAACACACTTAGTTTTACTTATAAAACAAATTTCCTGTATTAAACAACATTCATTCTTGTGTGAAGTGCATTTCATGGACATAAGCAAAGCCAGTAAATAGTAACATAAATACAATACGAAACAATGCAAAATCTTGATATAGTTGTTCTTAATACTGTTTTAGCTATGCTCCTGGAATGTTTATTCTTAAAGATGTCCTGATGGAGCTGTGAAATGTACAAAGCAGACTGAAAAGTCCTCGTTTTTCAAGTTCCCGAACAGTATTTATCACTCCTTCATTTGGTAACATGTGGATCCAAGAATGTAAAAGATAAAGAGAATGTGCTTTCTTAGGATTAAACAGCGGTTTCATATGTCTTTTTCAGCTCTATTTCTCTGTTGGTGTTTGTCATCAATCTCTTGATGTAGCTGTTTTAAAACAAAACATGTGTCTTACATCATCAATACATCAATAATTAACCTTCATTTTCCCGAGAGGAAAAGAACAAACACTCAACACTAGCAGGAATGACAATAATGTGGATCAACACAACCTCTTTCTAATGTCTTCCCAAAGCTCTTAGTGACAAGCTATCTTACTGATTCTTAAGTAGAAATAC
This sequence comes from Gekko gecko, assembly GCA_029375565.1. Taxonomy (NCBI): domain Eukaryota; kingdom Metazoa; phylum Chordata; class Lepidosauria; order Squamata; family Gekkonidae; genus Gekko; species Gekko gecko. Next base: position 100,907,235 of record JAPDNY010000003.1, on the reverse strand, counting down.
AGATATAAGATTTTAAAGGTACAGTTGCTTGCTGACTATATGTTATTTCTTAAAGTTACATATGGTTTCTTAATCTTGAGAATACAGAAAACAACATGCAAAAATCAGCATGCAGTTGAAGAAACTGACACTAATAATATTTATCAAATATATCATGATAGTACAACAACCTTATAGGTTTTGGTTGATATTTATATCAAGGAAGGTATCTCAAGGGTCCTTCTACAGCAAGAAAGCTTTTGGATTCATAAGCTACAGACTTTATCACCTAGGGGATTAAATGCCACCATAGAATATTCATCATTTTTAGGAAATTAAACCCAGTGTAAATGTAATGTTAACACCATCTGACATATGAGTTGGGCAGGACCTACAGAATCATGAACTGGGATAAGATGAATCAGTGGCACTTTGGAGCCTGTGATACTATTATGATGGATGTGATATAACCGTATACAGATTTCTATATGCTGGTTTCTATATTCTCAAGAACAAAAAAACATGTGTTGCTCTAAGAACCAACATACAGTGCACAAGCAACTGTAGTTCCAAAAGGTTGTTGTACTATCACCTGTAAGGTTGTTGTACTATCATGATATATTTGGCTTAAACTGTGACTTTTGTTGGGAGGCTAGAAGAACCACATTTTGGCTGAGAAAACTCAGGGCAAAGAGAATTCTCCAGGCTGGCTGTACTGCCAAGCATTCTCTATGCAAGCAAACCCCCCCCCAATCATCTCTCCTGTCAGCTCAGTCCGAAAGGACTAAGAATGGGTAAGTCTCTGCCCTTGCCTCAGGCATTTTCTACTGACCAAATGGCTAGTCTTTGGTCTGTCAAATGTACAGGCAGGCAGGGACAAAAAGCCTCTGGTCTGTGCTATTGTCATGAATGAAGTTGCATGTTTCCACCCCCTCTCCTGTTTCACCCATGTCAGAAAGTATCTTCAGAATAATCTTCTCATTCCTGTCTCCATATATTTGTCTAAGATATCTGCATTCTTACACCTCTGCCAGATCTATCAAGGTAAACATTAACTCTCCATGTCTAGTGAATGGTCACCTATTCAGGTTCATCCTGTCACACATTAAGAAACATCACTTCTTTTGTCTGGCACTAGGGGAAATGCCAGACCACTCTATTGTTCCACAATGGACACCCCGAGTACAGTCATTCAACACCTGGCTTCTATTGTTAAATCCAGACCCTGCCTCTCTGGAAGCTCATTGGTCACATCTTAGTCCTTGCCCATCCTGATGCCATGCACCCCTGGGCTTTATCATTGGTCCAGGTAATCTGTTGTTCTCACCTGAGACCAGTCCCCAAGACCTTTTATTGTTCTGCATTGTTTTCCAATGTCTATATCCATGAGCACGTGGTCTTAGACTGTGTGCTTCTGCCGTGATGCCAACTGGCAGTCCACCCCTAAACCCTTTGGGTTTAGGCCATAATCCTTTCTTCATGGACCTCTGCACGTCAGGACAGGTTGTATCACCCCTCTATAAGCTATCAATCACCTCTGTTTTCTTAGTTAAGTATTGTGTGTGTGAATGTTTGACCATTGTTTGTATGCTTGAGAATATTTAGTAAAGAAATAATTATTTTAGCTACCCAGTCTCTGTGTCTATTCTTGGGTTCTTGGGAATTCTAACTCTGGTATACATAGGTCTGATCCTATAGTTATGCCAATTGCTCATTAATATCATAATTCCCCAATGTATTACTAAGAAATAGAACAATTTGGGTAAAATGGTTATCAGTGTGTGGGAGATAGCAACCTCGGGGGGCCAAGTGTGGACACCTGCTGCCTCAGCCAAAGGCCTGATGGAACAGCTCCATCTTGCAGGCTCTACAAAATTGAATAAGATCCCACAGGGCCCTGATCTCAATACGGAGCATGTTCCACCAGGTGGGGGTCATGGCAGAAAAAGCCCTGGCCCTGGCCGAGGCTAGGTGGGTGTCCTTTGGGCCAGGAATCATCAGTAGGTGTTGACTATCAGAGCGTAACGCCCTTTGAGGCATATATGGGAAGAGGAGCTCCCTTAGGTATGTTGGTCCCAGGCTGTATAAGACTTTGATTACCAACACCTTGAAGCGGATCCGGTACTCAACCAGCAACCAGTGTTGGTCCCAGTCTGCATAGGGCTTTAAATGTAAGAATCAGGGCCTTGAATTTGATCCAGAATTCAACTGGGAATCAGTGAAGCTGGCACAGCACCAGATGTATGTGCACTTTCAGTGGTGGCCCTGTGAGAACATGTGCCACTGCATTTTGGACCAGCTGTTGTTTCTGGATCAGTCTCAAGGGTAGCCCTGCATAAATGAGTTACAGTAATCTAACCTGGAGGTGACCGTTGCATGGATCACTGTAGCTAGGTCATGGGGGAAAGGTAGAGTACCAGTTGCCCCACCTGCCATAGATGGAAGAATGCAGATCTTGCAACCTCCGTGACTTGGGCCTCCATTGAAAGTGAGGTGTCCAAGATCACACCCAAACTCTTTATCACTGGTGCAGGTGTTAATAGTACCCTGTCCAGAGTTGTGAGACAGATCTCTGACCCAATTGCTCCACAACTCAGGTACAGGACCTCTGTCTTCATTGGATTCAGTTTCAGTTGACTTTGCATTAACCATACAGTCACAACATTCAGACCTTCAGCTAGAATATCTGAGGTGGTATCCAGCCAGTTGTCCATCATCAGATAGAGCCGGGTGTCATCAGCATACTGGCAATAACCCAGCCCAGCCCAAACCATCAGACTAGCTGGGCGAGGGGGCGCATATAGATATTGAATGCCACCCTCTGTCCCTGACCATGTAGAAGTGAGACTAGCAACTACAAAGCTGTCCCATGTTGGCGAGGCAGTGGACCATGTAGAATGCTGCCATTAGATCTAATGACAACAGCAGTGCCGGCCTGCCCCAATCCAGATGTTGTCGAAGATCATCCATGAGGGCAACCAGTGCTGTCTCCATCCTATAGCAAGGGTAGAAGCCAGGCTAAAATGGGTCCAGGGTAGAGGAACTTTCAGGAAGGCCTGGAGCTGTTCAGCTACCGCTCTCTCAACTACCTTACCCAGGAATGGAAGGTTTGAAAGTGGGTGGTAGTTGGCTGGATTTGTAGGGTCCAAAGATGATTTTTTCAGGAGTGGTTTCACTACTGCTTCTTTTAAAGTCCTTGGAAAAGTCCCAGAACTCAGGGACAAATTGATGATATTTGCAGGGGGGGCATTTTCTATCACCACCAGCTGTGCCAAAACCGAACATCTGATAAGAGCTAAAAAGAAAATGTCATTGCAAATAAAAATTATGTATAGCTGCTTAGTTCCTAAATGATTTAGGAATAAGCTTTGATTTCCAAAATAAGAAAGTTCTCCATAACAGGAAGCACATTACATGCAACTGGAAACAGCCTGTTGCTTAACCAAATCCCAAGCCAGGTATTCACTACTGAAGAAGAGCGAATGGAAGGTACAGGTAAAATGTGTGACGTACAGAGTACAAATGCTTGACATTTACCCACCTTTTGTCTTGTATTTTTTTCCTGTGGGTGCAGATTGTTTCTAGACCTCATGGGAACAACTGTCATTAGCTACCCTTTAGTCAATGAATCCCTGACTCTAATTTGGTGCTTTGCTCACTGAGGCAGGTAAATAAGATATATCTCATTTCCTACATATTAAATTTGGAATAAATCCTTCACTGGAAAATGATGTCTTAAGAAAAATATAAAAATAAAACCTAAACCCAAAGCATCATAATCAGCTGAACCGAGCTTTATGTGTTTTATTATTAGCTATTTAAAAGGAAGGTGCCAAAGCAAACCTTTGGATCCATTTGGGTGATAGAAGCAAGTGGTAAAAGACCTGCTAGCATGGTAAGAAGCTTGATTTTAATATTTTGTTAGTGTTAGCATGCATGAAGCTTGATTTTAATATTTTGTTAGTATTTTAGAATTCAGATAAAGGCAAAATAAATGCTGTTTCTCTTGCAGAGAGTTAAAACTACATTCGTCTGCATTTTTACCATCATGATGATCTTTTTGGTAGTTAAATCATCGTGTGCTCCAAAGGTAAAAAAAAAATGAAGCTAACCCCCTGCAATAATATAGGACATTTTCCAGTGAGTAATTACTATTTTTCTCTTAGCAGAGTAAGATTGTAGCGAGAAACTGGGGTCCACAATCAATGCTGTACCTCAAAGGTCGATGTAAGTTTACTGATTTCTCATTTTGGGAAGAAAACCCCCAGAAATGCTTGATTCAGTTAACTGAGTATTAATTGCTGTCTCTTAGCACTACATTAACAAAACATTCTTACATGATATTAAGTTTTCTGATAACTAGATTGTCCTGCCAATATAGCTATTTTTGCAATGGCTTACTACATTATGACATTAGAAAAAGCGCCTAGAAGAATACATCAGCTATATGTACTACTAAGCATTTACTAGTAGTATAAATAAATACTTATAAATATTCTTATGCATAAATATTCTTATGCTGTACTATTTTCAGTTACAGAAGTAGCATACTGAATAAATTGTATAGCATTATTGGCATGAAAACCAAACTTTGCTCAAGATCTTTGGGGTAGCTGAATATTTACCAAAAAAAAATGTTGCAATTTTATCTTAAAAGAAAACGTTAAAATTTTATTTTTGACATTAAAGAAGAAATGACTCCTGAACAAACCATGCATTTCAGCTGGAAGTTTTTAAGAAGCTCCCAGATTAGTTCTATAACTGTGGCGCTATGGTGCTGATGCTGAAGGAGCTATATAAAATATTTTTTTTCTTAACTTCAATTCAAATATAAGAGATATGTGAACCTCCAGAAGTGAAAGTTTACATGGCTGTAGCATTGTAACCAGGAGTATACATCCCTGAAAACTGAGGTTACTGTTACTGTTTTTGAGAGCCAGTTTGGTTTAGTGGTTAAGCGTGCAGACTCTAATCTGGGAGAACTGGATTTGATTCCCCACTCCTCCACTTGCACCTGCTGGATGACCCTGGGCAAGCCATAGTTCTGGCACAGCTGTTCTTGAAAAAGAGCAGTTTCTGTCAGAGCTCTCTCAGCCCCACCTACCTCACAGGGTGTCTGTTGTGGGGAGGGGAAGGGAAAGGAGTTGGTAAGCCGCTCTGAGACTCCTTTGGGTAATGAAGGGCAGGTATAAATCCAATCTCTTCTTCTTTGACCATTGTGCCAGAAATAAAGAGGTAATATCAGTCAACTATTTCATAGCTTCTACATATCTGGGTGCAAATGACTGATTTGTTGCTACTGATGTTGATATGGGGAAAGCAGATCTGCAGTTGTCTTAGGCCAGAGGCTCAGAGCTAGATTTTATTTAAAGGAGGCTTCTGGCTTTTACTGTCTCTCCCTCTCTCTCTCTGTCTGTCTATCTAATGTACACATTTATAACCCTGCTTTTCTTCCAAATGGGGATCTCTCCAGAAGGCTTACAGCATCATTCTACTCTCCTCCATTTTATCCTCACAATACCCGAGAGCCAGAGCCAGTTTTGTGTCACAGTTAAGAGCGGCATCTGCTTCGTATGTACTGGGCCCCAGGTTCAGTTTATGGAATCTCCAGTTAAAAGGATCTTAGGCAGCTGGTGTTGGGAAAGACCTCTCTCTACCTGAGACTGAGGAAGCAAATGTTCCCTATTTCATTTCTTGTTATGCTTGTTTATATTTCTGTCAGTGGTTTTTGTTCTCTGCTTTTTCAAGGACAGCTCTTGTCAGAACTATGGTTTGCCCAAGGTCATCCAGCAGATGCAAGTGGAGGAGTGGGGAATCAAACCTGGTTCTCCCAGATTAGAGTCTGCGCACTTAACCACTAAACCAAATTTGTGTAACAGTTTAAGTAAGATCAACTTTTGTTCAGCATTTCTAGGCTAGATGTTGCAACAGAAAGATTAGAAGAGCACAGCAGATCTGATAGTTCTGAACAGATTACTGGGCAGGCCGCAGGAGAATTTAAAATCTGGAATTCCCAGGTTCAAATCCCCACTCAGGCCATAGAAGCTTGCTGGGTGAGCTTGGGCCTGTTACACTCTCTCAGCCTAACCTATCTTACAGGATTCTTGTGAGAATAAAATGGGGGGGGAAGAATGATGTAAGCCACTTTGGGCCCCCATTGGGGAGAAAAGTGGGGTATAAATGAATTAAATAAATCAATAATAAATATAACAAACATAAACTAATACTAGGGTCCCTACTGGGGAGAACAGATTTTTATAATCAGTATATATTAATTATATTCATATAATCAATATACAAATATAAAAGAAGTAGCTTCCTTCATTCCTTTCCTTGTTGTGCTCTATACGGGAGAAAGACTTAGTGCAGAATTACCATGTACTGGTGGGCTGCTTCCACAGATGGTTGACATGGAGGGGGAAGGATTGGTCAGCATTCATTATGAACTCTACTGCTATGCTCTCAGCTTCCTGGAGTTGTCTTTTGGATGCATGACTTTTTCTTTTTGCGATGGTTGCACAGGATACTGGATATTTACTAGCCACATACTTGCCTCTACAGTTCAGGACTGAGCTGCCTGTGACTTGCAATTTAAATCCATAACAACATACAGTTCAATTTAAGGCCTTTGAAGCAGCACACAGAACTCTAAATGACATAGTTTTGCTTTTGGAGAGAAGGCAGCCCTTTGTTTGGAGAGATGGTATTCAGCAATGGATAATACACTGTAAACAGAGAAGGGTGAGGAAAGGATGGTGTCCCGTCACCATTCCATCCAAGAAGTGCTCAGGTTGTCCAATCCTGAACTCCCTCGCTGATTGTTCTTCCCCATGAGAAAGAGGCTGAGAGTGTGTGACTGGCCCAAGGTCACCCAGCAACCTTTGACAGGAGAATGGGGGTTCAAACCTGGGTCTCCCCGGATCTTAGCTGTACATTCTAGCCACTACACCACTCTGGCTGAGCAGCTACTGTATCTTTCCCCTGGCCACAGGAAATTGACGGGTTCTTAGCCTTTGCAATAGTAGCATGGAGGTGGCTTGCCTAGGCCGTTCTCACTGTGCACAATCTTACTGTCTACCTTACTGGGCTGTTGGAACACCACAATGTATAGAAAGCCCTGTGAACAGTGTAAGTATCATGCAAATACTAAGCATTACTATTGGTTAGTAATGGGGTGGGAGATGGCCTGGTAAACCCTGTGCTCTTTTTTAAAAGGCAAGATATAATTTAAAAAAAATGATAAATAAGCAGTTGCTGCCAAAAAATGTTGGCTCCGACAGGCTCAATATTAGGTTCTGATTTCTTTGTGATTCCCTCAGCTGCCTCTTTTTCTTGCTCCTTTAAGAATAACCCTTCCTGGCTAACAAGTCCTGTGCCTTCTCTCTGCATTTTTATCAAGAAAAATAAAAGCCTCGTGCTCTGATCCTTCTTTTATTACAGCTAAATCAAACTGCAGAATGTTTTTTTGCAAAACAAGGGCAGTAGCACCTGAAACTCATCCAGCTGTGTACAACAAACAGTAATGGGTTTCTTCTAGGAATGCTCTAATTACGGACATGAGTGTGCAAACTTTCCTCAAGGAGGGGAGGGAAACTGGTTTCTTTCAGTCTGTAAAAATCACATTGGAAAAGAAAAAAACCAGAGAGAAAAAAAAGAAAAAAACTGGAAAGGAAATGCATAGAGGGGAGATCTACCTTGACACTGAATATTGAGCTATCCCCAGATATTCCAGAGTAGAATGAAGGCAGAAATCAAAGGACTGCTGCTCAAGATGGGTCAGGGTAAAATGAAGACAAGGCTGGAATAATCAGACCCATCTTCAGCCCTTTTTAAAATGGTTCAGTTGCAGAGGTAGATGGGCCTCAACTCAGACTGGCACTGCACCACTAAAGGAGGGATGCTTATCTCTCTTCTCCTCTGTCATTTCCCCAACCTCAAAAAGAGTTCTGGAGCTGGGACTGGCTCCAATGGGATTGTTTAGGCAATCTGCATTTTTTTATCTTGAGGTCCTGGTGATACAAAAATCAAATGTATTTTATTTTAAGCACTCCATCAGTTCAAAGAAGAAAAAGAAGCATTAATCAACTAACCCTTTTAAAACATTTTCACCCTTCTTTCTCCACAACAAGGGACCCAAACTGCAGCTTCTTTACACAGGGGTTTCAGGTGAGCAGCTGAAGCCGAGAATGGGGCAGGCAGGCGTTTCCCAGAGCATGCAGCTCTGAGTGGCATGGGGAAGATCAAGGAGGGGGCGGACAGGGATTTCCCAGGGCGTGCGGCTCTGTGGGACACAGGGAAGATTGAGGACGGGGCAGGCAGGCATTTCCTGGAGCGCATGGCTCTGTGGGACACAGGGAAGATCAAGGACAGGGCGGGCAGGTGTTTCCTGGAGTGCAGCATGGGGAAGATCGAGGGCGGGGTGGGCAGGCCTTTCCTGGAGTGCACGGCTCCATGCAGCACAGGGAAGATCAAGGACGGGGCGGGTAGGCCTTTCCAGAGTGCACGTGGCACAGGGAAGATTGAGAATGAGGCGAGCAACTTGCCTTCCTCTGTCTGCTTCCTTGTGGTCTGACTGAGGGCTGCTGGTAGAAGGGGGTGGAGCTTGGTCATGTGCCCGCCCCCTTGGCTCCTCACTACCAGAGCGCCGCTCCCCTGCAAACTGACCCCTGGTCCTCCCCATCCTTAACCTTCTGCTCACTGAACATATGATTATAGAACTACAAGTGGAGACCCGCAAGAAACTTGCAGGATGGTTATCTCATTCGTCACACCTTTGCTTCCTCTCCTCGACCCCTACCTCCCTCACACTATTTCTCCCCTGTGCCCTCCTTTTCTTACTCTCTATTTCTCCTCCATGCATGTGACTTCCTCTCTCTTTCTGATCTGTCATCTTTCTCTTTGTTTTTCTGCCTCCCCATTTCATCACGCTTTCTCTCTCTTTCTGCCCCCCACCCCATCATTCTTCCTGCCCCCATCACTCTCCCAGCCTCCTGCCTGCTTCCTCCCCCACTCTGCAGAGCAGCAGTAGCAGTGGTGGTAGTGCTCTCAGCCACCCACCTGCTTCCTCTCCCCCACAGCAGCAGTGGCAGCACTCTGGGAATCACAACGCATTTCCCAGCTACAGAGATCAATTCACCTTAGGGCTGCCAGCTCCAGGTTGGGAAATTCCTGGAGATTTGGGGGTGGAGCCTTAGGACAGTGAGGCTTGGGGAGGCAAGCAGCCTCAGCAGGGTATGATGCCATAGACTCAACCCTCCAAAACAGCCATTTTATCCAGGGGAACTGATTTCTGTCTCCTGGACAACAGTTGTAATTCTTTGTGATCTCCAGTCCTCACCCAGAAGCTGACAATGGTGGTTCTTGTGGAGGAAATGGCTGGAGGGTGGAATCTATGACATTATACCAGTCCAAAGTTCCTCCCCTCCTCAAATCCCACCCTCTCCAGGCTTCACCCCTCAAATGTCCAGGGATTTCCCAACCTGGAGCTGGCAACCATATTTCCTTCCCAACCAATAGCCAACCTACCTTTATCTGCCTCTCTGTCTCCTGTTTTCCATCTCCACCCCCCAGCCTCTACCTAGGAAAATTACAGTCTTTCTCCACAGTGAGGGCCAAAGCAGCTTTCATTATTCCCTCCTCCTTTTTATCTCCACAACAACCCTGTGAGGTTGGTTAGGCTGAAATATGTGACTGGTCCAAAATCACACAGTCACCTTCCACTGCAAGATGGGGATCTGAACCTGGGTCTTGCAGACTCTACTTTGAAGCTCTAACTGCTGCACCTCACTGGCTTTCATAGGGTGACTGCTGATGAATGGTAGCAAGCAGCCGAGGCTAGGTGAGTCATGCAAATGAGGAGGGACCTGACAACCCTAGACTACTGCCAGGCCTAGAGTGGCCAACCTCCAAATGGGCCCTGGAGACCCCCAGAATTACAACTGGACTCTAGACAGCAGAGGTCTGTCTCCCTGCAGAAAATGGCTGCTTTGGAGGGTGGACTCTGTGGCATTATACCCAGCTGAGGCCTCTCCCTTCCCAAACCCAGCCCTCCTTAGAGTCCACCACAAAATCTCTAGAAATCCCCCAGCCTGGCACTGGCAGCTCTAGTGAGGCCTGGCCCCAAGGCTTCCTCCCTCCCTTCCTCCCTCCAAGGCGGAAAGAGGCCTGGAAAAGGCCCTTCCCCCACCCTTTTACTGACAGAGCCAGTTAGAAGCCTCCCCCCCAACATTCTAATCTCTCACCGTTGATGCCTGGAGTTAGGTCCCTGCAGAGGCCATTTCAAAAGGCTTTTTGGGGAATTCAACCGTTCCTGAAGGGATTTCTTCACTTTTTGGATTTTTCTACAAACCCACGATGTCCACTGACTATGCAGGAAAAGCTGTTGGGGGACAGTGAGCCCCCTGTTGGTGGGAATAGGTATCTGCACATTTTGGCTATTAGAATAAGGATAAGGTACTGATGTGATGGTATATTACACTTACAAAACTTCACTGTATCTCAGATACATACTCACCTTTCTGCTGGAGGGAACATGGGGAGCAGGGCACGTTTTTACATTGTTGGTAGTCCTGTATCAGAGTCAAAGAATTTTGGTTTAAGATTTTTGGTTTTATCAAAGACATCTTAGGATATGATATCAAATGGTCACCGGATTTGGTACTATTGGACCTGTGGCAGGACAATCGAATTCCAAAAATATGACAAGAATTTATCTCTCTTCTACTGACAGCAGTGAAAACTGTGATTGCTAATAGGTGGAAGGATCCTAATCCAATTCCAATTTCACAACGGTACTTAAAATTCTGGGAATATTGTGCAGTTGACAAGACAGACACAATTTATTGCACTGAAAATCCTGTTGCACACTCCACCTTGATCTCTAACTGGTTTCCATTCCTGGAATATGCCTTTGGAAACAATTCATCTTTGTGGCAGTCTATACCACAGAAATCCCACAAACTCATCAACTGTACTGATGGACAGCTAATTCTTTAGGAGCTTCATGTTATACATGCTTTGATTGTTCTTTTGTCAGTAGACAGGATTCTGTTTCTGAGAGACATTTATGAAGTTTCAAACTTGTTGTGTTTTGTTTAAATGTTTGTAATACTTTGAAGACTTAAAATAATATTTTTTTTAAAGATTCATTTAAGTTCTTAGGATCTTTGGTATCCAGTAGCTGCTATCATGGTGTTTATGACCTCTTTTAGATGCACTGGATTAGTGAAACTCAAAACAAACTGATCCAGGGTTAAAGAAACAAAGTCCTGGTGTAAATCCATGTTTTATTTTCTCTCGTCATTATTTTGTTGAGAGCTGCCGAACAGTCCATAAAAGCAGTTTACTTCCCATCTGCCAATGCTAAGCTAGAAAAAAAGAGACTTACACCCAAAGCAGAAGCTTTAAAGATGCAGGTAACAAACAAATTCACAGGCAGTTATCTCAAGGACACCAGTCATCTCACAATGGTCAGATTCTCAGGAGCAATGATGAACTGAACTGCTTGCAGCCAGGCTGTGGTGCAGTGGTAGAGTGTCTGCTTGGCATACAAAAGATCCTAGGTTCAATCCCTGGCATCTCCAGTGGAAAGGATCATGTCGTAAGTGGTGTGAAAGACCTCTACCTGAAACCTTGCAGAGCTTCTGCCAGTCTGAGTAGACAAAACTGACCTTGATGGACCAACAGTTTGATTCAGTACAGGGCAGCTCAATGTGGTTTGTAGATAATTTATGTTTACTACCTTAGGCACCATAAACCTTTTATGACTGCCCAAGTGACAGAAATGTTGTCTCCCCATCCCCCCCAGCCTTTAATCATTTCTCTTGAATAAGACTTTTACATTCAAGTCTACTTAAATATTTGAAAGGGAAGGGGAATGCTCAGTATAGCCACCTCTGGGTTTCATTCAGAGGCTCTCAAGGAGAGCACAGTTTCCCTGTTTCCATTATCTATAAAGCCAAATCATATTCCATATTTAATGTATGGTTGGAAGATTTTTGAATGTAGGTGTCAGGTGACCCTGCCATAGGGTAGAAGGGAGGGGTGGAGGTGTCCGTTGGTCTGTATCTTTTCATGTCTGGTATGTGGGGAGGTGAGTAGGTTGCCCGGGCAACGCAGAGATTCACAGCCCGGGTTATCTGCAGATGCCCCAAACGGCCTTGGTTTCTCCAGGATAGTTTTCTTTTCCTTTCTCCTGGGAAGACAGCTTGGCCGTTGGGATATTTACCGCTTTACAACTTTTGCACCTTTCTCTCCTGCGCGCGGGCTTGTTAGCTATTGGTAGGCTCTAAGGGGGGGGGGGCGACCCAAGAGGGTATGTCTGAAGATGTTTCTTTGTGTGCTTTATTCCTGACAATAGAATATTAGTGTGCCTTTAGAACTGCTGCTCGAATAAACGCTATCTTCTTATGAAGCCTGGTGTTTGACTGACTTTCTGAAGTGCCTGACAGTAGGGTTGGAGGATTTTTGAAAACTGAAAACTGCTAAGATTCTCATTTACATGGTTATTAAAGGAAATGGAGCCAAAGCCCTTTTGAATCAGTCAGCTGAATCCCTCCAGATTCTGTCTCATGCACTGAGATTGTAGCAGTACAAATAATAGATCTTGCTTGATATCGAGAGTCTGTTTTCCCTGTTTCACCATTTCAGATGGGATTAATAACAACAAGTAGCCATTGAAGGGATTTTTCTCATCATGGTGAGGTTTCTGTATTTTAAAAAGTAAATTCAATCTTTTTCAGGATCATAGTACTCCACTGCATATTTAAATAGCTACACAACTCAATTTTTAGATATAATTTGGCTTTCTCTTTTTTACGTAGATGGAAGAAGATATGTTCCTGCTGATGATAAACAGCAGTGTTACAACCTTGGCTTGGATGATCTGAATGCAGTTTTGAAAAGTATTTATTTGTAATTATATCCATCCACAGTATTTTATGCATCATGTTTGGAATCCAGTTTACAAACTCTGATTTTTCTACTTCTTATAGCATAATTTGTTTCTGTTTTTGTTTTAATTACTCATTGTTTATATAGGTTGTACAGTGGTGTAACAATTTTAGGATTAAACAAATTCAAAAATGGTAATTTTGAGTGGAATTTAAATGTCATTTAGCATAACGGGCTTAGATTTGACAAGAACCCATTCTCAAGCCCTGTCATATTAATGGAGTGGTAGTTATTCTAGGGAGCATGATATCTTTCCAGTCTCTCATTGTGTTTTCACATAAACTACATAGAAATTGTAACCCACTCCTTCCCAAGAACCTGATCACCAATCTTCCCTCTAAGCTCCACAGTGTTCTACCTTGTGAGCAAAAAGGCTAGTAGCATTAAAGTTGTGAGCAAGTCTACATTTGACTATTACGCAAATTATTTTTAGAAGACAATTTCTATAACCTCGTAAAAATCTCAGAAAGAATTCTTTTAAACTATATTTTAAAAATAATTTAAACATTATAAGAGACAACAGAATCAGGTCAAATTTCATTACACAAAATGTTGTCCTCTACAGGGGTAGACCAGGCCTCCAGAGAACAGGTCTACCTGCCCCTTTCCACTATACTGGTAGACTTGGCCTCAGGAGAACAGGTATACCCACCCCTTTCCACTATACTGGTAGACCTGGCCTTCAGAGAACAGGTCTACCCACCCCAGTCCACTATATTGGTAGACGTGGCCTCTGGAGAACAGGTCTACTGCCCCCTTTCCACTATGTTGGTAGACCTGGCCTTGGACTACCACCCTGCACAGACTCTTAGAAAACATATCAACACGTGAAGTGGGGGAATTCTTGCAGTCTCTTTTGGGTTTTTTAGTGAAATATGACAACCAGCATTAGAGGTCAAGTATAACAAAGGTGGAACAATCACTGTCAGAACGCTGCCTAACCGAACAAACAGGAAGTTGCTTAAATGTTATCAACCTGCCCAAATTACTTATTTATTCAGATAGTTATATCCCGCTTTCCCCTATGACTCAAGGCAGCTTACAAATCATATTGAAAAGAGTAATAGGGGTGTGCAAAAAAAAAATCTGTTTTTCTGGCTCAATTATAGTCTATAGGGATTCATTATAGTCAATGGGCCCCATAGGCTATAATGGAGAATCAATCTAGGGGTATCTGAGGGGGTATTTTTGAAGTAGAGGCACCAAATTTGCAGTGTATCTGCTAATGCCTCTTCCTCAACTCCCCCCCTAAATTTCAAAATGATTAGACCAGGGGGTCCAATTCTATGGGCCCCAGAAGGAGGTGCACCATCCTCCATTGTTTCATATGGAAGCTTGGTTGTGAGCTGAAGTAGAAATCCTCTGAGCTGGCCTCAGAAATGTTGTGCACCAGCACCCCAAGCACAGCTTAAAGGAAATTGTGCTTATCACCCATCTCCATGTCTTCTTAATGGTGTGTGTGTGCGTTTGTGTGAGAATACTGTTGAATTCAGCCAGGTGATAAACCATATTTAAGCCTATTAAAACACATTAGGACTTACTTAACTATTGCTGTTCTAATTGAAATAAGTCAGATTTCTAATAAATAGAGTTCCTTCAAACTATAGTTTATATCTAAATCCAAAAGAGTAGGCACAAAGTTAATTTTTTTTCTAGTATAAAGAAGTGGAAAAATTGAAATGAATAATAATAATAATAATAGTTGTTGTTATTATTATATGATGTTGCATGTAGTATAAGTAAAGCTAATGGGAGAACCATAGTCATGAAAACTTTAAAGGGACTAAGAACAAAAAGACTATGCGAATTTTCATATATTAGCATTTTTGTATAGCCTTTTTTTGTTCTTGGTCCCTTGTGTGTTGTGTAACTAGGAGATCCTAAGAAAATAGATTCATATTGATAAACATTTAAAACATGCATTTCTTTTATCCATACAGGTTACAAAGGTTCACTGCCAGTAAATTCTTGAATATCAGAACATTAACAACTCAAAATATGGACTCAGACTACTTGAAATAATGTTTGTTTTTCTTTTCCTTCACATTTTCAAAACACTGTAAATAATTTTAATTTCTCCTATTTTGTACCATTACTAAATGTGGTCAAACAAAAAGCTTTATTAAACATTGATTACTTCCATTCAGTCTGCTTTACTAAGTATAGTTATTTAATCTTATTGATGTTATAACTGAAGTTTTGGATGTACTGAAGTCACTAATGTGAAATCCTTGATGGTCTTGATTGTAACAGATAAATAAATAACAGAAAAGACAATGTTCTACTGGCAAAAAAGTTGCAGTGTAAGTGTTGGGGGACCACAAGGAAATGTAGGGGGAGCTACTTGGAAATGTTTCCAGTTTCTCCCTCCAGGTTTGCAAAACATAGCTCACCCTCCCCATCCCTCCCACCTTTTACTGACTCTCAGCTGCTTTCAGCACTCAGTTCCTCCTGGTATATGCTCAGCCCTCATCAAGATATTTTGTTTGCAGGGAGGGAAGAGGTTCATCAGGTAATTTACAAAGTCATTTTTTTTGCATCCTTGGGGACTATTCCCAATGTGCAGAAATCTCCACCTTGCCTGTGGGTGACCCAGCTGGAACAAACTACCCAGATGCTGTTAGATAAAGTGATGATAATGATACATTTAAGATTCCAGAACTTCTTGAAACAGCAACATACAATGCTTTACCAAAGCTACCACTTTTATTGTTCTTACTCACAGAAAACATTTTGTTTTGTTTATGCAGTTTCTGTCAGCTAGGCCTCTGGCTGCCACAGGAGTGGGGTGACTCTGGAATGTTAAGTTTCTATTCTGCAGCATCTTCTGGGTTTCTATGATCTCTGGTTGACCTTCAGTGCCTAGTGTAGTGTTTCTCCTGGGAACTGATGCCCATTATTTTGGCGGCCTTATACCTGACCCCTGATTGTCCCTGGTCCATCAGGGGGCCTCCTTGAATGATGTATAACTGCTTGCTTCGTGCGCTCTTATTTAGTTTTAACATGAAATGGTTTAGATATCTGCATACTATCAATTGTCTCAATAAACTTTACTTTGAAAGAAAGCTGCTGGGAACTGATTGCTGCAGGAGTCTGACACTTTCTTCCATTTCCTATTTAAATGCCAGTTGCATAGCCAGACGATAGCATATCTATTGTATCTATTTTGCAGGGCACGGAACACCTTACCACATACAGGGAATATGAACTTTAATCCTATTTAAAATACCACAAAACTAAAAATAACCGAGCAGGAATCCTTCTTAGTAGGGTATTATTTTAGAATTTAGAGTTGACAAAGGCTGCAATCACACACACTAAAGAATCCACTTTCAATCCACTTTCAATGCATTTTCCAACTGGATTTTGACAGTTCACACAGGGCGATTCTGCATCTTGCATTTGCTCCACATTTTCTCAACTGGGAGGAAAAAGTACAGCTCAAAATCACATCCAAATACCTCAGGGCAACGTACTAACTGCAAAGTAACCCCTGAATGGCCATAAAATGGCCATAAATCTATGCAAAAAGTGCCATAAAAGCCGATGATCAAAGAGAGTGAAAGTGGCATGGAGTGTGGAAGCTACCATAAAATCTGATAACCAAAGGAAGTGAGAGCATCATGCAATGCAGAGGGGAATTTCTGTTCCAATGTGGGTTTCGTAAAACAACGGAGGGAAAAGCCAATGCAGAATCAGCCACAGTAAAAACCAGTTGGAAAATGCATTGAAAGTGGATTATTTAGTGTGTGTGATTGCAGCCAGAGTTTAAACATGCAGAGGAATGGAGCACTGTTTAAAGAAAATCACTCAGTTTATTAAAGAAGAAATAAACTCTGACAGAGCAGAGGAGAGGGAGAGAGATTAAACTAACTAATTGCTGTGAGAGACAGGAATGAAGTGGGAGGGCTCAGTTGGAGCAGGAAGTCTTCAAAGAACCAATCAGAAGACAGAAAGGATATAATTTGAAATTGTGGGAAGTCTCCAGTCTAGCTATGCTAACTAGCAGTCCTTCAACTGTCCCCGATAGGCTGTTATTCTGATCTTCTTCAAGTCTATTCCAACACTAGGAATAAGGCCCGTTGTGGAAATAAATACAATGAGCTCTAGAAAGAGGCTCTGGGAGAGTGCCAAGGCCTTGGACACTCAGCATCAATTTGCTGTGCTGACCTCAGCAGGGTATAATGATACAAAGTCCACCATTTTCTCCAGAGGAACTGATCTCTGCTACCTGAAGAGCAGTTGTAATTTTGAGTGATCTCCAGCCCTCACCTGCAGATTGGCAACAATGGTTCCCCAGGAGGAAATGGCTGGTTGGGAGGGTGGAGTCTATGGCATTGTACCTGGGCGTCAACCTGCCATTATCTGCCCCTCTGGTTTCAGCTTTCCATCTCCTTCCCCCTCCTTTCTGGAGATCAGTTGTAATTCTGAGTGATCTCCACCTCCACATCTGGAGATTGGCAACAGTGGTTCCACAGGAGGGAATGGCTGCTTGAGACGGTGGAGTCTATGGCATTGTACCTGTCTGAGATCCCACCCCTTGTCAAACCTCACCCTCTCCAGGTTCCATCCCCCAAATCTCCAGGAATTTCCCACCTGGAGTTGGCAACCCTAAATCCTTCCCAGCTAAGCATCAACCTACCTTTATTGCCCCCCTCACTCTTCAGCTTTCCATCTCCCCCCACACCTGCAGCCTCTACCGTGGTCTGAAGCCCTGACTGCTACGTCACATTGGCTGTCATGGGGGGCATCTCAGCAGGGTATAAGGACACAGAGTCCACCATTTTCTCCAGGGAAACTGATCTCTGCCATCTGGAAAGCAGTTGAAAGTCTGAGTGATCTTCAGCCCTCACCTGGAGATTGGCAACAATGGTTTCCCAGGAGGAAAAGTAGTCTTTCTCTGAAACGGGGACCAAAGCAGCTGACATCATTCTCCTCTCCCCCTTTTGACTTGCACAACAATCTTGTGAGGTAGGTTATGCTGAAAGTCTGTGACTGGTTCAATATCACCCACTCAGCTTCTACAGCAAGAACCTGGATCTAGCAGACCCTGCTCTGAAGCACTGACTGCGACACCTAGGGTAGTCAACCTCCAGGTGGAGCCTGAAGATCACCAGGTATCACAAGTGAATGCCAGACAACAGATCTCTCCTTCCCCTGGAGAATATAACTGCTTTGGAAGGTGGGCTTTACGGCATTCTGTTCAGCTGAGGCCTCTCCCCTCCCAACCCCTGGCTTCCATAGATTCTACCAAAAATCTCCAGGAATCTCCCTACCTGGAGCTGGTAACCCTAGTCAGGACTGGCCCCAATGAGTTCTTCACAAAGGCCTGTGAAGGGTTTCCTTCCTTTGTCTGAACCAAGCTTGGTTGCCTACTGTGGCGAAACGAGTTCTAGTTTACAACTCAGCTGTTTGCCTCCCACCCTCATCCCATGGGCATATTTCACTCCTTAGATTCGCTGCCACCACTCATGGAATTGTCACTGCCTTTTTAGAGGGACAGTGAGACCCCTCAAGCCAAATCTCCCTATTTGGAGATGGAATCCCCAATTTTGGGGGATTCCTGGAAAGTTGGCAACCCAAGGGTCTGGCCTTTCCTTGCTTCCCTCCCTTTGGTATTGTGCAGAGCAGGGAAGGCTATGTTGTCAGAGCACAACACAGATTATTAGCCCAAATAAAAGAATTTATTTAACAATTTACACAATTATGGAGCACACAAACACTAAATAAAGTTTAGTTGGCAACCCAAGGGTCTGGGGAAAGTTGGCAACCCAAGGGTCTGGCCTTTCCTTGCTTCTCTCCCTTTGGTATTGTGCAGAGCAGGGGAGGCTATGTGGTCAGAGCACAACACAGATTATTAGCCCAAATAAAATAACTTATTTAACAATTTACACAAGTATGGAGCACATGCACACTAAATAAATAAGGCACAACTGTAGTAGTAAGCACACACAATGAACCGGCATAAATCAACAGGGGTTAAATGCAATCCTCTTTCCCTACACACAATACTCTCTACCTCTGGAGGTCGTGGGCTCAGGATAGGTTCTCTCCTTGGGCTGGCCTCTGGCTCTGCTTCAGCCTCTCTCTCTTGCCCAAGAAAGCAGGAAAACTTCCATTCATTCCCCTGTCCAGTCGACTGTGGAGTGTCTGAATTTCTGCTGCCTCCCAGGGTTCCCCCACCTCTCTGGCTTGTGGCCTAGCTGGAGTCTATATTGATGCTGCCCTGCCCCTTGGGATAGTCCCTCTTTTCCTGCACTTTTTGGCCTTGAGGCAGCTGGGAGCTGTAGGCCAGCAGATGAGGAAGCCCATTCAACCCAGTGAGTGATACCCCTGCAGGCCCCTCTCTGGAACTACAGCTCAATTAAACCTTACAGGGGAACATTTTAAACAAAGAACCACAGATGGCAGCCATCTTACAAACACAGGTAACTGCCATTTCGTTACATGTACCAACAGCCACTGAGGGAAAAGTTAGTCCCACACAGGAGGCAAGCAGGAGAAGCATCTTCGTCAAGAGAGAAGGCCGTTTGCTAGTAACCTACCAACAGCCACTGAGGGAAAAATTAGCCCCACACAGGAGGCAAGCAGGAGAAGCATCTTCAATCAAGAGAGAAAGCCCTTTGCCAGTAATTCTGACAGGGCACAGTGGCTGAAGGAGTGGGCGGGGAAGAGGAGCAGACCCAGCATCCAGCTAATGGCATGTGAGTACTCTTGCGTGGCGGCTGGGCGGTACTCAGGCAACACAGCCAGTGAATAGGGACATATTCTGAGTGACAGATCAGGGAGCCAACTGTTTTGGGAGTGTGTGGAATGTTTTGGAAAGTACCATCCCAAATGACAATTATTATATAGGGAGATCAGGACAATGCAATTCTGATTTGTTAGTATCAACAAGAGTTTGACCAGCTATTTTCAGAAACAGAACTGATCAATGAAATGCCAAATATTCACAATATGGTCTTACCAGGAATATAGACCAAATGAACACAAAGTCTTTGGGCTCATTCTTACAAACTATAGATGAGATGGCAAATGTATTTCTAGGCTATATCACTTCTGACTACAGAAACTCAGATGACTGAATGTTCATCCATGCAAAAACAAAAATATCCGCCCCGATACATATTAGCATATCAGCAAAAAGGCCAATCTAGAATGTTTTTCCCTGTTGGCTGCAATGTTCCCTCTAAGCTGAGTTAGTGTGAGCTAACTCACAGTTTTTTAGCCTCCAGCCTGTACATTTTGTCTTAGTTTAGGAAGGATGGCTCCAGAGCAAACTAATGGTTGGACCACCATGCTAGTCAATGGTGGTCGGACCACCATGCCCTGAGGGACTGAGTGAATGTGTCACCCCAACCCTGTTGCAATTTTAGCTCGCCTGCAGAGCCAAATGGACCCTTTGCAGCTTCAGATGGCTCTTCGGGATCCATTGCCCCCTGGTGGCTCGTTAGATGAACTAGTCAAGGACGGGCACGGCCGACTCTCGGCAGCCATTGACGAGATCACTTCCAGATGCCCTCTGTGCCCTCACTCAAAGCTGGCTCTTTGGTATACCCAGGAGCTGAGGCTGATGAAACAAAGACTCAGATGGCTAGAGAGACAGTGGTGGGGTGCTTGTGATGAGGCAACAAGAGCATCCTATAGGACATTTATGAGGTCCTATGAGATGGCAGTCAAGGCTGCTAAGAGGGAGTTCTAAGCAACCACGACTGCATCTGCAAGCTCACGCACAATTGTATAGAACAATTCAGTCCTTAACAGGTCTGCCACAGGGCAGACAAAATACTAGGAAATTGGATATAGGCTGTGAGGCTTTTGCGAGCTACTTTGTAGGTAAAGTCTTGCTACTCCGCTGCGACCTCCTGGCCACATTTGAGACAGTGAGCGAACTCAAGGCTCCATGCATGTCTTCTGGTCCCATTCTTGATTATTTCAGTCCACTCAGCCTAGAGGAAGTTGACAGATTGATCTCAACGGTACGCCCAACCACATGCAGCCTTGATCCGTGCCCCTCTTGGCTAATTAAAGCTGGCCGCGAGGGGTTCTGAGGCACCCTTAGGGACATTATCAACAAGTTCCTCTCTGAGGGGCTGTAGCCAGGGGCTCTCAAGGAAGCAATGGTCTGCCCTCTCCTGAAAAAAACATCTTTGGATCCAGCCAAAGTGGCCAACTATTGGCTGGTTTCCAATTTGCCCTATTTGGGCAAATTAATAGAGAGGGTGGTAGCGATACAGTTGCAGAGCTTTCTGGATGACACTTCCACACTAGATCCCTTCCAGTCCAGCTTCCGCCCGGGCCATGGGATGGAGACAGCACTGGTTGCCCTCACAGATGACCTCCAGAGGCATCTGGATCAGGGTGGGATGGCGGTGCTGCTGTTGTTGGACCTGTCGGCGGCGTTCAACACAGTCATCAGCTGCTTGCCCACCACCTCGCTGACATGGGGGTTCAGGGGTTTGCCTTGCAATGGCTTGTCCCCTTTCTCCAGGGTTGGGGACAAAGGGTGGCACTCGGGGAGCAGCTGTCCTGAAGACACCTGTATAATTTTGCCCCAGAATACACATGTGTGTGCCTGACATACAAGGGAAACACTCCAAATGTCAAGGGCTTTAGACATGTAGGCCATTTGGATAACAGACCTTCCATAGAGTTTTGGGTGAATGCTAGATCAGTGTCCCAACACGATGACATCACTTCTGGATCGTACTGAAACTGATGTTACAACATTGACACAATGTTGAAAAGGTAATCTCCTGTTGGTTGACAGCCATGGGATGACAGCCCTGGTCTTCATCCCTCTCTTTCTACTTTGTATCTGGGATAGGGTAATAAAATTGATTAAATATCTGTCTCCCTTTCATCTTTTCCCCTTAAAGATTTATTAGCCCTGGTCACACAGGAGGATTTGCCCCGCGAAACAGACGGGTTGAGGGCGCATCAAACGGGTGCAATCATACGGCAACATCTGGGAAGCATAGCGCACCCACCACCAACCCATACTGTCGGCCCGAAGAAGCGGATTTAAAAAGTACCAGCAAAAGGGTAGTAGCAACCGGAAAATGCGGGTCGCAGGCGAGTGTCGGATCGTGGAAGCGGAGTTAATCCAGCGCATCCGGCACACGCATGCGTCCCATCACACCAGATGTGTTTATTCCAAGCCTCCACAGTATGCGAAGAAACGTAAGATTGTGCATGCGCAAGAATCCGAAAGCGAAACCCTTTGATGTGCTTCAACATCGCCGTGTGATCACCGGCTATCGGCATCTGCGCAGCATCTCAGGGACCCGTCTGATTGCGCTACCGCGCATCTTTTTGCTCCGGCTCTAATTTGCCTCCTTTCAGCAGCACAGTATCCCGCTCATGTGACCGGGACCATAGTGCCTAACTAGAAAACTCAGTTTGCAAGACCTGAGAATATCTGTCAATGACAGGATGTTTTGGAGGACATTAATTCATAGAGTCGCCATAAGTTGGAAGTGACTTGGTGGCACTTAACATACACAATTGGGAACCATGTATACCATATACTTAATTATTCACTTTTGCCCTGGGACTTGTGCTTTAGCTATTAAAATATATGTACCTCATATATTTGCTGTTCACTTGTAGGAAGCTCAAAACATAACAGGTCTGATTTGGGTAACAGGAAACAATAGATAGCCCATCCAGGTTTGGTAGCCATTGCAAGTACATCCTCCTCATGTCTGAAACCTCTGGTGTACCCTGCCCAGGAACACGTCAGTGCTCACCTGCTGCTTCTGCACCCTGCTCCTAGCTATTGCTGGAAAAATTGGCAAAATAGTTAAATATTTAGAGGTTGCAATGGATCTTTGCTTCACTGGAGAGGAGGCATTTTCTTCTATGTAAAAATCTTTTTTTCTAAGGGAAGGGTTCATAGGAAATCTACAAAACAACAAAGACACCTAAGACTACATCTTTACACTTTGACCACATGGTCTACAACAATGGAGATACTTCTTCTTCTTAACCCCTAGAAGGAAATCACCTGAATGCATTAACCAATGATTGTTAGTAAATAGGCTTCAGTTTTCTGTGCTTTCTTCCCATTGGCTTTCTGCCAGGTTCCCTTCCAGGTCAGTCTAAACAATAGCACATGAGGTAAACACACATTAAACCTATAATGACAATTTTAGACCTTGCAACACAAATATTTCCAACATCTATGACCACAGCTCTAAAGCAGTGAGTGCAAAATTCATATGGATTAACAATTAAACAATTCAATTTAACAATTAATTTGACAACAAACTATTTTATTTATATACTGTCATAACAGCAAAAAAGTGGGGGGAAACAACCTACACCATACACCTAACAATAAAGATTTAAAAAGTTTGAGGAACAAATTAATTCTACTAATCTTTGTATCTGTTAGTATGTATGTTGATCTTGTATGTTTTTAATGTATGTATATCTTGGATCTTGATTAAAATAGAAGGTTATAGGTAACAGATTCTCTGTGTGGAGGGAGGAAATGGCCACTTCAGAGAGTTCAGAGGAAATGGCTGCCATGGCAGCTATCAAGGCTTTACTCTGATCTTTTGCAAAACTTTACAGCAAGGCAGGTTTGAGAAAGATCAGTGAATATTTGGGGAATCCCCAGGAGGTGCATGAATATACCATGATCCTCTGGGGCAGCAGGGGGGAAAATGCTTCCTAACAGCAGTGAACCTGGGCAAATAATCCATGTGGAAATAGTCATGATATTGAGGAAATCATTCATATTCTGGATCTATTTGGAAAGAATATTT
Organism: Gekko gecko; assembly: GCA_029375565.1. Taxonomy (NCBI): domain Eukaryota; kingdom Metazoa; phylum Chordata; class Lepidosauria; order Squamata; family Gekkonidae; genus Gekko; species Gekko gecko. The sequence goes on along the minus strand of JAPDNY010000003.1, from coordinate 100,883,530 downwards.
ACATAAGCTTTTCACTTTCTGATTGCTCAAAGATGAATCCTGTTCTTCTGATGGAACCCCTAATATAAAGTCTGGTAGTTTTGGTCATCTTTCAGCTGTGAACCTTGGAGTGCTTGGCCTTCCCAGAAGGGAGGTATAAGGACCAGATACTCCTTGTACATTTTGATTTAGCAAGAAACTGTAGTCCCCTCGCTTATCTGTGTGTCTTTAAAATAAACTTTAAAAAATGGAGCTGAGCCTTAGAGACTTATGGGCCTTCTTCCCCAAGCTATACTCTGGAGAGGAGGGTGGGGTACAAATCAAATCAAATCAATCAATCAATAATGGGCCACTTTACCCAGCCCACATTGCTTCACATAAAGGAAAGTGCCTGGGTCTCCTTCCTAGGGATCAGAAAGGACTTCTTGTGCTCCACACGTACACAGGCAGCTGGGATTCAGAACTGTTCTGGGATAGTCAATCAAGGCCACCAAGTGTTAATTTCCCAGATGGTGGCAGTTCTACCCAAAAGCAGAAGATCCCAAAGTATTGGGCATTTGCCTAAAGTCTCTGTACAGTTGCACCCCCATTAGATTCTGCATTTCTTTACAAGAGATTCTAGAAACAAGTTAACTTTCCAGTTTTGAAGGTATAAATGAGATTTTCCTCTCCTCTTAGCCTACTCAGGCTCAGCCCTTCTATACCACCCAGCAAGACTGTAGTTCATACAAAGTACAAATTGAACCAGTTCTTCCTCTAACAAGCAAAGCAAAGATAATGTCATCTTTTGAGTAAACTGACAACAGTGCTAAACTAAGAACTATCCAAACAAATTTTCATTATGAAATGCAAAGCCTTTTCAGATAGAGTGCTTTAGATTATAAATAGCATCAAGAAATCTAGGTACATCAACAAAGGTACCAAAGGAAATCTCTTAGACAGCTTTCATAAATAGATGAGACAACTGATTTAACAAGTCGAATACACAATAAAATGCTTTAGAGTCCAAGATCCATTCTATAACACAGAAACAAAAATAATTACAAGCACAATAAATGCAGAATAGCTATTAACTGGCAAATAGGATGCATTCCATCAGCAAATGATAATATTTCCCAACATATATTTTTTCCAGTGAGCTTTCTTCATATAACCAGAGATTGAATTTTAATTTTAATGTCTTTCTTTCTCTGGTTTGTGATGAATATATAAAGTTTTCCTGCTCTTCCCAAGTTTGAAAAACTTTCCATTAATAATTTTACTATATTGAACTTCTGCTTTAAAGACATAAAAACATTGCATGGCTTCTGATTAGTTTCCAGATTTCAGTGTAGCTTAGATGGATGCATTTATAGCTGCAGTAATTACCTTAATTTCATAGGAACATAAGACTACTGTGTAATCAGTGATTACTAATGTAATTATTCTGACAAAAATGGCTCACAAAGAGACAGAGTTAGGGTTGCTCGCACATCAGTACCGACTGTAGTAATTCAACAGTGAGTCACATTTGTCTCTGAAGTGGATAATATGGGATAGCAAAAATCTGCATTATAATTAAGATTTATGAAAAGCGTTATTTTGAAATGTGCTCTCACAACAGCTTTCAGCTTTTCAAGACTAATCTGCATCCCTTTGTCATCCTAATATTACTATTATTTGCATTACAGTACTCTCTCTTAAGATCAAAGCTTAGCGTTGTATAAACATTGATGAAGATAGTTTTCACCTTTAAGAGGTAGCTGTTTAAGTAGGCATATATGTCTACAGCACAAAAACAATGATTTATTTGCCTATTTTAATAATTTTAAAGTGTTTTTATCTTGCCTTTCTCCCACCAAGCAGGAACGCCTTTATAATAAGATACACACAACAGACATGACAGTACAATAATCAACACATGTAATTATCAACATGGCCCCATCTGAGGGTACTTAAATCCATTGGGGCCAGACCTGGCAGCAACCACCAGGTAAGTGGCTCGCATGCAACTTGCATCACTCACCCAGGCCCAGTGGCTTGCTCGTATTGAACAGCAGCCACCCCACAATGGCCCATGTGGTGTAGAGTTTCAAATTAGGATTTGGGATACCCAGGTTTGAATCCCCACTCTGCTGTGGAGTTCACTGGATGACTTTAGGCCAGTCATATACTCTCAGCCTTACCTCCCTCAGAGAGTTGTTGAAAGGATAAAATGGAGGAGAGGAGAATGATGGAATCTGCTTTGAGCTTGCATTGTGGAGAAAGGCAGGGTATAAATTAAGTACATAAATATAGCTGAAGATGGTGGGCAGGTAAAAGGTAAGCTGGAGAGAAGGAAGCAGGAAAAGGGGAAACAGTATGGGGGCTGCCAGGAGGAGAGAAAGAGGAAATAGCATAGGGAGGGGGATCCATGAAAAAAGTGAGGTGTCCTCCACAAGTCCTTGCAGGTTCCCCACCATGAAACTGGGCCCAGCCAGCATCATGCAACAGGGCCTGGCCTGGTGACTGGCACTGCACAACATCTGTCTGTCATGCCCCAGTCATCTGCTTCCCATTTCCCCTCCCCCCCTTACTGCATGTTTCTTTGATACCTGTGAAACTCCAGTCCTTTTGGGCTGAGCTGGTTTCAAAATGGATTTCCTGTTGTCTGATCACTCTGTTACACCTAAGCCATCAGCCAAGTCTGACTGGTCTTTTGTTTCCCAGCTGCCATTTTTTTTTACTAGCTAGCAACATGCACATAACTGCATATTTGCACCACTCTCTCTGCCCCCCCCCACAGAGGCTTCTCAAAACTATGTTTTCTTCATAAAAACTTTCAAAGAAAGACTCCTCTGTACTTCAGCTTTTTTTTGTATTTCAGGGAAGGGGTTAATTGAAAAGATTAGAGAGGGAGGATGGGAGTAAACTACATATCCCAGCAGGCTCATCAGTGCTTGTGAGCATGCTCTAAGGACAAACAAAAAAAGACCGATGGCCTCACTCTCTGGCTACTGCATCTGATCACTCAAGGACAGGATGAAAAAGCTTTGAAGAGTGCTAAGGGGATGAGTCTGATCGGAATTCTTCTGAACAGTTAGAGGCAGGGCCCCAACGGATCAAACTGAACATCTGACTGGAGCCTCTGTCAATTTTCCCAGGCAGATGCTGCCAATGGGAGGCAAAGAGAGAAAGCTGATGACAAGGGGGCAGATAAAGTTAAGTTGGTGAGAAGGTGAGAAGGAAGCAGAAAAAGGGGAGAGGCTATGGGGGCTTTCGGGGAAGGGAAAGAGGACATAGTGGAGGAGGCGAAGATTAGTTGCTCCACTGCATGTCTTTGCAGGTCTCCCACTTTTTTCCTATATATAACAGGATTTAGGCAGACCAGGTCTCAGTCATCAGACAGAAGTTCTTATAATGCCTCATCATGGGAAACAGGGCCAGCTCTAGCTTGAACCATTCTCTCCTCTCTTCTGAAATAGGAATAGTAGCCATAGTTCCAAGTCTCAGATACTGCCACTCCGTTGTACTCCAGTCTGTAGCACATATGGAACCTCTGTGTCTTTTAGTGGTTTTGTCTCTTAAGGTATAATCTTAACAGAAGGGTATAATTAAACCCAGGATATAATTCTTTTTAGGACTGCACTGCCACTGATCTCAGGGTGGGGGAAGCATAAGGTTGATTATTTGTCATAACAAGGCCCACAAATCTTACAGTCCCTATCAAGGAATGCTGCATCACAGGAGGCACAGGAAAAATGAAGCCTGGAAAGTTGAGCCTCCCTCCCAGAGAAAGCGACACCGTTCCCCTGTTATCTCATCTCATCACAATAAAGTTTGCAGAGCTTGACCTGCATGTCTGTGTACCAAAAAACCTCCACCAACTGAGTCCTTCAGTTATGTGCCCCTGTATAACAACAAAAGCCATGTAGTGGAACCCTGTCCTGTGCCTGTGGGAAGGGACTAAACAGTAGCAACGGCACTGGAATAGTTTGATCCATGTAGACAAAAAGCTACACAACACAAATGGCAGCAGTGAAGTGGGAGAAGCAGCAAGATCAGCCCTCTCTGCCTCTTGCACCAGTAGAAGTGTCAGGAGTGGTGATTATGCTGGACAAGTGAGGACCCAGAAGAAACTTGTGGGAATAGCTATTCCATCCCCCCCAACTCTGCTTCTTCCCCTCTCCCCCTACTTCTCTCACACACTTCTCCTTCCTGCTACCCCTTTTCTTACTCTCTCTCTCTCTCTCTCCCCCTCCATGCCTGTCACTTCCTTTCTGCCCCCACCCCATCACTCTTTCTGCCCCTGTCACTCTCCTGGCTTCCCACCTACTTCCCCCCCCCAGCAGCAGTGGCAGCAGCCGCTCTCCAGGAATCACAACAGATTGCTCAAATACAGAGATCAGTTCCTCTTAAGGCTGCCAGCTCCATGTTGGGAAATTCCTGGAGATTTTAGGGTGGAGCCTTGGGAGGATGAGCCTTGAGCTTGAAAGTGACCTCAGCAGGCTATAATACATAAACTCCACCCTTCAAAGCAGCCATTTTCTCTGGGGGAACTGATCTCTGTCATCTGGAGATCAGTTGTAATTCCAGGAAATCTCCAGCTCTCACCGGGAGGTTGGCAACTATAAAGTACTGAGACTGATGCACAGAGGAGTGATTTCAGCTCATAGTTTATTAGTTACATGGAGAACTTGAGACACTTGCTGTTATGTATTGTGTTGAAACATGCCTGATCTTCAACTTTAAGCTGGTATCGCAAAATGCACGTTCTGATTGTTTACTCTGTGCAGTAGACCAATCAGAGCATATAGAAAGGTTCTGGAGGGAACTGAAACCATTGGTTGTTATCTAAGCATTCTTATTGGTTGTTAACTTACTTAGGGGCGTGGTTATACTTGCCCGGAAAGTTTAAAAGAGAGCCTTCTGCTCTCCTGTTTTTGTGTTGGTTACTATTCTGTTCTAATAAAGCTGAATCACTTGTTTAAGAGCTGTCTGAAGTCTCATACTTAACATTGGTGACGAGAATGGGATTATAGCAGGTAGGCAGCCCCACTGAACCACAGCAGACGAACTTGAGCTGTCCAGGGCACTGGCAGTCAACAACCAACACCCTGCTAACCCACCGCTGGCGCCGGCTCAAAGGATGGCAGTCAGCACAAAGTTTGAGGTGTTTGAACCAGAGCTGGAGGACTGGGACTCATACATCACCCAGTTTGAGTTCCATCTGTGCGCCAACCAAATCGAGGAAGAAGCCATGAAGACAGCAATGCTCCTCAGTTCGTGTGGATGGACCGTCTTCAACGTGGCCCGGTCCTTGGTGGCACCTGCAGATATCCTGACCGTCTCATTGATGGATATAAAGAGCAAATTACAAAATCACTTTTCTCCTAAGCCTTCATAGATCACCTGCCGCCACGCTTTCTACAAGCGAGACCAAGGGGTGAGTGAATTGATAGCCGACTATGTCATGGCGCTACGGAAGGCAGCAAGGACCTGCAACTTTCCTGACCTGGAGGCGGCACTGCTTGACCAGCTGCTGTGCGGTCTGTGGAATGAGAAACTGCAACAGTGGTTGTTTGCAAAGTCGGAGCTGAACTATGCCATGGCCTATGCGGAAGCCATCGCAGCTGAAGCCGCAGAAAGGTCAACCAGAGAAGTTTGGCAGCCGAACAGCCCACCCAGCCAACGACCAGAAAAGTCGGTGCACCACGAGTCTGCGAGCGGCTCTGAGGGTGAAGACGATGACATCCACAAGACTCGAGTGACAAGGTCCAAGCATAGCACAGACAAAGCAGCGCCAAGACAAGCCTGTGCAGGGGTGTGGTGGAAATCACGACCGAGACCGATGCTGGGCCCGAGACATCAAATGTAGGAACTGTGACAAGCGGGGCCACTTGGCCAGGGTGTACCGTGCTGCTGGTAAGAAGTAATCACCTTCTCCGAGGCAGAACCATAGAGCATGGGAAGCAGGTGCAGTAAAGCCAGCAGACTGCCACAAGATGACCTGTTGTTCATGTCCTGCAATCATCCAGAACACAGGAGTGCGGACCAAGAGGAAGATCCGAGTAACGGTGCTGCTGGACGGGGAGCCATGCGAGATGGAGGTTGACTCCAGATCCTCAATGACCATCATCTCTACAGAAATGCTGAATCGCCTGTTTCTGAGAAGGAGCTGTTGCCATTTGGTGTCTAGCCAGGTGCATCTTTTGGATTTCCAGGGTCGACACATTCCGGTGGCCAGTGCAGCATCATTCACAGTACAGTTTAAGGGGTATAAAGAAACGCTGAGCCTCCTTGTTGCTGAAGGGCGTAGGGCCAGTTTATTAGGTCTGGACTGGTTCGAGGCCCTTGGCATAGCCGTAACCGGGGTGAATCAAGTCTGCCAAAGTAAATTGAGTTCCATTTATTCTGCGTTCCCAGCAGCCTTTGATGGTTCACTGGGAAAATATACTGGGCTGCCTGTGACTTTTGACTTAGACTTAGACCTCAGTGACTCCCATTAGACTGAAGTACCAGCGGGTTCCAATTGCTCTGCGACCACGAATCGAAGCAGAGCTTGATAAACTTGTTGCCCAGGGCGTGCTTGAACCCATCTCTCATGCCAGATGAGAGACACCAATTGTAACATCAGTTAAACTGGACGGGTCCATTCGCATTTGTGCCGACCACAAATGCACCATCAATAGGGCGTTACAGCAACATGCATATCCTGTCACATTTTAGCGTCTCTGGTGGGAGGGCGGATCTTTGCGAAGTTGGATCTTGCCCAGGCATACCAGCAGTTGCCAGTGGACCCGAGTGCAGCAGAGGCACAAACCATCGTCACACACAGAGGGGCATTTAAGGTTAACTGGCTGTAACTTGGTGTAAATGTAGCTCCGGGAATCTTGCAAGGGTTAACGGAAGGGTTGCTCTGGGACATACTGGGGGTGGTACCGTATTATGATGACGTTCTGGTCGCAGGTGCCGATGAAACAGAGATAACTAAATGCCTCAGGGCAGTGTTGGGGCGGTTCCAAAAGGCGGGTCTCAAGATCAAACAAAAGAAATGCCAGTTCGGGGTTCCTATGGTTGAATTCCTGGGATTCTTAATTGATGAAAATGGTGTGCACCCAACTGATGGCAAGATTGCACCAATCCAGCAAGCGCCACGGCTGAAAAATAAAAAAGAGCTGCAATCATTTTTAGTTATTCTAAACTTCTACCAAGCCTTCTTGCCCCATAAGGCATCAATCGCAGAGCCACTGTACAGGTTGCTGGTAAAGGGGGCTAAGTGGGAATGGGGGTCACAACATGACCATGCGTTTAGGGCTATTAAAGAACTCTTAGTCTCTAACAACATACTCACTCATTTCAATGAGTGCAAACCGCTGGTGCTCGCTGCAGTTGCCTCCCCTTCCGGCATTGGTGCTGTCAGGGCTCATTTCCTGCAGGAGCACACAGGAGCGAAGCTCCGGCGGTAAGGAGCCCAGGGGCCAGGCACATGCAGCAAGCCCCACCCCTGCTCCCAGCAGCCCCCCCTCACCTTTCCCGGCTCACTGGCCGACCCAGCAGAGTGCTGCCATGAGCTGGCCCTTGAGCTGCTCCACCATGGCGTGGGCCATGGCACCCAGCCCGCCCAGGCTCTGCCCATCCTCATGCCGGCCCTGGTGTGGTGCCTCTGCAAGGCAGGACCCAGTGATTCCTGCGAGGCCTGTGAGGAGCTCCACCCCAGCCTCCTGTGCCTACTCGGCCTCCTCCTGTGCCTCTGCCCCACCACCACCCTGGCCCTCTACCTGCTTGAGGTAATGCACATCCTCCGCACCACCCTCCTCAACCCATGAACAGCCACGCACTTTCCTGCGCTTGCTGGCCATCCAAAAGAGTCCAGTGGCACCTTTAAGACCAAGGATTATTCAGGTACATGCTCTCCCTCCTCTGTGAGGGCAGATCTGCGCGTTCCCTCCTCCCATAGCTAGCAATCCAAAACAGTCCAGTGGAGACTGAGCGGTGGGTGTTGCCTTCTGACACACTTCCAGTGATGTCAGGGTGTGTGGCATATGCTAATAAGTTATGCTAATGAGTTATGCTAATGAGCTTCTGCACCTCTTTTTCTATGAAATGACCCCTGGGTGCCGTCCTCAGCCACGTCATGGCAGATGGGAGGGAAGCGCCGGTGGTGTACTATTCTAGAACTTTGTCACCAGCAGAAAGAAATTATGCGCAAATTGATAAGGAGGCTCTCGCCTTGGTCGCAGGTGTTAAAAAATTCCATGACTTTTTGTATGGGCGCAGATTCCTCATGGTAACTGACCACAAGCCTCTCTTGGGACTATTTGCGCCTCACCATCAGACCCCACAAATCCTGTCTCCATGTATGCTGCACTGGACTGTGTTCCTCTTGGCATACAATTATGATTTTGTTCATCGGCTGGGCAAGGCTATCGGACACGCAGACACGCTAAGTCAGAGTCTGATCGCGGGGCCAGCCATCAATCCTGCGCTGGCTTGTGAGGTGATGGCACTCAAAGAGCTACCACAACCTCCGGTGTACGCTTTAGACATCGTGGCCGCATCGGCCAGAAACTCAACCATTGCCCGAGTGCTCAACTGGGTGTGGAGGGGGTGGCTGGCAGGCCATTTTGATGCTGAATTCCAGCCCTACAGTTCTAGGCAACAGGAGCTGTTGGCTCCCAAAAGCTGTTTGTTGTGGGGAAATAGGATGGCGGTTCCTCCCAAATTGCATAAGCGGGTTCTGGAGGCTTTACATTCAGGTCATCCAGGTATAGACCGAATGAAACGTCTTGTCAGGAGCTATGTGTGGTGGCCGCGCATTGACAATGAAACTGAAGAATGAGTAAGCCTTGCCAAAACTCGACACCAGACCCTCCGCATGCCCCCATACAGCACTGGGAAAACACTCACTGACCATGGTCCTGGTTACATATTGATTTCGCGGGGCCATTCCAGGGGCAAGTGTTTTTAATTGTTGTGGACTCATATTCCAAGTGGCTGGAGGTGGTTCATATGTCTAAAATGACTTCAGTCGCGGTAATTAGAGCCTTGCGCTGCCTATTTGCTACCCACGACCTGCCAGACACTATAGTATCCGATAATGGAACACAGTTCACCTCCACCAAATTTCAAGACTTTCTGACTAATAATTTAATCAAACATATCACATCAGCACCCTTCCACCCCTTCACAAATAGGCAGGCCAAGAGAATGGTGCAGACCACAAAGGAAGCACTCCGTAGGATGGCCCACGGAGATTGGAGCCAGAAGCTGGCATCGTTCCTACCATATCAGCACATCACACCACACACTGCAACTGGAAGGAGCTCGGCGGAGCTCCTGATGAACCAACGCCTGATGTCACTCCTCAGTAGGCTGCACCCAGACCTAACTACTGACAAGCTGCCACAGAGGGAAGCCCTGGACACTCCTCACTCATTCCAGGTTGGAGATGCTGTGTTCGCCAGAAACTACGGTGAGGGACACTTGTGGATCCCTGCGTCAGTCACTGAGGTCACTGGTACACTCTCCTACATCATCTGGGCAGCTGACAGTAGGACTTTAAGGTGCCACGTTGACCAACTTTGGTAATGCTTGGCAGACACA